>CM076570.1:221456226-222122580 GCA_034641835.2 Pinus albicaulis
AACTTAGTTTTAACTAACCTATGGAATAGGAATAGACTCTATACATAGTTATGAAGACAAGTAAGAATTACACATTCCAACAAACTATTCTTCATGTTTCCTATTTATCTAGCTTGCTGTTAGTTCTTTTAACCTCAAGCTTATTTTTAGACCCCAAATATCTCAATATAAACCAAAAAGGAGTTTGTGAACACAAAACCATATTTCCAATGTAAGAGTAGAATCGTTCATGAAATTAAGTAAAAATGATACCAAAACCAAAAGGAAAACATTTTATAACAAATTTGAATAATGACATTTCAAATTTTTGTATTAAAGGCTTATGTAAAGGAGTAGTAACCAACAAGGAAAAAATAATGAATGTTATCATGGGATGAAGTATTTAATATCCCACCAATATAGTGACATTTCAATTTTTTGAACTAAAAAACTCTCAATATGTGTAAGCAATAAATAAATAAAGAATAACGAGGGTTGAGTTCTTTGGTTATCTTGGAATTAAAAATTCGAGTTAATTGGGGATATTCATTTTTAAAGATAAACCATGATTAAGAGGGGTTACGACAACGCAAGTATTATTAATAAGATAGTCATTGAGATTCATTGACTATTCAGATGATAAAGATATCTTGATTAATAATAATTGTTTATCATCCTGAGTGAAGAAATCTTTAGAGATAATAACGTCTTTAAGACTTCTACTTGTAATGATGATGATAATGTATCATAATTAATCAAGAAATCTTAAAATATAATAGTAATAATGACTTCACTCGCCTCAATTTCTTAACGTTAACGCCGATAACTGAATGGAAGAAATCTGAGAGTTTTTCTGTATTGAGAAAATTAGTAACGGAACAAGAAGACACAGAGGGCGCTCAGCGTGGACTTAGCTCTACATCAGACGGGCAACGCCCCCTGGACCGAATTAAGAAGCTGCAGATCAATCATAAGCTTATTTTATGGCACACTTATATTTCATAAAATTAAGGTGTAAGGAATTTTCCAATTACTATATTTTTGTTGTTGTTATTTGATTTAAATTTATTGTATTAATTTTTTTGCGTTTAGGTAGGTTTTAGGCCATGGATTGTTCTAATATTGAATTACAGTAGGAATTTAAAAATGAGAATTATATTATTTTTTAAATAAAAAATTTATATAAATTTTTTAAAATAAAATAACTTAAATAGGTTTAATCTTTTCATTAGTCAATAATAAAAAATAAAAATAAAAATGTAACATTGACGTTGAGGGCCTTCGAGAAGTTTCAATGGTTTACTAAGTGGTATACTATAGGTGTATTTTCCATTAGTTCGAAGACATGACTTTATTTTCCTTCTCGTTTTCATTGAATGGATTGTGAATGACATTGACTGTGAGGGATTGTTAAGGTAAGTGTGTAATACTCCTTCATTAACACGTGGATAATTTCTACAGTTAAGTGTGTAATACTCCTTCATAAACATGTGGATAATTTCTACAGTGTTATTGAGAATATTATTGTGTTGGGCAAAATTGTTAGTGTCGAGAAGTTTATGACGTTTCAATACTTGAATATGGATATGGGGAGCTAAAACTTCTAAATTGGAGTTACTAAAATGAAAAATTAGTATTAATGCTCCAACTTGGAAGGAAATTTTATGTAATTTTTTGAATAACTCTCCTCATGTGCATATTAGTTATAACACACTAATGCAATAACTCTCCTCATGTGCATATTAGTTATAACACACTAATGCACCGACACCAAACTAAAGCATTTGGTTACCATAGCTTAAAGGAGCATATGCAATGGAGAAATGGTTCTCCAACAACAAAGTGTAGCATCAGTTGTCCAAGAGGAAAATGGGATATGAATATTGTGAGCTAATTCAAGTATTAAAAATCTTACTTTTATGAAGTATTATCTCATTAAACAAGTTGAACTCATTAAACAAGTTGAAGGAGTCATTTTACAAGGCTAAGAGTGGAGCACCTATGTCTTTTTTTGAGGGACTTTTCCCATCCAACACACATCGTTCATGGAGCTTTTCTGCATGTTTACATTGACAACACTACTAAGCCTATATTAAGTTTGGGCACTATAGCCCAATTTGAGAAACCTCTATTAAGCCTATATTAAGTTTGGGCACTATAGCCCAATTTGAGAAACCTCTATTTATCTCCATTAAAACCATATTCCCTAGTAATGTTGTTTGAAGTTCATTAAGAGATTTTATTCACTAGTAAACGAGTTTCCTCACATTAATAAATAAAATATAAAAAAGTAATCATTTTTTTTTAAAATTTATACAACTCTATAAAATTTAATAAAGAGTTTCCTCATTTTGATAAATAAAATATAAAAAAGTTATCATTTTTTAAAAATTTGTACAATTCTACAAAATTAAATAAATAACTTTCATTTATCAAGTAGATTTTTTTATCATTTTCCTTTTCTACCAAATTTTTCTTTCATTAATTAAAAAAAGAATTCACATATAGAAATCCAACTTCACTTATATACCACAAAACTAAAATAAGTTACAATTTCACTATGCATTTAATATTGACTTAAGTATATCTTTTTCTTTCTAATTTTTTAAAATATAAATCCATTTAGTGAGCTTTCCTACATTGATAAAGGCTTAGTAAATATTAATTAGTTATAATAGATATTAACTAGTTATAATGAAATAAATGCTAAATATTAAATATATCTCATTCTTTACACCCAAATTGTCTCATTCATGGGGTTGCTTTAGCCCCCTAAAGTATTGGGTCTATCTATAGAAACAAAAATAATACTAAGGAATTATCCTCTTCCATGTCACTACAATGGGGAGGTTGAATAATTTCAATTGGTTTATGTAGTACCTATAAAGTCATATTCCTTAATGTTGTTTATCATTGTTCTCTATGTAATTTATATGTTCGTTTATTTTTCGTTTATTTTCCACTTATCAATTGTTACTTATAATTTTACTATCATATCACTTTGAACTCCTAAAAAAACAAGAATATGGGTAGTTTCCAACTAATCACTTTCCAAAGCTTGATAGCCCCTTATTAAAATCAAGCTTCACATAAATATAAGAAAGGTGAAGGAATCTTGTCAAATCAAGTTTGTCTACAATAATATATGAACCTAGTGTGTTTTCAATTTCCTCAAGAAAATTAGAAAATTTTACCCAGATAAAATTATTGGTGTTTGGTTTAAATTCTAAAAAACATAGATGAACAAAGTGACTTCTAATACCCAAAAATAGAAACAAATTCAAAATATTCTCCACAATCTTTGAGAATTTGAATTTTTAATTTGGCAACATAAACCCCTTGGATCAAAAACTTATTTCACCCAGGTATGACTCATCCAATATTATAGCTCTATTAAAAATAAACAAATCCCATTGACTCAACAATTTCAAACCTATCATTGATAGAATATTTCACAAGCATATTAAACATGAAATTCCACACTTCTACATCTAAGATATTTTTTGAGTTATTCTCCACTATGGACATATGAATAAGAGTTTTATTCGTATTTCTGGAGGATATCGGTAGGCTTCGACTCGATAATTCAGAAAAGAAGGTTTCAGTGAAAAAGAATTTCTAGTACCTAGGGAGAGATTGGAATTAATGGAAAAATGTAGGATTAGATGTTTGTTGAGATTATGGTGTTAGATAAGTGGTGATGTTTATTTAGAATGTCGATGCTCTGTTCCAACTCCTCAACAAAGTCGTAACCTTAGATATGTACGAGCTTTCTTTCTAATGATGAGCAGAGTGCGATGCGTGTAGGCACTCTCCAGGTTGAGCTGGTCTCACCTGGAAGTGCACATGTATGGTTCCTTCTTAATTTTAAATTCGTATCAGAGCGCAGGAGTTGATATGAGATTGTGTTGTGGTCTAATCTATTGACTCAGTTTGTGACTGAATGCTGAGTAGGCGCACTGGTAGAAGACAGCGGTTCAGGACCTGTAGCCCCGAGGGAACCTTCCGTGAGCCATTGAACGGTGTTAAGATTGTCGAACGGTGGGAGGAACCATGTAGTGGTTGTAGAGCCGATTTGTTGAATCATTTTCAAGTAGAATCGGTGAGGAGGAACCACGCTAATGCGTGAAGATCTATGTGGATTGAGTTGAATGATTTTCATGGAGAGTTGACCTGCCACGTGAGTCGATCTGTTACCTCGAGATCTGATATGTGTGTGAAGAAGGTTGTTTGGATATTTTGTTATTGTTATCATCGTCTATTTTTCATGGCACTGTCTAGTTGTTCGAGTTGTTGGGGACTGCGCTCGAGAGATTGTGCTCCTAGTCGAACTATGGGAAAAGGTCGTCGTCGGAGCCGAAATATGTTGTTCGTTTTAAAGAGGTTGCGTGGTGTGAGGTTTGGTCTTCGGGCGTTTAATTTCCAAAGTTGTGGATATGTTAAATCCGAGCAAATAATCTTGATAGTCTATTGTTTTTTTTTTTTTTTTTGGGTAGCATTCAAATAATGTTAAGATATCTGCAGGTGGCTCTTTGAATCCATAGAATTATTGTTTAGTCCGCTAGATTTGGAGCCACGATGTTGTAGTTGGAGTGACAGTGCATGAAAGGATTTTGGACCTTTAAGATTCTACTATTGGAAAGCGTTGTTGAATAGAGAAGCACAATGAAAGCAGTGGAAGTGCCAATTTGTAGGAGTTGATACGCGGAGCACGCGTTGAGGTAATTGGTAGGAAAAGTAAAATCAAACAATTCTGAAGAGAACTTAAACAATTTAGAAGAAAGTATCATGGGGTGGAATATGAAATTCCAAATACTTATTTGAACGAGCCCGAAATTGAATGGAGTGACATAGATGAAGTTGAAGGTGGGTATTTTGTAGAGAGAAAAGCCATGGAGTACTCAAGGAAAACTCATGAATGGAAGAAAGAGGAGTTTGCAAACAAATTTGATAATAGATATTTGTGTTATGAAAATGAACTATAGGTTATCTTTGAAAATTAATTGGTTGATAAATTGTTGTTTATTTTTTATTATCAAGTTGAAGAACATGATGAGGAAATTTTAGCAATAGTTAAAGAAACAAACAATTTTTAAGATGTCAAGTTTGATTATAATACAGAGATAAATAACAATTTATACATTTGAAGAAGTTCACAACATTCTTATGTAATGGATTCTTGAAGAAATTAGGCATTACTGTAAGTTAATGTGGCAACAATCCACCGAAAAATGTATAAACGAAGGTAATGATAAAGCACAACAACCCACTTAGGCATGTATTGAAGAATCTGTAACTATTGAAGAAAATTTTTGGCCTCTAGAACGTAATGAACCACAACTCACTTACATCATGTAGCTCAAGAAATTAAGGAAGAAGCATCATTATTTAATAGCAATAAAAGTAAAAATGAAATCCTTAAGGTCAAATTGTAAGCCTGAATGAGACTCGATGATGCAGGAGCATTAAGGTAGAGCCAACAATGTGATAAGCCGGTCACATGTTGTGGCTTGGGAAGAGGACTAGCAGACCTAAGAATTTGAAGACTTTATTTTTTTTTAAGTATTTTGTTTAAATTAATTTGGGCTAACACAACCATTGTAATTTGCAGTTTAAAATAATAGTTAAGTTAAGATTAGTTAATTATTTAGTTTAATAAACTGTTCTAAAACTGAATGACAGTTTCCCAACCATATGGGGATTTTGGAAAGACACAAAACTAGCCCAAACCAACCATTGAGGGGTTCTGCCATCGATAGAGAGAAAGAGAGAACAAGAGGGAAATAGGTGTGAGAGGGGGTTGAAAAGAGAGTAGGAACAAAGGTAAAATCCAACCATCCCAAGGCTTGGTTCTGTGTATTTTCATTTATAAATTAATTCCAAATGTTTTGGATTTTGATCGAGCTCTCTATTTTAACTCGTTTGTTTTATTTCCCTATCGAAGTAAAGTATTGCATTTATGTGCTATTATATATGCGTTTTATTTGTGTTAATGTATACCGATTGAGTAAGAAGACAGAATTCCCGTGAACTTCGCATAGACAAAGCTATGACAGAGATCGAGGGGTGAGAGATGAAGAACAAGCTCAGGAGGGATCCACGCATTTATAGGCTGTATAAAGCTCACGAGAGATAGCATTGAAGAATTCCGAAGAAGCTCAGGAGGAGAAGCTTGGCCGAAGTAGTATTGCAGAGAGGTGACAACTGAAAAAGGATAAATCGAATAAAGAACAGAATACACTTAGAATAATTCTAAGTGAGGAATCGACGGCGAGGATCGAATCACAGAGTCGAGGGATTAAGATTTTATGACATAGATTAGTGCGAGCAGAAGAGGCAAATAAGAGCTGAGAAGGTTGAGTGGATGGTCACAATTAAATTGCAGATCCGAGGATGAAAGATGGACGGTCGCGATGACTTCACAAACCAGGCAATATAAGATGCGATGAGATGGAGGGAGAAGACATGGGTCGTTGGATCGTGTAGCATATAAACGACGAATGATGGATCGCGATTTCACACTTCACAATTTATAGCAATTACCATTTAAGAGTTTGCATGGTATGCTAAGTGGGTTGCAATGTGATGCGAAAAGGGGAAGTCATGTGTCGGCCCTGCATAATAATGCACTTCGCAAGTTTTTTGGTTTAGCATATTCGCAAAGAGTTAAGAGTTGCAGGCATGCGGTTGCGATGTATTGTGATTGGTCGGGGGTGTGTGGGACCCTCCTATAATAAGAAACCCACGTGTATGCATTTGGTTACGTTTTATGTGTATTATGATTAAATAAGCATTTTTTGATTGCTTCACATATGTATGTTGTTTAACTCTGATATTTGTATCTGTTTTGTATAAAGAGAGTTTATGTGGGTCCTAATCCACAAGTCCAAAGATTATTTGTAAACTGAAGTTATGACTGCATCAATTGGTGTCAGAGTATACAAGATCTGAGAGGCATTGTGAAGGACTATGAACTAACGAAAGTTGAGAAAGATTTCTCATTGATTCTAATCGAGTGGATCTTAAGAGGTAAGACTGTGGACTAAAGGCTTATGAAAAACAACAAGAGCTACAAAAACATGGATGAAGTAGTAGCACATAAAATAAGAGGTAACAAGAGGAGTGAAAACATCTCAGCAAGAAGATCACACCCTTTAAGGGCAATGATGAAGGAAGCTAGCAATGGTTTTCTAGCAGGAAAAAGAAGTATGGTCAGAACCTAGTATTTTAGTTGAGGTTGAAATATAAGAGGACAGTATTGTTCTCAAGTGCATATGAGTTGTGAGGGTGCGCCTAGAAGGAGCATAAAGGAGTGCTCAAGGAGGGTTCTACATTGAGGACGCGTACTTGCCAAAATACCAAGCACAGGGAAAGTTTGGTGAGGTAAGTTGTAGTAGGAGGAAGTGTTAATGCAGGGGCTAGTGCAACTCATAGAGGGTGAAAGAACTCAAGAAGATGACTATTGAAATTCGTAGCAGAGGTTTAAGAAGAAACCAAAAAATGAATAAGGAAGATGCCAAGACAAATGGCATATGGAAGCAGATGACTGATGAAGAATATAAGAGAGAAATAGCTGAGATGAGAACCCATCTTGATCTATTGATGGATTTTCTACAAAGGAGTGATGAAGACTAGAGGTGTGGATGGATTATGAGGAAGAAATTGCAGTGACATGGGTTGCAGATGAAGAGGGAGCATAGGTTGCATGCTCAAGAAGAAGAAGCATTACTCAGAGCAGTAGAGTATGAAAGGAAATTTATTGCATATGAATTGGAACATGGATTATTTTTTGAAGAAAATGATAATAATGCTAACAGGAGGTCCATTGAAGAAATTACAGGTATGGAGGATGAAGAACGAACATTAGGAATTGCCATGGAATATTGAGGGCAGCATGAAAATGCAGTAATCATAACATGTGATGAGGAAATCGAGTTCCTAGAAGACATGACCACTGATGGTTATTTGAAAGATTCGAGGGGTCATAATCAAAAGAAAGAAGTCAGTAAAGATGGCAATAAAAGACTAAGTATGGAAAAGCTTGGTGTGGTATCTACAGACAGGTTGATGGAGTCAACTTGTAGAGATGAGTTGTTTGTAGTCCATGATGAACAAACTGGAGTTCATAAAGGAAAGAATACTATGGATACAAATGGTCATAGTAAAGGTTCTAAGAGAGATTATGAAATATCCAGTAAGGATAAACTTGATAGAGAATTAACTAAGATAAAAGTGCAGCTAGAAGTGTTGAGAGAATTCACACAAGGGAATATGGAACAAAAAAGGTATGGTTGGGTTCTGCGGAAGAAAAGAGTCAATTGGAGTCAGTTACAGAGCAGGCTAAGATCTGACACAAGAATTTAGCTGGAAGAAGAACTCAGAGGAGATGAGTTGCAGCATAGGATGTGAGATGAGGAAGAGATTTACTTATGTGAACCTGAGCAAGGGTCCATTCTTGGTGATATTAGTAATGAGGATGAAGACATGAGACCAACTAATGGTTTTATGGATCCTTGGAACAATGAGAACTAGCGGAAAGAGCTGATGTTTGAAAAAACAAGAAATGCTATGGATCCTTATGGTTTTGAAACAAATGATTATTGTATGTTTGCAGTTGAAATAGGAAAAGAAAGACAATTCATTGATGTTTTCATAAAGGATGAAGGGAGAGGAGAGAATCTGAATTCTGTTCAATAAGAAAATGAGACAGCTGAGTCTCATGTACATGCACATGTACAGCTAAGTGAAAGCAATGATTTCCAGCCTACTCTGAAAACTAAAAACAATGAGGACTTGGCTTATGATGATGGCCAAGAACAAAAAGAGGAAAAAGATGATATCAAGCATTCATATGTTATGTGTGAGGAAGTTGAAAATAATACGAGTGAGGACTTTCTGAGTCTTGAAAGAGACTTAGAACAATAAAAGAAATATTTGGTGATTGACTCATCAAATAAGACCACTGGGTCTTGTGAGTTTATTATTGACAATTTGAATGTGTTTGCACGTTGTGTAGAAGACAATATTTCTCTTGGAATTGTCTCAAGTAAAGCTGAAGTTGATTTAGCAAAGCATAATGAAAAAGAAAATTTTCAAGCAAGGTATGATGAAGAACAAGTTGAGTTGTTGCAATAGAAGGAATTCATAAGTTCCTTATTTAATGAAGCGAGTAAATTTAATGGAGATGAAGTAGTAATGCCTCATGAGATGAAACTTGTTCTGGATGGGGACAAAGAGGAATTGGCTTGCTTAAATAGCTAAAGGAAGATTGTTGAACAAACATTTAGGACTATCATAGAAATAGAGAATCAAAATTTTATTTTGATTGAAGATGAAGAAGTAGTGTCATAAAGAGGTCTGTTTAGTAACAAGGAAGAAGATATCCATAAAGAGGAAAGTGAGCAGTTATGTCTCAAAATAAAGATAAGTCAATCCTGGAAGTGGAAAAGACTGAATTGTCTATTAGGACTTGTAAAAAAGCAGAAGGACAACAATGTAGTGTTGTCAAGGAAGAGGAAGTGAGTTATGTTGAAACTATAATATAACATACTAAAGAGGTACTTGAATGGAATCAAGTAATTAGTGAATGGATGAGTTTCTTGTTGAAAGAATTTGAGCAAGAGAAAGAGATTGCAGACAATAAGCTGGGACCGTTTCAAACTGTAGTTGAAACAAAGATAGATACTAGCTTCCAAAACTTAATTATGTCAGCTAGTATACAGGAAAGAGTGAATAAATATATTACTACAATCAAAGAATTAGAAGGAAATTTACCTTTTGACAGTAAATTTGAAAACAAGGAAAATAAGAGGGATGTTGCAGAGGGAGGTATCTTCAGAGATATTCAGGAAGTTTAGGTGGTAGCAATGTCCGGAGTAATATTTGTAGCAATATCTGGGACAAAGTGTAGCAGAATGTGTTGGAATAAGATTGGAAATAAGAGTAGATTACAACAGAATATTGAATTGCAAGAAGCCATAGATGGACTATGGGAGTTAATGCAATACCTAAGAAGAGTTACAATAAAATGAAGAAAGAAGTCCACTATGGAATTGTTTGGAAAGTGAAGAACAGTGAAGGTAGAAGAAATGGAGCACTATAATACAAAGTATGGAAGCTTGGAATATTGCAGCTAAGTAATGGTGAAGACAGTGCATCTTATGGACAACAGAAAAACAGAGTTTGGCATCCTGGAAGATTCAAACATTGAAGGAACATGACCATTAGGTCATGAATTCTTTTACCTCGGGAGTTTGATGCAGGAGAATTAAGGTATCACCAACAATGTGACAAGCTGGTCACATATTGTGGCTTGGGAAGAGGACTAGTAGCCCTAAGAATTTGAAGACTTCATTCTTTTAAGGTATTTCGTTTAAGTTAATTTGGGCTAACACAACATTGTAATTTGCAGCTTAAAATAATAGTTAAGTTAGGATCAGTTAAGTATTTATTTTAATAAATTATTCTGAAACTGAATGAAAATTTCCCAACCATATGGGGATTTTGGAAAGACATAAAACTAACCCAAACTGACCATTGATGGGTTCTTCCATCGATAGAGAGAAAGAGAGAACGAGAGGGAAATAGGCGTGAGAGGGGGTTGAACAGAGAGTAGGAAAAAATGTAAAAACCAGCCATCCTAGGGCTTGGTTCTGTGTATTTTCATTTATACATTAATTCCAAGTGTTTTGTATTTTGATCGGGCTCTCTAGTTTAACCCATTTCTTTTATTTCCCTGTCAAAATCAAGTATTGCATTTATGTGTTATTATATATGCATGTTCTTTCTATTAATGAATAGACCGATTGCATGAGAAGGCGAAGTTCCTATGAACTTCGCATGGAAAAAGTTGTGACAGAGATTCAGGGGTGAGAGACGAAGAACAAGCTCAGGAGGGATCCATGTGTTTACAGGCTGGATAACTCAAGAGAGACAACGTTGAAGAATTCTGACGAAACTCAGGAGGAGAAGCGTGGAGGGAGAAGTATTGCAGAGGGACAATAGCTGAAAGAGGAGAAATCGAATAAATACTAGAATATACTTAGAAGGATTTTAAGTGAGGAATCAACGACGAGGATTGAATCTTAGAGTATAGCTATTAAGATTTGACGGCAGATATTAGTGTGGGAAAAAGAGGCAAAAAAGAGTCGAGAAGTTTGAGCAGGAGGTCGCGATTAAATCATAGATTCGAGGATGAAAGATGGACAATCATAATGACTTCACAAACCAGACAATATAAGATGCAATGAGATGGATGGAGAAGATGCGGGTCTTTGGATTGTGCAGCAGATCAACGACAGATGATGGATCGCGATTTCACACTTCGCAATTTATAGAAATTACCTTTTAAGAGTTCTCATGGTATGTTAAATGGGTTTTGATGGGATGCGAGAAGGATAAGGGATGTGATGTGACAAGGGTTAACCACGTGTTGGCCTTATACAATATCACACTTTGCAAGTTTTGTGGTTTAGCGTATTTGCAAAGAGTTAAGAGTTGCGGGTAGGCGGTTGCGACATGTTGCAATTGGTTGGGGGTGTGTGGGACCCTCCGATAAGAAGAAACACACGTGTATGCATTTGGTTGGGTTTTATGTGTATTTTGATTAAAGAAGTGTTGTTTGATCGCTTCGTGTATGTATGTTGTTTAACTATGATATTTGTATCCATTGTGTGTAAAGAGAGTTTATGTGGGTACTAATCCACAAGTCCACAAATTATTTGTAAACTATAGTTACGGCTGCATCACTCAAACCACTGGGCATGTTTTATATGTTATGCTTTGATCCATTTCTCCATTAAGGGAAGAACTTGGAATTATTGGAGAAATGTAGACTATTCTAAAATGTATTATTAGATGTTTGTTGATATTATGGAGTCTTAATCAAGTTGTGAGGGTTATTTAGGATACAGATCCTATTTATGAGAAATTTGTTCCAACTACTAAACAAACTTGTAACCTTATATATATATGGTGTTTCCTTCTAATGATGAGCAAAGTGCGTTGAGTGTAATCACTCTCGAGGTTGAGTAGGTCTCACCTTGAGCTGCTCATTTCTTTCATCTTTGGTTCTTTATTAGTTTTAAATTTTTCTATGAAAATACAACACGAGAATCAATAAGCCATCATTTTCCATGTATAGTAATACACTATAAAACACTTTAATATTGATTTCCTTCCACGATAATGGATTTGATGATTTGATTGGATCCCCTATGTACACACTGGATACTTTAATTTGAGAATAAAACCCATGAATTTCCTCTACGCAAAGAGAGTTTGCTCAATAAATGACTTCAAAAAAACATATGTATGAATATTTTGTTAAATACTTTGTAACAAAAATATTATCAAGTAATTTATAAATAGAATGTCTGTACAATGTTTTCCAAGCAATATAACTGCCTAAGTAATTTATAAATATAATGTCTATACAAAATTTTGCAAGAAGTATAACTATCGTCGTATATATACATAGTTCCAACACACCCTTAAAAAAGGAAAGAAAGACGAATCCTAGGCAAGATTTCTCCCATTAATCATTGTTGAACTCACTTCAAAATGCTGGAAACAGTTTATTTTTTGTATCAAATAACATTCTCTCGCCCATGATTATGCAGAAACCCAATTATAAGTTTTGAATAACATGTAAACTTGTTGTCGACTCTTACAATAACCCCACATTAAATTCATTCAAAGCATCATTCGTGGAAAAGTAAACAAAATTTATTGAGTTGAACCAATAACAGTGAAACAAAACCACATACACAACAAAACGTAACGTATTTTAGTGTCCCTCGCTAAACCTTCAAATCAACTAATCTTCATGTTTCCCATTAATGTAGCATGCTTTCAGGTTTGTAATCCTCCACCTTATTGTCAGACCACAAAGACCTCAATATAGACAAAATTTGTGAACAAGAAACCATATTTCCAATGTGAGAGTAGAATCTTTCATTAAATTCAAGTAAAAATGTTACCAAAACCAAAAAGAAAATATTTTATAACAAATTTCAACAATGAAATTTCATTTTTTTGTATTTAAACCTTACGAAAAGGAGTAACCAATAAAGATAAAATAATGAATGTTATCACGTGATAAAATTTTTAATATCCCCCAATGTAGTGACATTTCAATTCTTTGAACATAAATTTTTATTTTTATTTTTCCCGGAGAAAAAATTGATTCTTTATATTATGATTAACAAAATAGTACATAATTCGAAATATTTCTGCAGCAAAGATCCAAAAAGGAGATAATATTTCCGCAACAAAGATCTAGAAAGAGTTGTGTTAGAGTAGATGTCATAGAAAGTAGATGTTCAATGCAAATTCTTCTATATGCTTGGAGATCAATACAAATATTCAAACTACCAGGTATCCAACCAAAAAACAAAACAAAATTCCTCCAAATGACCAAAACGGAAAGTGTAAGCCACATGGGTGAGACGAAAAAGAAAACTCCATAATTAGGGAAGCTGATAGAAATTTGTAGCAAGTAGACGCCCATTCCATAACTGTTGAACCTGGACATGCCCAAACTAGAGGAGTAAAGCCTATTTTGAAAGTGTGTGAGCCTTGGTGTTGGCCTCTCGAAAGATATGCTATTTAGGGGGATCCTGAAGGCGTCTGAGAAGGTATTTCACCCTATGAAGCCAAGAGAGGAGAGGAGGAGGTTGGAAGCTGGAGTGGCCCGTGACTCCATCGATGGATATTGTTGCAGTACATCCTTAACAAGAATGTAACAACCTCCGAAGGAGAGCCATTTATGTGACCAGGTGTTCAACTAATTTTTATATTTATCCAAAAGCCAGGACCAATATTTGGAGCTTTATCCACAAGGCTTAAGACAAAAACCAAGATATTTGAAACCATTTGAGATAGAAACAATATTCACCTGAAAGAGGCCAGTGATGATATCCAAATCAGCATAAATTTGAGAGGCAGTGATCAAGGTGGATTTTCCCTTGTTAATTTCCAGGCCCGAGGCCGTGCCATAGCAGAGAAATATATAGTGCAGGGCAGACCACTATTCTTGGGAGATGATACCAAAATCCAAGATGTCATGCACATGAAAGAGTGGGTGATCGAGATTCCCAGAGACATTCGAATACCATCAAAAGTGCCACACCTGTGTGCCTCCTTCATATGAATGTTAATTCCATCCATAATGAAAATGAAGATTGGGGGGAGAGTGAACAGCCTTGGCGGAGGGCACGACCAGCCCCAAAAATTTCAGTGGGCAAGCCATTTATTAGGACAACAAACCAAACAAGAGAAATGCAAGAGGTGATCCATTGTACATTTTGAACAAAGAGGCCAATTTTAAAAAGAACAAGGTGAATGAGGGACCATTTCATGCAATCATAGGATTTGTACAAATGTATCTTCATAATGGCAACATCCAGTTTTTTGAGATGAATGGAATGCATAACTTCCTGAGTAGTGGCAACGACATCATGAATGAGTCTATTGGGGAGAAAGCCAGACAGAAAATGACCTTGGATATAATCTTATAAACCACATTACATAAATAAATAGGGTGGAAATCCGTAATATCAACAGGGTGAGTGTTTTTTGGAATGAGTGCTAAAAATGTAGAGTTGATGTCCCCCAGGATCCTTCCCAGAAGTTTTGACTCTTCCACAACCGTGAGAAGGTTGTCCGCCATCAGATCAAAAAGTGTATGTACATTTCAGCGGGTCAGCCATCCGGCCCAGGACATTTTTCCTTTGTGAATGATTTGAGAACCACTAAGAGTTCATCCTTGGTGATCACTTTACTCAATTCCCCATTAGACACGTCATTGAGCATGCAGGGGACTAACTCCATAGCCCAAAATTGATCTGAGACTATGGCACCCTCCCTATGCTTGTAAATATCAGAGAAATAATGTATTTCCTTCGCGGAGATATCTGTTTGAGAATGGATCGAAATCCCCTTCTTATACTAAACTTGCCAAATCGAATTTTGGTTTCTCATGCAATTAGCAAAGTGATGAAAGAAATTTGCGCTATGAGCTATAAATAAAGAATAATCAAGGTTGATTTCTTTCTTGCCTTGGGTTTCAAAATTTGACTTAAGGTCCCTTTGTAGGTAATGGTGAGGTTAACCACCACTCCAAATAATGGTGGTATAGGTGATTGGGGAATAGTTAATTTTAAAGGAAAAACCATGATTAAGCCACAATGTTATTGTGGAGTCACAAGAACACAAGTATTATTTATGAGATAATTATTTAGATTCAATCACTATTCATATGATGAAGATATCTTGAAGAGTTATAAATTAGAGATGAATTCACAATATGCATTTTGAATCAACCTTTCGGGTCATAATCAGGACCTATTAGTCTGATAATGAGAGATGATAGAGATATCTTGAAGAGTTATAAATTGGAGATGAAATTATAGTCTTCATTTTAAATTGATCTTTCGAGTCGTAATCAGGACCCATCATCAGCATGATAAAATAATGAGAAAAAAAAAGAGAAAAAAAAGAGAGGAAGAAAATAACAAACCAACCAATTAAGAAGAGAAAAAACCATAATTAAAAATAAAAATAAAATATATATATATATATATATATATATATATATATATATATATATATATATATATATATATATATATATATATATATATATATGAAATACATATTAATAAAGAAATAATTAAATCAAATGCAATAAGTGAATAAGAATGAATGGAAGAAGAACATGAAAATAAAGCAATTAAAGAGGAAACACATATAAAATAAAAAAAATAAAGGAAGATAAAGGATAGAGAAAAATAAAGAGAAATAGAAAATAAATAAATTAAAATAAAGAAAAGAGAGATGAGAAATGAGATATATATATATATATATATATATATATATAGAGAGAGAGAGAGAGAGAGAGAGAGAGAGAGAGAGAGAGAGAGAGAGAAGAATGAAAAATGAATAAATAAGAAAGGAATGAGATAAATAAACAAACAAATTAGTGAAAGGGGAGATACCATAAGGAAGGAAAAAAAGAAACTAGGGAAAGCTATTGAATAGATGTCGTAAAAGGAACGAGAAAAGAAGATAAGAGAATGAAAAAAATCATAAAAGAAAATAGGGGAAAAAAAAAGAAAAAGAAGGAAATGAGGAGAAGAGGAGAGTGGAGGAGGTGGGAGGGGAAGGAAGAAAAAAGAGAAACAAGAGATGAAAGGTTGAGATCAGTTTCTATATATTAAGGGAAGACAGTTTCTACTAACTTCAATGCCACCATCTTTCTTGAGATTGCTAGGATGTTTGATGATTTCAAGAGATTCTCTCAGTTTGTGTTTGAAATAGTGAGCTTCTTTTGTGGTGATTTTAGTATCTTGAAGGCATAAGTGATGTCTAGTATTAGATGAATGCTCAGCAAGCACAAATGAGCACACTCTTTCTTTCTTAATATATGCATCGTGTTACTTCAATCCTATCTTAAATCATCGACCAGTTTCTCCAAGGTAGCACAATCCACATGAACATTTAAGTTTGTATACACCTTTCAACTGTGATGAGTCAACCTTATCTTTTACAGACCTCATTTTATGTCGGATGGTCTCAAGGGGTTTGAATGAAGTGATAATTCCATTTCTTTTGAGGATCTTGGCAATCTTATTAGTAATATCACCGATATACAGATGAAATTCCTTCCCATTAAGGGTTGGGGAATTAAGGGAAGGAGATTTTATTTTTGTTTTTTTAATGACTCTACTAATGTCTTTGTACCTATAGCCAATTGCATGGACAATATTAGTAAGGTGGTCAAATTCTTGCTGAAGATGATCCTTCTAAGATGATCTTAATGTCCTAGTTATAAGTGTACGAACGATCTTCATTTTCTGAGGAGCGTGATAGTGGGACTCAACATGGAGATAACTATCCATGTGAATCTTCTTCTATATATTTGATATTTGATGCTTCCATCATCTTTCTTAGTGAGAAGAATATCTAATAACGGGATGGAATTTTTATTCTCAAGTTCCATAATGAATTTAATGTCCTTAGAAATTCCATTAAGAGGTTCCAAGAATTTCTTAAGTTTAGATACTCCAAGGGGCCAATTTAGATTTGTGTCATCAACATACCTTTTCCATTATTTTGGTTTCAGAGCGTAGGTATTGATGACCTTCTTTTCAAACAACTCCTTAAATAAATTGGCAACAATAGGTGATAATGGAGACCCCATTTATACTTCAATGGTTTGTTCAAAGAATTTCCCTTGAAAAATGAAAAATCTAGATCTAAGACATATCCTAGTAAGTTTGGCAGTTTGAGGGTCTCTCATGCCTTTGACAATCTCTATTTCTTCATCAAGAGGGATTTTGGTAAACAATGAAACCATGTCAAAACTTCCCATTATATCTTAGATCATTGGGTTCCCATGAGTCATCTTTAGTCAAATTAAAAAAATGTTTGGAATCCTTAATATAGTAACTCATGTTTTCAAGAAGAAGACTAAGAATACCAACGACGTATTTAGCCAACATATAAGTGGAAGAGCCAATGGTATTCACAATGGGCCTCAATGGAATTCCTTCTTTATGTATTTTTGGAAGGTCATAGATTCTTGAGATAATCTCATTGCATGGTGTTAATATTTTTTTAAGATTATCATTAAGATTAGGTTCTTTGATTGCTCACTCTACTTCCTTAATAATTTTATGGATGCGATTAGGCTAAAGCCTTTTGTAACAACTACAGTTATAGAGGTGATCCTTAATATTGTGGTCGTAACCTTCTTTATTCATAACAAAAGTGGCACCACCTTTGTCCTAGTTTAGAATAACGATGTTGTCATTATTCCTTTAACTTCCATCAAAAGACTCGGACTAAGATTAGGTTTGGGAGGTCTAGCTTTTCTTAAAATGTGCACACACTCTTGCAGAATACATTCCTTATGCTTAGCGGAAATGACAAATCTGAGTCCTTTATTTAACACCTCATTTTCTTCCTTAATTAGTTCATAAGAGAATTATTAATAGGTTGGTTATCTATAACAAAATTATAGGGGAGTAGTTTAACTTATAAACTAAATAGCTTTTTTTATATGCATTCACCAAAATTGAGAAATACAATTTCAATATTTTTTTTGTTATTTAAAATATATTTTTAATATATATACATTCAGCACCCTAAAAAATCTCCTAAACCAATAAAATTATAAAAACTAAACAATTCAAACTCAAATTTTTAAAAACATCTCTCACATTTTGATTTTAAAAAAATCTCAGATTTATCAAGAGCGCCACTTCAATGGAATTGATGGATGACGAAGAGGTCAAGGGGTGGCGGACAGCACGGCTACTCGACGCAGAATCGAAGTTGGAATATGGTGCAAAAAATCTCAGATTTAACAAGAGCGCCACTTCAATGGAATTGATGGATGACGAAGAGGTCAAGGGGTGGTGGACATCAGGGCTACTCAACACAGAATCGAAGTTGGAATATGGACCTACGGCACCATCTGAGGGGATGACAGCAGCAGCAATTCTCACGGTATCGCGGACTGATCGATTTCAGGGTAGAACGATTCAGAATTGGGATTGGTATCCCACGAGTTCAGAGAAGAGTCTGACGAAAGATATCTTGATTAATAATAATTGTTCATCATCCCGAATCAAGAAAGCTTAAGGAATAATCAAGTTATGATGACAATGATCATCCGGAAACAAATCAATGATAACATCTATAATATTGAATCAAGAAATCTTAAAATATAATAGTAATAATGACTTCAGTCCCCTTAATTTCGCAATGTTAACTCCCATAACTGAATGGAAAAAATCTGAGAGATTTCCTGAGTTGGGAAAATTGCTAACGGAACACGCAGACACAGAGGGCACTCAGCGTGGAGTTAGTTCTACATCAGAGGGCACCAAAGCAACATGCTATCACGACCTGAACCGACTTCAGAAGCTGTAGATAAATAGACATATATCTTTTCTAATATAACATTTTGCAACGCCGATGACCATGGATACGCAGGCTGCATCAAAATTCTGTTTGCTCGTCCTTCTGTTAATGGTAAGCGCAGCAGCACCAGGCATGCAGAGTAGGCTACTAGACGATATTATTCCACCAGAGGATGAAATATCCAATGAAGAGAATCTCTTACCAGATTATAAAGATGCAATGGGGATGCACAGCAACAAGCGGGAGGATTTAGATTTAGAATATGAATCAGAGTCCAGGGATGTGGATTCAGAGGCCATGGAGACCAGGAAAGAATGCCCATGTCCCAAAGTGTACGTGGTGAAGGACCAACTGGAGACATTGCAAAGCATAAGCGTTAAGTGCAACGCTCCTTTCATGCTGTTGGACAATCCCCACCTTCAACTAGACTCTGATGATGCCTTACCAGGCCTCGTTTTAGAGATTTATTGTGCATAATTGTGCATCTCAGAGGATCGACTCCATATCCTTAGTAGGAATATCTATGAAATAGAGGACCGAGGGTATAAGTATTTGCAGAGTTTTGTAAAAACTCCATTTTCCAAATAATTTCGGGAGGGATTTTGATTACTTGCTTAATGCCATCTATTTAAAAATGATTAAAACGAAGAGAATAAAGTCTACATTGATCTCTCATAGTCATCCCCTCATAGCATATTTGAATAAATATTATACGTTTATCAGAATAACTAAATGTTTTCTAAAATACATCTATCCAAGGAATAAAAGTTTTACATATAGAGATGTAAACAGTAAATTTATCTGTATTAACTGTTTTATATATTTATATATATTTTAAATCTATTGTTGACAATGTGATTGATAACTTAACGGAAAACTCCAAAATTCGTAGGTTCATTACTTTTATTTTAACAGTTAAAAATAATGTTCGTTTGTTGGGGTATAAATGTAAATTTGTTATTTGATTGGAATTTGATGATGGAGCTGTTTAATGAGGAGGATTTGTTTGGATGGCCAAAATTGGTTGGAATTCGGGCCAAAAGAATTTAAGAAATTTTACAGTAACAGTGTTTAAATCATAATTTTGATAGTAGAAATAGATTCAGCATCATCAAAAAATTTTAAGACATCCAAAATATTAAAGTTTGATAATTATAACATGGATTTACAAAAATCCTTACCAAATTTTCTTAAAATCTTACCAAAATTTCCATAATCTTCTGGACCAAAAAACAGCCTAGTTAAACTAAGACTTTGAGGATACAATGATTAGTCAAACACACTTTTAATGAAAAGGTAAGTAACAACTAAATACATATAATATGCGTTTTATATTTTTATTATGGGAACTGAGAATGATAGGTTATCTAAAAATGGAATAAAAAAAAGTCCATTCTATCATTAAATCAAATTTATTTCATCATATTTATCATAAATATTTAGTTCATAAATATAACTAAAATTTACTATTCCAAACATTTTTTAATAAACTGTTTAATAAAAAAAAACATTTTATTCGGGTTAATTAAAACGAATAACGGAAACTTCAGATTGTAGAGTTTGTGTTGTTCGTCGAATTAGACCTGGTCGTCTGTGTACAAAGATATTAAAAAATTCATGATACCTTTTCTGGAAACATTAATATTTTATATAAAACAATCCTGACAAATTTTCATTAGGATTTTATATAATAAAAAAGTCATGACACAGTTTGTTCAAACATTAATATTCATGTCCATTGTGAGAACTGAAAGAATTTGTGTTTTGTTCAGAGGACTAAAGCTTATTCATTTGTAGCTTTATTTCTTAATTTGCTTATATTATAAATAAGTTATAGCACGTTTAAACTGGCAGGAAGTTATCTAAATACGAAAAGAGCCTTCCTCTTCCGACACACATTTTGTTTATCTATATATTTTTGTTAGCCAGCCTGCCAATCATTAGTACAAACAATTGAGCTTTTTCCTTACATACTCTAATGAGCGCATGTTTGCATCAATCAGCTGGATTTTATTTGAACTCCACACAGCTTTGGTTATACAATTTAATGAGGATCATAAACCTCTCAGCTTTCTTTCATTAGTTGAACTGCACACATCTTAGGTTATACCATTCGAGGATGATATTAAACGCTCTCAACTTGGTCTCACTGGGACATCTTGATGCAGGAGCATCATGCCTGGTCAAAAAACTTTGTTCTAGACCAAGGGGTCCTGAATTTTTCCAATTGTAAATTTGTAAAAAGGAAAATTAAAATCTGCCGGATTTAGTTTCGAGGAGTGTCCAAATTCCGAAAGAGTTAGGGATTTGCAATTTGTTAATTAGTTGGGTGAGCTATTATTTGAGGCCAACTGGGGGTTAGCATTTGTGAACAATTCTGCTGAGTTGTTCGATAGTTTTACACCGGCACAGGTGTGAGAAAATTAGAAACAGATGATTTTTTCTTGGAGATTAAATGACAGTTGACTTGCTCCAACAGAAATTGTGCAAAAAAAAAAGTGAATTTTTCTTTTTATCTCCACATAATAAACTTTAGATTATAACTTCAAAACACAAGAAATACATTCATATGGATGTTGAGACTCTTTCACTAAGTTTCAGTCACTATAAAACTTGTAACTAATTGTTTTTATTGGCCCACCATCTCTAGCCAGACTTACATCCACCACAGTACAAAAGACTTTTACATACTTATTATATCAAAAAAAATGTTTCTAATAATTATGAATAACATAAAAATTATAATTTCATTCATGTCAACACCTGATTACATACGTGCATATAAATAAAAGCTATTTCTAATCTTAGAGAGGGAAGTTCAGAGAATCTCTCAACTTCCTCAACAACCCAATCCAAACTAAGTAAGCATTATCCTAATACCCTCCCTTAATGCTTACTTTACAAAACATATAATACTTAATCACAATTACAATACTTTGAACTTTCGTTTTTTTTTTTTTTTTGTCTGATCTGGTCTTCATCAGCAAATATACCTACTCTGCAGTTGTTTGGACTTCGCTCTTTCTTTCTCCACATCTTCGAGCTTGCCTTTCAACCCATTTAAAATACATTTGTTTCTGACCAGCAATGCTAAATTTGTAAGATCAAAGATTCTTGACACCCCCGAAGAAGAGTCTCGACACTGAACTACCCTATGGAAATATTTCCATCTGTGAAATAACTCCGAAGAATAAATTTCAACAGTTTATAGGAAAATATTCTGGATACAGAATATGATCAGTGATCAATCCTACAAAGTGACCTTTACACAAATGAATCTCACAACAAAAAAACCCCACACACTTGCAAATCACATTACAAAACATGCTTTAAAAAAGTTTAAGAGATGGATCAGGAGGTTCATCCTCACTTGAAGAATCTTCATAAATTGCATCACGTGAATCTTCCGAAAATGTTGCGTAGGCTAATTTTTTTAATTTTCCATTTAAAAGATCTCGAGCCCGAATTTTGCAGTTGAATGTTGTATGCCCATATTTATGACAATAGAAACATTTTGTCTTATTTTTATTCACCCGTCCCTTGGAGAATAGTGCAAGTTCATTATGTGAACTACCCTCTGTGCTACCTATCCTTTTTTCTTCTGCCATAAGAGCTGCTATCATTTCATCAAGTGATTGATGTGGCATTTGACTTAGAGTAAATATGGCATTATCATATTTTGAAGATAAGCTATTCAATAAAATTGCCTTTGCATCATCATCATCTACTTTAGAATTAACTTCTGACAACTGTCTCATCAAAGCTCTTAACTCATTTATGTGTGTTGACAATGATGTCTCACTATCCATTTGGAGTTTAAACAATTGTAATTTTAAGAAAAATTTTGCATTAACAACTTTTGCCCCAAATACCTTATTCATTTCTTCCCATATTGCTGCAGAAGATTTCTTTAAGTCAATAAGATGTAGCTGGGAATCTGCAAGTGATAGTCCAAGGATAGACTTGGCTCTTTCCTCTCTTTTTTCCCATTCAATTAATTGTCTAGCATCTGTAGGTGCTTTTTCTGAGCCTTCTACAATATTCCATAAATTTCTACTCATCATTTGCAACTGAATTTTTACCTTCCAAGTGTAGAAATTAAAGCCATTAAACTTTTCCAATACAACATGCTCCATGTTGAAAATAAAAGCTAAATCTAACTCTGCAGATCTAAAACAAATTGCAATTTAAACTTAATAAAAATGAGCTCACGCTGGCATATTGTCTCACGCTGGCAGATTGTCTTCACTTGAAAATTTCACGGCTGATCGATCACAGATAAACTGTGGGTGCCATTATATCAGCCTACAGATAGATATGCAGCTCTTGAATGAACATAAATATCTAAATGGACATAGTTTGCGCCATCACTTGAACACTCGAAGATGATACCAATGACAGATTGCTCTCTTCGTGAATGATATCCGCTTGAATGCACATAAAAGTACCTGAATGCTGAATTTGGATGATGATTCAGAGCTGTTAACAGCGCTTGCGCAGCAGTAAGATTAGCTGAGATTGGGATGTGGGAATCGTATATCTAAATACACTGTTCATTAAAATTTATGACAAACCAATTAAATACGTACGTGCCAAATTTACCGTTTCCTTATTTGTGCACATACAGAACACTCACGGATCACAGAACGCTCACGGATCACAGTGAACAGAGTCCAGCAGTGTTTAATAGCACTTTCATGAATGCATCTAGACGTTTATATGGCAACTCACAGGGCCAGATCAGAATACAGGCCACTCCAAACTGGAATTCAAGAATTGGACATTACAGGCGCTCTGATACCAAATTAAGAATAACATAAAATTATAATTTCATTCATGTCAACACCTGATTACATACGTGCATATAAATAAAAGCTATTTCTAATCTTAGAGAGGGAAGTTGAGAGAATCTCTCAACTTCCTCAACAACCCAATCCAAACTAAGTAAGCATTATCCTAATAATGCATTAATTCATGATAGAAGAACATTTAAAACATATGATGGAGTTTGTACTTAAAACATAATTTTCTGAACTTGCAGAGGTTATGAACATTAAATAATACTTGCGGAATTAATGTGGAACTATAATTTTTTATTAACCATGCATTAGATATCATCTGACTTTAACTAAATCCGCAACCTGCAAAATATTTATTTGAAGTATGGAAACGTGAAAAATATCTACTTGAGTTATGGTTTTTGTCAATTTATTTAACAAGGTGGTTGAAATTAATTTTCCAACACTCCCCCTTAGTCACAATTATCACCATTGATAATTCCCAAACAATCTCTTACATAAAAAAAATTTCCATGTGCCAATGCCTTGGTGAAGATGTCTGCAAATTGTTCTTTTGACCTGCAATGCTGGAAGACAATCTCACAATTGTTAACCAATTCTTTTATAAACTGATATTTAGTGTCAATGTGCACAATTCTTAACCAATTCTTTTATAAAATGATATTTAGTGTCAATGTGCTTGGTCCTCTTGTGAAAAATAATATTCTTTGATAATGCAATTGCAGAACCATTGTCGCAGAAAATAATGGTTGTTCTCTCTTGTTCATGGCATAAATCCTTCAACATTCTTCCCATCCAAACTACTTGACACGTTGTTGCTCTTCTGACAACATATTCAGCTTCTGCTGTTGACCATGACACTATTGGCTACTTCTTAGAGGTCCATGAAATGGCTCTCGAACCTAAATGAAAAACATATCGTGACGTGCTCTTTCTATCATCAACACTTCCTCCCCGGTCATTGTTTGTGTAATGAACCAACCTAAAATCATTTTTAGTAGTGTACAAAATAGCATAATCCTTTGTCCCATTGACATACTTTAAAATCCTTTTGGAAGTTTCCAATGTGTCTCCTTGGGTGTTTCCATGAACCTTCACACCAAAGTCAATGCATACATTATATCAAGTCTAGATGCGATCAAATACATTAAGCTACCCACCATACTTTTGTATAATGTCTGATTGACATTGTTGCTGCAATACTCTTTTCTCAACTTCAAACCCATGACAGTCAGAGTTGGTGCAGGCTTGTTGTTCTGCATATTAAAACTCTCTAAAATGTCTGCTAAATAATTTTCTTTGGAAATAAAAGTACAATGTTCTATTTGTTTCACTTCTATGCCTAGAAAATACCTTAAGAACCCCAAGTCACTCATTTCAAACTCATTTTTCATGAATTTTTTGAAATCAACGATGAGGAAATCATCACTCCCTATAAAAAATAAATCATATACATACAAAACAATAATAATAAGCTTACCATCACTCTCTTTAATGTATAGAGTAGGCTCACCATCACATATGTCGAAAAAAGTTGTCCATCAAGTAAGCATCTACCCTATTATACCATGCACGTGGTGCTTGCCTCAACCCATAAATATATTTCTTGAACCTATGCACCTTGTATTCTTGGCCTTCTTCCTCATAACCAGGTGCTTGCGCAACATATACTTCCTCTTTTAGCACTCCATTCAATAATGTTGATTTTACGTCCATTTGATACACTTTCCATTTATGTTGCACGACAATTGACAACATTGTACGCATTGTCTGCATCCTCACAATAGGTGCAAATGTCTCTGCATAATATCTTCCATTTTTTTTCTTGTATCCTTTGACAACTAACCTTCCTATATTTCTTTCAATATTTCCTTCAATGTTTATCTTGGTCTTATAGACCCTCTTCACTCCAATGACTTATTTTCCTTGCGGAATATCCACTAACTGTCATGTGTCATTCTTTTCTATAGCTTCTATTTCTTCATCCATTATTGCGATCCATTTTTCCTCTTTGAATTCATTCTCAAATTTATGGATTGTCATCTACATGACAAAACAATGCAAATAAGGAATTCAGACCAATGTTACTATCAACTCCATTTTTCTTATAAATTTCACTTAAATTTATGAACTTTTGTCTTCTTATTCTTGCAGAAGATAGGCTTGACATGTCAGTTGGCGTTGCGCTTGAAATATATGATGGCTTGGGTCTTTGCGGTGTTATTGGAGAAGAAATTTCTTGACCAGGTGACATTTTCCTATTATTTGTTGACTGTGTCAGTTAGTGACTTTTTTGTTGGTTTTGAATAGGAGTAGGAGGATTCACCATTGAGGAATTACTTGTTGCGGTTAATTATACTCTTTGTCTTCATGTGGTATACATGTCTTCACATTTATTGTCTTCTCTAAACTTCCATCTCATGCTTCCTCTTCTATGGAATGCACATCTTTGTTTATTAATACCTTCTTGGTTGATTGATTGTAGAGTTTGTATGCCTTGGATTCAGTACTATGTCCAAAAAATACGCATTTCTCCCCCTTGTTTTCCAACTTATTCCTTAGTTCATCGAAGACATATGCATAAGCCACACATCCAAACACTCTCATGTGAGTCAAACTATGCTTTCGTCTACTCCATGCCGAGTCTTCAGGAACCATATTCTTAACACTTTTGGTTCGACACCTATTAATGATATATGCTGCACAAGCGACACCTTCAGCCTAATAATCATCTGTAAAATGCTTTGCCTTCAACATACTCTTTTTCATTTCCATAATTATCATATTCTTCCTTTTTGCGACCCCATTTTGTTGAGGTGTATACCTTGTTTTAAAATTCTTGTGAATTCCATGATCGCTAAAAAAACATAGGAAGTTGTTTGAGATGTATTCGCCACTTTTGTCAGTCCTCAAAACTTTGATGTAGTGTACAATTTTCTTAAGATATTTTTATTGACAGAAGCACTCAAACACTTTACTTCTCTATTTTAGGAAGTAGACCCATGTATTCCTTGTATAATAATCTATGAAAGGAGAAAAATAATTCTTGCCACCAATTGATGGTGTGTGCATTGTTCCACATGAATCTAAATGGACAATATCAAATAGTGATTTTTCCCTTATTGAATTTCCTCTCGAAATGATTCTCTATGTTGTTTTTCCAAGATGCATCATTCCCATAGGCTGCCCATTTTTTCTATGAGTGGAAATTCCTTCAGCATGCCTTTCCTATCTAGCAAATTCAAACCTCCAAAATTGAGATCACCAAATCCAAAATTCCATTACCAGTTTTCATTTTTAACTTCTGCTTCAAAATTTACTTTTGTGACAATTTCTACATTTCTTTTATTTTCTTGTGATTTCTTTGATATTTTTTCTTTAGCACCTTCTTGCTTAAACTCTAGTTTTAAATTGAGAGGAAACGTTCTACTATTTTTCATCCGAACTTTTTCAATCAACTATCTGCTTGGAGACTTATCCAAAATTGTGCACTCATCATTTTTGAACAAGACATTGTAGCTGGTTTGCATGAGTTGTCAATTTTTTATGAGGTTATGCTTCAAATCAAGGACAAAATAAACATATGAGATATACTTCTTCTCTCACTTTTTTGTTAGAATGTCGATTCTTCCTTTACCCATCACATATACTTTGCTATAAGTCCCTAATGTCACTTCTGATTTCACACTTTCATCTAGATTTGAAAACATTTCTATGTTCCTAGTCATGTGGTTGCTACGTCGTGACTCCAAAAACAATACATCCCTTTTTTTTTGTGCTACATTAAAATCCAAAAACATGCTATCATGGTTCTGGTTTTCCTTTATGAAAATTTCACTTGGTTTGCTACTTATGGCATGCTTCTTATTTCTACATTCATTTTCATAATGACCATACTTCTTACAATAATGACATTGAGCTTGAGATTTATCATACCCCTAACCTTGTGCTTGATTTTTTCTTGAGCCTTGACTTGGAATTTGATTTTTTCCCCTTCCACTTGAGCTTGAAGGGTTTCCTCCTCCACCTTTATATAATATCCTTCCTCTTACTCTTACATTTGATCTTCCTCTGCGTTTACCTTGACCAAATGAAACTTGTGCCTTAAAGGCATGCTCCAATGAGCATTTTTTTTCTCGGCTCAGTCTATGTTCATGAGAAATCAGTGATGCATGAATCTCATCCACTAAAAAATGAGAGATCTTTTGTCTCTTCTATGGCCACTGCAATGACATCAAATCTTGCTCGCGGACTTCTCAAAACTTTCTCAATTGTTATCCTTTCCTCAAGTGTCTCACCATGAGCCCTAATTTGAGTAACTGGTCCAATTACATGCGTAAAAAATGAGTTTACATTCTTAGACTCTTTCATACAAATTGTCTTAAAATCTCTTTTCAGCATTTGTAGTTTTCATGTCTTCACCTTTTCCATGTCTTGGTAGGTTTTCTGGAGGGTATCCCATGCTTTCTTAGACTTTGTTGTTGGTGCAATCCTTGGGAAGATACTTTCATGATCTTCTTGAAAAATGTAGAAGAGGGTTTTTGAGTCCTTTTTCCTATTGTCCCTCAACAAATATTTTTCTGCTTGTGTCAAAGAACTGTATGTTGTTTCATCTGTTACATCTTAGAAACCGTTATCCACCAATTCCAAAATATCTTCAGAAGAAAAGAGAGCCTTCATTGTTATAACCCAATACTCATAATAGTTTTCCATTAAACTGAGGTATTTTAGGATTATTCAAACTTGTGGTTGATGCTACCATTTCAACTGTTAAAAAAATAACTTCCTCAAATGCCTTTGAAACAACCTTTAACACCCAGTAAAAACACTTTCTCTTCAAACATAAAACTTTATACCCACTCAGATACCATGTGAAAATTTTTAAAAAAGAAGATTCTTCCTCAAAAGACAATGGAGGAGATTAAATCATAGTTGACTTGCGTAATTAAACTTGAGCTAAAACTCAAACAAATTTACTCACATCATAAAAAAGTGGTTGCAAAAAAAATCACAAGTGAAATTTTCTCTTTATTTCAACATACTAAAATTTACATTATAGCTTTAAAACACAAGAAATACATTCGTATCGAGGTTGTGCCTCCTTCACCAAGTAAATCACTATACAACTTGTAACTAATTGTTTTTATGCACCCACCACAAAATGATCCACAATTTTAAGACCTGTACATACTTGTTATATAAAAAAAAACATTCTAATACACTCATTCATGAAAGAAGAACATTCGAAACCTAGGATGGGTGCTTATACTTAAAACATTAATTGATGAACTTGCAGACATTGCAGACAGTAAATAACAATTTCAAGGTTAACGTCTGACCATAATTTTTCCAACCCTGCATTAAATATCCATTTTATTTTAATTATCTGATGTGTTTTGGAATGCCTAATTTGTACTCCTTCACAAAAATTTATTTAATCCATGCCTTTTAGCATGAAAAATAAATCCACAACCTCCAAAATCTCTACTTGAGATATGATTGTTGTTAGTATATTGATTTTCCAACATGGAATCCCATTCATGTAAAGTTTCGTTGAGATATTCTCCTTGACTTAAGCATTGAATATTTCTCAACAAGGGACTGTACGCTTAGGCAGCAATTTTTCCTTTTTAAGATAGAGCATTCCAGGTAGGAAAGTTAGTTGTACACTCAACTATAAATAATATTTCAAAGCTTAATTGAGTGCTTAGAGTTAGAGAGATCCTGAGAGGTGAGCTCGATGAATTTCTACAGTGACATCCCACTGAAATCTGCGATGTGTATATTTCGTGTGAGAAATTGAAAATAATTCATTCTCTACAACATGGATTTCACCTGTGAATGTGACCAAAACTTTTGTTTATATTTTGTGTAATTCTTCATGACCCACCAGTGATAAAATTCAGCTCCATCAAAAGGGAATGAGAGCAAAGGCTGGATGAAAGAAGGTATCTTCTTTTGGGAATGGCCCTATCTCTTATCGGTTGGACCTAAATCTTTATTTTAAGCTAGTATTTGCGTTCTATTACTTGAGGGCATGCATATAACTAAGGTAAGAACTAAATCTGAGTAGTGTGTGAAGCATAGAACTAAATATATGTTGAGAAGCGAAGCGAAGGTCAGAGAAAAAATAACAAACTAATTTGTTATGCTTGGATGATTTATTTTCATATCTCACTGTTGTCCGAAAAATTATATTTTTTTCACACAAAATAAAAAAAAATTATTATATAAAGAGAAAGTACATATGTTAGAGAAAGGAGTTTCGCAAACAACAATGATAGTGATGTAAATATCATTATCCTATCAATCCTCTATTCATAAATCTCTGACAAAATATTAACACCTGCTGATGGAAATAGGTATCAACATAAGACAAGACAAAAAAAGACATTAACAGATAGTAAAACCTGCTACACAACAAAAACAGAGGATGATTTACATAACAGGGGAAAGACATTTCCCCCAGACAACAAAAAAAAAAACCATTAAATTATAATGAATCCAACCCCTATCAGGATTCCATTCTCAAGATGTTGGATGATTATATGATCAGGCTCTGAGTTGAAACCCTTTTTCGCAATCAACTTCTCTATTTTGGATCTCGTAGATATGCATAATAGATAGATATTGAAAATCTGCTCATGGGGTTTTGATAAAGGGCTTCCATGGATTAATATATTAAGATTTTAAAGAGCCGCTTTCATTTTCCCATTCTATGACTCATTTGGAATTTTGAAATACAGTGAGATCCTTGAGACTAAGTGAAGTCGCACAATGAAGGAACCCTCAAAGAGCGAGTAGTTAAACTCGAGTGTTGCATCCCAAATTACAGTGCCAGTGAAATCTATAAGAGAGCTCAATTCCAATGTGAATGGCCATACCACATCCAGAGAAACCAAAATATGAAGAACTACCAAATAATCCTACATGATAAGCAGACCAAAGATCACTAAGAGAAGGAGGAATTTTATGAATAGGGGGCAAGAAGACAGAGAATTCAAAATAGTATGTTAGGATGCGGCAACAGGTCCTTTAGATATTTGAAATTACTTGATAAAAAATGAGGGAATTTGTTGACTTCCATATGCCCCATTTCATAAAGAAGGCCAGAGTGCGATGGGGTTTCTGATCTACACTCCACCAGCTGAGGCAAGAGACAAGGTTTGAATGATCCCAATCAACATGATAGTTTATCATATGTAGCACCTAGTTATGAACTGGTGAAGAAAAGGGATAGTGGATGAATATATGATTCATGTCCTCTTCATATGAATGAAAATGACTACATCTGTTTGAGCCATGTAAGTCCTTCTTACATAGGATTTCAATGCACGAACCATCCAAGAGTGTACCACAATCTATCTAGAAGGTAGACTCATTAATATATATGCCTCCTTAATGATGAATCCCTTGTTGTGAGCCACCAAACCGTATTAACCTATATTTTTTTGGAGATAGGACAATCCCAAAGAGTTTTAGGTTGGTAATATAATTATTCCATTCCGGGATCATGACCTTAGGTATCTCAAGCTGACATTTATCTCTCCATTGGGTGTGGAATGGAGATGATAGAGTAGTATTTCAAATATATTTTATCAGAAATAAACCCTGATTATGCAAGAAAATAATGATGGCATGAGATAATAAATGTGAACCAGTCATACCTAATAGTGAGTCTAAATATATTTTTGGAACAAAATCTTAGCCAACGTCCCATCCCATATTACAAAAAAACCAATGCTTTGTCATAAGGAAACTATGCCAAGAAAAGGAGATGTTGGGAGTGCCTGGTGCACCAACACGAAGCCAGCTAATAAGCTCCCAATTCTGAGGTATTTGGAATGGATGAATTATTGCCAAAGGCGATCATTCGAGAAAAATCTCCAAACAAATTTTAATATTGAGACATATTAAAAGAGGCAATGTTTTGGTACCCCATCCACCCAGATTTATAGGATGGTTGATCATCTCCATGCTATCATGATGGATTTTTCTCTCTTTGTGTGCCTTCCCATAGAAAATGAGATATAATGGAGTTTAATTTGTAGATCACACTCTTAGGAATCCTAAAATTTGCATCAATAAAATAAGGATACTATGGAGAATGAATTTAACAAGTAGTATGTGAACCCCCAATGAAATCTAGTTATGAGCCCACAGATTGAGCCTCTTCTTGATTTTCTCTATGAGCCAATCACAGTCCCTATTTTTATATCAATTTGATGTACCGAAAGCTAGTATCCATGTGAATGATTTTAACCCCAAATATATTGGCAATATACTAGGTTGATGCCTTTTTTGGATCATTTGGTATTAGTATGGACTTTTTCATATTCATAAGCAGGCTTGAAGTGAGAACAGAGTCACGAAGGAGATGAAAAAATAATTTTCATTTTGTAGGATCAAATATCCCAATAGCCATCAGATTATCTAAAAATATCAGATGGGAGGGGATGGCTACTGTTTCTATCTTGCATTTAGATATATTGTCGTGTGCTCGAGCATCATTGAGTTTTCTGCTAGGGCCATCAATAATGATGAGTAACAAGAGAGGTGACATCACACAAGTCTGTCTGAGTCCTCTAGAGGCCAAACAAAAATATTTTGGGAGGCCATTGATCATGATAGAAAATGAAGCAGATTTTATGCATGCTTTAATCCAATTTATAATTATTTTTCCGAGGCCAATCTTCTCCAAGATCATCCACAGGAGTTCCTATTCGACAAATACAAAGGATTTTGTTTGATCTATCTTCATAATATAAGTATCCAAATGGTTCATTTCGACTAAATTTATACATTCATGGGCTATTGCAACTGCATCATGGATCTGTCAATGCTTTAGAAAACCAAATTGTTGAACATAAATATTTTTGGACAAGAAAGGTTTAAGTTGATTTGCAATGGTTTTTGAAATCAATTTATATATAGTATTTCACAAAAAGACCAATCGATAGTTAGAAAATGATACATGTTTTGATACCTGCAGATTGAGGGAGATGAAAGTAGAATTTCTGGAATCAGATACCTAACTAGGACATTTGGACTCTTCAACCATCTCAGTAAGCTCTTTAATCATTATGTCCTAGAAATGTAGCAAAAGTTTTATAGTCCATATGTGTGGATTTTGGCTTTTACCTCAATCCAGGTCTTTTAATATTTGGAGGACTTATTCCTAAGTTATAGGGCGTTCCATTTGAATGTTGTCCTATGAACACTTAGATTGCATAAATTCTTATGTTTCACTTGTCTGTTAAACAATCATCTTTGTGTTCCACTACTCACCAAACTTGGTTTAAAACAACATTATTGTTTCTTCTTTTAAGGTGTTGAGTTAGACCCTAAGGAAATCTACAACAAAGCAAACCTAAGACAATATTTTAACTTTCCACATTGAGTGTTGAACAATGGAAATAATCTCTCAAAATAATTCCAAATTGTAATTGGAAGATTGAGTTTGAGTTCTGTGAAAAGGAGTTTGGAAATCGATGAATGACAGGAAAATCATTCTACGGAAGATTATTTAATTTGGGAGGCCAATAGTCAGAGATTAAATCTGACCTTTTCATTCCATAGGATCTGTGAGTGAGACCCCGAATTCAATCTCGAGTGTGGACTCCAGTGATGGTGAGAGTTGGGTGGTTGGCATATTCATTACTGAGTAAAGGTGTAAGAAAATACCAACAGTAGGTCAGGAGTAACACCCTATCAAAGACTCGCAAAAGACGATCTCGAGCTACAAGGAAGACCCTGACCTATTCAATGAGGGAATACAAGTAATGGTGTAAGAAAATAACATCCTATTTTCAAGAGTAATTCCATATTAGAGACTAGCACAAGATGATCTCAAGATGCAAGGAAGACCTCAACATGTTGCAATGAGGGGTGCATGACACATTATTGTAGAAATTGGTGTGACACTTTATGAATAGTTTTATTTTACATAGGTGTTGAGCTGTGTGAAAAATAGGTAGCAGGTATTTCTATACTCTTTGAGTGTGTTTTGGATTTTTAATCAAGTAGGTTTAAATACAAAAAAATGTTAAGTCCAATGTGGGGTCTTCTAAAGGGAATTGTAAGTTTCCTTGAAGCTGTGTATGAAGCGGGAATCTGGGTGAGTTAATTGTGGAGAGTTTTTATTCACCACGATTGTGGTGAGTGAAATAGATTTAAAATCATAAGGAAAGGGTCTCCACCTCAAGAAGAAAAAAAGGAAGGATCTTGGGCAAACATAGCAGGCCACCAAAGGAGTCTTCTATATTTATGGTATCATAGCATAGTAGATTCTAAAAATGTAAGAAAAATGTATCCAAAATTTTTCTAAGACAAAATAAGGAGGGTCTAATGGAGAATGTAGCTTTAATTAGATATTTTTAGGTATAAACTCAGTGGAGAAGTCGAGCAGAAAATAAAGGAAATAGGACCAAGGAAGAGAAAAAGAGAGACTAGAAAAAAAATTTCTTTTGGTAATGGAGCAAAGCAAAAGACTCGAAGCAGACATAGAGTACTAGTGAGAAGAAATATTTAGGAGACTGGAGAACCAGTTAGGTAAATATGGTCTTAAAAATTTTGACATAGTTAGTAAGGGAATTGAAAACTTTGCAAATAACAACTAGTACAAATAGAGGTGTTGTATATTTCCTAGATAGTAGCATAGAACTACCACAGATAACCTTGCAGTAAAGAGGTTGTATAAGGAAAGGAGGATTCTAGCTGAGGTTAGAAAAGAGAGAGCGAGAGAATTTATAAAGGAGTGAGTAGGGTGCAACAACTTGTTGAAGGCTTGAGAGTGACTTCCTCAACATTGGGGATTCCACCTAGTCGGGAGCTTAAAGCAACTCCTTTCCGGTCAAAATGGTGGGTCCGACTGACGATAGAGGGACCAGTTTCCCATATATGAAAGAATTTATATAACAATACAATAAAATAAACATGAATGGAGTGATATATTCTAATGATAACATACATAAAACTAAATCTAACTACTTCCCGAGATTGGACTGATTTATATGGTTATGGAATAAGATTTCTTAAGCATGAAACAATATAGATCATCACATACTAAATTAATATAAGCACATTAAAGAAACTAAATCAATTTAATTGATTAAGTTGATGAAGAGCATTAATATATAACAGCTCTCTAAGACACTCATCTTAAAACATATCATTCAATACATTTTATCAATATTAATAAGAACGTATGTCATTTCAATGCTTATCAGAGAGAAAAAAATAGATAGAAACAAGTTTGCTAAAATCACAAAAATATAAAATGATTAATACACATATAATAGTACTCATTGAATCATAGCTTAGTTCTAAAAAGATAGCCTCTGGGCTCATACTTTCAATTAGATACATATGTTTAAACAATAGTGTAAGTTCCAAAAGCCTCTTTCTAAAAAATAGAGACCCCTTTATAAATGCATGAAAGGGGTTTAAATACTAATTAATATTACAAAAATAGAAGACTTGTGAAAGAAGTCTTCTAATATTAATCTAAACTATAAACTAAAAGCTAGGAAATTAAAATGCATAAGTTATAACAGTCTCATGATTGTTTTTCGGATCCACAGTCTAACTATTCCTTGAGCTGGCATGCTTTGATCATATATTCAAGCCCGAGGGGGGGGGGGGAGAATTGGCTGCATTCTCATCTGGCCTGTGAATATTTCATCATTGAGTGTTGGAAGAAGTTGAATTGCAGTGTTTGAAAGACACCTCAACACTCCCAATTGATTGTGAGGTTTGATCAACAAGTACCAGTAAATCTCCATGTTTACCTTTGTCATGTTCTCTATGTCAAGAGCCTTTCTGTTTGATGTTTCTTGTCAATATTGTTTTAAGAATCTGATTTCTGGCATGGTGTCTATTGGTATTTCCTAGATAACATGGCTTGTATGAGAGAATATTTTATGTACTCAGAGATGTTGGAGGACATATTTTTAGATCTGATGATAGCTAATACAACACTTTTCATTTTCATATCCCAATATCCAAATATTATATCTTTTATTGATTCTTCAAGATTAGGAGTATCGATCGCTCTTCCCTGTACAGTGTCTTGCCAATCTATATACTTTGACACCTTAGCTTCAGTATCTTCATAATAAATCCTCAAATTAGAAATCTGAGTGACTAACTGATCACTTTTCTTAATTTTCTATTGAATTTGTTTATATTTTTGACAAAAAACTTTTTGTTGTTTTACCAGTAATGTTTCCAACTTTTTTTTCTTCTTTCTATACATCATTAAGTTCTGGTTTGTCCTGGATATTTTGAATGTTATGTTGTAACTGATGAAATATTAGATCCTTCTCTTTAATTTCATTCTCGAATTTGAGTTTGAGACCTTGAAATTCCTATTACAGATTATTAATACTTGATTGTAACTCTTGTTCGATCTTTTGTTTTTCATTAAAGAAAATTTGCTCCATTTGAGCGATTTTCTTATCTTTCTCCATAATTAGTGACTTCATATTTGTTGCCTTATGAATAGTTGCGTCTTCATAAGCACCTTCAAACTGAGATAATTTTTAAGTTATTTTCCTGGAGCTGATTGAGTTCCTTTCCAGAGGACTTGCATTGATGTTGTATCCATATGTATCTCTGGAGAATCTTCCATCTTTTGTTTATTCTTTGACCTAGATACAACATCTTTGTGATTTAGACTATAAAATAATTCCAATGAAGGTATTTATTAAATATTCATTATTATTTATGTTGTTGGGAAAGCAGGGATGATCTCCATATCTTGGGTTGATATTTATCCTTGTTTATCCTTTGTATCATTGAGCTTTAGTATCTGAGTTTGCTCAAGAGAAATTTCAAAAATATCTGCAGAAAATGAGATTTCTCAAATTTCTCCTTGATCTTTGGAGTCATCTAGATTAGAGGAAACTTGTTGAACACTTGGTTCACCTATATGAATTGTTTTTTTAGAGTATCTTCAGTAGGTATAGTTTCTGGAAAAATAGCACTTTGATCACCAGGAGTATTAGTATCAGATAATTCTTTCTCAAAACTTTCCATTTCTTTATTAAACTTATCTTCCGATGGAATATCTACGATTTCTAGTTCTGCTACTGGTACTAGTACCCGAACTAGAGGAATTAGAATTGGAATTTGTTCAGCTTCTAGCACTCGCCTGTGGAACATGTAGTCTGGAAGATGAGTGTTCCTCCCTTTTATATATTCTTTGAATCGTATCAAATCTTCTGGGCTGAACCTTTCATTTTCTATTTGTTGAATCCTAGAAATTTTTTTGATTGACTTGAACACATCGTCAAATTTATCAGGCTTGCTTGGAAACACCCACAGCTTAACTTGATTCGTTATTTCTCTAGCAACGCCATATGAATCATAACTTCTGTTGGGTAGCATTTGAAATTTGAAGGGTTTTAATCAATCAATTTCAAGAAAGGCATGCCTTAAATTGTCAAGAGTATATGACCCACATTAAATAGGAAAAGTTGGCGAAATTTTCTTTTTGGCATCTTTTAGAGATTTAGTCAACCCATTACCTATAGTCTAATAAGCAATTTCCTTAGCCAATAATTTGTCTGGTATATATAAGGGTAGTACATGAGGGCCAGCATGACTTCCAAAATTTCGTATGTATGTGTAAATTTCTTCACCGAACCACCTTCCTATAGGCTTGAGACATCTATTGCCTTCATGGGTGACTCTAGGATTTTTTTTTCCAAAAATGACTTGAAAAAATGGGAGCATTATATCATTACATATTTTGAATATATGAGAGTGGTATTTTGATTCCCATAGGAATTATAATTGTACAAGATGGGGGTTTTGACTTCTCTGGTCCATTTCCATCCTAATGATGAAAATTCAATAGAAAAACAGATAGCATCTAGGATAAAGGAACTCATATAAAAGGAGTGATTGTACTGGACGAGAGATTACGATTTTCTCTATAGACAGTGATACATATAATTAAATTATCAGAGATAATATTAGCCCAATCAATAATATAGCCATCAGAAGCTACTTCTATGAGGGGTGTTCAATCTTCATTAAACTTGGTTGTATTTGCAGACCCAAAAATATGACACATCATTGCAACAATTTGCAAGAATGGGATTTTAAAAGAAAATACTGAGTACATACCCTTGCCATCACGTTTATGGCAATTAGGATCATTTCTCCAATCTTTGATTACATTTTCAGGGTGTTCATTCTCTCATATGAATTTTTGAAAAAATTGGTTGTCATATTTCTTCTAGGGCTCTGGAAATTTATACATATCCTTCAAATCTGATGGCCTAAGAGAACCAATGAATGTTCTATTTTTGGTAACAAACTATATATCTCTAATGTCCACATGATCGAATGCACATTTTACTAAGTCAATGTATGGCATCATTTTACGATGAGCATCAATTCTATGAAGAAAAGAGTTGGTTGTGTCGGACCATGGGTCCGAATCTGTGGATGCAGAATCATCAGCTATAATTTTTCTGTTTAGAATTACTTGTGTATTTTCATTCTCAAATAACTGATAGATCCCTTCCCAGCTTGATGAACCAATTTCTGGGTTTCATCTTGTATATGAGATTAAAGGAGCCATCTCGTTTTTTTCCTCTTGTTGAAAAACTAACTTAGGTGGGGTGGAGTACTTCCTTCGTGCTTTAATCAACCTTGACATCCTTAAGTTTCTGGAATTACCCTTTGGAAAGAAAACTAGAGAGGGTAATATGAGATCACATCAAATGATATTAACTGCCATATCAATTTAACTCGCACATAATGGGAATACTTGGTATTAAATATGAAATAATTATAAAATTGATTGCAAACCTCAAGATCATAAAAACACCTCAATTATCATTAAATTGATAGAATGGATTAGTGTGAGTTTGACAGTTGTTATGTAGATCAACCTTTTCATGATTAGAGAATTTTTGGCACCTCAAATCAATGTGCGACATGTGAAATGCGAATACTGCGATGAATTTTATGACGGAATGCGATAGTGAGATACGTCAGATGACAAAACCTGATATCGGTAATCGTTACTTGACGAACTTCACTGTTTCGCATATAGGCGTTTCGCTATTTCAGATATTAGCGATTTTTTTTTTTTTTTCCATTTTGCATTTCGACAATTTAATTCCTGCTCTTGTACTCTTAGCGTTTATGGATTCCTTAGAGCGCTTTTTTATGATTTTGTTATGTTTTTTTAAGAAAAATAAAAATTAGTCTAAAAATTGAATTTTACGTTTTATTTCTAATAAAATGAATTTAATCTTATATTTTTTTAAAAGGGTCCCCATTATTCTTTCTAAGCTATTATACTAGAAAAATGGGAAATTGTTGTAATACTGCAACAATTGGTGACACACTAAATGAATCTAGAATCTCTGATAAATATTAATACTTAAAAGACAATATTCTAGGAAATTTATAAGTTATTGAAATCTGTCTTTAATATAGGTAAATTTTATCTTTAAATAACCTGATTTTACTTGAATTTTTTCTTCTTTCTTTTTTGAATGAAATTTATCTTTAAATGAATCAGATTTTAGTAAATTGAAAAGATAAGTAATAAATTAGTCAAATCTTAACTTATTTGATGAACTTATTAGTCACTAGTAGAGCCACTGCTACTAGCAGGAATTCATAGCCTCGACACGGTTACTATTTAACCAAAATGAACCAGTATCCCATTCATAACATAATAGACATTTCTAAAGGTAATGTAATTACTTTTATTTTTTGTCACATTCAAATCATTATCCTGTTTGGTATCTAGAAGTGATAATTTTATTCACTGGTTACAATAACTTTGAACAAGCTGACTTGTGATGAGATCCCTTGTCTTAGGTTTTTAGGCCATGAGCCACTATCCTAGCTTGGTAGCGGGTTTGATAATGTTAATTTTACTAGTTTCCTATGAACATTATGAGTCGACTCGTACTGAGATCTCTCAAATTTAAAGTTTTTAATATTTTTTAATTACACTTTGAAAAAAAAAACATCTAATATGAATGAATGGGGAGGTTATCATTTTTCTCCTTGTGAGCTTTTGGATAACAATTTAAGTAAAAGATGCTAATACTTCAATAAAAAATCATACTTTGTAAAAATAAATTTTAGAAATTGATTCATGTTAAAAAAAAAGTGAATTTACATGGGTTAGAAGAATTATTCTTTGTAATTGGTTATTTGAATCAAAATTTTCCAAAGAAATAGAAATTTCAATTTATGATTTATTTCCTAGTTGTATATCTTAAAAAATTAACACTTTCATGTTCTAGAAACTGAAGAAGTGTTTCACCTTTTTGCGTAGTATCGCAAAAACATGTTTTATTAAACTATATACATATTCGTACAAAAGAATTATTGTTCTTTTAAGAAAAGTATTTTTTTCAAGATAAGTCCATTAACTAGAAGACTTTCCTTCTTCCCTTGTAAATTTTGCAAAATAAAAGTTGATGCACCTATTTTTTCGATTATTTGAAAATGGCCAAGCCAGAGTTTTTGAAATTTTGTATGTTTTCCTTTGTCCTCATGCAATTTATCCCGTATCAATACCAAATCTCCAATTTCAAACTGTTTAGTTTTTACTGTATTTGAATCGAATTAAATTTTAATCAATTTCTGATGATGATTATCATTTTAGCGTTTTCTATTTCTTCCTCCATTTTAATTGTTTGGGATATTCTTGAATAATGTTGGACAACAATAAAGTTCTTGGAGCACATTAGGTATTTCAGTCTTCTCTAAACATCTGAGTAAAACATAATCGTATTCTTTTCTAAATAACACATCATTGACTAATTGATATTGATTATCCTTCAATATTAATGTTTGTTTTCTTTTGGAATCCAAATTAAGTGGATCATAATCATTCTTTAAATAAAATATTAAATCAACATACTGAGATTGAGGGTTAACATTGAGTACCTCAGTGAACTATTCAATAGTAGCAGTTACCTCATCAGGTGATACATATCATTCATTCCTATAATCAATCTGTAAAATCCTTTTCCTGTCACAATTTTAGCAGGCTTAATTTCTAATCCATACTCTTGCATGGCTCTTACCCATTTAGCTCTATTTTCTCCTAGTTCCTGTTGTATATGTATTTGTTTGACTGATGAGAAAGGAACTATTACTTTGATATGAGCTTTCAGAAGAAAAGGCCGAAAGTATTTGACCACTTTGTAAAATTCAAATACTTGTTTATCGACTCCTGTATAGTTCATTTCAGCTCCATGAAAATTAGAACTAAAAACTGGAATTGGAGTTTCAAATTTCTTATCACCTGGTTGAGTTAATACTGCGACATATGATAGATCAGAGGCGAAATTATATAGAATGAAATCATTGGTAAAATTTGGAGTTGAGAGAGAAGGCGCATCAAAAATTGCTTGTTTAATGATTTGAAATGCTTCCTTTTCTTACTCTCCCCATTTAAACAATGTATCTTTCTTGATCATCTTTTGCAATGGAAGGACAATATGTGAAAAATATGGAATGAATCGTTTTACGAAGTTTATCTTTCCGAAAAAGGATTGCATTATTTTTTTGTTATGTGGTAGTGGAATTTCTGAAATAATTTTAATCTCTTCAAGATCAATACAAATTCCATTTTATGAGAATTTATATCTTGATGTACTTTATCAGATCCTAAGTTAACAAATTCATACCTTAAAGTAGAACTTTGTAGTTTGCAATTGTTGATTTTTTTGAATGTGTCTTTTAAATCGTATAAATCTTCAAGTTTTACCACAGATTTTGTTAAAATATTCTTATCATTTTATTGTTTGATTTGATTATCATGTTCATCTTCATCTACAGTTTGATCATCATATGATTTTTCAAAAGTAAGAAAACTTAAAATATCACTATCGTCATTGAAAACTCACCAACTAGTAACATTGTCCAGCACGGATGGAAGAAAAATAAATTGAATATAGAATCTATCGAGACTAAAATATTCTGGTGGAGTCATATTGGATGCAACGTTAGCCAAAAGATCGGCATTGGAATTTTGTGATTTAGGAATAGGAGAGATATTGAATGCTAAAAAAATGAGATGTGAGGTCTTAAACCAGAGACTGATAATGTTTCAAGTGAATTGAGAGACAACGAATAGTATTACGTACTTGTCTTAAGACAATTTCTGAATCTTCAAATACCTGAATATATTGTATATCATGACTTATAGTTTTTCGAAGACCTTGAACTAATGTTTTGTATTCAACAATATTGTTAGTGCATTCAAATTCAAGTCTACAAGCTAGCATATTTTTTTCACCTTTTGGGCTAACAAGAATGCATCCTGCTCCTGCACCACCATTGGATCTTGATCCATTAAAGAAAAGTTTCCAAAACGGAGAATGAAATATTGTTTCTTTTTCAAAATTTAAGCATCTGGTAAAATAATTTTGGGAGAATTTTTCTATTTGTGAATTGACAGAATTGACTGAGAAAGTTAAAATTTTAGCATTAAAATTTCCCAAGAATGAATATGCAGACTAATTACCAAAAATATTGTTACTGAATGCTATGGGTTCATTTTCCTCCCCAAGATCTGTAACTGAGTATTTCATATGTTTTTCACGATCAACTATGATTTGGTTCAGTTTTCCATTATATGGAAGCCACATGTGGGACCAGTCCATTGCGAAATATCCATGTAATTTTTCAAACCAGTATCTGCTAAGAACTAAACCATAAAATTCAGGGATGTAAGCAATCAATATATCGATAATCTGAGCAACTTTTGGATTTGATGACAATCAAATAATTACCGAAGTGATTTCTCCTAAGACCTTAACATTTTTTCTATCCAATTGAAATATACTAACTGATGACTTATGTTGTGCGATATTTAACTTCTCACAAATTGAATATGGAATTATATTAGATGATGCCCTAGAATCAACCAAACAATTATGAAAATCTCTATTGTAGATTTCATAGGTTAAGAGGAAAGGAGGGGTGTGAGAATTGGATCTATCGCCAATCAAAATTGCATTTGAAGCGTTAACTTTGTTTGAATTGTCGATTGGAGATTTCCATATCCCATTAGTAGCTTTAGCAATAACAGTTGAAGGAAGAGGAGATGCAATAACTGCATTCAAATCTTTCAATAAAATGCTATGTTGTTGCTTTAATTTTCTAACTTCACGAAGAGAAATATTCCCTTTAATATTCTTCATATGATCGACAATGTTGTATTCAATAGTGTCAGATGCTACCAAAGTTTTATAATGAGGATTGGGTGTACATTTTGTCGGCTGGGATTCAGTAATAACTTGTTGAGATGTTTTGAATGGAGGTTTTTTATTGACATATTTGTCTTTAGCAATAGAAGCTAGCATTTTCTGTTTCTGTATGGATTTATTTGGTTTTGCAGAAGTCTTAATTCTAGTGATAAAAGGCATAGATTAAGATTCTATCTCTTCATCAGAGAAGTGTAAGACAAAGTTCCATAATCCATGTAATTAGGCTACTTCTTCATCTTGAGATTCGTTGGCAGAAGTTGTAGTTTCTTCCTCTTCGTGTTCTTCAGATTCAACATTTTAAATAAGATTGGGGGGTTGTGATACAGACGACTGATTTTTTCTAAATGATCTAAAGGGTTTTCTAGTATAAGTTTCAGAAACCTTTTTTATTTTTATTTCAACCATTATATTAGAAATGGTCTTCAGGACCTTATGCAATCCTTCAAGATCGAAAGGATATTTGGGAGTTTTCTTCTTTTTTTCATATTTAAATGTCACTTTATTTATATTTTTTATCTTGTAGCTCAGTCTTCTTCTCTCAACAGACGAAGCTTCTTTCTTATTTTCTACAAGTGCGACCTTACATTAGGGGAATTTTGAGGTCTAAAATGGACCTCCTAAGAAAAATGTACAACCAAAATAAAATTTATAAGAACCAATAGGATTCAAGATGATGATGTCAAGCATGGGGTATGATTCACCATTTTTGGAGTGAAAAAGTTAAAAGAATAAAAAATAATAAAATAGTAATTCTACTTTTTCAACTCGTATTTTCAACTTATCTCCCTAAGTTTGTACTCAAATTTTGAGTGGGAGTACTCGTTGGATGAAAAATTTAATTTCTCATCCAAGGAGTACCCATTTTGCATACTTTCAATGGACCCTCCAACATGAAAAATGAGAAATACATGAAAAAACATGATTGAAATCAAGTTTTTCATGTATTTCTCATTTTTCATGTAGCAAGGCCTATTGAAAGTATGCAAGATGGTTACTCCTTAGATGAGAAATTAAATTATGCATCCAATGAGTCTTTCCGCTCGAAATTTGAGTTAAAACTTAGGGAGATAAGTTGAAAAAACGATTTGAAAAAATAGTTTTATTATTTTATTATTATTTTATTCTTTTTTTCCCTTTTAAATTTGATGATGTAATCTAATATTATTTTATTATTTCCACTATTATTTTGTAATTTCCTTAGGAGGCCCATTTTAGACCTCAAAATTCCCCTAATGTTCGCTCTATCTACAAAAATTGCTATATTAGAAGGAAGGGAAGATATGTACCATTCTATTTATACATCCAATCCTGTTCTAGAGGCAGATGGAATTTTATTCAATAAGTTGCTAAACCTGGAGTTGAAGTATTTTATATTTTCAATTGAATTATATTTTAAATTAGAAATATCACTAATTAATGAGGATTTGTCCTATCATCACCAAATTTAGCAAGAAATAGATCTTCAAAAGTATTCCAATCTCCTATAGAATTGGAAGGGAGGGGAAAATACCAGGACCTGCATATCCTTGAAAAGTATATTGAAACAATATCACTACAAAATCTTCATGTTGCATACCATGGAGGTTTATGGACAACATAAAATTATTGAGATTTTCTTCAACAGGAAGACCATCATCAGGATTATATTTTGGTAACCATTTTTTTGGAAGACCTGGGAGAGGATGCAAATATTCCACTTGAACAACACCCGGATTAGCCCATGGTAGTTTGGAGATTTTTGACTTGTTTTTTGTGAAGATGAGCTAGTAGGTCTGGAAGTAGATGTGGATGGAGAAGAACTTACTACTGGACTAGTACTACTTATAGAAACACTAATTGTTTGAGTAGAAATTGTTTGATGAATAGAAATGGGTTGATTAGAGGAGATGGTGGGAGTAAATGGGGATGAAGATGATATGATATGAATGATACTTGATTGAGATGTTGATGTGCTTTCTTTCTTACGATGAGATAAAATAGGAAACTCAAATGGATTTAGCCCAAGTTTTTCATTTTGTGATCGGGTTAACACTCCGGTATCTCGAAACTTAGATGTAATACTTTCTTCATAAATTTCTGGATTGGTTGTCTTATCTGGAGAGATAGATATTGTTTCTAACCTTTCAATTAAATATTGTACTTCGGGAGACTCAGAAATATGTTTTGAACAAGGTCTACGAGGTAGTGTTTCAGGAGATATAAGAAATGGTTATACAACTTTAGACTTATGACTAGAAGATAGTGAAAGAGATCTAGAAGTTGTAGAAGCTTTGGAGGGCGTTTGAATCTTACGTTAGATTTTTAATTGAGATTCAAATTTTTCCATACATAGTCGGAAGGCCCTCCTTCTAGCGCCAAAAATGTTGAAGGTTGGAGAGTGAATTCCTCAACATTGGGGATTCCACTTGGTCGTGAGCTTAAAGAAACTCCTTTTTTGTTGAAATGGTGGGTCCAAATAGGGATATAGGGACTATTTTCCCGTAAAAGAAATAATTTATATAACAATGGAATAAAATCAAAATGAATGGAGTGATCTATTCTAATGATCACATAAATAAAACTAAATCTAACTACGTCTTGGGATTGGACTAATTTAGATGATTATGTAATAAGATTTCGTAAGCATGAAACAATATATATCATCGCATACTAAATTAATATAAGCACATTAAAGAAACTAAATCAATGCAATTGATTTATTTGATGAAGAAAAATAATCATATAACAACTCTCTAAGTCACTCATCTAACAACATATCACTCAATACATTTTATCAATAGTAATAAGAATATATGTCATTTCAATGCTTATCAGAGAGAAACAAATACATAGAAACAAGTTTGCTAAAATATTAGAAACATAAAACAATTAATACACATATAAGAATACCCGTTGCATCATAGTTTATTTCAAAAAATACAGCCTCTAGGCTCAGACTTTCAATTAGATACTTATGTTCAAAAAATCGTGTAATTTCCAAAAGCCTCTTTCTCAAAAAGCTAGACCCCTTTCTAAATGCATGAAAGGGGTTTAAATACTAATTAATATTACAAAAATAGAAGACATGTAAAAGAAGTCTTCTAATATTAATCTAAAATATAAACTAAAATCTAGGACATTAAACTGCATAAGTTATAATAGTCTCATGGCTGGTTCTCAGATCCACATTCTAACTATTCCTTGAGTTGGCATCATAAATATTGCATCATTGAGTACTGAAAGAAGATGAACTGCAGCATTTGTAAGACACCTCAACACTCCCAATTTATTGTGAGGTTTGATCAACAAGTACCAGTAAATATCCATGTTTACCTTTGTTAAGTTTTCTATGTCAAGGGCCTTCTGTTTGACATTTCTTGCCAATATTGTTTTAAGAAGCTTATTTTTGGCATGGTGTCGTTTGATATTTCTTGGAAAAGATTGGCTTGTAGGAGAGAATCTTTTATGTAATCCGAGATGTTGTAGGAGATATTTTTAGCTCTGATGATAGCTAATTTAACACTTTTCATTTTCATATCCCAATCTCCAAATATTATATATTTTATTGATTCTTCAAGACGAGGAAGATCGTCTGCTCTTGCTTGTACAGTGTCTTGAAAATATACATACTTTGACACCTTATCATTAGTCTCTTCATAATAAATCCTCAAATTAGAAATCTGAGTGACTAAGTGATCACTTTTCTTAATTTTCTCTTGAGTCTGTTTGTATTTTTGACAGAAAACTGTTTTTTGTTTCACCAGTAATGTTTCCAGTTTCGTTGCTTCTTTCTTTACCTCATTAAGTTATGGTTTCTCCTAGAGATTTGAATGTTCTGCTGTAATTGATGAACTATTATATCCTTCTCTTTAATTTCATTCTCGAATTTGAGTTTAAGACCTTCAAATTCCTATTGAAAATTATTAATACTTGATTGCAACTCCTACTCGACCTTTTATTTTTAATTAAAGAAACTTTTCTCCATTTGAACGATTTTATAACCTTTCTCCACAATTAATGACTCAATCTCTGTTGCCTTATGAATAGTTGCATCTGCATAAGCACCTGCAAACTTAGATAATTTGCTAAGTTATTTTCCTGGTGTTGACTGAGTTCCTTTCCAAAGGACTTGCATTGATGTCGTATCCATAGGTATTTCTGGAGAATATTCATTATTTTGTTTCTTCTTTGACCTAGATACAACAAATTTGTTCTTTGGACTGTAAAATACATCCAATGGAGGTATTTCTTCAATCTTCAGCATTTTTTCTGTTGTTGGGAAAGAAGGGATGATCTCCATATCTTGGGGCAATGTTTCTCCTTGTTTCTCCTCTATATCATTGAGCTTTATTATCTGAGTTTTCTCAAGAGAAATTTCAGAAATCTCTGCAGTAAATGAGATTTCTCGAATTTCTCCTTAATTTTTGGAGTCATTTAGATTAGAAGAAACTTGTTGAATGCTTGGTTCACTTGTATGAATTGTTGTTTTTAGAGTATCTTAATTAGGGATAGTTTCTGGTAGAATAACATTCTGATTAGCAAGAGTATTAGTATTAGATAATGCTTTCTCAAAACTTTCCTAGTCTTGATTAAACTTCTCGTCCTGTAGAATATCCGTGATTTCTGGTTCTGCTACTCGTATTGGCACCTAAACTACAGGAATCTGAACTAGAATATGTTTTTCTTCTGGCACTGGCCTATGGAACATGTAGTTTAGCAGATGAGAGTTCCTATGTTCCCTATACTCTTTTAATCACACCAAATATTCTGGACTGAACCTTTCGGTTTATATTTGTTGAACCCTTTGAAATTTTTTGGATTGACTCAAACACATCATTGAATTTATCAGGCTCGCTTGGAAATGCCAACAACTTAACTTTACTCATTATTTCTCTAGCAACACCATATGAATCATGAGTTCTGTTGGGTAGCATTGGAAAATTTAATGGTTTTAATCAATAAATTCCAATACATGCATGTTTGAAATTGTTGAGAGTATATTACCCACATGAAATAGGAAAAGTTGGCCAAATTATCTTTTTGGCATCTTTCAGAAATTTAGTCAACCCGTTACCTAGAGTCCAATAAGCAATTTCCTTAGCCAATAGTTTGTCTCGAATATATAAGGGTTGGACATGAGGGTGAGCATGAATTCTAAAAATTCATATGTATGGGTAAAATTCTTCACCCAACCACCCTCCTATAGGCTTGAGACTTCTATTGGCTTCATGGGCGACTCTAGGATTTTTTTTTTTTTGAAAATGACCTAAAAAACTGAGAGCATTATATTATTACATATTTTGAACATATGAGAGTGGTATTTTGATTCACATAGGAATTCTAACAGTACATGATGGGGGTTTTGATTTCGCTGGTCGATTTCCATCCTAATGAGGGAAATTCAATATAAAAACATACAACATCTAGGATAAAAGAACTCCTATAAAAAGGAGTGACTGTACTAGATGGGAGATTACGATTTTCTCTATAGACATTGATACATCTAATCAAATTATCAGACATAATATTATCCCAATCAATAATATAGCCATCAGAATTTTCTTCTATCAGGGTGTTCAATCTTCCTTAAACTTGGTTGTATTTGAAAACCCAAAAATACGACACATCATTGCAGCAGTTTGAGAGAAAGGGATTTTAAGAGAAACTACTGAGTACATACCCTTGTCGTCGCATTTATGGCGATTAGAATCATTTTGAAAATATTTGATTACATTTGCAAGGTGTTCATTCTCTCATATGAATTCTTGAACCAACTGGTTGTCATATTTCTTCTAGGGCTCTTTCAAATTATACATATCCTTCAAATCTGACGGCCTAAGAGAACCAACGATTGCTCTTCTTCTGGTAACAAAATGTCTATCTCGAATTTCCACATGATCCAACACCCATTTTACTATGTCAGTGTATGGAAGCATTTTAGAACAAGTAGAAATTTTGTGAAGAAAAGTGTTGGTTGCGTTGGACCATGAGTCTGAATCCGTGGATGCAGAATCATCAGCTACAACTTTTCTGTTTAGAGTTACTTGTGGATTTTTTTTCTCAAGCAACTCATAGATCCCTTCCAAGCTTGAGGAACCAATTTCTGGGTTACATGTTTTGTCTGAGATTAAACGAGCCATCTCATTTTTTTCCTCTTGTTGAACAACTAACTGAGGTGGGGTGGAGAAATTCCTTCGTGCTTTAATCAGCCTTGACATCCTTTTATGCTTAAGTTTCCGGAATTACCCTGTCTAAATAAAACCCGAGGGGGTAAGATGAGATCACATCGAATTCTATTAATTGTCATATCAATATAACTCGCATAATGGCAATACTTGGTATTAAATATGAAATAATTATAAATTTTATTGCAAACCTCGAGATCATAAAAACACCTGAATTATCATTAAATTCATAGCATGGGTTTGTGTGAGTTTGATAGCTATTATCTTATGGAGATCTGTGGATCGGTCTATTCATGATTAGCGAATTTTTAGCACCTCAAAGCAATGTGCGACATGAAAAATGTGATACTGCGATGAATTTTATGATAGAATGTGATAACGAGATACATCAGATAAGAGAATCTGATATTGGTAATCGTTACTTGATGGACTTCTTTGTTTCACATATGGACATTTTTCTATTTCTGATATCGGCGTTTTGATGTTTCGTCGTTTCACATATCAGCGATTTAATTCCCTCTCTTGTACTCTTAGCCTTTATGGGTTCCTTAGAGCGCTTTTTTATGATTTTCTTATGTTTTTTAAGAAAAATAATACTTAGACTAAAAATTTATTTTGAAGTTTTATTTCTAATAAAATGAATTTAACCTTAAATTTTTTTAAAAGGGTCCCCATTATTCTTTCTAAGCTATTATACTAGAAAAATCAGGAGTTGTTGTAATACTGCAACAATTGGCGACACACTGGATGAATCTAGAATCTCTTATAAATATTAATACTTAAAAGAGATTATTCTAAGAAATTTATAAGTGATTGAATTCTGTCTTTAATATAGGTAAATTTTATCTTTAAATAACCTGATTTTACTTGAAAATTTTCTTCTTTCTTTTGTAAATGAAATTTTTCTTTAAATGAATAAAATCTTAGTAAGTTTAAAAGATAAGTAAGAAATTGGTCAAAGCTTAGCTTGTTTTATGAACTTATTAGTCACTAATAGAGCCACTGCTACTAGTGGGCATTCATAGCCTTGACAATGTTACTATTTAACCAAAATGAACCAGTATCCCATTCATAGCATAATAGACATTTCTAAAGGTAATGTAATTACTTTTATTTTTTTTCACTTTAAAATCATTATCCTTGTTTTGTAGCCAAAAGTGATAATGTCATTCACTGGTTATAGTAACTTTGAACAGGCTAACTCATGATGAGATCCCTTGTCTTAGGCTTTTAGGCCATGAGCCACTATCTTGGTTTGGTAGCGAGTTTGATAATGCCAAGTTTACTAGTTTCCTATGAACATGATGAGTCGACTCGTACTGAGATCTCTCAAATTTAAAGTTTTTAATATTTTTGAATTACACTTTCTAAAAAAGCATCTAATATGAATGAATGGGGAGGTTATCATTTTGATCCTTATGAGATTTTGGATGACCATTTATGTAAAAGATGCTAATACTTCAATAAAACTTCATAATTTGTAAAAATAACTTTTCGAACTTGATTCATGTTAAAAAAAAATTTGAATTTACATGGGTTAGAATTATTCTTTCTACTCGGCTATTTAAATCAAAATTTTCCAAATAAATAGAGATTTCAATTTATGATTTATTTCCTAGATTTATATCTTAAGAAATTAATACTTTCACATTCAAGAAAATGATGAAGTGTTTCACTTTTTTGCATAGTGTTGCGAAAAGTTGTTTTATTAAACTATATACATATTCATACAAAAGAATTTTTGTTCTTTTAAGAAAAGTATTTTTTGAGGCTAAGTCCATTAACAGGAAGACTTTCTTTCTTCCCTTGTAAATTTTGCAAAATAAAAGTTGATGGACCTATTTTTTCGATGATTTGAAAAGGGCCAAGCCAGAGTTTTTGAAATTTTGTATGCTTTCCTTTGTCCTCATGCACTTTATCCCATTTCAATACCAAATCTCCAATTTCAATCTATTTAGTTTTGTACGGTATTGGAATAAAATGAAATTTTAATCAATTTTTGATGATGATTATGTATCATTTTATCTTTTTCTCTTTCTTCTTCAATTTTAACTGTTTGGGACATTCTTGAATAATGTTGGCCAATAATAGCCTGCATGCAAAATTTTGTGGGCTATGGTATATCCACCAAAGTGTCCACCTGCTGGTCCATCATGAAGTTCCTGGAGAACATTAGGTATTTCAGTATTCTCTAAAAATCTAAGTAAAACAGAATCATAATTTTTTCTAAATAACACATCATTAACTAATTGATATTGATTAGCCTTCAATCTTAATGCTTTTTTTCTTTTGGAATCCAAATTAAGTGGAGCGTAAACATTCTTTAAATAAAATATTAAATTAACATACTGAGATTGAGGGTTAACATTGAGTACCTAAATGAACTATTCAATAGTAGTAGTTACCTCATCAGGTGATGTATCATTCATTAATGTAATCAATCTGCAAAATCCTTGTCCTCCCACAATTTTAGCAGGCTTAATTTCTAAGTCATACTCTTACATGGTTGTTACCCAATTAGCTTTCTTTTCTCCTAATTCCTTTTTTATAAGTATTTCCCTGATTAATGAGAAAGGAAATATTACTTTGACATTAGCTTTAAGAAGAAAAGGTAAAAATTATTTGACTGCTTTGTAAACTGCAAATGCTTGTTTACCGACTCCTGTATAGTTAAATTCAGCTCCCTCAAAATTAGAACTAAAAAAGGCAAATGGAGTTTCAATTTTCTTATCATCTGGTTGAGTTAATACTGCGGCATATGATAGATCAAAGGTGAAAGTATATAGAATGCAACCATTGGTAAAATTTGGAGTTGATAGAGAAGGAGCATCGACAGTTTCTTGTTTAATGATTTGAAACACTTCATTTTCTTGCTCTCCCCATTTAAAAAATGTATCTTTCTTGATCATATTTTGCAATGGAAGGAAAATATATGAAAAATTTGGAATGAATCATTTTACAAAGTTTATCTTTCCTAAAAAGGATTGCATTGATTTTTTGTTATACGGTAGTGGAATTTCTGAAATTATTTTAATCCGATCGTGATCAATACAAATTCGATTTTTTGAGATGATAAAACGAAGAATTTTACCTTCACTTAAAGAAAAATTTGACTTCTTTGGATTAAGAGAAATTCAAAATCCTATGCATCTTTCAAAGATCTGATTTAAGTCATGTGTATGATTGTTTCTCTTTTTTAAATATATGGTTATATCATCAAGATAAACAACCACCGTTTGATTTATCAATCCTTTAAAGGCAATATCAATGGTTCTCTGAAATGTTGCTCCTGCATTCATTAATCGAAATGGCATATTTTCGTATGCATAAGTTCCCCACTTTTTTCTAAATGTAGTTTTAAAATGATCCTCTAGATGAACCAGAATTTGTTTATATCCTGAAAACCAATCTAAAAGATACATTAATTCTTGACCTGCTACTGACTGTAAAACTTGTTTCATTGATTGTAAAGGAAAATTATCCTTTTGACATTCTTTGTTTAGATTTCTAATGTCAGTATAAATTAAAATATGACCATTCTTGTTTCTTACAGGTACTACATTAGAAACCCATTTTGAATGTCTAACATGAAAAATGATTTTGGCTTTCAAAAGTTTATTTAACTCATTTTTTATTTGAGCTTCCAAATTTGGATGTATTTTCCTGAGCTTTTTTTGTATGGGTTTAACATCGTGTACCATAGGAATAATATGTTGAATGATGGATGGGTTGTAGGTTTTAAGATCCTGATAATTCCATGCAAAAATATCTTTGTATTTTTTCAATAATGAAATGAATGCATTTATTTCTCCAAATGAAAGGGTAAGCCCTAGATTTATATCTTGATGTACTTTATCAGATCCTAAGCTAACTAATTCAAACCTTAAAGTGGAACTTTTCAGTTTTCAATTCTCGATTTTTTTTTAATCTATCTTTTAAATCGTATAAATCTTCAATTTTTACCACAAATTTTGGTAAAATATTATTATAATTTTGTTGTTCAATTTGATTATCATGTTCATATTCATCAATAATTTGATCATCATATGATTTTTTAGAAGTAAGAAAACTTAAAATATCACTATCATCATTGAAAACTCGCCAACTAGTAACATTATCCAGCACGATGAAAAATCAATTCGATAAAGAAACTGTCAAGACTAAAATCTTGTGGTGGAATCATCTTGGATGCAACGTTAGCCAAAATATTAGCATTGGAATTTTGTGATCTAGGAATAGGAGAGATATTGAATGCTAAAAAATGAAATATGAGGTCTTGAACCAAACATTGATAATGTTTCAAGTGAATTTAGAGATAATGAATAGTATTTCGTACTTGTCTTACGACAATTTCAGAATATCCAAATACCTGAATATATTTTATATCAAGACTTATTGCTTTATGAAGACCTTGAACTATTGTTTCCTATTCAACAATATTGTTAGTGCATTCAAATTAAAGTCTACAAGCTAGCATAGTTTCTCACCTTTTGGGCTAACAAGCACGCATCGTGCTCTTGAACCATCATTGGATCTTGATCCATCAAAGAAAAGTTTCCAAAATGGAGAATGGACTATTGTTTCTTCTTCCAAATTTAAGCATGTGGTCAAATCATTTTGGGAAATTTTTTCTTTTTGTGAATTAATAGAATCAGTCGAGAAAGGTTAAATTTTTGAATTAAAATTCCCCCAGAATGAATCTGTAGAGTAATTACCAAAAATATTGTTATTGAATTCTATGGGTTCATTTTCCTCCGCAAGATTTGCAACTCAGTATTTCATATTTTTTTCACGATCAACTCTGATTTGGTTCGGTTTTCCATTATATGGAAGCCACATGTGGGACTAGTCTATTGCAAAATATCCACATAATTTTTCAGACCAGTCTCTGCTAAGAACTAAACCATAGAATTCAGGATGTGAGCAAACAATATATCGATAATCTGAGCAACTTTTGGATTTGATGACAATCGAATACTTATCGAATTGATTTATCCTAAGACCTTAACCTTTGTTATATCCAATTGAAATATAATAACTGAGGAATTTTGGGGTGCGATATTTAACTTCTCACAAATTTATATGGCATTACATTAGATGATGCCCCATAATCAATCAATCATTTATGAACATTTCTATTGTAGATTTCATAGGTTAATAGGAAAGGAGGGGTGTGAGAATTGGATATATCATGAATCAAAATAGCATCTAAAGTGTTAAATTTGTTTGAATTCTCTATTGGAGGTTTCCCTGTCCCATTAGGAGCTTTAGAAATAACAGTTGAAGGAAGAGGAGATGCAATAGCCACATTCAAATATTTCAATAAAATATTTTTTTGTTGATTTAATATGCTAACTTCATGAAGAGAAATATTGGCTTTAATATTCTTCATGTCATCGACAATGTTGTATTCAATAGTGTCAGATACTACCAAATTTTTAGATTGACGATTGGGTGTAGATTTGATCGACTGCGATTCAGTAATAGCTTACTGAGATAGTTTGACTGGAGGTTTTTTAATGAGAGATTTATCTTTAACAATAGAAGTTTATATTTTCTGCTTCTGTATGGATTAATTTGGTTCTGCAGAAGTCTTACTTCTAGTGCTAAGAGGCATAACTTCAGATTTTATCTCTTCATCAGAGGAGTGTAAGATAGAGTCCCATAATCCATGTAATTCGGCTACTTCTTCATCTTGAGATTCATCGACAGAAGCTGTAGTTTCTTCTTCTTATTTTTCTTCAGATTCAGCATTAGAAATAATATTGGGGGGTTGTGATATAGATGACTGATTTTTTATAAATCATCCAAAGGGTTTTCTAGTAAAAGTTTCAGAAACACGTTTCTTTCTTTCAACCATTTCATTAGACATGGTCTTCAGGACCTTTTGCAATCCTTCAATATTGAATGGATCTTTGGGATTTCTCTTCTTTTGCTCATATTTAAATATTACTTTTTTATATTTTTTATCTCCCAACTTAGTATTCTTCTCTAAAGCTACAATTCTTCTCTCAACGGAAAAATCTTCTTTCATATTTTCTACAAGTGTGACCTTATTCGCTCTATCTACAAAAATTGTTATATTAGAAGGAAGTGAATATATGTACCATTCTAGTTGTACATCCAATCCTGGTATAGAGGTAGTTGGAATTTTATTCCATAACTTGTTAAACCTAGAGTTGAAGTCTTTGATATTTTCATTTGAATTAGCTTTTAAATTAGAAATATCATTAATTAATGAGGCAATTGTCCTATCATCACCAAATTTAGCAAGAAATAGATCTTGAATAGTATTCCAATCTCCTATAGAACCGGAAGGGAGGGAAAAATTCCAGGATCCTGTAGATCCTTGAAGAGTATATGGAAACAATCTCACTACAATATCTTCATGTTGCATACCATGGAGGTTCATGGCTAATATAAAATTATTGAGATGTTCTTCAGCAGGATGACCATCATCAGGATTATATTTTGGTAACCATTTTTTCTCGAAGATCCGGGAGAGGATGTAAATTTTCCACTTGTACAACACCTAGATTAACCCATGGTACATTGGCCATTTTTTGACTTGTTTTTTGTGAAGATGAGATTGTAGGTAAAGAAATAGATGTGTATGGAGAAGAACTTACTACTGGACTAGTACTACTTATAGCAGCACTGATTGTTTACGTAGAAATGGTTTGATGAATAGAAATGGGTTGATTAGAGGAGATAGTGGTAGTAAATGGGGATGAAGATGATGTGATCTCACTGACACTTGATTGAGATGATGATGTGGTTACTTTCTTATGATGAGATAAAATAGGAAACTCGAAAGGAGTTATCCCAAGTTTTTCACTTTGTGATCGGGTTAACACACCAATACCTCGAAACTTAGATGTAAGACTTTCTTCAGAAATTTATAGATTGGTTGTCTTATCTTGAGATAAATATTATTTCTAACCTTCCAATTAAATACTGAACTTCAAGAGACTTAGGAATATGTTCTGAAGAAGTTCTACAAGGTAATGTTTTAGCAGATATAATAAATGGTTCTACAACTGTAGACTTATGACTAGGAGATAGTGAACGAGATCTAGAAGCTGTAGAAGATTTGGAGGGAATTTGACTCTTATGTTCGCTACTTAATTGAGAATAATATTTATATGCCATACATAGTCATATGACCCTCGTTCTAGCGCCAAAAATGTTGAAGGTTGGAGAGTGACTTCCTCAACATTGGGGATTCCACCCAGTCGGGAGCTTAAAGAAACTCCTTTTCCGTTGAAATGGTGGGTTTGACTGGGGATATAGGGATTAGTTTCCGGAATAAGAAATAATTTATATAACAATGGAATAAAATCAACATGAATGGAGTAATCTATTCTAATTATAACATAAATAAAACTACATCTAACTACTTCCCGGGATTGGACTGATTTAAATGATTATGGAATAAGATTTCATAAGAATGAAACAATATAGATCATCACATAATAAATGAATATAAGTGCATTAAAGGAACTAAATCAATTCAATTGATTTATTTGATGAGGGACATTAATCATATAACAACCCTCTAAGTCACTCATCTAACAACATATCATTCAATACATTTTATCAATAATAATAATATTATATGTCATTTCAATGCTTATCAGAGAGAAAAAAATAGATATAAACAAGTTTTCTAATATCTCATAAACATAAAATGATTAATACACAAATAATAGTACCCGTTGCATCATATCTTAGTTCTTAAAAGATAGCCTCTGGGTTCAAACTTTCAATTAGATACTTTTGTTCAAATAATAGTGTAAGTTCCAAAAGTCTCTTTCTCAAAAATCTGGACTCCTTTCTAAATGCATGAAAGGGGTTTAAATACTAGTTAATATTACAAAAATAGAATAATTGTGAAATAAGTCTTCTAATATTAATCTAAACTATAAAATAAAATCTAGGAAATTAAAATGCATAAGTTATAATAGTCTCATGACTGTTTCTCGGATCCACACTCTAATTGTTTCTTGAGCTGGCATGCTTTGCTCATATATACAAGCTGGGGACGATAAATTGGAAGCATTCTCATCTGGCCAGTGAATATTGCATCATTCAGTGCTAGAAGAAGCTAAACTGCAAAGCTTGCCATTTTCATGTTTACCTTTGTCAAGTTTTCTATGTCAAGAGCCTTTATGTTTGACGTTTCTTACCAATATTGTTTTAAGAAGTTGATTTCTGGCATGGTGCCTTTCGGTGTTTCTTGGATAAGATTGGCTTGTAGGAGAGAAAATTTTGTTTACTCGGAGATTTCGGAGGACATATTTTTAGCTCTGATGATAGCTAATTCAACAATTTTCATTTTCATAACCCAATCTCCAAATATTATATCTATTATTGATTCTTCAAGACGAGGAAGATCGACCACTCTTCCCTGTACATTGTCTTTCCATTGTCTATAATTTAAAACCTTATCATCAATATCTTCATAATAAATCCTCGAATTATAAATCTGAGTGACTAACTGATCACTTGTCTTAATTTGTTCGTAAATATGTTTGTATTTTTGACATAAAATTGTTTGGTTTTTTACCAGTAATGTTTCCAGTTATGTTGCTTCTTGCTTTACATCATTAACTTGTGGTTTCTCTTGGAGATTTTAAATTTTATGTTGTAACTGATGAACTATTAGATCCTTCTCTTTAATTTCATTCTCAGATTTCAGTTTGAGACTTTCAAATTCCCGTTGCATATTACTAATACTTGATTTCAATTCCTCCTCCATATTTTGTTTTTCATTAAAGAAATTTTTCCCCATTTGAGTGATTTTCTTATATTTCTCCATAATTAATGACTCAATCTATGTTTCATTATGAATACTTTCATTTGCATAAGCACCTGCAAACTGATATAATCTGCTAAGTCCTTTTCCTAGAGATGAGTGAGTTCCTTTCCAAAGGACTTGCATTAATGCCATTTCCACAGGTATTTCTGGAGGATCTTCCATCTTTCGTTTCTTCTTTGACCTAGATACAACAACTTTGTGCTTTGGACTGTAAAATACATTTAATGGAGGTATTTATTCAATCTTCAATATTATTTCTGTTGTTGGGAAAGCAGGTATGATCTCTATATCTTGGGTCGATGTTTCTCCTTGTTTCTCCTCTATATCATTGAGCTTTAGTATCTGAGTTTTCTTGAGAGAAATTTTAGAAATATCTACAATAAATGAGATTTATCGAATTTCTCCTTGACCTTTGGAGTCATCTAGATTAGAAGAAAATTGTTGAATGCTTGGTTCACCTATATGAATTGATGTTTTAAGATTATCTTCAGTAGGGATAGTTTCTGGAGAAATAGCACTCTGATCGGTAGGAGTATTAGTATCAAATAATTCTTTCTAAAAGATTTCATATTATTTATTAAACTTCTCTTCCTATGGAATATCTGTGATTTCTATTTCTCGTAATAGTACTGCTACCTAAACTAGAGGAATCAGAACCATAATATGTTCTTCTTATGGAACTGGCCTGTGGAACATGTATTTTGGCAGATGAGAGTTCCTTCGTTCTGCATATTCTTTGAATCATATCAAATATTCTAGACTGAACCTTTCAATTGCTATTTTTTGAACCCTTGAAAATTTTGGGATTGACTCTAATACATCTTTGAATTTATCAGGCTCACTTGGAAATGCCCACAGCTAAATTTGATTCGTTATTTCTCTAGCAACGCCATATGAATCATAACTTTTGTTGGGTATCATTGGAAAATTGAAGGATTTTAATCGATCAATTTCAAGACAAGCATGCTTTAAATTTTCGAGGGTATATGACCCACATGAAATAGGAAAAGTTGGCCAAATTATGTTTTTGGCATATTTTAGAAATTTAGTCAACCCCTTCCCTACAGTCTGATAAGAAATTTCCTTAGCCAATAATTTGTCTGGTATATATAAGGGTAGGACATGTGGGTGGGCATGACTTCTAAAAATTTGGATGTATGTGTAAAATTCTTCACCGGACTACCTTCCTATAGGCTTGAGATTTCTATTGGCTTCATGGGTGACTCTAGGAATTTCTTTTTCGAAAATGAATTGAAAAATCGGGAGCATTATATCATTACATATTTTGAACATATGAGAGTGGTATTTTGATGCCCATAGGAATTATAGCTGTAAAAAGATGGAGTTTTTGACTTATCTAGTCCATTTCCATCCTAATGACATAAATTCAATAGAAAAATAGACAACGTTTAGGATTAAATAAATCATATAAAAAGGAGTGACTTTATTGGACGGGAGATTACGATTTTCTCTATAGGCATCGAAATATTTATATTATTTTTTGAGGACATGACATACTTACACATGATCCTCATAATACATATAATCAAATTGTCAGACATAATATTATCCCAATCAAGAATATAGCCATCAAAATTTTCTTCTATCAAGGGTGTCCAATCTTCCTTAAACTTGTTTGTATTTGCAGATCCAAAAAGACGACACATCATTGTAGCAATTTGTGAGAATGGAATTTTAAGAGAAACTATTGAGTACATACCCTTGTCATCGCGTTATGGTGATTAGGATCATTTCTGCAATCTTTAATTACATTTGCAGGGTGTTCATTCTCTCATATGAATTCTTGAACAATTTGGTTGTGATATTTTTTCTGGGGCTTTATCAATTTATATGTATCCTTCAAATCATATGGCTTGAGAGAATCAATGATTGTTCTGCCACTGGTAAAAAACTATCTATATCGAATGTCGACATGATCCAACACCCATTTTACTAAGTCAGTGTATGGCAACATTTTAGGACGGGCAACAATTTTGTGAAGAAAAGAGTTGGTTGCGTCAGACCATGAGTCTGAATCCGTGGATGCAGAATCATCAACTACAGATTTCTATTTAGAATTACTTGTGGATTTTCATTCTCAAACAACTGATAGATCCCTTCCCAGCTTGAGGAATCAATTTTTGGGTTTCATGTTGTGAATCAGATAAAGGAGCCATCTCGTTGTTTTCCTCTTGCTAAACAACTAACTGAGGTCGGGTGGCGAACTTCCTTCATGCTTTAATTAGCCTTGACATCCTTTTATGCACAAGTTTCCAAAATTACCATGTTGAAAGAAAACCAAAGAGGGTAAGTCGAGATCATGTCAAATGCTATAAAATGGCATATCAATTTAACTCACGCATAATCGGAATCTTTGGTATTAATTATGAAATAATTATAAAATCAATTGGAAATCTAGAGATCATAAAACCACCTGAATTATCATTAACATGATACCATGGGTTTGTGTGATTTTGACACTTGTTACCTTATCGCGATCTGTAGATCTGCCTTTTCATGATTAGCAAATTTTTGGCACCCCAAAGAAATGTGCGACATGCAAAATTTGATACTACAATCACTTTTATGACAGAATGGGATATTGAGATCGATAATCATTCCTTGATGGACTTCATTGTTTCACATATCGGCATTCCTCTATTTCAGATATCGATGATTTGTTGTTTCAGCATTTAGCATTTCGGAGAATTAATTCCCACTCTTGTACTCTTAGCCTTTATGGGTTACTTAGAGCGATTTTTTCTGATTTTCTTATGTTTTTTTAATAAAAATAAAACTAATTCTAAAAATTGAATTTTAATTTTTATTTCTTATAAAATTAATTTAATCTTAAAAAAAATAAAAGGTTCCCCATTATTCTTTCTAAGCTATTATACTAGAAAAATGGGGAGTTTTTGTATTACTGCAACACAACTAAATAAGATCAAGGAGTGCTCAATAGTTTCTAGTGGAGTGAACCAGAGAAACACCAATATGCAGGAAGAGGTGAGGTGTTCAGGTAACAATTAAGGTGAAGCTTGTTACAGGCCAAGTTGCAGCGCATGATGATCATGTGAGAGCTTATGCATAAAAATATGGTGACCATTTCTGGTCATAATGAATGTTCACGTAAATGTCACAACAAAGGGGAGAATGATGACAAAATAAATGGAATGAAAGGGTTGAGTAATTAAAATTTTGAAAGAGAGATGAATGAGTTGAAGGAAAAAATTTATGTGTTAATGCAACTACTACAAGAGAAGGAGAGACAAATGAGGAGAAGGTTCAAATTATCTATAAAAAAGAATGACTTTAAGAAGAAATCCCCAAAAGTTAAATAGTTTTGGAAAAGAGATATAAGGGTTTTGATAAAAGAATTATTGGAGGAAACAAACCTCAGAGAAACTAAGCCTAAGGAAGGTGCAATTTTCTATTGCAAACCTGAGAAAGGGTCACTCCTTGAACATAATTATATGGGACTTGTGGAAGGTCCAAGGGAGAAAGATATGATGGAAGATGTTTTCCTCTGCAGACTAGAATAAGGAAAAATCCCTATGGAAGATAGTGATAATGATGAGGACTATCTAAGGAGTCCAAAAATTGTCCAAACGAGGAGGGGGAGTTGTTGATACATTAGGAGGCTAAAACACCTTGCATTTTTTAAACTAACAATTTGTGTGGATATGCTAGTTTTTCTAGAGAGGATAATGAAGAAGAAGTCGGACCAGCTGAAGGTCTCATGGACTATGGCATAATTCCAAATATGAAAATGGAGTTATAAGCATCAATGAAGGCCCAAGAGCCTCACTCTTTTAAAACTAATCATCTCTGTTTATGTGTGGGTCAGAAAGAGGGAAAATCATTGCAAGTCATCATACATGATGAGAATACTGTAAGAAAAAACATCAAGTGAGAAACTAAGGATTGTAACCAAAAAATTATAGGAGGAACATATGAGACGACATTAAGTTTTACAGAGAATAGGAAACCGTTTGAAGTTGTCCTAAAATTTTTGGATGAATAGAAGAATGAGACAATTTCCATAGAGGAAATGGTTAATGCACCATTCTATTATAAATGACAAAAGCATACGAAAAACTCTCAAAATGGGGATAATAAGGCAGGGAGAGAGAAAAATTATGGAAGCACATGTGATAAACACATATGAAAACATTCAAATAATTTAATGTCATAATATGAAGAGGATTTAAAATTTTTAGAGGATTGGTTGGAGAGTCCCAGGAGTGGACCAAACTTCCTAGATAATACGACCAAATAATTGGAAGAAGGTGAGGTGTTGGATACATCCAAATCATATTATAATTTGTGCGAAGAAAAATATTTTCAGAGTACAAAACAACACATGTTTTCAAATATAGAAGAGGAGGATTAGACAAGTTTGTCTCATAAGGAAGATGTGGGCCTTTTTAAAAATTTCATTAACTCCTTGGATAATTCAAATCAATACAAGGGTATGTTGATAGAAGAATTATATGAGGAAGAAAATTGTTGTGGTTTTTAACCTAACATTTCATGCATGATTGTAGTTTACCCTATATATGGTGATAGACAATTATATAGAATTGTCATAAACTGGAAGGAATCAAATAATACTTTTTGCTTTAAAACTAGTTATATACATACAGACACAAGGGAAGAAGAATATGAAGTTTCAATAAGGGATATAATTTTTTTTTTGGTAGCTGGAAGAATATGAGATAAGAAGAGAAGGGATAACTTTGTTCATAAAAATGAAATTTTATTTCATTTCCAGGAGAGAGATGCTAACTGTGTAGTTGTTTTGAAAACCAATTAAGGGGTTGCAAAAAGTGAACAAGGTCATCAATTAGAATTTTATGAGCATGATATTAGTTGTAAATAATGTGTGGAGTATGACATATATCATAAGGTATCTAGGAAGAAATAATGCAAGTCTAAATGATTGTGAAAATGATGAAACGAGGTTATCAACCATGGAATTTTTACTAAAATGGATGAGAATCATGTTCTACCAAAAGCATGAGCTATAAATTGAAAATGAAGAAACAAGGAGGTTGATCGAAGGGGTACTTGATAGGAAGTACTATAGGGAGAAGGAGGTAATTAGAAATACGATCCAACTAACTACAAAATTATATGTGAGTAAAATTAGTGGAAGGTTGCAATACAAAGTGTGGAAGACTGAACAACCGGAAGTGATAAAAGAAGAACCAATAAAGGAGTATCAATGCATGGATTATTAGCTACAACATATAGTTTAGTGTCATGGAAATTGGCATACAATAGGAGCAATGTAGCAGGACAACTGAGTAAGAAGTCAACACCAACATAAATTTTGGGATCCAGGAGGTACATGAATAAGAGATCATACTATTTTCCACCTGGGGAGTCTCATGGAGGATCATCATCCTTGGTCAACAAAATTTGTTCTATAGAAAGGGGTCCTAAATTTTTCAACTGTAAACTTGTAAAAAAAATTGAAATCAACAAGATTTAGTCTATAGCCAAGTGTCCAAATTCTGGAAGAATATGGGGACTTGTAGGTTTTTAATTAGTTGCGTGAGTTTTTATTTCAGTCCAATTAGGCCTTTTCATTTGTAAAAAAAATTGATGAGGTGTTAGATAGTTTTAGAATTGGGACATATGTCCCATTTGTCTAAAATTTTGTTGAGATATTTTCCTTCATGTAAGTATTGAAGAGTTCTCTAGAAGGGATGAGAAGCTTTGGTAGCGAGTTTTGTCTTTAGATAGAGTATTCCAGGAAAGAAATCTAGTTGTACAATCCTCTTTAAATACTCATTTCAAGCTTAATTGAGTGGTTAGACTTAGAGTGGTCCTGAGAGGTGAGCTCAATGAATATTTGTAGAGTGAGTCCCACTAAAATATTCTATGTGTATATTTATTCTGAACAACTGAGAATAATTTGTACACTGCAACTTTGATTTCCCCTGTGAATGTGACTAAAAATTTGGTTTATGTTTGGTGTAATTCTTCAAGACCCACTAGTGATACAATCTAGCTCCATCAAAAGGGACCGAGAGAAAAGGATGGAGGAAATAAGTGAGTTTTTTTCATTTGGGATTGGTCTTATCTCCTATTCGTTGGACCTAACTCTTAATATTAATTTATTCTCTGTGTTCTATTTCTTGAGGGAAGGAATATAACTAAGGTAAGAACTAAATCTGAGTAGTGTGTGAAGCATAGAAATAAATCGTTGTTTAGAAGCAAAGTGAATGCCAAAGGAAAAAAATTGAATAATTTTCTTATGCCTAGAAATTATTTTTTTCATATCTCACAATTCTCCAAACATTTAGGTTACATAAATTCTTGTATTTCACTTGTGCATTGAACGATCATCTTTGTGTTGCATTTCTAGCCAAAATTGGTTTAAGACAACTCTTTGGTTTCTTCTTCTAAGGTGTTGAGTTCAACAGTAAGGAAATATATAGTGATGCAAATCCATAATAGTATTTTAGCTTTCCAAATTGAGTGTGAAACAATGGAAATAATCTCACGAGAATAACACCAAATTATAATTGGAAGATTGAGTTGGAGTTCTGTGAAAAGGAGTTTGGAAATTTATGATGGATAGGAAATATTGTTGTCCTTTTTGTGTTGCCATTGGTCTCATCTGTTGAAGTCATGTACTCATTAGTATATATGTCAAGTCTTGATCCTATTTTACATTTGTTGAGGTTGTCATGTTGATGAAGAATGTTTTCATGCTGATGAAGAATGTCTTCATATGTCTTATAAGGTTTGTCTAAGAGGTGCCATGAGGGGAAAATGCTTCATTTGAAGCTGAGCTAAGTTATACTAGAATTATATTTGATGATGTGTGTGTGATGTCTTGATGAAGTCTTACTACTAGGTTCCTGATGTCAAGATTAGTCTGGAGGGATGGTCGACAAGTTGTTTCACTCCCTTGAATATTTGTTGCAAGTTTAAGGGTTTTATATTTTGTTTTAAGCTATGCTCTTCCCTAGTACATGAATGGAGGTTCATCAGAGTGAATAAACCAATAAAGTGACAAGGAGACACGATGGTGGGAGTGACTGGAGCTTGTCAGTTGGATTTCTTCAGTGTAGAGAGAGAGACCAAGGAAGTGAAGTCCCAGTCACATGGATGAAGATTTGTGGGAGTGACTTGACCTCTATAGTTGCTACCTTGTAGATATTATGTGAGCGAACAGAGCTGAGTTTGTCCATTGTTGTGCATGCGACCGAGGAAAAACATGAAAAATATCTTCGTATTTCTTGCGCTCTCTTCGAATTAAATTTTTATTTACAGATATTATTGATGAAACTCTCCAAAAAAATGTCGAGACAAGATGCGGGGACTCCAAAAAGTGGTCAAGTTTAAAATTATCAAAATGATAGTGGAACGAGTGGTTTGATATGATCAAGATGCCAATCTCTATCAATTATGAACATTGTGAAATTTTTTTATGTGAGCTCCATCATCTGGAAAATTAATTGACTTAACCATCTCCAGATTCTACAAATATGAGAAGGGAGTAAGCTCATTTGTTGGTTCTAAAGTTTTTTGTATGAGTTAGTGATTATGCTTGTGTTGAAAGTAAATGACCAATGAGTTCTGCAGTGAGTTCAGAATTTCAGAGTTGGATTTTGCTTCAAATATTAATATTCAACAATGTTTGAGAGTTGTATGAAATATTTGAAAATATATTTGGAGGGTGTGTGTGTGTGTGGAGATTGTTTTTCTCTCATTTGGAGTGTGAATTGTAGATGCATGAGTGTGTTCATTTGTTTCATGTTTTTTATTGTGCAACATTAATTTCATTTCATAATAATTTCATTCTAGAGAATAATTGTTTATGCTTGGAGTGGGGGCTTCAAGATGAGTGCATGAAAATTTTCTATTGTAGGAGTGGGTGCTTGAAGTTGGTTGTGGCCAACATTTCTCATTCAATCAAGGGTTGGGTGCTCCATTGCTAGTGGGTGCTATTTGATGTAAAGTAATAAGAAAATTGTGAAGAAATAGGTAATAAGAAGAAGCAACAAATAGTTTGAAGGGTTTTTGGCCCTAGAGGGGGTTTTCCACTTAAAATAAAGGTGTCTATATGTGATGGTTATTATTTTATTTCATGTGCTTCATCATGTTATATATTTTTGATGTTTTTTTTAGAAGAGTCTTATTTGAAAAAAATATTTTTATATTTTCATAATATTGATTCACCCCCTCCCCCCTCCTCATAATATTACTTTTGTCTAAAAATTGGTATCAGAGTCGGCTCCTTTGCTGCAGCTTGACCACTGAAAGGAGATTTAGAGAAGGGACAATGGTTGGCCATGATCTCAAAGTTCCAATTGTTTATGGTGAGAACTATAATCTATGGAGAATGAGAATGTAAGGGAATATCATTGGTTTTGGGTGTCTATGTCCACTCTATATGGTGACTAGATATGTTTTTCCTATTGTTCTTCCTTCAAACCCTGATGGAAAGAAGGTATTTCAAAACAATGCTCAAGCTATAAATTCCATCATTGCAGAACTTAGTGAGAATGAGTTGATAAAATTCATGCATATCAAATGAGCTAAAGGAATTTAGTACAAACTTGAGAATATCTATGAAGGTGATCTGAAGGTGAAGAATGAAAAGCTCCAAACCTATAGGATGAGGTTTTAGAGCTTGAAAATGAAGGAAGACGAAACTATTGCACAATATTTCATAAGAGTTGAAGAAGTGACCAATATGATCAAGAGAATCGATTTAAAATTTTAATATGTAGTCATTATTTGAAAATTCTTCAGATCTTTACCAGAAATATTTAACAACAAGGTTTATGTTATTGAGGAAGCAATTAATTTCAACACTCTCCCAATGGAACAATTGCTTGGAATTCTTACAACTTATGAGATGTGTATTGTAGAAGATAAATATTAACCTAGTGAAATTTAGTTCAAAGCCTCCAATAAGGTCAATGATATTACCAAAAATCTCAAGAAACATCCAATGAAAATTAAGGAAGAGGAAGAATACTCTAGTAGCCAATCAGATGAAAAAAAATTCAATTTTCCAATAAATTGAAGAAATGTATTGGAAGGTATAATGGTGTGCCTCCTTTCAAGTGATTTGAATGTGGATAAGTTGTACATTTTTCTACAAAATTTCCATAAAAAAGAAGAAAAAATGATATGAAGAGAAAAGATAAAACCCAGAAATTTCAAAAAGCTAAGTGTCAAAAGAGATGGAGTTATTACTCCAAAGAAAAAAATGATTTTTCAAATGAAAAAAGTGATAAATATTTATTGGAAGTAGGGAAGATAAAAGTTAATGTACATTCTTATGGCTTTTAAGTCTAAATATGAATCAGGTTTAAAATATGGAGCGATTGATTATGAAGGTGAGCTCATTTCCGCACTTGATGAGTTGTACAAAGCTAGAAATAAAAACAAGCAGTTGAAAGGGGAAATATGAAAACTGAAGGGGAATAACCCTCTTTGGTTTTTTATTCTTTGAATATCCACTTGGACTAGCATGAGAAATTAAAGGAAAATTTGATGCAACAAATTTTGGTTCAACAAAATAATCTTGTCGAGTTGAAGAAAGAAAATGAACATTTCAAGAAGAATGTTGGAGGAGCTCTCATTGCATGCACTCATGAAGAAGACATCATCTTCTTAAAGAGAGAATTGGAAGAGGCTAAAATGAAGGAGAATGTGCTAATCAATCATCTAGAATAAGCTAAAGATAATTGTTACAAACTTGAAGAAATTATTGTATTGAGGGCCATTCTTTAAAAATAATAAAATAAAGCATGCCTAGATCAGAAATTTATCAAGGAATTTGAAGCCTTGCAAAATGTTCTCAACATGAAAACGTCACCGGAGGAAAAAAATGGTTTGGGTTTCAAGCTTCCTCTACAAAATTTCAAATATCATCCAAGTACTAGATAAGTAGATGCATTGAAATATAAATAAAATCAATTAAATATTGTTGCAACTAGCTAGAATGTGGAAAATAATTATGCCAAAAGAAAATCAGCAAAAATTTAGCAACTGAAGTAATCAAGATCCTCAAATTTCACTCCTCCATCATGGCAACAAAAAGTCAGGTATCCTACTCAATTTTAAGGTTTTTGTTTTGAATGTAATAATTTTGGACACAAAACCATAAATTGTAGGTTGAAGGTATTCCCTAAAATCATTTTTGATATATCAAGAGTTTCTCAAGATCCAAATATTTTGAATGCAAATGGAATTAATTATTTTTTTCCACTAATGAATGATATCGAGTGTTTTAGATGCAAAGAGAGTGAACACATATCTAGCCTTACCAATTTCTTCATGCAACACTCTCAACAGGAATCTAATCAACAAAAAGTTGAGAAAAGGCGAAAGAAAAAGGCTGAAAATTGTGAGCTTAATTTTATAGCTCATGATCAACATGAGAAATGGTTGATTGATAATGGTTTCTCCATGCACATGACTAGTGATAAGATCAAATTATTGCAACTAAAAGAATATGAAAAGGGCAATGTCAATTTTGGAAATGATGTAACATTTTCCATCAGGGGCAAAGGAACAGTTAGATTGGAAAATAACAACAAAGCTCAAAATGTGATTTATGTTGATGGTTTGAATCACAATATCCTTAGTGTGAGTGAGTTGTGTGATAGTCGGCATGGGGAAATTTCTAGATCTAATGAGTTTGAGATCATAATTACTAAATCAGGAAATTTAGTGGCAAATGCCATTAGAAGTGACAACAATATGTATATATTTTATGAAACTAGATACAACTGTTGCATGAAAAAATACAAGAATCCTGGCTATGGCATAAAATATTGGGAGAAATTTAAAAATATTAAAGAGCATATGGGTGTTGTTCCTCTTTAAAGGTAGTGAGGAGTTTTTCATGAAGTTTTTTATTGTCATATGGTTACCACCAAGAGCAATTTTAGCTATGAAATTTGGAGAATGAGTGGTTATTGGTTGTTTGCATGATTTTTCAAGGCATTATGAATTGCTTGCTTGCTTCTTCTTGCTTCATTTTGATATGGGTTGCTTATTCATGTATATTGTTTCTTCAAGATGGTGTGGTCTCATATCTATTCAGGGGGAGAATGTTGAGCAGTTCAGGGGGAGTATTTTCTGCACCTCTTAAGGGGGAATTCTTTATTTTTGGCCATGTATCACATTGGTATTATGTAATTTTTCTTTCCATGTAAAACTCATTTCCATTGATGTCTAAGGGGGAGAGAAAGTGAGTTTTATATGTGCTCAACTTTATATTATTGTATATAAATTTCATATTTATTTTCAGAAGCTACAGGTTGACATCATTGGAAAAGGGGGAGTTTGTTGGCCTATTTGTGTTTCCATTGATGTGATCACCTACTGAATTCATGTACTCATGAGTCTATATGTCAAGTCTAGAGCCTATTGTACATTTTTTTAGGGATTTCATGATGATAAATAATGTTGGAATATGCCTTAAAAGGTTTGTTGAAGAGATGTCATGTGGTAACAAGGTCTCATATGAAGTTTGGCTAGCTAGTACCAAAAGTGTACTTGATGATGTGTGTGTGATGTATTGATGAAGTCTTAAAATTGGGTTCCTAATGGCAAGATGAGTATGGAGGGATGGTTTACAAGTAACTTCACTCCCATGAAGCTTTGTTTCAATTTTTAGGGCTAGATATTTTGTTTCAATCTATTCTCTACCCCAGTCTCATGGATGGAGGATCATCAGAGTGACTGAAACAGTAAAGTCACAAGGAGGTAGGCTTGTGGGAGCGACTATATTGTAACACCATCCTCACACATATACCCAAGTAACCATCCAAACGGGGTAAACATGTGATGAAGAGATACTATGATATGATTCAACCTACTAGGTGACATTGAGGAAGTGGAATAAATAGAAACACATCAAAAATACCTTCCAAATCAACAACAAAACATTGAGGAGCCAACTCGACCACTCGGGTATCCATCCCCTCGGTCCCACTGAGCTTTTAGACTATTTGACGCTCAGAAACTCCCTTTATATGGGAAATGGTGCATATGGGAGGCTCTGGACACTCCCACTACATAGGAATGTTTCCATCTAGATATGTTTTCCCACAAAACTGTGCTAGCGTCTCTGGGATTTGAGCCAATTTTTTAGGTCGAGAGCCTTGTCACTACCTAAAAGTCAATGAAAATTTTAGAAATGAAATATAACAACAAAATAACGATGCATAAGAAAACACTTGAACAAGGAATTGATTGGACCCCTACTATCCATGACAGGAATTCTGTCAAACATATCACAAATATGTAATCTATAGGCTTAAATAAAAAATCGAAGCATAGGGGTCTTATATTTATTTGGGAATTGCTAAGGAGTATTGTTGCCTCATTACATTAACTGAATTATCATCTATTTAGGCATAGATACATTATTCATTCATTTATGAATCAAAACACGATGAGATCCATACTTCATCACCATCATAAAATTTCATCATAACTAGCATATAAGAAACAAAAATGACAGGCACATAACATCCATATAAGCCAAGAAAAAAGAAATCATATTTACCAACAATACAAAAGGAAAATATCTCTTATTTCCATAAGAAAAATGAAACAAAGTTTGGGACTTACACATTCCCCCTAACCATAGACATGGCTGAGCCAAATCTCTCTTCAGCCAGTCACCCATGTGTCATATTCCAAGCATGAATGTGGGATATCATAAAACTCATCATAAAAACCAAGCCAGGGATTATAGAGGCCAAACCATCTCAATCGTCACCTAGTGTTTCCACCTCACGGTCGGACATCACAACCATCACCATATTGGTCTCCACCCAAGTTTTCTGAGGCTCCAGAGAGTTTTTTCCAAATAGGGCTTCTGGGAATAGTAACTTAGCCCATAATTGTTGCTAGGATTCTAGAGCATTTTTCCAGCCAAGACTTCCAAGACTAGTAACTCAAACCACCTAGGGCTTCTAAACAATTTTTCCAACCAAGGCTTCCAGGACTAGTAACTCAACCCAAGTTGTTACCATGATTCTAGAGCATTTTTCCAACCAAGTCATCCATTAAATAATAGCTCAACCCACAACTAAAGGAGCATGAGAACCAAGTAGAAAACAAACAATCAGACTGAGCCCACAACACCATGGCTATCTAGGAAATGGAAAGGCTAGGAAATCGATTTTCAATTCAGGAAATCCTCTAGGCCAATGAAATATCATGGCCAAGAAACCACATGCATACACCATGCATGCCAAAACTAGTGAGGAAAAGATACATGCAACTCGGTACCTACACACATAATCTGTTTTAGTTGTTGATACCGACGTCCTATTTCACTTTACTACTCTTCCTTTGCCTTCTTGCTTCAAGTATCCAAGTATGAAACACTCCTCCAAGATTTCTCTAAGAAAACTTCAAGTGTCCAAGAGTATGAGAGAGATAATAGAATGAGAGATCCACCATATATCTTACAAAAGGTTTCAGCAAAAGCTTTCGCCTTGATCCTCAGAAGCCCTTTTATCAATGAGGCCTCTATTTTCTTCAATTTCCATTATTTTCTTTCATTTTACTCCTCACATGAAAATTGTGACCTTTCACCTCCCTTTCCTCCTATTTTCCTTTTTTTTTCATAAAATAAATGCCAATTAACGTTGCATGAATTTCCAAATCCTTTTCCATTTCCTTTTCCAATTTCCTTTTGCCATAGTAACCGAAATGAACATCCTATAGGATTTTTTTTCCACCATTAAGCTTGGAATACATGTCCCATGACCTTGGTATTATAATTTTTACATGAATATCTAACCAGGGTTATTATAGAACCATCCCCCTTAGGGGAACACAACCCTCAATGTTCAAGGACACCTAAAAAAATAAAAAGAAAGCATATTGCTTATGGAGATTTATAACATAGATCATTTCAGTATTTACAATGACAAGTACAGAAAACATGAAAAACATATTGTTTACTTCAGTTTTTTAACACAACTCATTACAGTTTTTACAATAAAAACCACATTTTCTTCAACCAAACAATAATCATACTGTTTATGGAGCTTTATAAATCCACCTCGATATAATTTTTACAATAATATACACATATACACATTTTCTCAACCAATGAATAGAATGATACAATGGTTGCATCAACAATAAGGGAATATAGAGGCTCACAGCTCCACCCTCAAAAGTAGTACCAGTATTCACCTCGTTCCAAGGAAGTTCAAAATCCACTACCTAATTCAAAGCTACATCGAATTTCCAACACTATAATCATGTGCTATTGTACCCTTGGTGAAGATTTATTAGATCATTGTTCTAGTGCACACTCCCAATGTGCATCTGAGTTCCATCTAACAATGCTAATGACCCAAAACAATTCCATACCCAACCTTTCATTCTCTGCTACACAATCCCTCGAGCAATATAGTCACCCCATTCTATGTTGTCACACATCTTCCAAGTTTCGTTGGTGCCCCCATCCTTAGCAGTCCATCACTCGACAAGGTTTCCTCACATTGGAAGGTCCAAAAACCAAGGCATATCCCTCCCTCAAAACCATCATACCGGTCATATCATGGTCATGGAAATCAATGGACAATATTGGGCACCAATTTCCCAAAATTTCCCTACTCCTGAAGTGCTTTACTAGCATACTGGAGCATGTTCCAATTCCTTTTTCCACTGCCAATTCTTGCAGTCAGTTTCAACCACCCAACTTGGAATTTTCATTCTTTCCTATACCAAGCACATAAATTCCATTAGATTCAAAATAAATTGAAATAACTTCATGTCATACCTCATTGGTAGCTTGTCAATAAGGTACACTTTCACTTATTTTTACTTCCTGTCATATAAGTCAAACTATTTGTTTGATCAAATCATCATGTATAAACATATAACATCTAGTTAGCTCAAAACAAAACCATCATAAATTAAAGTCATGAATCACATTTAATCACCATAAACCATAATAATAAATCACAATTAACCATCATAAGTCAGAATCATAGATCATACGCATAATACAACTGAAATAAAATATTCATACTTATCCTTCATTGGTCCTTACTTATTCATTTCTTCTTTTATACCCATACCGGATCGGTTTCCACACTTGGAAAACACCCAATGCCTTTGCTTCTCTTCAATCATGTACACATACACACAATGTACAATGCAAAATGTACACCCAAATACAACATACAACGCCAAACAATAATTGCACCCACACTGGCATACGACACATACACCTACACCCGGTGTATAATACAAAACAATACATATGCCTAAGCCGACATACACCACATACACCTTCACCCAATGTACAATACAACACAACACATACATATACACATACATAATACAACACAACAAGTACACATGTCACAATACGATGACTACACCATGCACATACATAGTATTGCATGCCTGCAACACACCATGTATTACATTTACAAAATACCACATGTATACTAGTACTATATGCACACCATGTACATAGTGTCACTTGTACACAAAACTACTCGCACAACATGTGCACAACATCACACATACACTACACTACTGACACAACGTGTACACAACTTCAAATGTACACCGCATCACCTGTATAATGTGTACACAATACCACATGTACACAACACCACATGCACGAAATGTACACAACACCACATGAACACAATGCCACATACACAGCATGTACACGACACCACCTGCACACAGTACCACATGTGCAACATCTACATAGAACCACATGCATACAACACCACATGTACAATCATGCACACAAAACCATATGTATATAACACCATATGTACAACATGCACACAACACCATATGTACATATCACTGCATATACAACATGTACATAGCACCATCGTACAGAACACCTCATATCCAGCATGTGCACAATACCATATGCACACAACACTCCATATCCAACATGCACACGGTACGATATGTACACAACACATAGAGCCAGACGTACACAATACCGCATATCCAACATGTGCACAACACCATATTCACACAACACCACATATCTAACATGTGCATAGTACGATATGTACACAACACTGCATATCCAACATGTAAATATCACCATCTATACCTAGCACTGCATATGAAATATATACACAACACCATCTATACAACAGACATACAACATCATATGTACACAATACTACATATGTTACATGTACACATCACCATAGGTACAATCAATGAATATAAAACAAGCGAAATCTATACACAATAGTAGTATTGCACATCCATAAACCACACATTGACCCCACTATCCATGCTTATTCTATCATGGCCTAGATCACACTACCTTCACTTCGTTGATGTACCCCTCAGTATTACCTGTCCATAACATAAACAAAGGCATAATACAAGCATATAATATCAATTCATATCCACATGATACTGACCTCATAGATCTGTCATGGTTTCTCTTCCAACTTGATTTCTCATAAGACCAAGAACCTCTTCATTTCATTCACCTGCATAAGCAATCATTCCTCCACAAGTATGATCACCAACAAAACTATCTGATAGTAACATAGATACATAGATACATACATATATAATCATTATCATAAAATAATCATGATCCTGTCACACAATGACATACATACACACATATATACATATAAAAATTAGAATTAAACAATCATGATCCATGATGACCCTACCAGACATGACATACATACATACAAACATGTACACATTTATAAACATCAACATAATCATGATCACAAAATAATTTCTAGATATCATAAGGTCAAGGTTAAGAAAACTTCCTTTATTCGTGCACAACATGCACAATGTTGAGAACAATAGTTACCAAGTTAGCCAAGGCATATAAAGCTCCAGATCCCTTTAATTTACCTTACTTGATTATCTTTTTCATGACTACTCTACCACCATCCATTTACAACAATGAACCCAAACAATATAATTCACTAGTATATTCTTGCCTTCAACTGTCCTTACTCATGCACCGAGCTTAGTCTGAGTCTGGCATCACCTATTGTGTACCACACAACTCTCCTTTAACTCCATTAATTTTCCTCTTTCCAAACCAATTAGCAAGACTCTTAAAACATAAAAGGAAAGAACAAGAACAAATAAGAAGAACACCATGAAAACCAAAAGAAATACGACACCACAACAAAGTGGTATGGCCATACACTAGATAGAAAAAAATCCACAAATCAAGTGCAACAAATCACGAAATATTGAAAGCAAAATATTGGTCAAAAACACTATGAATCAATCCCCATGGCTTCCTAACACTTCCAAAGGAAATATCAACTTGATCCTTTTCAAAGATTTCATGGCAGTCTCTTTTTCCATGCAATACCCTGCATCATACTACCATAAACACATAAATGTTAGTGTGTAATATAAACATACAATATACCAGCTACCTTAGCTTGTTATTCCAGGAGCATTGCCTTGTATCTGAACACATGCATATGCAATCTCTCAAGGGACTCAAATCCCTTGACGAATCCAACCATAACTAGAAACTAACTGGTATACATGTCAAATGCATATTCATAAATATAGCACATGTCCACATAATGGTAGAAGAAATCGAGGTTAAGAAGACTTACTGTTTCCATGCAAAGCGCTCATTTTATTGGAATTAGATTTTCCAAACATATCCTAAGGAATTATTACACGATTCCTTTCTTTTTCCTTATTGCAATTGAGTCGTACTATGTACTGTCACATCACCAACTTGTTAGATATATAAAAACAAAAAATATTACCTTTTCATGCTAATACCAAACATGTTGCCCTGCAAATGTTCACACATGTCAGCTACATGTTCCAAAGATCAAGACAACATATCTATAAATTTTAAATCAACCTTTACCAAGTCTAACAACCATGTCATAGTCAATAATTAACTCACATTATTCATTCATAATACATAATGCTACAACTATCACCTCCTTACACTGAAGTACATATCAGTTGTCTCAAAACATATGTGTTAGTACAACCATCTTATATCAAGATCATTTCTTCATGCAATATTATAGACATATATTCATATCATACAATTAATCAAACATTCAAATAGACTATAAACATACCATGTTAGATAAATCAACTACGTGACATAATAAAACACTCAAACACCAAATAGATGACATAATCAAACAGTTAATAACCAAGTAGAGGACATCAGAAAAATCATACCTTATTGTGTCTCAAGGGACACTATCTTATTTTGGAAATTAATTTATATTAGAATGGTATAAATTCACAACACATCAACTCAACATAGATAAGGTCATGATATCCATAACAATAACTAGCTAACATGTTCACCTCATAAGTTCATAAACAATTGGCATTCATGCATAACAATCGCATCCACACATACTGTCCAAATTAGTATGATACAATATAACAAATATGTTATCTCATACTTGAATATCGTAGCCATAACCATTTTCATAGTTCAATATAGATTAAAATGATACATATAACATCAAGATCTTAATACAACAAGACTAATCATCAAGTTACATAGCATATAACAACAACAAGTTAACATACAACATACTCATCAAAAACATATAACATAATCATCAACTTAACTAATGTAAAAAACAACAACAATGCATAGAACAACAAATTACTATCATTCATGACTATTTGACACACGCCCATATAACCACATTGATTTAATAACATCTACCATGCATGTAACCACAACAACAAAAAAATGACAAACATGCATATAACAATCCATTAACTAGCATACTTCCATGCCAAACACACAATACTTGTATGACGATTTTCTCTTACCCCAAAGTCTAGTGTTGCAACTTCACCTTGATGATCTACATCTCCTGCTCTATCTCAACCAACACATCAGCATCATAACATATCAACAAGACCATCATGACCAAAAATTCTTACAACGAGGACAACAACTATAACCATGACAATGCATGCATAACAACAAATACGAAATGGCATGCATAACAAATGCATAACTAACATGCACTCATAACGATCAAATCCAACAAAAAAACCATAAAATTCCACATGGTGACATAATTGCAACACCACCATGCATACGTAACAACCACATAGTCCAAAAAAATACAAAATACTTATGCAAATCACATGTATGCATGAAAAACAAATTCTTCCTATCTAGTTCAAGGGGCGAGTTATGATCTGAAACCAGTCTGTGGCATATGATACGACTGAAAGATAGTGCAACCTACTCTGATACCACTCTGTGATATTACATATCATCCAAAGAGAGTGAATTTGTGCTCTGATAACACTATGTAACACCATCCTCCCAAATCTACTGAAGTAACCATCAAACCAGGGTAAACATGTGATGAAGAGTTACTATGATATGAATCAACATTTGAGATGACCTTAAGGAAGTGGAATCGATGAGAATGAATCAAAAATACTTTTCAAATTAGCAATAGAACTCCTAGGATCCAACCTAACCACTCAAGTATCCAGCCCCTGGGTCCCACGGACCTTTTAGACTATTTGACCCTTGGCCACTCCCTTGATATGGCAAAGGGTACATTTGGGAGTCTCTGGATGCTCCCACAGCATAGGTATGCATGCATCCAGGAAATTTTTCCCTTATACCTATGCCAGCGTCCCCGGGATTTGAGCTACTTTTTTAGGCCCAAAGCCCAAGTCACTGTCCACAACTCAATGACAAGTTTAGAAATGAAATATAACAATAGAATAATGATGCATAGGCAAACACTTGAACAAGGAATTGATTGGACCCCTAATAGTCAAGACAATAATTTCGTTAAATATATCACAAATATGTAATCTACATGTTTAAATAACATACATGAGCATAGGGGTCTCATACTTATCAGATAATCGATAAGGAGTATTTTTTCCTCATCACATTAACTGCATTATCATCTGTTTAGGCATAGATACATTATCCATTCACTTACAAATCAAAACATGATGAGAGCCATAGTTCATCGCCATCATAAAAATAATTCATAACCAGCATATTAGAAACAAAAACGACAAACACATAACAACCATATAAGCTACAAAATAACAAAAATATTTACCCATCAATACAAGAGGAAAAGAGCTATGATTTCCATAAGCAAAATGAAACCAAGTCTGGGACTTCCACGTTCCACTTGACGATAGACACGGCTGAGCTAAATATCTCTTTAGCTAGTCACCCATGTTATGTGGAATTTTGAATTACGGATAAATCATTCTTCCCTAGACAGGTGCTTATCTAGAACAACGTATTAAAGACTTTGCGACTACTTTTCATAACTGTAAATAGACACACAACATATCAAAGAAATTACTTGGAGTCCAAGAACTTCCTATTCTCCTTCTGTCGCTCCTTTTATAGCTTCAAATCCAATCTAGACGTCTGAAAATATTTCCTGCAAATATGAACACTAAAAAACAAAAGATAGCAATAATACAAATTTTTATTCAAGAGATTTAGTTAAATCAATGAAACATAAACTATATGCATCAAATAAGAATTCATAATATGGAAAATATGAGCTTATATAGATACATATGTGGGAAAGTAAGCAACAAACTTTATTAATGAATAGAAGGGGAGGCTACAACCCAGCGATTGATTTGAAGTGACCATGTCCAACAGCATCCCAACCTCATCACAATGCAGATCTCTCCAGCAGCATGTTACACAAATCAACTCCTCAATTGAAATTCCACCAGCATTTCTCTACTCAAATTCTTCCTTATCAAACATTAAGATCTGTGCTCAATTTATAGAGGAGTTGAAGGTCGTTTTACAATCAATGACTTTCCAATAATAGGCAAGACATGTTCCCAATCTTGTAGATGTCAAATGGACACATGGATTTGAAGTTTGACACATGTGAACTCTTCTAGAAGGCACTAGCCAAGTGGATATTCTAGAACAATGAGAATTTCTCTCCCAATGTGACCAACACACCTATGAGTGTTGGGAAGTGCTTTGAAGAGTAGACTTGATTCGGGCTACCTTCATATGCAACGCACTTAGTCCCTTTAGAGGCAGCGTTGATGAGCTCTCATATGATATATTATAAACTTCAAATCTTGGAAACCTTTGTAGATGAAATTCATGAATGATTTGTCTTATTCTTTGTCTTAGGGTATGTAGCAACTAAAATGATAGGGGAGATAGACCCTATTCATTGGTCTTGGAGATGATGTCCAATTAACCAGGTCATTGGGAATGATGCCCAAATTGACCTGTAACAAATTTTCCCCTAAAGCATGAAGTCAGAATAATAATAACAATATTTTGATTGAGATGCTTTACACTGTGATGGGCTGGAGATGAAGTGGAGTGGTGATCTGCATCAATCTTACAATACATTACATCATGATATATCCTCTTGATCATAATTTCTTAGGGTAGGCATTCCCATGTTCAACACATAAACAATCTAATAACATGTACATAATTCAGAAAGTCATCTACATTGGAATGTTTCCCAATACAAACATGCCTACAGATAAAGGACATGTTCGGATGATGATCTGTATGTAAGTTCACCGTATAGATGATGTGTACAACAATCCTGAAATCACAGCCTGGATGGTTGAAACTAGATCCGGTGTCTTCTTATCTCATTCACTCGATCATTCGGGTACAAGTCTAGCCATGCGAATATATGATTTGTAGTTGAACATGGAAATACATTATTTGATTACCAACCAATGATGTGAGTTGTTAAAAAATGCGAGAGAACCACCATTAATGTTAATGGGCCTCAAGGTACCGCAGTACATTTCGTAAGGCGTGAATATATGATTTGATGTCGAACGACAAACAAAATATTTCAGTCAAAAGTTCGGAAGGGAGGATCTTGTCGATGGTGTAGCAAGACTCATGATACTAGAATATAATGTTTCTAAGTGAACTTCCTGGATAATGATTTGTTGTCAACAGGAAGTCACTTTATTGCGAAATGGGAGTTAATGATTTCGGAGAGAAAGGTATGACTTGATATAGCAATTTTCAGGGATGAAGGTCATGAGAATGAAGGTTTATGAGTATTGCAGAAGGATGAGTATTCACTAGATGACTTCTCTTGAACATATCGGCGACACTGAGATGAGTTGGTAGAATTAACCCAAAACCGAAGTGAAAGTATGATTAACCATAGGTATGAATGAATAGTCAAGAAAATTACCCAACCCAAACAATCACAGTGATGGAGTGAAGTGTCATGCTCAAGAGCAACCTACTACCATAAAAGTTTTGTTCACTTCCCCAATTTTTTCCCCGGTCATTTGTCGACCACTACCTCTTTAGTTTTTAACAAGCACGAGGAGGATAACATTTTATTGATCTATAATTCAACCCTTCAGGCGAATAATGTATCATTATTTAATAATTTAATGAGTCTAGCGATGAATGAAACTTGATTCTTGCCATGATAGACAAGCCCATCATTATTTTATGTTTTAACGAGCTTAACGATGGTGATAGCCCAGTCCTTTTTCATATTTAGAGATTTTGAAAAAGAGGACGAAAGAAAACTCCATAAGTACTTTTTCATAAAGTTGTCGCTTAGATCCGAAAAATTATAAAACAATATTTGAGAGAACCTCTTTAGTCATGTTCGACCAAGGTATTCCATTTTCGTAAATAATCTATCTTAGTCCGGAAAAGGGTTTAACTTATACTAAGTAGATATCAATTCATTTACTTTATGATCTCGAAAAGACAAGTGCTTGGCAATCGTTTCACATTATCGGAGTCTGAAAAGAGCTGAAAGAAGACTCCAGGGGTTCCTTTTTCATTGTTATCGAAGCTCTAAAAAGAGATAAAAGTGCACTTCAAATCCTATTTCGTTTTTAACAAATCAAGAAAAATAAGGAGAAAAAGTATGCTTTGTGGTCAATCATTCTTGAAATAAATCTGCACAAGTAATTTGTTCATCTGTTGTAAGACCTATTCGAAACAACATCAAATGGATTAAAAATACCTGTTTCATGATAAAAACATAATAAAACCATAGTCATAGCAATAAATTTGATTTGAAAATAATTAAATGACTATTAAAAAGTGTTTTACTATTCATTTTTACCATTCCATAGTAACCATTTGCATTTTGGAGCTCTGAACCTGATTTTTCCCCCGAACTTCAGCTGCTGATTGCGATCGTTTTTGTGGACGGATTTCGTTGCCATTTGATCCAGGTTAGTGATATGAACCTCCTCTTTCCTTCAGTAATCATTTCATTTCCATTAATTGCAAATTTTAGGGTTTTGGGGTCCCTAGGGTAAATTATGCCCAAAAATAGGGAAACACACCCTTGGATGTCAAAACGTGCATTGCATAGCAACTAAATTGAAGGTTACTTGCATACACAATCCATTTTCCCTTGTTAGAGCCTATGTTGGGTGCAATCTATATTTTTTGTTTTTTCATTATGCCTAAAATTTGCCCAATTTTTTGCATTGAATGGAATCTAATGGTTCTTATGGTTGTATTTCAGGTTTCCATCGGATTACAATGGCGATTACATGGAGGTAAAAAGAACATGAATAATAGGATATGATTTACCTAAATGATCCAAGTACAGTAAGAGCCCTAAGAGATTGTGGATTGCTAAATTACTTCAAGTTGTCAGGGATGAGGCAGAAAATATAACTCTTGGAGTTCTTAGTTCGAGAATGGGATCCAACTATCGAGGCATTTCATATTAAGAACCAAGTGGTTCCAAAAACAGTTGAGGATGTATAATTTCTTATAGGTTTTTCGAGGAGAGGCTTGCCTATTTCACTCACAAGGTCTATTCTTGGAGGAGAGATAGTGAGAGATTATGTTTTGCAACATTGTTATCCAGGGGCAGAGCCAAGAAAAGATGGAAAGATAAACATATGGGATGTTAGATATTTTCCTTTGAGAACTATCCTTTTCACGATCATAAAACTTGTTGGCACCATTACACTACATGCAGGGAATAGATCACATATGCAGTATGCACTAGAGTGTAGGGAGCCAACAGTCTTCAACTGGTCTGAAGCCATTCTTTCTCATATAAAAGAAAAACTGAAAAAAACAAAGGGAGGACGGAAGAAGAACTTTAGTTATGGTTTGATCCTCATATCCTTCACCTTATAACGGATTCCACTGATGCAGCCACAACATGTGACATTGGATGTGTCTAATCCTAGAGATCCACAAATGCAGAGATGGGTAGAAATCATGGGTAGGCACACAGGCCAATAGACTATTGTCTTCTCGACTACATTATTCACCTGGTTCTGACAACAGATTGTCGCCATAGATGAGTATGCATATGCAGGGGTTGATTTCCGAGGAGATCCAGATTTAGCATTACCAGAAGGCACTCAGTGGGGTGCAATGGGTAAGAAATTTTTGACCATGTTTTTTATTTTCCTAAGGTTTATACAATGTTTTTGTATTTTTGATGTTTTCCCAAGACTAAAATAATTTTTTTATGTAATTTAGATGTTGGTCGTGTTCAACCAGTAGAGGAACCAGAGCGTGAAGTAGATGCGCCAGCAGAGAGGGCTGTCTGGAGAGCAGTCCTTCAGGATCTTGATATGGCTAAGACTCTAGTTAAGATTCAGCAGCACATAGAGGGTTTGACCTTCGGGATTCTAGATTTCCAGATCAAAGAGTTACCCATGCGACTGCAGCGACACACTATTTGGGTTCCTAACCGCTGGATGTAGTTACTACGTAGGATAGTTAGATCTATAGCATGTTACCATGAGCACCACTAGTTTAATTTTGACATTTTTCATAGATTTTGAGGTCATATGACCAATGTGTCTTGGTCACAAATTTTTGTAAAAACCTATAACTATCTATCTATATGATTTCAACGTTTTCCTATGTGTATTTTGCAATCCTATTCAATGATGTGAATGTTTTCTTTACATATGTTGCAAATGTCTGTCTAAAACTTGATTAGCTAAAGAATCAGTCAATGTGTTCAAATTTTTGGAAATGTGTTGATATTGAATAAAATCAAAGTTTCTTTCCAAAAGTCGAACTCTAGAGAACAATCTATGTAGTGTTGGATTTATAACAGTATAAACACTAGTAAGTTGTAATACCACAAGTTGTAAGTCTAACCTTATGATAATGCGGTTAATACCAAATGAAATGGCATCAGAGAGAAGTTCAATCAACGCACTATACTCAGTGATATTGTTTGTTGATCTACTAATACAAATCCCTTGAAAATTCACTAACTCACCGTTTAGAGTGAAAATTGCCCATGCTATAGAGAATAGATTTTCTATACTACGAATAGCACCATCAGCATATCCAACAAATGGATCCAAATATTCATACATTTGCGATGAAATGTAAAGTGGATTACTAACATCAAGAAAACACTAAAAACAAATTAAGATAGTGAATGCAAATCAACGGCATATATATAAAATATAATACAAAAAATTACTACGCTCATGATTAAGCATAGTAACGTTTCAGATACAACCCATTTCTAGGCTGCGCCAATAGAATTCCATCGTAATCAACCAACTCATAGGCAACCTTAGCAAGAATTCTTTTAACAATATAGGGGCCATTCCATAATGGCCCAAATTTTCTTGTACCTAATACATCAACTTCTTGATCATAAAGAAGGACCAAGTCGCCCTCTAAGAAAATGTGAGGCTAGAAATTTTTATCATATTGCACCTTTATGTGTCTCTTATGTGCTTCATTGGCCAATTGGGCTTCACGATGAATTTCATCAATATGGATGAGGTTAAAAAGACACACTTATTCTTCTTAGGTTTCAGGTAACAATTCGATTGCAAGTTTTAATGACAATATTTAACATTGGATTGGTAAGATAGCTTCCAGACCATACACCAATTGAAAAGGAATAAATCCAGTCACGTTTCTCACCAAGGTTTGATACGCCCACAAGGCGGAGTATAGGATCAAATGCCAATTTCTTTTAAAAACTCCTATCATTAGTTGAGGCATACGTTTAAGAATCTTGTTGATAGCCTCAACTTGTCCATTTGATTGTGGATAATAAGGAGTAGAATTATCATGTGACAATCCTAACTCGCTAGTCAATTCAGTCATCATATGGTTGTGAAAATGCTTCCCATGATCTGTAACTATAGCTTGTGGGACTCCAAACCGTGCAATAACATGATTAAAGAAAAACAATGCAGCTGTCTATCCTATGTTGTTGAATATAGGCATCGCTTCGACCCATTTGGTAAAGTAGTTGACTGCGAAAATAATATAACCATGCCCCTCGGACGAACGAGGGTTATAGGTCATGAATTCAATACCCTATTTCGAAAATGGTCCCACGGAGACAACATGATGAATTGGTGCTGGCAATTTGTGAATTTTACGATAAAAAATCTGGCACGGATGACAACTTTTGACCGTGAGGATACAGTCTCGAGAAATTGTAGGCAAAAAGTAACTGGCACGGAGTATCTTCTGCGTGGTAGCGTATCCAGATAAATTTACACCACAAGACCCAGCATGACAATCATTTAAAACCTTTTCAGCCTCCTCGTGAGTGTGGCACCTCCTTAAAATGGTATCGACACCAAAACGATAAAGTGTATCTCTGGTGATCAAATAATATTTGGCTTGGTATCGAATACATCGTTGTTTAGAGCGAGAGGTATCGGGTCTAAAAGTTTGAGTTTGAAGATAAATGATGAAATATCCATACCAAGGATCAGATGATCCGATCAGAAACAGAGACTCGTCAGGAATTGGTGGTTCCGACATAGTTGCAGAACTATCGGAGGGAAGGTCACAGAGAAGCTCATCCAATAATAAAGACTTCTTTGACTTGGATTTGATGAATTCCATATCAAATTCTTTCTAAATGACAATGTATTTTGAATATTTCCCCCCAGAAATTGACGTGATAAGATATAAGTCATTTGGTTGCAATCTGAAATGACAGTGGTCTTTCGGAGCAGGATATAGTGGTGAATATTTTGGACAACTTGAACAGTTTCCAAGGCAATATTTTCTACGTATGAATACTTAACTTCCGTATCATTGAGATTACGACTCAAATAATAGATCGGATGTTCAATTCCATCTTCTACTTGGACCAAAACCATAGCAATGGTAGTTTTAGCCACGACGATATACAGGAAATAATCAATTCAGTAATTAGGGGGGTACATTAATGATGCTCGGACAAGAGTATCCTTGACAACATCAAAAGAAGCTTTCACAACTTGGTCCCAATGGAAGGGAACCCCCTTTTTCAATAGTCAAGTAAATCCTTTAGCCATTTTGGCATAGTTTGGAATGAACCTTCTTAGGAAGTTAGCCTTTCCTTGAAGTTTCTATATCTGAAGTAAATTTGATGGCATAGGAAAATAAAGAATGGCCTGAACCTTCAATGGGTTGATTCAAATTCCATATTTTGAGACTACGAATCCAAGAAAATGACCAGAACCAACACAAAACACACATTTATGTGGATTGAGGCATATTTTGTAGTCTTAGCAATGTAAGAAATGGCTCTCAAATGCATCAGCTGATCATTCTGATTTCGTGAATGCACTGGTAAATCATCTAGATATGTTTTTAGAAATAGAGGAATAACCTGTTATGAGTATTTTTAATAACCCAACGTTTCGGATTTCCTAAGTGAGTCCATCATCAGGGGTAAACGCTTATACTTCTTTGAAAATTTTTTGAGGATTAGGGCCAAGGAATGAATCTAAAAATAGTAATTTTTATGAAAAGTTAATTGTTAATAGGGAGGTCGGTTGGATGAAAGGGTATGTAAATTTAATTATTTATATGTTTATTTTATTTTTAATTAATTTATTTACTTTAAAAGTTATTATTTTTTATTTTTATTGATTTGTATATATATTTTTATCTTCTTTATTTTATTCTATTTTATTTTTTACTTTAAATTTAATTATTTATTTATTTTTATTTAATTTTAATTTTAATTTTAATTAATTAATAAATTTATTTTTATTTTTATTTTTATATTTATTTATTTATTTATTTTTTATATATATAAAATTTATTTTATTTTATTTTATTTATTTATTTATATTTATTATATTTTATTTTTATTATTTATTTATTATTTATTTATTATTATTATTATTATTATTATTATTTATTTATTTATTTTTATTTATTTTTAAATTTATTTATTTATTTATTTTTATTTTTATTTTTGTTTATTTATTTATTTATTTATTTTTTATTTTTATAAGAGGTAAGATTTTAAGGAAGGTGGGAAAAATTAAGATGATATATTATATTAAGGATTTATTATTAATAGGTTTGATGTTTATGGGAGGTGTGATATATTAGAGGCTTCCATGTATTGCTAATGTTCAGACCCTCATCTCGATTTAAGTTATTTTTTCTTTTCTCGATTTCTATGGCTTCTCTTATTTTTCTTTTAAGATAATGATCTTCTTTAGATATAAGTTTGGCGTCTTCCATTCTTATGTAATGGGAGGTTGAGAAGGCATGATCTGCTAAAGCAGATTTTTCAGTTCTGTTTCTGGATATATCAGCAGTATGTTCCTTAAGTCTAATGTTAAGAGATCTACCAGTTTCTCCTATATATTCTTTTCCACAAGAGCAAGGTATGATGTAGACTCCTTTTTGTAAGCTAGGGTTTATAGGATCCTTGGCAGAGTCTACCATATTTCTGATGGTGTTAGGGGGGGTGAAGGCAATTTTAATGTTATGTTTGTTTAGGATTTTGGAAATTTTATCAGCAGTTCCTTTTATGTAGGGCAAATAAATTTTAGGGATGTCGATGGTTCTCTTTATATTGTTTTTATTAAGGGTTTGGTGAATAGTTTTATTGATGACGTCTATATTATATCCATTATGTTGAAAGACGTGGCGTAGGTGATTGATTTCATGTATTAGATGGTGAGAGTCCGCAATTTTGGATGCTCTAGTTGTTAGGGTTTTAATAATGCCTATTTTTTGTTTAGGATGGTGGTGAGAATTTGCATGGAGGTATCTTTCTGTGTGGGTCTTCTTTCTATAGACTTCAGTGCTCAGTTTTTCATCTTTTTTTGTTAAAAGGATGTCAAGGAAAGGTAATTGGTTATCCTTTTAAATTTCAATGGTAAATTTGATATGATTTGAGATGTTATTAATGTGGTTTAAGAATTCGTATAATTTTGATATACCATGGATCCATTTTGCAAAAATGTCATCTACATATCTTTTCCATTCCTCAGGGGTGAATGGAAAGGAATTGAGAGCTTTTTTCTCAAAATGTTCCATGTATATGTTAGCAATTATAGGGGCCAGAGGTGAGCCCATGGCTACACCATGGATTTGTTCATAAATTGTTCCTTTGAAACTGAAAAAAGATGATTTTAAACATAATTTTAGGAGATTTATGGTCTCATCATCAGTGATAGTTTTCATGACATCAATGGCTTCATCTACAGAAATCATGGTGTACAAAGAGACAATATCAAAACTAACCATGAGATCTTCGTCTTTCATATCTAGGTTTTTGGCCCATTGAACGAAAGATGTGGAATCTTTAATGTAAGATGAGGTATTTCCCGCAAGGGGGTGAAGTTTTTTGGCAAGGTATTTAGCAAGGAGGTAGGTGGGTGAGCCTATGGTGTTAACTATGGGTCTTAGAGGGATGTCTTTTTTGTGAATTTTAGGAGCACCATATATTCTGGGGGTGATTGAGCTTGAAGGAGTGATTCTTTTTTTGGTGATAGTGTCTAGAGATGAGTCTTTTATTTTCTTGGTTACCTCTTTAAGAATTTTTGAGAAAGGGTCTTTCTTTAGCACTTTGTAGCAACCGCTATTTTTAAGGTGATCTTCCATTTTATTATCATAGTCAACCCTATCCATTATTACTGTAACATTTCCTTTATCTGCTTTTAAGATAATTATATTTCTGTTCTTTCTTAATTTTTTTAGAGCAAGTTTTTCATCCTTAGATAAATTGCATGAGGGTGGTCTAGCGTTTTTAAGGATTTTGGCAATGTCTTGTCTTATTTCTTCAGCTTCAATAAATTCTAGGTCTTTTAAGGCAACTTCTACATTACTAATGATTTTGTCAACTGGGATTTTGTTGGGAGTGATGGCAAAGTTTAAACCTTTTTGAAGAAGAGAAATGGAAGCTTGGTCTATATTAAGACTTGAAAGGTTTATGACAGAGGGGTTTTCAAACACTGAACTGTGAGCATTAATATGGGCAGGGTGAGAGATTGAATGGGGATCGATAGGTTCAGTAACGAGATCAGTTAGCCGAGGACTATGGTTAGAGGGGTAAGAAGGGATGTAAGAAAGCAGTTGTTGATTATTGGAAAGGGTGGAGTCGTTGTTCTCAATCGCAAAGAATCCGTGACTTACGTGAATGTTGGAATCTTGTGCCGAGAGTGAAGAAACATGGATGGTTTTATTAGTGGGAAGAGGTTTGTTGTCTGAAGGTTATTGTGAGATGGTGATGTTTAAATAATTAGACAGACTGAAGGAGTCTGCGTTGTCTTGTGAAAAGAGGATCATATTATTTGCGTCCTTTCTTTCCTGAACCGAGACATCGTGATAACTCTTGAATTGGTTTGTGCTGCCATTGTATATAGGAGCATCGATCTGCGGAATAATAGGTTCTTTGTTTCTGTGGATGTGCATGTTGTGAGAAACGTGGCGAGCATTAGCAAGAGGGGCAGATTGATCAGAGATGTCGTGGGACATCGAGGAGGAATGTGCGTAGAGGACATTGTGATCAACATTGATACCACCTGCGTTGCACCTGAAAGAGACCGTGCTGTCTTGAGAAGAGAGAACCGAATCAGCGTTATTGTTCTTTTTGACAGATGCGTTGTGATAAATATTGAAACCGTCTGCGTTCACCTAGTCTGTTTGAGCATCGATCTGTGTAATAACGGGGATGGTTAAGACAGTTTCTGAAATGTTGATAGCATGAGGGGCGGATTGGTCAGAGATGTCGTGGGACATCGAAGATGATTTTGAGGAGGAGACTTTGTGATAAGTATTAAAATTGTCCGTGTTCCAACTGAAAAACTCCTTGCTGTCAACCGAACCGTTTGCGTCATTGTTTTCTTGAACAGAGACATCGTGATGACCCTTCAAACTGTCTGTGTTCTCGTGGTATTTTGGAGTGTCAATCTAAGGAATTTTGTTGCTGTTGTTGAACATGTTAAGAGCGATAGCATGAGGGGCGGATTGGTCAGTGATGCTGTGGGACGTCGAAGAGGAATGTGAGGAGGAGGCTTTGCGATAAAAATTCATGTTAATGCAAGGGTGATACAAAGCTAATGCTGTTGTAGCAGGATCAACAATCCTTTAGCTATTAAGAGCGATAATTGAGTTTGTTTTCATCGATTCAACTTGGTGTCTGTTGTTTAATTGGTGACCAGGTACATTATAAGTAATGGTGTGAGGGGGAGATTGGTTTAAAGTCTGTCCAGGGATACAGAAAAATGGTGAAGAGGGATGTGAAAAAGAAGATAACGCTGATAATTTTTTCTCTTTCTTCAAAGTGTCTTTGGAATGCCATCTATCGGCCTTGATATAGGTGTGGGCATCTAAAGCACGCCATAGATCACAGCTTAGAGATGAGGCTAGCAATAGGTGTAAGGTGATCAGTTGCTCAGAGGTTTTAATAAGGCGAAGTCTAGATGTTTTTATTTCATTTTTAATTAAGGATTCACTCAGTTTTCTGAAACTTGAAAGGTTGCGGCCATGATTGAGCAGATGTTTGCAGATAGCGAAATTTGGGGTAAGTTTATTATCTCTGCAATTTTTTAAAAATGATAGGTTTGAAAGGAGTTTGGCCCTAGATAATCGTAATTTTTCAAAGAGGGTAGCGTTGTTCATCAAGTCCCTTCCATGGTAGGACTGAATTTATTTGAAAAGAGAGTCCATACAGGTCAAATTAGTTTTTAGAAATAGAGGAATAACATGTTATGAGTATTTTTAATAACCCAACGTTTCGGACTTCCTAAGTGAGTCCATCATCAGGGGTAAACGCTTATACTTCTTTGAAATTTTTTTTGAGGATTAGGGCCAAGGAATGAATCTATAAATACTAATTTTTATGAAAAGTTAACTGTTAATAGGGAGGTCGGTTGGATGAAAGGGTATGTAAATTTAATTATTTATATGTTTATTTTATTTTTAATTTATTTATTTACTTTAAAAGTTATTATTTTTTATTTTTATTGATTTGTATATATATTTTTATCTTATTTATTTTATTCTATTTTATTTTTTTATTTTAAATTTAATTATTGATTTATTTTTATATTTATTTATTTATTTATTTTTTATATATATATAAAATTTATTTTATTTTATTTATTATTTATTTTTTTATATTTATTTTATTTTATTTTTATTATTTATTTATTATTTATTATTATTATTATTATTATTATTTTTATTTATTTATTTTTAATTTATTTATTTATTTTTTATTTTTATTAAGAGGTAAGATTTTAAGGAAGGTGGGAAAAATTAAGATGATATATTAAATTAAGGATTTATTATTAATAGGTTTGATGTTTATGGGAGGTGTGATATATTAGAGGCTTCCATGTATTGCTAATGTTCAAACCCTCATCTCGATTTAAGTTATTTTTTCTTTTCTCGATTTCTATGACTTCTCTTATTTTTCTTTTAAGATAATGATCTTCTTTACATATAAGTTTGGCGTCTTCCATTCTTATGTAATGGGAGGTGGAGAAGGCATGATCTGCTAAAGCAGATTTTTCAGTTCTGTTTCTGGATATATCAGCAGTATGTTCCTTAAGTCTAATGTTAAGAGATCTACCAGTTTCTCCTATATATTCTTTTCCACAAGAGCACGGTATGATGTAGACTCCTTTTTGTAGTCTAGGGTTTATAGGATCCTTGGCAGAGTCTACCATATTTCTGATGGTGTTAGGGGGAGTGAAGGCAATTTTAATGTTATGTTTGTTTAGGATTTTGGAAATTTTATCAGTAGTTCCTTTTATGTAGGGCAAAGAAATTTTAGGGATGTCGATGGTTCTCTTTATGTTGTTTTTATTAAGGGTTTGGTGAATAGTTTTATTGATGACATCTATATTATATCCATTATGTTGAAAGACGTGGCGTAGGTGATTGATTTCATGTATTAGATGGTGAGAGTCCGCAATTCTGGATGCTCTAGTTGTTAGGGTTTTAATAATGCCTATTTTTTGTTTAGGATGGTGGTGAGAATTTGCGTGGAGGTATCTTTCTGTGTGGGTCTTCTTTCTATATACTTCAGTGCTCAGTTTTCCATCTTTTTTTGTTAAAAGGATGTCAAGGAAAGGTAATTGGTTATCCTTTTCAATTTCAATGGTAAATTTGATATGATTTGAGATGTTATTAATGTGGTTTAAGAATTCGTATAATTTTGATATACCGTGGATCCATTTTGCGAAAATGTCATCTACATATCTTTTCCATTCCTCAGGGGTGAATGGAAAGGAATTGAGAGCTTTTTTCTCAAAATTTTCCATGTATATGTTAGCAATTATAGGGGATAGAGGTGAGCCCATGGCTACACCATGGGTTTGTTCATAAATTGTTCCTTTGAAACTGAAAAAAGATGGTTTTAAACATAATTTTAGGAGATCTATGGTCTCATCATCAGTGATAGTTTTCATGACATCAATGGCTTCATCTACAAGAATCATGGTGTACAAAGAGACAATATCAAAACTAACCATGAGATCTTCGTCTTTCATATCCAGGTTTTTGGCCCATTGAACGAAAGATGTGGAATCTTTAATGTAAGATGAGGTATTTCCCGTAAGGGGGAGAAGTTTTTTGGCAAGGTATTGAGCAAGGAGGTAGGTGGGTGAGCCTATGGTGTTAACTATGGGTCTTAGAGGGATGTCTTTTTTGTGAATTTTAGGAGCGCCATATATTCTGGGGGTGATCGAGCTTGAAGGAGTGATTCTTCTTTTGGTGATAGTGTCTAGAGATGAGTCTTTTATTTTCTTGGTTACCTCTTTAAGAATTTTTGAGCTAGGGTCTTTCTTTAGCACTTTGTAGCAACCACTATTTTTAAGGTGATCTTCCATTTTATTATCATAGTCAACCCTATCCATTATTACTGTAGCATTTCCTTTATCTGATTTTAAGATAATTATATTTCTGTTCTCTCTTAAGTTTTTTAGAGCAAGTTTTTTATCCTTAGATAAATTGCATGAGGGTGGTCTAGCGTTTTTGAGGATTTTGGCAATGTCTTGTCTTATTTCTTCAGCTTCAATAAATTCTAGGTCTTTTAAGGCAACTTCTACATTACTAATGATTTTGTCAACTGGGATTTTGTTGGGAGTGATGGCAAAGTTTAAACCTTTTTGAAGAAGAGAAATGGAAGCTTGGTCTAGATTAAGACTTGAAAGGTTTATGATAGAGGGGTTTTCAAACACTGAACTGTGAGCATTAATTTGGGCAGGGTGAGAGATTGAATGGGATCGATAGGTTCAGTAACGGGATCAGTTAGCCGAGGACTACGGTTAGAGGGGTAAGAAGGGATGTAAGAAAGCTGTTGTTGATTATTGGAAAGGGTGGAGTCGTTGTTCTCAAACGCAAAGAATCCATGGTTGAACCATGTGCTTGATGTCATTGAAAGCATAATCCATTGCACTCTGAAAATTTTCCCCAACGTTATTTAAACAAAACGGTAGTTTCATAGAAGTGAATGTGCCCCAGGGACAAATGAGTTGTCTTATGTTGATCCTCTGGGCGGATATTTATTTGATTGTAGCTAGAAATCCATCCATAAATGAAAATATTTCTCATCCAGCACAATCGTCAATAATATTGTCGATAAAGGGAGTAGGATAGTTGTCTTTTGGACAAACAAGATTGATATCCCGATAATCGACGCACACTCTAATAGTTCCTTGATTTTTCATGGAAGGAACGATGTTGGAAACCCACTCAGTAAGCGGAACAAGGTAAATGAAACCAGCACGCAAAAGTTTTTCAACTTCTATTTTGATGGCAACGGATTTCTTTGGATGAAGAGGACGAAGCCATTAACGCACCGTTTTGACATCATAATACATATTAATAGTGTGTTAAACAATACTAGTATCTATGCCTGGAATTTCCTCGTAAGACCAAGAAAATACATCATGGAATTCATGAAATAGAGAGCGATATGTTTCGAGTTCTGATGGATAACATGATACACCAACATGAATATAGGTTTGGTCAAAATATCTATAGAAATGGTTTCTTCAATATTTGACAGATTTCGCTTGGAATCGATTGCATTAATAGGTAAATAATTCGAAAATAATTTTTTGATTGATGAGTGATGTAATTCACTAAGATAGTTTTATTCACAATCAGGAAGATGGGAACGATGATGATAATCTTCCCATGGTTCTCCTTCTGACATCATCGCTTCCAAAATATTCTCATCTATCAAGAACATTGAGGAAAAAGGATCAGAAGGAGTACCAAAATCTAAGGAACGATCAAGCCAAACAATCGGTGACATTGATTTTAGATTCGCCGCCCAAGCCACATAGATTGATTGCTATGGCAGCTCTATAGTGTTGGGCGGCAGAAATTCATCCAACGTAACAATTTCAGAATCCCCTGTACTCTTCCTTAACTCAGATGGAGTGGAAGAGATCATGTAGCAGGTCTCTATACCTGCAATTTCTGCTGATGTCGTAGGCAGTGGTAATGCTAAGTTTCCCATGAGAGTGGAATCCTTTAAGATTCCTACACCAATGTTCTGAAGTGCTAGTTCAGGTGCGTGAACGAATGGAACGCTTCCAGTTACCTCCGAAGCGGGGGAAAAGAAGGATACTTGATTAATGACTATGATAATACCTTTATATGGAAAGGAAATCATTCTGAAATATGTAGAAACAATTGCATTCATTGCATATACCATTCACCTTCCAAGTAGAATATTATAATCAAGGGGTTTGTCAACAACCTCGACATCAACATTCACTGTTTTTCCCCCTAGTTCAACATGCAAGTTATTAATAATACCACAAGGCTTATATGTATGTCTATCAAAAGCCTTCAATGTCGTTGATGATTGTGATAAGCGCAGCGAGCCAAGTGACTTCCAACAATTTAGAGACATAATGCATGTAGATGCTCCCTCATCAATAATAGCGTGATGAATCAGGTGATTGAGAACATTTACTTGTATGGAGAATGACAATTCTGCTGGTAGTTGCAGCATATAGCCCATATGATTAAAGAATACAAGATTAGAATCAGTCGGATCAATTCCTCCAATAGTCGACAATAAAGAATGCTGTTGGGAGGGACAATTTTGTAATACCTTGAGAGCAGACATAGCTGAAGGGGATTGAGCCAAATCTTCAACTATATTATAATTTTGCGCAGCTCTTGCTCAAGGATTATATGTCGATTTGTGAATTACTCCCTTTGTGGCTTGATTGTGAATTCAGGAATAGCAGTAGGGGGTACTCACTCCGTAGATGGATTCGTAGTCGAGGTAGTAGGTTGATCAGTGGCCTAAATACCATAATATTTATTACGCGTTGACACCAAAATATTTTTTGAATGTTTTTTGACAGATAACATAAGTACTTGGGAACTAGAAGCTGGATTCGTAGCAACCATGTTTGTGTCCGGATTTGGAAATAGGTCTGTCAACAAAGCTAACGCATGGGAAGTCTTGATGATTTTCAAGACTTCAGTGCGGTGAGGAAAATCCCGAAAAAAGTGTTCCTAATTATAGATTAGGAATTGATAACGAGCTTTCCTAGGTCTAGACAATTAATCAGATGATTTTTCCTGTGGGTTAGAAGTTTGATTTTTCTTAGATTACCCTTTTCTCTTACTTCCGGGTTGCTTGTCACTTTTTCCCTTGTCAAATGACACGGCATTAATTTTGGAAGAAGGTGCAGGATCAGATGCAGTAGTATGATGTGTGCTTGTAGTACCAATCAAGTCGTCTCTGACATGAGATTCCTTTAATTGAGGAGGAACAATAAAATTAGATCTCGACGCATTAGGAATTTTTTCATAGAGCGTGCCAGACTGAGTGTAAATCAAGTCTAAATATTGGGCATGAGCAATAACTTTCTCTTCTGTGACGATGCCACCCTTAGCCACATCCTTAGCTATAGATGGTAATAGGGAATTAATGAACCACTTAGCAAGGAGTTGATGTGGAACAATTTCTTAACCATTCTACGATGACGACGCCACTCATGAATATGATCAGAAATGTGAGTAGCATTATTCTGTTTGAAATTGGTCAAGAGTTCTGTTCCAGTTTCATATTGTATGGGCTACTGGAAGTGAGTCAAAAAGAAAGTGGCTAGGGCAGTGAAATGATCAAAACAAGCTCTAGGTAACTCAATATACCATTTTGCAGCCGGACCTGTGAGCGTACGCTGGAAAATATGTAGTCGAATAGAATCATCATTCAAGGAATTTGATGAACACCATAAATGATAAGTGACGACATGAGTTGACATATATTCTCCAGGGTTTCCATTGAACTTAGGAATATCTAAGGGTAATTTGTGAGGTATCACCAACCACCAAGAAGCATAGTTAATTGGATCATTGGTTAGCCAATTTAAATCTAGTAACTCTAAAGTTGCAACAAAAGGCAACTGTCTATTAAGGTCAGGTTGACCATAGGTAGGGTAAGATGGAATTGCTTGAGAAATATGCCTTTGAGCACCAGCATAAGGAATCTATTGCTGGTAACCCAGATAGAGGTTGTTTTGATAAGAAAACGCTTGAGAATTCTATTGACCAAAACCTGGATATGATACTTGTTGAAATGAAGTTTGAGGCATTTCTGCCCGAGGCTTCCAAGGAGTCTGTCCACCAATTTTATAACCCAAATTAGGACAACTTGGATTCGGTTGATAGGTATAACCAGGTTGTGGCTGTGACATCCCATAAAATGGTAAACCAGCCTGTGAATAAATGATTCTGGATACAGGTTTTTGTAAATTAACCGAAGGATTTGGAGTCTATGGACCCAATATTTGAGGGTATCGAGTTGAAGGACCCACTTGATAAGGTTGTTGTACAGCATTTTGATTTTGTAACAGTGATAAATATTTATTAACAAGTGGAAATGATGTGGGTGTAACACGCTGAACTGGTTGATATGAGTGTACATCCGTTTGTGGTTGGATAGGCAGAGTTGGTTGCCATTGACAAACATTTATTTCGACATTAGGTTGATCAAAAAGCGATGGGGTACTATCATATCGGGTTACCAAAGGTTGCCACCCCAGCATGAGGAGGATAATAAGATGGAAAATATTACTCTCCAAATGTTGGGAGTCCAGTTGATATGGTACTTAAAGGAATAGTCCATGAAGGACCGGCTTGATATTGCCCTGATGATGTATATAAAGAATCAAGAAATTTAGTACTCAGTATAGGATTACCAGTTAGAATACTGGACGATGACATTGGTAAAGTCCATGGTTTTGAAGATGCACCAGACAAAATTCCATATAAATATTTATAGCCTAATGGGACCATAGGGCCACCATGAAAATATGATTATGGTGAAGTTTTAAACATCGATGGGGTAGTGAGGGTAGGTGCTAACGTAATTGGAATAGATGGCCCAGCTAAAGATGTTGGTTCAAGCATGGTTACTTGATCAAATGTCTACCCTTTTGGATTGACGGGAGTTTGAATAGCAACAGGATCAATAAAAGTAGATGGTGACAATTTAGGAAAATACTAGTACAGGTAAAGGTCCTCCCCAAAATGGGTTGGAGTTAAAGGTGTCTCGTCTCGTGGGATTTCTTCAATCACAATTAAACTAGGTGGAAGTCTTTCACCATCAGGCCTAAAGTATATTCCAGGAGGTTGACTATGTGATATGGGAGACTCAATGGCTACATAAATTCGTGGGATGACCAAGGCAGGAACAACTTCAGGTTGTTCGACTTTGGGATTCAGATGTTATGGAAAATAGGAGATAGGATTTGGATCAAATTCTGGTTGAACAACGTTGGGTCCAGGAGGTATGGTCTCACTGATTGGATGGATCGTGACCACCGGTGGCTGTGAGGACTACATTTAGAGAACACTAGACGAACCAAGATGTGTAGAAACAAAATGAGCTAACTCTAGTATCTGAGAAGATGATATTTCACGAGAGGTATGAATTTTACCTGATTCGGCAGAGTGTGATCGCCTTCGCCTACCAGAAGTAACTTCTGGTGGTAAATGTGGTTTTAATACTAATCTACACGAAGGATGAGGGAAATGATTTTTTTCTTCCATGATTACTGATTTATTTTAACCAAAAACAAATAAAAAAAATAAAAGGGTAATGCTAGGAAAAAGCGTTTACCAAGAAACTGTGAACTATAGAATACCTCCTGGCGAACCAAGAAGTATGGGTAGGCAATCCCCTTGAATGTTGTTTTCAGTGTATCACAATTTACAAGGCGACCGACTCAGTTCACTATGGATGGATAACACCTAAAATTTTTCCTCTAAAATATACCTGAAGGTAGGTGGAGGCCCAAGTCTGTATTAGTGCTGTCTAATGTGAAACCACACAGTGAGAGCACCCCTTTATACTTTTTGTATTTTAACACCTCCCTATATACCTGAAATTATGTGGACGAGATACAATATACTTATGTACGTGGAGTGAGGTATCACACTTGGAATGTATCGCAGACAAGTTAACGAAAACTGCTATGTTTTACGACACCAGAACACGTCTCTAGCCTAGACCTTCTAAATCTTATTGTTATGGTTCCAATGCTTTGTTAGGTAAATCGAGACAAATTTTAAATTGATCTTGTTTATCAATTTGCCTTTCAAAGGTTCACCACGATGATGTATTGGAAATTCCTAAAATGAAATCTAAGAATGATAAGCAATCTTTCACTTTTAGTTTTTCAATGAAAATCCTAGCTACTAGAAGGAAAGAGAAATCAATTTGAGAGCAAACAAATCAAAGAGAACAAACTAAATGTAGATTTCCTAATTGTTCCTTTTGCAAATCACACAATGAACTACATGCAAATGAAGGTTTTTATTTTCAGTTCGTTTAATGTTATGAATGCAGAAAAGAAACTAAGTGCATCAAATCAATAAAAAAAATGCCTTTTACTTTTGAGAAATGAAGAATAGAACAACAATTTCTCCTTTGAAGGAAAAATGAGGAATTAAGCAACAATTTCTCCTATCAGGAAACAAAGAATTTACGACAATTTCCTTTTCAAAAGCAAATGGATCTAATGCGACAATGAAAATAATTTGAAATTAATTCATAAATGATAAAGAAAAACACTTTAAACAAACATTGAACAAACTATTCTTTCAAAGGAGGAAGAGGTAGATAAGTTCACTGGTCAATATGAGGCTTCAGGCTTTTCAAAACACAGCACAGAACAAACTGAAAACAAAATGCAATGAAAAATTCAATGGAATTTAGATGGTCTTTGGGGTCAACGCAGTCTCTAAGGGGAGAGAGTGTGTTGCAAAGCACCCCTGAAAGGGAGACAATTCTATGCAAAGCACTGTGTCCTGTCCAACAGTGCGTTGGGCGTAGTGTACAATGAAAAAAACAATTGTTTAACACACTTCTAATGCAAATTTGGATTTCAAAAAACCTATTCTTTCTGAGTAAAAACTGTTGGGTGAATAAACAGATAAAATCAGAGGCAAATACACCTAGGATGAAGGGTAAACTCCCCAGCGGAGTCGCCAATTTGTTATTTGGAATTATCAATTAAGGATAAATCATTCTTCCCTAGACAGGTGTTTATCTAGAACAACATATTAAAGACTTTGCGACTAATTTTTCTAACTGTAAATAGACACAAAGAACATATCAAATAACTTACTTGGAGTCCAAGCGCTTCCTATTCTCCTTCTGTCACTCTTGTTGTAGCTTCAAATCCAAGCTAGATATCCAAAAATATTTCCTGCAAAGATGAACACTAAACATCAAAAGATAGAAATAATACTGATGTTTATTCAAGTTATTTAGTTAAATCAATGAAACATCAACCATATGCATCAAATAAGAATTCATAATATGGAAAACATGAGCTTATACAGATACATATGTGGGAAAGTAAGAATCAATCTTTATTAATGGATAGAAGGGGAGGTTACAATCCAGTGATTGATTTGAAGTGGCCATCTCCAGCAACATCCCAGCCTCATCACAATGCAGATATCTCTAGCAGCATGTTACACAAATCAACTCCTCAATTGAAATTCCACTGGAATTTCTCTACTCAAATTATTCTGTATCAAACACTAAGATCTGTGTTCAATTTATAGAGGAGCTGAAGGTAGTTTTACAATCAATGACTTTCCAATAATAGGCAAGACATGTTCCCAATATTGTATATGTCAAATGGACACATGGATTCGAATTTTGACACATGTGAACTCTTCTAGAGGCACTGTCCAAGTGGATATTCTAGAACAATGAGAATTTCACACCCAATGTGACCAACGCACCTATGAGTGTCAGGAAGTGCTGCGCAGAGAAGCCTTGAATGGGGCTACCTGCATATGCAACACACTTAGCACCTTTAGAGGTAGTGTTGATGAGCTCTCATATGATATATTATAAACTTCAAATCTTGGAAGCCTTTGTAGATGAAATTCATGAGTGATTTGTCTTGTTCTTTTTCTTATGGCATGTAGAAGTTGAAATGATAGCGGATGATAGACCCTATTCATTGGTCCTAGAAATGATGTCCAGTTAACCAGTTCATTGGGAATGATGCCCAAATTGACCTATAACAACCCCTGTGCCATATTCCAAGCATGAATGTGGGATTTGATAAAGCTCATCAATAAAAACCAAATGAGGGATTCCAGAGGCCAAACCACATCAAACCTCAACCAGTGATTCCACTTCACTTTCATACATCACACCCATCACTAGATTGGTCTCCACCCAATTTGTCTAGGGTGATGAGCTTCATCAATATGTACATTTTAAGGGGTTACAATGCCATATTTCATCTTATTAACTATCTCTACATCACATTTATTTACATTTTTGTCATATTATTCTTAGTGAGAAAAGTGAAAGATGTTTTGTATGTCATGTAGCCAAATATGATTTAATTGCAGGAAATGAAGTCTTTTTATAGACAATATCTAACTAAGGGTCTCGAGCAGACAAAAAGGAGAGATTGTAGGAGTGTTTTCCACCTTCTTAAATCCCTTATTCAACCAAAGATCACACCAGGATCTCTCCAATCCACTTGAAGGAAAAGGCAACCAATTAAGCGGTATTTATGAGGATCCAATATCAACTCTTCTCAAGATCAAGGAGACCATATTCCTATTTTCTAGGGAGTTTTTGGTAGCTACCCTTTTGTATAAATAAACATGTAGAAGTTCTCATTAGAATTTGAACTTTCTTTTCAGCTAGGTATCTCTTGAGCTCAGGATTATTATTATTTTTTTACTTTAATATGATGTATTATAATTTTATGTAATGATTATAATGAGAAGTTTTTGTTTGATCCATTACTGAGTTAGCTTCATAGGGTTGATTCTATTAGGTTAGGGCCCAATCCATTGGAGAATTCCCTTTTGGTACTTGTATTCTCTTTTTAAATTTCAGTACTTTGTTTTGTTTTTGCATTCTAGTAGCAAAAAAATCTATTAAAAATATGATTTTAGTCTCTACCCCATCTCTCTCATGGGAGCATGAGTAGAAGGACCTCCAACCATAGGCCAAAATTATTTTGTTTATGATTTTTGGGAAACATGTTTATGATTATTTCTCTTTCTCTACATATGCTTTCTATATTTTATAGGTTAATTTGTTGGTTAGATAAGAATTTTACCATAAACTAGATCATATTTAAATTCAACTCATATTTCACACTCCTAATTGTTTTAGTTTGTCAATCATCAATGAATGAATGGATGTAATGGTTGCAGGATTTTTTTAAGTTATAGGAAAGGACCCCCTTCATCACCTTCATCTTGGACTATATCACTCTTTCCTCCAACCTTCAAATTTTCCACCAAAAGCATATTTTGTAAGATCATTTTCATGACCACCGTGAGTAGCCCTCCAAGGGAAAAACATGCCCTCAAAGATCTCTAAGCTTGGATTGAGGTTTTGGTCACCCCTCACTCACCTTCTTCCACATTATTCCACATTTCCACACCCTTATTACATCATTTTTATCATTATAACCTCCTTGTCCTCCTTCATGTAGCATTTCATAGCTTCCTATAGCAATACATGGCTCCTGTAGCATAGTTGTATGTCCCCATTTCCACTCTAGTTTTGATCCTTGTTTCCATTTGAACCTTGGATATGATTTATTTGACCTCCAACTATGGATTCATAACCATAAGAGACCCATATGCCACACCAAACCCTTCTTCCCTTTCTGCAAAAACATAGTAAGCATTAGTATTTAATTCATTACATCATTAGCATAAATAGGATATCAATTTAGCACATGTAAGTGTGATTTTGTTGGAAATGTATATAGAGGTTCTATTTATTAATTGATGAAATGTGTCAAATAAAGTAGTTCCTTTACTTCAAATTGGTTTGATAGTTAGACAAATGATTGCAATATAGCATAGTTTCCTTTTTTGAAACTAGGTTAGCTGTGATTTCTTCATGGTTTTATTTCAATACAGATTCCAAGTAGAAGTTGATAAGCACTCTATTTTTATCAATTAGAAGTAGTTCTTTGCATTACATTAGCTAGTTTCACTTTAATCCAGTGGGAGGAATGGCCTAGAACTACTGGTCAGAAGACATAATTGAGGGTGGCATAAGATGAATCCATCTAGTGTGCATATAAAATTGTCACCTCTAATTTTGTGCAAACCCTGGGTTGATAATTAGAGTTGAGTATCCCTTAGGAGTTGCAACACTCTTGGTGCAATACTAGGCCTCACCACTTTTTGGCGTCTTTACCGGGGAGGTGTCTAAGTAGATGCTTGTTTTTCCTTAAGAATTTCTTTCAGTTATTTTTTTGATAAAGTTTTGAAAAGGTGATAAAAACAAAAAAAAAATGTCTTTCATGTCTCATAGGATTAGGGACAACGAAGGAAAATTTCTACAAAAAAAACCGACATCCTCACATAGTTAACCTTCACTCTTCTTTAGTGGCTATGAGCTACCCTCTCGGACTATAGGGGAGTTAGAATACCCTCTAGGTGACCAACCTAAAATATTTGAAGAACCTATGGGGAATGTAGAAGAACCTCTTCACCTATCCAAGCAATGGTTGAGAACAAAATCCATAAGGTATTTCCCATTAGAGAAACCAATGGAGAGACTAAGATGAAAAAAATCAGCCCTTGAACCCTTCCACATTTCCATGGCCTTTCTTATGAGGACCCTGGCATTTCAATGTTTGAATTTGTTGTTGTTTGTAGGACTTATGACTATTCCTTAGATGAAAAACAAATTAAAATTTTCCCCTCTACCATCAAGGATGCAACCTTGCACTGGTTCATGGGTCTGCATGGGGAGAACATCAATACCTTGTCTCAAATGTAAGATTCCTTCAATAACAAGTAAATATACTATTGTAGACCCAAAGAAACCAAGGAAGAAAACATTAGAATTACCCTAGGGCTGAATGAATCTTTATAAGACTATGAGGAAAAGTTTCAACATAACTACAAGAGGGCTAATTTCACTCTTGATCCTGGATCACTCAAGATAGTTCTTCTCTGAGGGATCAGGGAGGAAGTGTTGGAAACCCTCAACATGTTATCCAGAGGGGATTTCTATAATTTTTCCTATGATGACATCAAAATTGTGTTCATAAACCACTCCAGGGAAGCCACAAAAAATGGTAGAAGTAACGAAGGCTTGGCCAGTACGATTTCCTCCACCTCATCCATCAAAAGTGAGATAGGGAACATGTTAGATGATTTCAAGAGTGAAATTTTGCATACTTTTTCCTTGAAAATACCATGTAGATCAAGAGGAAACAATAGGAGGCAGAGAGATCCCTAGCTATATTTTTCTCTAGATGCACTAGAAGACACCCTAGGAATGAATGCACAATGAATGTCAATGGTCATATAAGTACACTTAGGGTGTGAATAAAACCATGCAGAAAAAAAATTCCCTTCCTTACCAGCCCTAAGAGTTGTATACCAAGGGGTGGAAGGTGGATCATAGCAACTCTTCTTCATCAATCAAAGGAGGCCTCAAGGACCTTGGCCATATCAACAAGGCATGAAAGGTGTGCCTTAATCTTTCTACAATTCAAATCAAAATTCACCCTTGTAGCCTTTGTATTCCTCTACTCATGAATCAAGTCCCACGCCTCCTTCTCGGCCTTATGCTCCTCCATATCATCCTCGACCTATCAATAAACCATTTTAGCAATATGCTCCCCAACCTCCTCAATGGAGCAACCCATCAAAAGGGTGGAGGCCTCAAATCAACCAATCTCCCACTTTACTGCCTCCACCCCAACCTCAACCACAAATCACTCATCCTGTTCCACCTAAGAAACCTGAGATTCCTTCTAAACCTAATGTGAACTTGAATAAAAAATAGACACAACAAGTCTATAGTGGAGAGAAATCTTACCCTGCCTATGTTGTGGAGATCCAAGATATTAACCTTAGGTATGGGAGAGTGATCCAAAATAACCATCCACCATCTCCACCTAAAGAGATTGAAGAGGAAAAGGAATAAAGTACCCCTATAGTTAATCTACCTTCTTTTCCTAAGAGATTGATCCATCCTATCTAGCACACCCAAGAAGATATTGAACTTCTGGGATATTTGAAGAATTTTTGTGTCAAGATACCCCTTCTCTAGGATATTAAGGATGTACCATATATAATAAAACTTTCAAGGAGAAATGATTCAAAAATCTTGTGAGAGAGAAGAGAGACATGTGAGGGAGAGTGATTTTCCCAAAATACCTAGACTTTGGAAGTCTGGTAGTGGATGTGCATATTGATGGTATCATTGTCCCTCATACATTGATTTATCTTGGGCCTGCCATCAATGTGATGAATAAAGAAACCATGTTGAAGCTCCACCTCTAAGGAGCCTTGAGAAATACCACTATCATGTTGCAACTTGTAGATAGATCCACAGTAGCTCCTGGGGGGGTTGTTGAGGATGTTATGGTTTCCATTGACTCTTGGGAGTATCCCATTGACTTCCTATCAGTTCAACCCAAAACCAAGTTTAATGGTTATCCTTTTATCTTAGGAAGACCTTCGTTGGCCACTATTGATGCATATATTAGTTCTAGGGCTGGGAATATGACCATTAAGAATAGGCCCTTATCAAAAAAACTTATATTATATAATTTTTCTCAACCTTATATTGAACATGATATACCTTTGTGGCTAGAGGATGAGGAATAATATGAAGTGTACCGTGCAACAAATACCTAATTTATACCTTAGATGTTGTTATCAGAGGGGGGTAACCTGATGAAGATGACCTGATTGACCATATCCTTCAGAACCAACCCCCCACTACCATTCCACTTGATTAACTTGTGAGAGAATCAGGAAGAATTCCTTAGAATGATCTATGCTCAGATGAATCAAGACCTGAACATGTCAAAAATATAGAATTTGGCCCATGGATAACCTTAAAAATCGATCTCTCTCTCGGCCAAACAAGAAGAACAATTGTGCAAGATGCTGAGAGAGAACTTAAATTATTTTTGTTGGGACTATAAAGAAATCAAAGGAGTGCATCCCCCAGTCTGTACTCACCATATTTAAATCAAAGAGGGATGCAAGATTTTGCGCCAACCCCAGAGGAGAATGAACCCAGCCTTGAAGGGCATAGTGAAGGAATAATTAGAAAAGCTACTCGATGAATGATTCATATACCCCATATAGTGAAGGAATAATCAGAAAATCTACTTGATGAATGGTTCATATTCTTGGGAAAAATACTGAGAGGGGGGGCGGGGTGAATCAGTATTTAGGACATACTCAAATCTTTTTACTTTTTCTTTCTCTAAAACCCATACGCTACTTCACTGAGCCCAACTTGTGTATACACGCAGATATCCTTCATAAAACTTGCGTATACACAAAGATCTTACTATGCATTTATTTCTTTACTTAGGTCTATGCATCATTCATTCATCAGATGTTTAGTTAACAGTAAGCATGTGCAGTAATAACAGAATAAACCATCACACAAAAGAAACACACATGAACACCAGGATTTTAGGTGGAAACCCAAGCCGGGAGAAAAACACCACTGTTGTTGTCTCAGCCTTCAATATTTTATTATAGAGAAAACATGTACTGGCACAGACTCATACCAGCATGCAGGCATCCACCTGCAAAAGGCTACAACCTTCTCTCGTTTACTAGCCTCTCCTGGAAGGGAGCTACAACACCCTGATCTCGTTTACCAGCCTCTCCTGGAAGGGAGATACAACTCCCTGCTCTCATTTACCAGCCTCACCTGGAAGGGAGCTACAACCCCCTTACTGAAGGCTTCAACCTTCAGCACCTTTGTGGACCACATTTCATCAATTTTCATACTGGATCCAACCCACACAATTAAGCTCAAGGAACATTCATCAAACCAACAACTTGCTCTATAGCAGCATAATCAATATTCGAACAACCCAGATCATCATTGAAAGATAGCAGTAAAACAACAGAACTGATCAGACATTTCTTTCCACATACTTCAGCAAAACCTAGATTACATACACGCTTTTTCTTCATTGATCCTGTGTATATACGCACTTTCATAAATACCAACCCGCGTAATACATCTTCACACATTTCATAGCTGACTTCAATTCCCATACGCGCTTTCGATGAATACAAGCCGCGTATATACGCGCTTTCTCCTCGACGAACCTGCGTATAGATCTTTAGAAATTTTAGGGTAGTGCAGCTCTCCAGAATAGATAAACAGCTCAGATATTCATTCTTTACTTCAGCACATATTCGCCAGATCACAGATCTAATCAATCCATAAACAGATCCATAAGATACATATACATTTCAGATCTAGAAATCCCTCTTCTATCATTTTCTTCATAGATGCATCATAGATTCAGATCTATCATCAAACTATTACCCTTTCCATTCAGATATACTTCAGAGTGAAGTGTTCATTCAAACCCAGACTCATGCACCCTCATTGCACAATGAATTTCTTCTCCTTAAATAGATCTAGCTTTTGACAATACCATGAGCCAAAACCACACAACTTCCATGGTATTCCTAGACGGGATCACATAGACAATCCAACGCTCAATACAATGGGTCAATACCATGGTAGTAACCCCTGGTTTTATTCTTTTAGAGTGCAATTGATCATACGTGACTTGGCACATACTTTTCCGCGTGCATACGCTACTTCTCCTAAACAAACCCGCGTATGCTTTGTGTCACACACTTTTCATCATTGTTCTGGCCCTTACTGATATTTCTTTATCTGGTACTTCTGAACTACTTGTAGAACATCAGATTTACATCATTAATAAACTCATGAAGCATCAAGAACAACTTCATTAAGTAGGTTTCCATCATCTTCATCAAGTGGGTTGCCATCAAGGACAACACTCTGCATCATATTGCCAACAATCTCCCCCTTTGGACTTGATGACAACCACGATGGTGTTTGATCACCACAACAGATAGATACATTAAGCATAATGATATTATCCCCTATTCAAACACCATGTCACTCTCCCCCTTTGACATCAAGGGAAAAGGGTGGATCAAAACCAACACAAGGTTGTTTTCTCCTCATGTAGATAGAAGAGCGCTGTAGATCTGATGTGCACTGAAGTTACCATGCTCCCCCTGAGTTCATGCTGAATCTTCAAACATATTTTTCAATGAATTACATGACTCTATGACCTTCCTATCACCAAGGACTCATACTTACATCAAAGATCCAACCAAGTGGATTTACATATGAGACTCAAATACCCAACCAAGTGGGTTTACACAATTTGACTCAACTACCCAACCAAGAGGGTTTACACATTTTGACTCAAGTACCCAACCAAGTGGGTTTACATATTTTATCAAGTCCTTACATAACTGAATATTACAATTTTACATCATAGGTCTGAACATGACCTTTTCATCAAATTACAAATATGACTTTTTATGACCAGTACCAGAAAGACCTCAAGAGAGAGAGATCTTATTTCAGAATCATCATAATGCCAACAATGCATTACGCTCAGCAAGGCTAATGCTCCCCCTGAAAATGTGCATCCAAGCATCCTTTCCATATGACCAAGGCTCCTCCTTAGCTTGTGCAACCTGAAACTCTTTCAACAACAAGTTATCAGCAACAATCTCTGCATGATCTGTCCTTATCTCTGAATCATAAGACTTCCATCTCATCCATGTGTGAAAACAAAGAATACTCTTCAGCAAAAAGCAAACAGGGCTCATCCATAATCTCATTATAAGAAACCATGTATCATGTCATCATCATTTAGAACTGAGTAATAAGCATATACAATGCCAATAATACAATCATTAATAGTCAGACTGATGCTCCCCCTGAACCTGTGCTCCTGATCTTTAGCTGTCATACTAATTTTCTTATCATAAATGCATACGCGACTGTCTCCACTGGAACTCACGTGTATACGTGGCTTTAGTTCACAAAACCCACGTATGGAAAGTGAAACATTGAAAACTTCACATTCCTTCATCTCCCCCTGAGTTTGTACCACCTGTACCTGTCTTCTTCACATCAGATGCTCTGTCAGAAATAAACATAACCAGAATAACCAAAACCATCATGGGAATCACCATACATCGCTCCCCCAGTGACGATACATTACTAATCCCTATAATGTATCTCACATCACTCCTGCAGTCATTAAGAGAAGTAAGCTTTAGAAGCGGATGACTGCAGTAGGGTCAATATTCCCTATGTTTCTGACCGGTCCTCCTTCTTTTTCCAACTTTGCTTGAACTTTCTTATTGTGTGCTGGAAGTTCTCCAATTTCTTAGATCTATTCATCCTGCATTCTTTTTCTACATGTCCATACTTGTTACAAGTATAGCATCTTATGTGACCAGAAAAGTAAGCATAAGGATCATAATGTGTTTTTCTATTCTTCCTTCTATTGCAATCAACTGCTTTATGACCATACTTGCTGCATGAAAAACAATATCCCTTGAAGAAACCAGAGTACCTTTCTGTGTAGAATCTGTTTGTTTGTGACTGAAACAATCTGCTTATGCAATTGGCTGCAACATGCCCATAATTATGACATTTAAAGCATTCAAAATTATTGAATGATTTCCTTTGAGTGTTCATGATTGTCGGTTGACTTCTTGTTTCTTTCAACTCTTCAGGTTTTGCATTGACATCCTTTGAGTCTTTAACACTTCCTTGTGAACTAGATTCTCCTTTAACAGTTTCATGAAAACCAAGACCAAGTTTAATAGCAGGAGATCTTTGATTACTAAGAATATTGTCCAAAATCTTAGTACTATCTTGAAACCTCAAGAGTTTATCCTTTTCTTCTAATTTACCTTTGAGAATGTTTACCTCAACCTCCAATTTTTGGCATTGCTTCTTCATGCTTTCTTCGACCCTTTTTCCTTCTTCTACTTGATCATTCAATTTTAAAATTTCTTCCTTCAACCAATTTTCTTGTTCTTCACATGTTTGTAGTAGTTCTTCATTCTTCTTATTTGATTTTTCCATATCTTCTTTGAGAGAGATGATTTCTGCTTCAAGTCCTTTCTTTTCAATTGGTAGGGGTTCTTCATTCTTCTTATTTTATTTTTCCAGATCTTCTTTGAGAGAGATGATTTCTGCTTCAAGTCTTTCACTTCGATTGGTTGCATAAACATACAACTTTTGATACTTGTCTATCTGTCCATTCAGTATTTCTTTCTGTTCATTCATTCTAGAGATCATATCTTTGTAGATAGATTCTTTCTTATGAAATTGATTCCAATCATTGCTTTCATCATTGATCTTGAGATTTTCTTCTAGACTTATACTGTTATTTTCACTATCTTCACCATTGCATGCACACGAAAGTGAATCACAAGAACAACAATCAATACCTATTTCATCATCTCCATTTTCTGCTGTACATGTTTTCTGAGGTATTTCCTTTCCTTGAGTAGCCTTCTTCTTTTGCTTCTTTTCCATGAGCACTTGTAGTTCTTGGTCAAAATCTTCTTCATCCTCATCATTCTCTTCATTTGTATAATAACTCTTTCTATTTTCAAATTGTTTCCCTTTTTCATGATTTTCTTCATAAGGACATTTAGTAGCATAATAACCAACTCTCCCACAAGTAAAACACTTGAAGGGTAGCTTACCTTTGAATCTTCCAGTACCTGGTTGGAGTCTCCTTACAAAATTTTCTTCTTCTTCTTCTGATATATAACTTGATTCCTTGACAACTTCCTTTTCTTTTCCTTTTTCACACACCTTAAAAGACACTTCTTTGATTTGAGGGGGACCTCCTTGTCTCATTTCATAAGCAGTCAGAATACCATGTAGTTGAACAATAGTAAGAGTTTGCAGATCTTGCTTTTCTTCAATAGTTGATACTTTTGACTCAAATTTTGAAGTCAAAGATCTTAAGACTTTTTCCACCAAAGTAGTATCGGTTATGGTTTTACCCAAACTTCTCATACGATTTACAATATCATCTAGACGTAAAACGAAATTGGCAATACTCTCATCACTATGCATCCTTAAATTTTCATATTCAATTCTGAGAGTTTGGAGTTTTGCACTTTTTACCCTTGTATCTCCTTCATAGCTCAGAATGATTTTGTCCCATATTTATTTTGCTGAATTTAGCTGCATTACTTTAGAAAATTCTAGTTCAGACATGCTTCCTAATAAGACATTGACTGCTTTGGCATTGATTTCATATTTCTTCCTTTCTGCTGCATCAGTAGGAATAATTGTCGGATACTGATAACCTCCTTCCACGATTGCCCATACTTCTGCACCAAGACATTACAGATATTCTTTTGTTCATATCTTCTAGAATAATAGATTATTTCCATTGAATAGAGGTGGCCTTATAGACATTATCCCTTCATGACTTCCCATTGCGACGGATCTCCTTCAAGCGATCAAGCTTCTGCAGAAGGACCTGCTCTGATACCAATTGTTGGGAAAAATACTGAGAGGGGGAGGGGTGAATCAGTATTTAGGGCAAACTCAAATATTTTTACTTTTTCTTTCTCTAAAACCCATACGCTACTTCACTGAGACCAACTCGCGTATACACACGGATATCCTTCATAAAACTCGCGTATACACATAGATCTTATTATGCATTTATTTCTTTACTTAGGTCTATGCATCATTCATTCATCATATGTTTAGTTAACAGTAAGCATGTGCAGTAATAACAGAATAAACCATCACACAAAAGAAACACACATGAACACCAGGATTTTAGGTGGAAACCCAAGTAGGGAGAAAACCACCGCTGCCGTTGTCTCAGCCTTCAATATTTTATTATAGAGAAAACATCTTACAACCATGTACTGGTGCAGACTCATACCATCATGCAGGCACCCACCTGCAAAAGGATACAACCTTCTCTCGTTTACCAGCCTCTCCTGGAAGGGAGCTACAACCCCCTTCTCTCGTTTACCAGCCTCTCCTGGAAGGGAGCTACAACCCCCTGCTCTCGTTTACCAGCCTCACCTAGAAGGGAGCTACAACCCCCTGACTGAAGGCTTCAACCTTCAACACCTTTGTGGACCACGTTTCATCAATTTTCATACTGGATCCAACCCACACAATTAAGCTCAAGGAACATTCATCAAACCAACAACTTGCTCTATAGCAGCATAATCAATATTCCGAACAACCTAGATCATCATTGAAAGATAACGATGAAAACGTACGACGGATCGGACATTTCATACCACGTACTTCGCAAACCCTAAATTACATACGCGCTTTTCTTCATTTGAACCTGCCGTATATACGCGCTTTCAAAAATACCAACCCGATATACATCTGCACACATTTCAGAGCTAACTTCAATTCCCATACACGCTTTCGATGAATACAAGCCGCGTATATACGTGCTTTCTCCTCGACGAACCTGCGTATAGATCTTCACACATTTTAGGGCAGGGCAGCTCTCCATAACAGATAAACAACTCATATCTTCATTCTTTACTTTAGCATAGATTCGCCAGATCACAGATCTAATCATTCCATAAATAGATCCATAAGATACATATACATTTCAGATCTAGAAATCCCTCTTCATCATTTTATTCATAGGTGCATCATAGATTCAGATCTATCATCAAACTGTTACCCTTTCCATTCAGATATACTTCAGAGTGAAGTGTTCATTCAAACCCAGACTCATGCACCCTCATTGCACAATGAATTTCTTCTCCTTAAATAGATCTAGCCTTTGACAATACCATGAGCCAAAACCACAGAACTTCCGATGGTATTCCTGGACAGGATCACATAGACAATCCAGCGCTCAATACAATGGGTCAATACCATGGAAGTAACCCCTGGTTTTATTCTTTTAGAGTGAAATTGAGCATACGTGACTTGGCACGTACTTTTCCGTGTGCATACGCTACTTCTCCTAAACAAACTCGCGTATGCTTTGTGTCACACACTTTTCATCATTGTTCTGGCCCTTACTGATATTTCTTTCTCTGGTACTTCTGAGCTACTTTTAGAACAACATATTTACATCATTAATAAACTCATCAAGCATCAAGAACAACTTCATTAAGTAGGTTTCCATCATCTTCCTCAAGTGGGTTGCCATCAAGGACAACACTCTGCATCATATTGCCAACAATCTCCCCCTTTGGACTTGATAGCAACCACGATGGTGTTTGATCACCACAACAGATAGATACATTAAGCATAATGATATTCTCCCCTATTCGAACACCATGTCACTCTCCCCCTTTGACATCAAGGGCAAAGGGCAGATCAAAACCAACACAAGGTTATTTTCTCCTCATGTAGATATAAGAGCGTTGTAGATCTGATGTGCACTGAAGTTAGCATGCTCCCCCTGAGTTCATGCTGAATCTTCAAACATATTTTTCAATGAAGTACATGACTCTATGACCTTCCTATCACCAAGGACTCATACTTACATCAAAGATCCAACCAAGTGGATTTACATATGAGACTCAAATATCCAACCAAGTGGGTTTACACAATTTGACTCAACTACCCAACCAAGAGGGTTTACACATTTTGACTCAACTACCCAACCAAGTGGGTTTAAATATTTGATCAAGTCCTTACATGAATGAATATTACAATTTTACATCATATGTCTCAACATGACATTTTCATCAAATTACAAATATGACTTTTTATGACCAGTACCAGAAAGACCTCAAGAGAGAGAGATCTTATTTTAGAATCATCATAATGCCAACAATGCATTATGCTCAGCAAGGCTAATGCTCCCCCTAAAAATGTGCATCCAAGTATCCTTTCCATATGACCAAGGCTCCTCCTTAGCTTGTGCAACCTTAAACTCTTTCAACAGCAAGTTATCAACAACAATCACTGCATGATCTGTCCTTATCTCTAAATCATAAGACTTCCATCTCATCCATGTGTGAAAACAAAGAATACTCTTCAGCGAAAAGCAAACAGGGTTCATCCATAATCTCATCATAAGAAACCATGTATCATTTCATCATCATTAGTATAACCAGATACAATGTCACCAGTACAATCATTAGCAGTTGGACTGATGCTCCCCCTAAACCTGTGCTCCCGATCTTCAGATGTCATACTAATTTTCTTATCATAAATGCATACGGGACTGTCTCCACTGTAACTAGCGTGTATATGCGGCTTTAGTTCACAGAACCCGCGTATGGAAAGTGAAACATTAAAAACTTCACATTCCTTCATCTCCCCCTGATTTTGTACCACCTGTACCTGTCTTCTTCACATCAGATGCTCTGTTAGAAATAAACATAAACAGAATAACCAAAACCATCATGGGAATCACCATACATCGCTCCCCCTGTGACGATACATTACTAATTCCTATAATGTATCTCACATCACTCCTGCAGTCATTAAGAGAAGTAAGATTTAGAAGCGGATGACTGTAGTAGGGTCAATATTCCCTACGTTTCTGACCGGTCCTCCTTCTTTTTCCAACTTTGCCTGAACCTTCTTATTGTGTGCTGGAAGTTCTCCAATTTCTCAGATCTATTCATCCTACTTTCTTTTTCTACATGTACATACTTGTTACAAGTATAGCATCTTATGTGACCAGAAAAGTAAGCATAAGGATCATAATGTGTTGTTCTATTCTTCCTTCTATTGCAATCAGCTGCTTTATGACCATACTTGCTGCATTAAAAACAATATCCCTTGAAGAAACCAGAGTACCTTTGTATGTAGAATCTGTTTGTTTGTGACTGAAACAATCTGCTTATGCAATTGGCTGCAACATGCCCATAAATACGACATTTGAAGCATTCAACATTATTGAATGATTTCCTTTGAGAATTCATGATTGTCAGTTGACTTCTTGTTTCTTTCAACTCTTCAGGTTTTGCACTGACATCCTTTGAATCTTTAGCACTTCCTTGTGAACTAGATTCTCCTTTAACAGTTTCATGAAAACCAAGACCAAGTTTAATAGCAGGAGACCTTTGATTACTAAGAATATTTTCTAGAATCTTAGTACTATCTTGAAACCTCAAGAGTTTATTCTTTTCTTCTAATTTACCTTTGAGAATGTTTACCTCAACCTCCAATTTTTGGCATTGCTTCTTCATGCTTTCTTCGACCCTTCTTCCTTCTTCTACTTGATCATTCAATTTTAAAATTTCTTCCTTCAACCAATTTTCTTGTTCTTCACATGTTTGTAGCAGTTCTTCATTCTTCTTATTTGATTTTTCCAGATCTTCTTTGAGAGAGATGATTTCTGCTTCAAGTCCTTTCTTTTCAATTGGTAGGGGTTCTTCATTCTTCTTATTTGATTTTTCCAAATCTTCTTTGAGAGAGATGATTTCTGCTTCAAGTCTTTCACTTCGATTGGTTGCATAAACGTACAACTTTTGATACTTGTCTATCTGTCCATTTAGTATTTCTTTCTGTTCATTAATTCTAGAGATCATATCTTTGTAGATAGATTCTTTCTTATGAAATTGATTCCAATCATTTCTTTCATCATTGATCTTGAGATTTTCTTCTAGACTTATACTGTTATTTTCACTATCTTCACCATTGCATGCACACGAAAGTTAATCACAAGAACAACAATCAATACCTGTTTCGTCTTCTCCATTTTCTGCTGTACATGTTTTCTAAGGTATTTCCTTTCCTTGAGTAGCCTTCTTCTTTTGCTTCTTTTCCATGAGCACTTGTAGATCTTGGTCAGAATATTCTTCATCCTCATAATTCTCTTCATTTGTATAATAACTCTTTCTCTTTTCAAATTGTTTCCCTTTTTCATGATTTCCTTCATAAGGACATTTAGCAACATAATGACCAACTCTCCCACAAGTAAAACACTTGAAGGATAGCTTACCTTTGAATCTTCCAGTACCTGGTTGGAGTCTCCTTACAAAATTTTCTTCTTCTTCTTCTGATATATAACTTGATTCCTTGACAAATTCCTTTTCTTTTCCTTTTGCACACGCCTTAAAAGCAACTTATTTGATTTGAGGGGGACCTCATTGTCTCATTTCATAAGCAGTTAGAATACCATGTAGTTGAACAATAGTAAGAGTTTGCAGATCTTGCCTTTCTTCAATAGCTGATACTTTTGACTCAAATTTTGAAGTCAAAGATCTTAAGACTTTTTCCACCAGAGTAGTATCGGTTATGGTTTCACCCAAACTTATACGATTTACAATATCATCTAGACGCAAAACGCAACCGCAATACTCTCATCACTATGCATCCTTAAATTTTCATATTCAATTCGGAGAGTTTGGAATTTTGCACTTTTTACCTTTGTATCTCCTTCATAGCTCAGAATGATTTTGTCCCATATTTCTTTTGATGAATTTAGCTGCATCACTTTAGCAAATTCTGGTTCAGACATGCTTCCTAATAATACATTGATGGCTTTGGCATTGATTTCATATTTCTTCCTTTCTGCTACATCAGTAGGAATACTTGCCGGATACTGATAACCTCCTTCCACGATTGCCCATACTTTTGCACCAAGACTCTGTAGATATGCTTTTGTTCGTATCTTTCAGAACAACATATTAATTCCATTGAATAGAGGTGGCCTTATATACATTATCCCTTCATGACTTCCCATTGCGATGGATCTCCTTCAAGCGATCAAGCTTCTGTAGAAGGACCTGCTTTGATACCAATTGTTGGGAAAAATACTGAGAGGGGGGGGGGGGGGGTGAATCAGTATTTAGGGCATACTAAAAAAATTTTACTTTTTCTTCCTCTAAAACCCATGCGCTACTTCACTGAGCCCAACTCGCGTATACATGCGGATATCCTTCATAAAACTCATGTATACACAGAGATCTTATTATGCATTTATTTCTTTACTTAGGTCTATGCATCATTCATTCATCAGATGTTTAGTTAATAGTAAGTATGTGCAGTAATAACAGAATAAACCATCACACATAAGCAACACACATATGAACACCAGTATTTTAGGTGGAAACCCAAGTCGGGAGAAAACCACCGCTGCCATTGTCTCAGCCTTCAATATTTTATTATAGAGAAAACATCTTACAACCATGTACTAGCGCAGACTCATACCAGCACGCAGGCACCCACCTGCAGAAGGCTACAACCTTCTCTCGTTTACTAGCCTCTCCTGGAAGGGAGCTACAACCCCCTTCTCTCATTTACTAGCCTCTCCTGGAAGGGAGCTACGATCCCCTGCACTCATTTACCAGCCTCTCCTAGAAGGGAGCTACAACCCCTTGACTGAAGGCTTCAACCTTCAGCGCCTTTGTGGACCACGTTTCATCAATTTTCACACTGGATCCAACCCACACAATTAAGCTCAAGGAACATTCATCAAACCAACAACTTTCTCTATAGCAGCATAATCAATATTCGAACAACCCAGATCATCATTGACAGATAGCAGTAAAACAGCATAACAGATCAGACATTTCATACCACATACTTCAGCAAACCCTGAATTACATACGTGCTTTTTCTTCACTGAGCCTGCGTATATACGCGCTTTCACAAATACCAACCCGCATATACATCTGCACACATTTCAAAGCTGACTTCAATTCCCATACGCGCTTTTGCTGAATACAAGCCGCGTATATACGCTCTTTCTCCTTGACGAACCTAGGTATATATCTTCAGACATTTTAGGGTAGTGCAGCTCTCCAGAACAGATAAATAGCTCAGATATTCATTCTTTACTTCAGGACAGATTCGCCAGATCGCATATCTAATCATTCCATAAACAGATCCAGAAGATACATATACATTTTAGATCTAGAGATCCCTCTTCATCATTTTTCTTCATAGGTGCATCATAGATTCAGATCTATCATCAAACTGTTACCCTTTCCATTCAGACATACATTAGAGGAAGTGTCTATTCAAACCCGTACCATGCACCCTCATCGCACAATGAATTTCTTCTCCCAAATAGATCTAGCCTTCGACAATACCATGAGCCAAACCACACAACTTCCGATGAAATTCCCCGGATGGGACTGGGACCAAATTAATCCAACGCTCAATACAATGGGTCAATACCATGGTAGTAACCCCCGGTTTTATTCTTTTAAAGCACAATTGAGCATACATGACTTCCGATCTGCACGTACTTTTCCGCGTGCATACGCTACTTCTCCTAAAACAAACCCGTGTATGCTTTGTGTCACACACTTTTCATCATTGTTCGGCCCTTAATGGGATATTTCTTTCTCTATGTACTTCGAGCTACTTGTAGCACAACAGATTTACATCATTAATAAACTCATCGGGCATCAACAACTTTAAGTAGGTTTCATCATCTTCATCAAATGGCTACATCAAGGACAACACTCGCATCATACATGTTGCCAACACATATACCCCATCTAAGATAATGAATGGGTGTCACCTCTAGTATTATTCCTAAAGAAGAATGGGAAGTGGATCTATGTTGATTACAAAGAACTGAAGAAGGCCATAAAGAAATAACATTTCCTTTTACCCTTCAGTGACCAAGTCCTGGATGGTATTGTAGGGAAGAAGTTCTTCTCTTTCCTGGATGGATTTAGTGGTTACAATCAGATCCAAATCAACCCTGAAGACCAAGACAAAACTACATTTACATGTCCTTGGGGTACCTTTTCCTAAATATTCCTCTCATTTGGTCTATTCAATGCCCTTGCTACTTTTTAGAGGGAAATGTTAAGTATCTTTTCTGAACTTTTTCATGTCTTTGTGGAAATATACATGGATGATTTCACTCCTTATGGGTGTGACTTCCAGGAGTGTAATATTCCCAATTAGCCCAAGATAATGGGAATATACAATTTTGTTTCAATATATTGTTTCATGAATAAAATTGTAAAGGAGGATCAATAAAGCTTCTAATCAGCAAAATAAATCAATGCCACATGTGAACATAGCTAAATCTGGGCTATTTACATAAGCACACTTAGGTGTGAAAGAGACTGGATCACTTGACCAAGTCAACCAAGACCAAATCAACAGCGTTGTCTAGATACAATGAATCTCCTAGATGCACAACGCAGTTTTAGTTGGAGGCTACACATGTGAATGGAGCTAAATCATTGAGATGGTTTAGGGTTTGACAAGACTTTAATCATATAAAAGGAAGAGGTGGACAACAAGAGAATATTGTTGATTATGTTATATTTCTGAATATATTGTCTACTTAGACATATATCATTCTCTGGCTGTTTAGCTGAGAATAATGTTGTTTAGCACTAGGGTGTTCCTGATCAGGAATCCCACCTTTTCCTTGAGAGGCCTCTTGGAAGAGTCTTGTTGATCTTGTCCACTATCAAGAATTTTTCCAAGCTCATCTTCCAACTACAACGCAAATCCTATTGAGGGTTTGGTTTTCCTTGTAAGTTGCAGCAAGTGGAGGCTAGATCTACTCAGATCTAGGCCAATCTAGTGCCTCTTTTCAGTGGGAAAGCCATCTATCCCCTTGATGAGAGAGTATTAGATATTTGGAGCTGCATTTTTAGATCTTTTCATCAGGCCAAACCAGTGCTAGATCCTACAGTGTAGTTCCCCTTCCAGGACTGCATTATTTGCAAGTGTACAGCTGGAGGGTGTTTTGACACACATTTGGAGGAGAGATCTCTAGTGTTGGGGTTCTGCCTTTCACTATGGTGATCCATGGATTATGCTTCTGATCCATTTTCTGTTCATATCTAATCTTCTTTTGTTTTAATTTACTTCAGAAATTTTGAATACTACTGCAGATCTGCAACTTTAGATCTCAGATCTACTCTTTGTGTCTCATGTTTTGCTCAAAACCCCAAGGGGAATTTGTAAAGGAGATCTTCTAGTGTATAGATATGATATGGATCTAATATTTTGTACACAGATATGATATAGATCTGGAGTGTAATATACAGCTGCTGCAGCTCTTAAAAATAATGTTGTCAAGCTATTTTTTAGTCAATACATGTGTTGCAGCCCCTCTTATTGAAGAATTTCTTCTATTCTTGTCTTCTACATTCTGTCATACATTGTATGGGCCTCAATATGGATATGATTTATTTTTGTATATATGAATTTTGAGCCTTATTATTGGTCTCCTACTATTTCTCAGAAAACTATGTTATTTTCCTGCAGTATTGTTGCATATTGCTGCAGCCCCATTCTTGGGTGTTTTCCGGCCATACTAGGTGTGGGAGGTCTGTTTACCTCACCTAGTTTGATTTTTTTTTGCTTCCCTCTTGGATTTAGATGCTAGATCTCCAGATATAAGGAATACAAGAGCTGAAAACTCATTTCAGTGCACATACTTATGAAAAATGAATTATTCTAGAAGGTATTGTTGAATCTTCCCTTTTGGGGATATTACAGTGGTATCGGAGCAATCATCTTGTCACAACCGGTGATTTGATTTATTAAAGAGCCAATATGTATTAAAAATAAGATGAGCCTCTCACTGACAGAGAGAAGAGTTACCTGAGAAGAGGACAGAATAAATTTGATTACACCAATGATGATAAAGACAAGGGAAAAGCCCCTAAATCTAGAAGTGATGAAGATGTAAAGGAGTTTGCAAAAACCCTTCTGAAAGGCATGCAATATCTTGCTAGAGAGATCAAAGAGATGATATTGGACATGATAAAGGAATCTCCTAGGTGATTTCATCTTGGTGTTATCATTCATATTTTCCTTGAAGTTGTTGAGAAGAGGAAAGGGGTCCGAGGTAACCACAAACCAATCTTTTAGGTATAGAATCTAGCCAATCTGTACCCAGAGAGGGCTCTCTCTGTAAAATTTAGCTTTGTTTTAGAAGATATTAGGCTAGTTATAAAGTTCAGGGGTTTTGTTTGAATTTGGGTGGTGGAATTCGATAACTGAGGGCAATATTGAGTAGTTTAGGCCATTGAGCTATGGAGTAAAAAAGATGGCTTTACTGGATTAAGTTTATCAACAAAAGATGGTTTTACAGGGCAAGATAATCAAACAGAGAACAATTTTAGATCTAAAGTGAATGGAATGGATTTAAAATGGATGAAAGGCAATTAAGAATCTTTCAACACATTTATAAGAGGGAAAATTGAGTGATTATTAACAAAGAGCAATTAAGTATTCTTTATTAAATAATCAAAATGCTTAAACTAGAAAAACAAGAGTAATTAATAATTCACTGTTTAAAACTAGTTTAGAAGAAAGCAATTAGAATAACAATGATTAAAATCAGATTACACTTAAGCACTTTCTAATTTACTCTTTTTCATTGATCATTCAGAAATGAAACATAGTGATATAATAAACAGTTATAAAGAATTTAAAACACAAGGGAAAGATGACTTATTGATCCGTAGTCTGACACATGAATCCTGTAAAAAGTCTTTTACTTCAATTCATCATCCAGCTTAGCCACAAAAAATTTCTCCAATAGCACTTTATTCCAAAATGGTCAATGTTACAGCAAAGTCTAAGAATCCACCCTCAATACTCCGATTGAGGGAGTATTTATACAAAATGTTACAAAAAATATCTCATAACAACTTGAGATATTATCTAAGATGACTCATAAGTAAATTACAATAAAAGAGAGACAGATGGTCTCGTAGATAAGAAAGAATGATAACTGATGTTGTGTTGTTTCCTTCTTTTAAGAATGTGCTGGAGGCAGGCCCTATGCTTTGGCTCGTTGTTGTCCTCTTCAGTAACTCTGTGCTGGCTGTTCCGTTTAACTCATACTCTTTGATTGCTCTAATACACTTTGACCTTTATTCATCCTTTTATCCTTCTTACCATGACTTACTGTAGTACATAATTAAAAATTCAGGTAAGGATAATTTTACAAAAGTTCAAACATTTCTTTCCACCATTTAGCTTCCGATATTCTGGTTCTTTGCAGTGGCAAAAAGTTCGAAGAGGATTTTCACTGAGAATAAGGTTTTTAATTTGGAAATCCCTATCTACTGGAGGCAGATAGTCTAAATCTCTGTGAGGATCATTAAGGGGTGCGACATTCAAAGCCACGGGAACCTCCATTTCTGGTTCTTGTGGATTTAGAAATGAATTCGGGGTTTTATGAAAAATGGGCACAATTACTGATTTGGGAGTATAATTGCAGTTCTGTTTTCGGGAAATGAACAGTGGTTAAATAGGTGCTGGCTATGGCGGATAAACCCTGGATTACTTGACTGCAAAATTCTTTAGCAAGGTAGCAGTTGGCACACTTTGACAGTTAAATTCGAAATTGGTTGCCTGGGAGACTGGTTACTGCATAGGATGATGAAAATTACATGGTATGTTTGTTTTATTCGCAAATTCAAAAGGTTGGCGGGTTTTCGATTGATGACGTCAGCAAGTACGGTAGATCCGTCACAGAGGGCAGGCGGTAAGCGGTTTCCATCGCACCACTTTTGGGGAAAGGTGGTTTCGAGCGAATGGGCAGCCATTCCATACGATGAACGACGCGTGGCTTTGTACGATCCAGAAAACCGCTTGGCCATCGCGCGTTATCGTTCAGACGCAGATGGCTAGCGATATTGATATCTACCGTAGATCTGAGATTGATCGATCGAATGGTCGTCAGGAAAGGGAGATGACATGATTTTAATATGGCGGGCCCGACACAGTTAAACATAAATTAATCGTATCGGGGGGAAGTTGATTGGTGAGTTAGGCTATTAATTAATCATGAGGATTAATTAATTCCTTTTTAAAACGTGGAAAAGTGACCAGGAAGGATTTCCAAAGGATTTTTACCAGAGTTAATAATTGGGGTATAAGATATATATCGGGATTTTAACTCAGGTAAGGGTTTTAACCTTAGGTTAGGGAGTCGAGCAAGGGGAAAATATACAAGGAGATGGGTTATTTTGAAGTTTGGTTTAAAATAAACTTCGGTTTATTTTTTGTTTTAAACACATATAAAATATGTTTAAAGGTTTTTTCATATATATATTTTTTATTATATGGTAATTAAATCACATTAATCTAATTACCATAGGGGGCGGGATTAATATTAAAGATATATTTTAGTCAAAGGAAGTATAATGGGGGTGTTTTATTTAAACATATGGGGATTAAATACTTTGACTAAAATTATAATAAATGGGTTTTTTTGGGTATTTTATAAAGAAGGAGTTATATATAATGGGAGAAGGTCATTCTTATAGGGATTTAAATAATAAATTAGAAATTAATATGATAAATGAATTAAAGTGCTAAGTGTAAAAAATTAGGATAATGTATTTAACTTATGCTTGTATGAAATGGGTTTCTGTGGAATATTGCATGATTTTCCTAAGTAAAATTGGATTTTACTTAGGAAAAGATTTTTTAGAAGTGAATGAGTGTGATGATGAATGATTTTAAGTACTTAGGTTTTTTTTAATTACTGGGCCGAGGGTCCGGTCCCTCCAAAAGTCAAGGAAAATCCTTGAGCCCCTTTAATTTTCAAATACCTTAAAACTTAGGGGAAATTAGTGAAATGTTTAGGGAAAAAATGAGAAGGGAAGTTAATAATTTGACTTTGCCTTATTTGAAATTCTTCCAATGTATTATCTTCCTTTGCACTTTTGATGAAAGTAAAAGATTTAACACATCTAAAGCCATCATTCATCACATGTAATTCTGCAACACCATCTCCTACCCTACCTACTTTACTCTACCATTTTTTCTTCTTTATTAGGGTGCACTTAGACTGGCAAACCCTCATCACACTTTTCTTTTTACATATGAAAATCTATCTAATTCTAACCTTATTACATCCAGGGGCTCAGATTAAACTGTTGAGCTCCTTTTATTTACTCTACCTATCTACTTATCTGCCAAGATTAAACAGTTTGGTTAGATTTTATTCTCTATCTCTAAAACATAAAATTGAAAGATGAACTAGCCAAGCTTAAACTGTTTGACTGTTCATAAATTGTGGCATGAAAAACAAGATGCACACAATTTTATTTATTACAAAAGAGTAAAAAGTAGTGGCATTTAGACTTGCACACTTTCCTTGGCCTTTCTTTTGGTGGGGTTCATTTTATTTTACTTTTTTGGCCATTTTTATTCTTTTCACCCTTTGATTTTTCTTTTAGGGTATACCCTCTTTACATTTTCTAAATTTTTTGATTTTTTGATTTTTTGAGAATATGGAAAACCTTTGCAACAAGAAAAGGTTATGAACATATTTCATAGTTCATCAAGTCAATAATGAAATATGAAACCTATTGGTATAGGAGTCTAACACCTGGAGAAAGCTCTGGCATGTCTCACCATTATAACAATCAACCAGTGAACCAGCCACAAGCTCCACAACGCTCTACCATGCCTACCTTCTTAGTTATGGAGAACGAAGGGCCTCATGAGTAAGCATCCCTTGAAGACTAATTTGAAGAATATGAGTCTCAGAATCAGAGATTCAAGGACCACTTGATTTTTCAAGAGTTTTGTCACCTCAAGGACAAAGAAGACCAAGGGATCAACATAGAGATGGTGGATTCACTCAAAATCATGATCGACATCACTCTATGGGAAGATTATTTTTACCCAAGTTTGATGGGTCATCCACTTATTCTGCCAAAGCATGGGTAGAAAAACCAGATATTTACTTTCAGTTGAAAAATTCGCTGAGATGGAAGCTATCAAGATTGCATCGCTGCACTTTGAAGGTGAAGCACACAATTGGTGGTTCCATGGCTTCTCTACATTGGGTCATGCCAATGTGACTTCTTATTCTGAGCTTACTAGAAGACTGGTGGAGAGGTTTGACAGAAAGGATCCAAAAACACCTTTCATGAGCCTTGCAAAGTTGAAATAGTCAAGTAATACAGAGTCTTGTATCTCTGAATTTTTGAGATTATCTGTTATGGTTCCTGATTTTTCTGCAGCAAGGAGGCTGTACGTGTTCATCGAAGGCCTAGATGAACCTCTGCATGGGTTGGTTAAATCTATGAAGCCCACTACCTTGCATGATGCCATTAAGAAGGCTAGAGACCTTCAAGATGCCTTGCCAAAAGCAAAGGAAAACTTTCAGAACAAGCCCTTTTTTCCTTCTAAAGGAGAGGAAGAGAAATATGCTCCTTCAAAGGAGAGCTCATACAAGAAGCCTCTTGATGATGAAGTCCGGAGAGATCTAAGAAAGAGGAAGCTATGCTTCACTTGCCAAGAACCATAGGTACCTTGAAATAGATGTGCTACTGGTAAAGCACATTATATAGAGGTCTTCTCAGATATTGAAGAAGATGAACATGATGAGCCAAGAAGGGGTCACAGTGCTGACAATGTTGGAGGAGATCCAACACCATCAGGAGATGGGAATGGAGCATTTGCTCCTATTTTAGGAACTCTTGCATCTTTGAGGGGAGTACCTAAGTACTTTACCTTAAGATTTCAAGGGTCAATCATGAATCAGAGGGTTTCTATATTGATTGACAGTGGGGCTATCCACAATTTCATTGATGCCCATCTTGTGCAAAGGAGGGAAATACCCACTCATAATTTTTAGGGATTCTCTATTTTGGTCCCAAGAGATAGAAAAATGCAATGCATGCATTATGTCCCATCAATTTCGGTCACCTTGGGATCCCACACTTTGGTGGATCACTTATTTGTAGTTGACATACCAGAAAACAATGTTATTTTGGGTGTTCAATCGTTGATTACATTGGGGAAAGTCATCACTGATTGGGAAGCTTTGCAAATGGAATGGGTGGAAAAGAGGAGTGGTGCACCATAATGATCAAAGGCATGCATACTTACCACTCACACAACCCTTCCACATCAAAAACAAAGATGGATTTGCGTAGTGGAAGCAAGGACGTCACTGTCCCTTCTATTATGTTCATGAGATTCCTGTAAGGGACACTCTTATCTAGTGGAAAACCACCTGGGAGGCCACCTGATTTAGTTTTGGTGAGAGATATCTCACTACTTGATGCTCCAAAATCATATCCAGGAGGTATGGGAGCATTATAAGACATAGCTAGAGTGCTGGAAGGCTTGGGCAAGCACAAGAAGGTGGGAGATTTTCTTCTCTCATCATCATCACCCACCTTCATTTTTTATTTTGCACTGTTGGAGGAGAAGAAGGGAAGGTATGTCCTTCCTACTTATACCTTTGGCATAAGAGATGTCAAAGAGTAGATCAGAAACATGACAGGAATTCCTATTGATGCATCATCAGCATTGTCATTTTTGGGGAGTGTAGATCTATATTGGGAATCCCAGTTGTTGGTGGATTACTGCAAAGATCTTCACACTTGTATGATGCTTAATGGCCAACTGCATGAAGAAGGATATATAGTCCATGAGGGATTCATCTATCATCATGAAAGGATCTCCTTACCTAGAGCCTCCAAGCTCAAGGAGAGGATGCTACAAAGGGCCTACAAAGAGTTATGTTTCAGCCCTACCTATTCTATGAAGATCTACAACACTATCATGAGATGCTTTGAATGGGAAGGCCTTGGAGGAGAGCTACATCAGAATTTTCTAGAATTCAAGAGCTATGTGGAGTTGGCGCAGCCAAAGGACTCTATTCAAGATTCATTTCAGCCATTTTTTCCTTCTCTTGAAAGGGGAGAAAAATATATGCACAATTCCATGTGTAGGAGAGACATTGTTGGTGAAAAATCTGATCATGTAATGCAAGTTTCATTTTCTAATTTGACATATTATTTCACCATGTTTATGCAGGCCATGACTCCAAAGAGGAGTGTTGTATCATGTAAATCTCATGGAAAAAATTGGGCCACTCCCTTGTTGTCCAAAGGGAGATTTTCTTTCATGATGGGTGCTTCCCAAAGGCACCAAACATATCTCACATTTTCAACCATGGTGAGATGACTTGTGAAGCAAGTAAGTTGTGCGGAAACCACTTACCATACCTTAATCTGATGCAAGCAGGAGATGCACTGCACTGGTACCATATGTGGGACTATGACCCACCTCCTCATGCTCAAATTTATGTTTTTATACATGTAATTATGCTTCCATACTTGGATGATATAGTTGTACTTTTTTTGGGATTGTATGGAGGGAGTATGGGAAGTTTATATGTACCACATGGGATGGAAACTCTCTATGTGCCTCATGATACATGTTTTAGAGAGATTATTGGTCCAACCATGTTTGTTTCTGTTGATTTCTTGACTCCTTGTGGGATGGATTATGTACATCTCATGATGAATTTGGAGGAACAATTCATGGAGGCTTGGATTGGTGAACACTTAGCTTGTGAAGGAAGCTTGATTTTTGATGGTGTCACCAATGGAGGAGGAGAAGTGTTGTAGCACTCAACCTATCAGTTTCTTTAGGACAAGCAACATTTTGGAGGGGAGGACTGCAATATTCCCAATTAGCCCCAGCTAATGGGAATATACAATTTTGTTTCATTTTTCTGTTTCAAGAATAAAATTGTAAAGGAGGATCAATAAAAATATTAAAAAACAAAATAAATCAATGCCACGTGAAAAAATTCAAATTTGGGCTATTTACATAAGCACACTTAGGTGTGAAAGAGACTGGATCACTTGACCAAATCAACCAGGACCAAATCAACAATGCTGTATAGATGCAGTGAATCTCCTAGATGCATAACACAGTTTTAGTTGGAGGCTACACATGTGAATGGAACTAAATCATTGAGATGGTTTAGGGTTTGACAAGAATTTCATCATATAAAAGGAAGAGTAGGACAACAATAGAAGGTTGTTGATTATGTTATATTTTTTAATATATTTTCTGTTTAGACATATATCATTGTCCTTTGTTTAGCTGAGGATAGTGTTGTTTAGCACTAGGGTGTTTTTGTTTAGGAATCCCACCTCTTCCATTGAGTAGCTCTTGGAGGAGTCTTGCTGATCTTGTCCACTATCAGGCATTTGGCCAAGCTCATCTTCCAACGACAATGCAGATCCTGTTGAGGGTTTGGTTGTCCTTGTAAGTTGCAACAAGTAGAGGCTAGATCTACTCAGATCTAGGCCAATCTAGTGCCTCTTTTCAGTGGTAAAGCCATATATCCCCTTGATAAGAGAGTATTAGATCCTTGGAGTTGCATTTTCAGATCTTGGCATCAAGACATACCAGTGCTAGAGCCTATAGCGCAGTTTACCTTCCAGGACTGCGTTATTTGCAAGTATACAGTTGCAGGGTGTTTTGACACACATTTGGAGGAGAGATCTATGGTGTTGGGGTTCTGCTCTTCACTATGGTGATCCATGGATTATACTTCTGATCAATGTTATGTTCAGATATGATCTACTTCTATTGTATTTGTCTTCAGAAATTTCTGAATACTACTACAAATATGCAACTTTAGATCTCAGATCTACTCTTTGTGTCTCATGTTTACTCAAAACCGCAAAGGGATGTTGTAAAGGATCTCTTCTAGTGTACAGATCTGATATGGATCTAATATTTTGTACAAAAATTTTCTCTAGATTTGGAGTTTAATATACAACTATTACATCTCTTAAAAATAAAGCTGTCAAGCTATTTTTCAGTCAATACATGTGTTGCGGCCCCACTTTTTGAGGAATTTCTTCTATTCTTTTCTTCTGCCTTCTGTCATACATTGTATGGGCCTCAATATGGATCTGATTTATTGTTGTATATATGAATTTTGAGCCTTCTTATTGGTCTCTTGTTGTTCCCCAGAAAAACTGCGTTATTTTCCTACAATATCGTTGCATATTGCTGCAGCCCCATTCTTGGGTGTTTTCCAGCCATACTAGGTGTGGGAGGTCTGTTTACCTCACCTAGTTTGATTTTTTTTTTCTCTCCTCTTGGATTTAGATGTTAGATCTCCAGATATAAGGGATCCAAGATCTGAAAACTCATTTCAGTGCACATACTTTTGAAAAATGCGTTATTCTAGCAAGTATTGTTGAATCTTCCTTTTTGGGGATATTACAATGAGGCACTCTCTAATCTAGGTAGATTCCTGAGTAAATGCATCTCTCCTTGAGTCCCGATAAGTGTGAATTCTTGATGAAGGCAGGTAATTTCCTTTGCAACTCCATATCTCAAGCAAGAATACAAGCAGACCCAAACAAAATTGCTATCATAAAAATGGTCCCTACCCCTCAGTATCAAATAGATATTAGGAGTTTCTTGTGAAAGGTTGGTTATTATAGAAGATTCATCAAGATTTTAGTAAAGTGGAATCACCACTATTTGGATTTATGGCTAAGGACTCGTAATTCTGTTGGTCAAGTAGTTTTGAAGAGGCCTTTGAAAACTTACAAGAAAAAATGAACACTACTCCTATACTTCCAGGTCCCAATTGGGCTTTGCCTTTCAATATCCATATTGATGCATAAGATAAATATGTGGGGGAAGCTTTGGGAAAAATATATGATAAGTTACCCTATGTCATTTAGTTCATTGGTAAAAATATTTTTAAGGCTAAATTGAACTACATTGTCACTGATAAAGAGATTTTTGATGTTGTTCAATCCTTGAACAAGGTCATACATTATATCACTGGGTACCAAACTTTTGTGCATACTAATCATGAAAAAATTAAGTAATTGATGAACAAACCTAATGTGAATTCTATAATTATTAGATGTTTATTGTCGTTACAACAATTTTATTTGGCTATCATTTATAAAACAGTGAAAGAAAGTGTAGTTGCAAATTTTTTGTCTAGATTCACTTAGCTTGTGGATGATGAAGGGATGGTTGATGATTAAATTCCAGATGAGCACCTATTTTATATCTCATTAATCTCTCCCCGGTTTATTGACATAGAAAACTACTTGGTTGCTGGGAGATTTCCTCCAAATCTACCATCCATGGAGAAGAAAATAATTGTGAGAAACAACGCCTGTTTCACTTGGATTGGTGACAATATTTTCAAACTGGGACTAGATCATATTTTAGGGGATGTGTCAGGGAAGAGGCTATCATTGAAATCCTCTCAACATGTCATGATGTGCAATGTGGGTTTCATTTTGTTTCTAAGAGGACAACTTTCAAGTCCTTACAAGCTGGCTACTATTGGCATACTCTCCATCAAGCTGCAAGAAAGTATACCAATAGATGTGACCAGTGTTAGAGGATGGGAAAACCCAAACCCAAGGATGAAATACCTCTACAACCTCAAGTGGCCTTAGATCCATTTCAAAATTGGGGTGTGTATTTCATTGGGCTAATTGATCCACCATCAGGATAAAATAAGTACATCATAATATGCACTAACTATTTGACAAAGTGGGTTGAGACAAAGGTTGTCATAGAAATGAAAAAGGAAAAATTTGTTGATTTCTTAAGGGAAAATGTTTTATACAGATTTGGGTATCCAAGGGAGATAGTCACTAATCAAAGAGCTCAGTTCAAATAACATATTATTGAAAATATCTCGAGGCAACATAATATCAAGCACAAAATATCTGCTTCCTATCACCGTCAAGAAAATGGGAAAATAGAGGTTACGATTAAAGCATTGGAGAAGATCGTCACCAAGGTGGTGATAAGAAACAGGAAATATTGGGCAGACAAATTAGTGGAAGCCACATGGGCTTATAATACCACCTGTAAGAAAACTACTAGGTTCACCCCATATGATCTAGTTTATGGGAATAAATATTTGCTTTCTATTGAGTTTGAATACTACACTCTCAGAATGGCATCCAAATTTGATTTATATGTCAGAAGAGCACATAAAGAAAGGTTTCTTCAAATGAATGGCTTGGATGAATTCAGAATGTAGGCCGTCCTCCACACTGAAGTTATACAATTGCAAATGAAGGTCTGGCATGATAGGCACATTAAGGGTAAAATATTTCTGGAAGAGTATAGTGCCTTCCTCTATGACTCTAAATTCAAGTATTTTAATGGAAAATTAATGATGATATGGTTGGGCCCATACTTGATAGGGAAATTCCATGAAGATGGAGTTGTTTAGATCAAATCCATTGATGAAGAGGGGATCCCTCAACTTGTCAATGGTTATAGGCTAAAAGCATACAAGAAGCTTGTGTGTAAGGCTAAGTTCATCAGTACAATCAACATAGAGGTACATGTAATTGGGAGCCTCATAGCTTCGAGTCCAAAACCCTCCTAGAGAAAAAAAGTAAAAATAAAAATAAAGAGGCTTGGATGAAAACCTCCATGAGGATTCTAAGGCCAAATCAAGGATTGAAAACTTCTCAGAGGAAGTCCTGGAGCCAATACATACATACATACATACATATATATATATATATATATATATATATATATATATATATATATATATATAAGTGAAAACCTCTCTAAGATTCTAGGGTAGGCTTGTAGGTTGAAAACCTCTTCTGAGGCAGCCCACTTCCCTTGAGAGAGATATAAAAAAAAATGCAACAATATGAGATGAAACCATGACTACTAACCTTTTTTGATGTCTTGCAGGATTATTAATAGTAGCATGTCATGGTTACAAGTCAAAGTAATTTTTTCCATTTTCTTCACTCCTCCATCCATTCACTCCCTATTCATCACCACTACTCACCTCTTCATCTATCTCCACCATACCATCATCTCAAAAACCAAATTTTACCTCCTCTCTATGTTGCTACATGAGGATTATGTAAAGCTACTTCAAGGCCCTCTCGTGCTACAAGAGGGTTCTAAAAAGCTACAGGAGGGAAAATCAAGGGCAAGGGAAGAAACCAAGGATCCCGTGGTCTCGAAAAATCATGAATAAGGTATTTCCACTATTACCCATTGTCATCTCACCACTCCTCCATTTCACTAAAACGCTTCACTCTGTTCCATATTTAAACACATTTTTTTTTTGCAAAAACATAGAGTTCCTTATCAACATTATTCCAATGCCACACTGCTCCCTCGTCATCCTATCACTATCCTAAATCATTTACACAATCTCTCTCATCACCCCATGCAAATTGAAGGCATAAAAAGGGAAAATAAGGGGCTGATAAGGGAAGAGAACATCCTCATGTAGCAAACCCGTGTAGTCACTAGAAAAGCACTATATTTTTTTTTTGATCATCCAAGGACATGGGGGGAATATTTGAAGTGACTTTGAAGAAGCCATGGCACTACAAGAAGGAATCTCCACCAGGTTCAGTATCTTGAGCCTAAAAAAAGTACCTACACATGCAGCAAAAAATACAGTTAAGCAAAACAAGAAGAATGAATACATATAGAAAGAACTAATACAACAAGGAAAACTATTTTGGTGCCACTACAATGGTCCAGTTATAGCATGCAAGGCCCTACAATGAGTCAACCATAAGGTAGGCTCAGGTATGCCAGTCTCTCATCCTCTCCCTATGTGTAATTTACCAAAATGAATGAATGTTGAGAGGAGAGGTTTTAATAAGATGAAGGTGGCCATTTAACTTGACTACCCTCATCTAGTGATGTACAATGGATTGGCAGAGTATGAATACAATGTGGAGATGTCACGTCACTCAAAGTAGGATTACCAGGAGTGGGTTTTTATTACAAGTAGGGGAGAATGATCACTTAAAGTGGGGCCAACAGTCCAAATTAGGAAACTTCATGTAGAGGAGAACTCAACACAACGATTCAAGCCCAACTAAAAAATGAAATATAATGTACTTAGGCACATTTTCCTTTGCATATTTGATCATTCCAAGAATGGTTAGAGAGAGGAATATTTTTTTAAGGAACTAAGGAGCTTCGAACCTCAACCTATTGCTGCTATAGGGAGGTGCTACAGAAAGCACTCTATTTTCTACAGGAAGGCAAAGGGAGTGTTACAGGAAGGCCGATGTAATGTTCCAAATGGGGAAGAATAAGCTCAGTAGGGAATATATTAAGATATTAAACTATGGGTTGATAGCAGTATGGAAACACACCGAAAATTATAAACTAGAGATAGACTGAAGGGGATTTTACTGGATTTGTCACCTCTAAAGAGAGTGTGAGATCTAGAGGCAACCTGGTCCGTTTTAGACTCTGTCTATAGAAAATAGGTGTAACACAGCAAGGGTGGAGATAACAAACTCCTAATGGATTTTAAATCCCTTTGGATCCCTAGATATACATATCTAAAGAGTGGATCCAAAAGAGGAGCAAAAACCAAACAAGGAAGAAGCGGGAAATTTCCTCTTCAGGAAAATCAGCAAGAGGCTCAGTGAGAACGTTGTATAAGGAATTTGGTGCAAAAATAACGCATTTTAGGGCTTGGTTCCCCTAGCTTAGGCTATTTGGGACTTATGTTATGAATTTTAGGGGAAAAAAATGAGTTTAAGGCCCCTAAACAGATCTCCCACGAAGCTAACTAGCTAAAAATCAACTAAAGAGAAGAGTTGTTGCAACAAGAAAACCCAGCTACCAGAATTGCATAGTTTTGTCAAATAATCAGAGGAGGTCAGCTTAAAATTTCAAAAACTCAGTAATATACAGCAGAAGATAAATATAAAGGATTATTCCTTCAATATATAGCAAATTACATGAACAATAGAGTAGAAATTCTTCAAAAAAGACAGCTCCAGCATTTACAAAATTGCAGAAATGAATGGACTGCGTCCCTCTAAGTGTGCCTCAGAAGTTTAATAATGGAGATAAAATATATGGCTGATATGTGGCTGTAACATCAGATCCATACCAGATCTGGAAACTACTCAGCCTCTTTTACAAGTCCCCTTTGGGGTTTTAACAAAATAATGCAGTAGACATTGTAGATCTGATTTTTTATACATGGAACTACATAAAATTCCAGAAATAGCTGAAGATGATTTTTATTAAAATACATATCAGATCTGAGAAATAGATATTAGCAAGCTACAATGTGAATCTTCAAGATGAGAGGCAAGCCTCAATCATCTGAGATCTATTACGAAGGGAAAATCAAATAATACTTGCAGCAACACATGTAATAACATAGTACCCAAAGGGGCAACACTGTAGCTTGAACCAAACATGAAAATAGATGAAATTTACAGAGCTGAAAGTAAAATGGGATTAAGTTCCTCTTCCAGGTGGTCACAAGACACCCTCTCTGAGAGAAATATCCTCCAAAACAACTAGATCTTGCAGATCTAGTTCACCACTTGCTACAACTCACTGCAGTTGAAAAACCCTCAACAGGATCAGCGCTACTACTAGAGGTGGAGCTTGGCAAAAATTCTGGATAGTGGAGAAATGTTGTACAATGCCCTCCAAGAGATTCTCAAGGAAGGAGGGAGGATTCCTAAATAGGAAACCCTCTCTTTCTCTTGCTAAACAGCGCAGAGAAAGGGGTTGCTCTAGCAACTCAAAATTACAAATGTGATCAACAACCTTAACAAGAGCCTTCTCCTTCCTTTTATAACTTGGAGGTGTGCACAAACCCTAAACCACCTCAATTGAGTTAACCCCTTTCAGATTGGATCCTTCTTCTAGAACTGTGCGAGGACTTCAAAGTGGTTCAATTCTTATTCACACACAAGTGGCTTTTATTAAGAAAGCTCTAATTTGCCTTTGTTCACACTGGACACTGATTTATTTTTGAGTTTTAGGAGTTTTTCATGTCCTCCTTTCCATTTTATTCATCAATACATAATATTAAGAGAAAATGAAATGTTCCTATTAGCCAGGGCTACTTGGGAACATTACAGTCCTCCCCACCAAAATTGTTGCTTTCCCTCAAGAAACTCCAAGGTGAGTGCTGCAAAATTTCCTCCTTGGTGACACAAAAATAAGATAAGCTCCCTCCATATACCAAGTGCTCACCAATCCATCCATGTATTGCTCCTCCAATGTTCTCATGGGATACAAACAACTCATCCGTGGTTCATGCACTCATGGAGAGTGGTCCTCTCATGAGGCACATTCCATCCTTCATTCTTGCTTCCCATGCCACATCATCTGGCTGAAAGTGTGATGCATGTTTGGTGCTACTGCTTTGGGGCAGCACCCTTCTCTTTTGCAAAAAATCCCCCTTTTCCTCTCAAGGGAGTGGCTCAAATCAGAAAATTTTGGAGCCCAAAATTGGCCGAGAGGCTCACATGATATATTATTTCTCCTTGGAATATTTGGCATGCAAAAAATGGTGTAATAATGGATGAAATCAGATATCAAAACATGTATAACATGATCATGTCCTTCACCAATAATTCCTCTCCAATTAAGGGAGAGGTGCATGGTTCTATTCCCTCCCTCCATAGAAGGAAGAGTGGGCTAATTCAACTCTCCCAAAGAGTCATGTTGCTGACCCACTTCTAAAATTCCCATGCCTCTTTGACAATGCTGATGTAGCCCTCTTTCGAAGCCCTTCCACCAATAGGAAGGCTCCCCTTCCCATGCTGCTTCAAAAATAAGTGGCCATCCCACCATTTGTTTGCTGGAATAAGCTTCTTCAAAGCTTGGAAATGATAGAGGATAATGATTGTTGGCTGAATGGAATTCAAGAAACACACATCATGCTCCAATCCCCCCCCATGTGAGAGACTTCCCTTCATGATACCAACTGAATACATGACCCTTTACATAGGGAAACATCATACACAATGCAACAGTCATATAAAGTTCCATCCACTCCTTGACATACCAATGAATTTGGGAGATTTCATTCACCCTGAAAATATTCACCCAATGTGCCATCCCTCCTCTCATGCATGGGGCATAAATATGATATGGAAAACTCTCCTTATGACAACCCATGAGAAGATTACAAGTTCTCCCAAGCCCAACTACATACATGATTTTAAAATTCACTTTAAACAGAAATACATGCACATACATGGTAGAAAAAAGTAAATGTATGGACATGGGATTCATCATGTGGTGTCCATATCTCTTCCTTTTCAAACCAAACACCCATGCATTCTTCTTATGCAACGTCCTCTTGAGATACAAGGAATGTGACAATAAAATCAGAGATTTTGGGGAGTGTTTAAACTCACCCAGCAAAACCCAGCACAAGCTGTCCTTTTCCTGCATCAAATCTGAATGTTGTAAGTGGTTCACAAGCCACCTAATTTCTGCTCCCTTAATCTCACCATGGCTGAATGTGAGAATTATATTTTGTGCCTTAATATAGCACCCATCATGGTGTAGAATCTTCCTTCGCCCATCAAGGGAGTGACCATGTTTTAGAACAATCTTGACCCATAGTTGGCCATGAAGCTTGTATTGTATAACACTCCTCTTGGGAGTCATGGGCTGAAAATATGAAGTGAGAAAATACATGAAACCATAAAATGAAATGTGATTCTCATAAGCATGTATCTTACCCAAAGTATCCAGCACTGTGATATTTTCCCCCTTGGGAAGAGATGACATTGATGCACAAGGTTGAGGGAACACTTTTCTCTTCTGCTCATCATGGGAACTCCTTGGTGGAATTCCTTCAAGTAGGGATACATCAAGGCATAGATCATGAGAAGATGTAGGGACTGATATTTCCTTGCTTTTCTTACATTGAAATTTCAGCCTTCTTTGTGCAACATGTTTCTGAAATACAGAGGGGAAAAAGTTTCTCACCATTTGAAGCTTTCCCTTCCCTTCGTCTTCTGTAGTCTTCAAGATCTCACCATCTGATAAGTATGGCACATGCTACCCATGGATTTTTCCATAATATCTATGTGTGAGATTCTTAGGAACTCCTTGCAAAAATTCAAGAGCTTCTCTCCTTGGAGCAATTGCTCCTTCTTCTTCTTCATGCAGTACTAGAGGTCCTCTTGCTATGTTTGCGCTGTCACCCCTAGCCTTTTCTTAAAAGATGGAACATGCCTCATCCTCAATAGGAGACCTTAGATATTGGTCTTATCTTGAAGGAGGGATCCCCATGTCTTATTATTTCTCTTGAAACCTCATAAAGGTTTCACTGCAGCTTCCCTCTTGATAAGAGGACCCTTCACCCAAAGGAGATCTGACCCTTGGCAGTGCATTCGATAAACTCACTCCTTATCTTTCCCTCTTCATGAAGGAGTCACTAAAAATATATTGAGGATATGATGATATGGATGAGTGCACATATCCATAAGATGAGGATTCTGGATTTTCCTCATGCATAGATCTTGCAGATCTGACTGGAAGATCTTCTCTTTCTTGAAACTCCTTGGGAGCTTCACTGCTTCTTCTTTCTTATTCTTGAACAACCTCTTTGGGGAGGTTATTATTAGATCTAAAAATATATGAGAGTAATCTCACCCTCTCCATACTTTCTGGTTTCTAATTTCTTCTTTCTACTTTCTGCTTCTTCTCATCACTTCTTTGATAGCTTGATCTCACAGGCTCGGCTTGAGATCATGCTCTGATACCACTGTAATGTTCCAAATGGGGAAGAATAAGCTTAGTAGGGAATATGTTAAGATATTCCACTATGGGTTCACAGCAGTATGGAAACACACTAGAAATTATAAACCAGATATAGAATGAAGAGGATTTTACTGGATTTGTCACCACTAAAGAGAGTGTGAGATCCAGAGGCTACCTGGCCCATTTCAGACTTTGTTTATAGAAAATAGGTGTAACATATAAAGGGTAGAAATAAAACACTTCTAATGTATTTTACAGCCCTTGGGATCCCTATATATACAGATCTAAAGAGTTGATCAAAAAGAGGAGAAAAAACCAAACAAGGAAGAAGCGGGAAATTTCCTCTTCAGGAAAATCAGCAAGAGGCTCAGTGAGAACACTGTATAAGAAATTTGGTGCAAAAATAACGTAGGTCAGGGCTTGGTTACCCTAGCTTAGGCTATGTGGGAATTATTTTATGAATTTCAGGAAAAAAAATGATTTTAAGGCCCCTAAACAGATCTCCCATGAAGCTGACTAGCTAAAAATATGATAAAGAGAAGAGTTGCTACAACAAGAAAACCCAGCTACCAGAATTGCGCAGTTTTTCCAAATAATCAGAGGAGGTCAGCTTAAAATGTCCAAATCTCAGTAATATATAGTATAACAGAAATATAAAGGATTATTCCTTCAATCTATAGCAAATTACATGAACAATAGAGCAGAAATTCTTCAGAAAAGATAGCTCCGGCATTTACAAAATTGCAGAAATGAATGGACTGTGTCCCTCTAAGTGTGCTTCAGCAGTTTAATAATGGATATCAGATATATGGCTGATATATGGCTGTAACATCAGATCCATACCAGATCTGGAAACTACTCAGCCTCTTTTACAAGTCCCCTTTGGGGTTTTAACAAAATAATGCACTAGAAGTTGTACATGTGATTTTTTATACATGGAACTGCAGAAACTTACAGAAATAGCTGAAGATGATTTTTATTAAAATAAATATCATATCTTAGTAATAGATATCAGCAAGCTACAATGTGAATCTTCAAGATCAGAGGGAAGCCTCAATCATCTGAGATCTGTTACAAAGGGAAAATCAAATAATACTTGCAACAACACATGTAATAACACAACACCCAAAGGGGCAACATTGTAGCTTGAACCGAATATGAAAATAGATGAAATGTATAGATCTGAAAGCAAAATAGGAGTAAGATCCTCTTCCGGGTGGTCACAAGACACCCTCCCTGAGAGAAATCTCCTCTGAAACAACTAGATCTTGTAGATCTAGTTCACCACTTGTTGCAACTCATAGCAGCTGCAAAACCCTCAATAGGATTAGCACTGCTGCTAGAGGTGGAGCTTGGAAAAAATGGCGGATAGTGGAGAAATGCAGTACAATTCCCTCCAAGAGCTTCTCAAGGAAGGAGGGAGGATTCCTAAACAGGAAACCCTCTCTTCCTCTTGCTAAACAACGCAGAGGAAGGGTTTGCTCTAGCAACTCGAAATTACAAATGTCATCAACAAAATTAACAAGAGCCTTCTCCTTCCTTTTATAACTTGGAGGTGTGCACAAACCCTAAACCACCTCAATTGAGTTAACCACTTTCACATTGTATCCTTCTTCTATAACTGCGTTGGGTCTTCAAAGTGGTTCAATTCTTGTTCACACACAAGTGGCTTTTATTAAGAAAGCCCTAATTTGCCTCTATTCACACTGGGCACTAATTTATTTTTGAGTTTTAGGAGTTTTTCATGTCCTCATTTCCATTTTATTCATCAATACATAAGATTAAGACAAAATGAAATGTTCTTATTAGCTGGGGCTAATTAGGAACATTACAGCCGAGGAGGTAAATATAAGTAAGAAAGGGTCTAGTTGGTTAGAAAAAACTCCATATTCATCTCAGAACACTAGTTAAAAGTTTTAAGTTTCCACCACACTCATATCTCCATCATAATTGCACACAATTTCTCCTAGAATTTATGCAGTTAGTAGTAGTAAAATTGTTAATTTGAGAGGGTTTGTGTGAATAAAGTATGGGTTAAAAAAAATAATTGGAGTGATAAGAGCTTGGTGACCCACTTATGCCATTGTATTTAACACTAAGGCCTTAAAAGAAGAACCTTTCCCTCACTTAGTCAATAGCAGCAAGAAGAGATGTGGGGTGGGTTTAAGAAAAGAGAGCCTTTAGATACCAAAATAATCCATTTGCACCCTCATGTGGTAGATATCTTTAGGATACATCAATGTCTAGGAATATTAGAATTTCTAAAAGGGTATGATTATGAAATTTCCTTTGAGCTTCTCATGGCCTTAAATTTAGAATCAAAGGATAGTTCCACCACTATTGTGAGGGGGTTAGCCATATCAATAAGCCCTAAAGTAATCAATAGAGTGACCCCCTTCCTCTACGAATAAAATGGAATAGGGAAGGCAAGGCCACTAGTGCCACTCGAAAGAATAATTTCTTCATTTCTAAGGAGAAAACTATGGAATATATGAATGGGGTTAGGAGAGAAATATTTCCTTATCTGAGGGATGAGGTAGGTTGTCATATTTTGAAATAAATCTCCTATGAGGGAAGAATGAGTGTGGTATATGGATACCAATTTATAATATTTCATGAGCTTAGATTCAAGGCTGATTTTCCTCTTTCCCAGAGATTAAATGTACCATGCTTCCTTCTTCAGTCCATGAGGGACATGAGCTAGAAAGTAAGAGAGGGAAAACATCAAAAATTAGCCCACCATGTCCTTATCAAACTGATAGTGGACGATTCCATGAACGGGTTAAAAATTCCTATCCCATGGTCAAAATTCATATATATGGACAGAGAAATTGATAGGAACCGAGAGAAATACTCCTTGGGAAACTCCTACATCTAGCCTTGGTGGTAGGGACACAAGAACAGAAGAAGAATAAATAGAGAGAAAAACATAAGAGGTAGGGATGAACAAAGAAGAAGAAGAACCAGAGGCAGAAGTGGAAGGAGAAGATGAGTGAGAAAAGGAAGAAAACTAGAAGAGGAGGCCTTGAGTCCTAAAGGGACCATTAAACCAAAGGAAACCGAGATATCCCTTTAGAAAACCATTCTGTCCCTAGGGAACATTGTAGATTAGGTAGATGCCACTTTAGCTACCTTGGTAAATCCTTTAAAAACTAAAAATAAAATACCAAGGCAAGCCCCTCTCTACTTTAAGACAAGTAATATCACTAGAGTAAAAGAGGGGAGACCAAAAATTCCCACAAAAGTCCCAATTACAATTGAGGAGTCCCCAATAAAGAAAGAGTAGGTGGGGTTAGATGAAGGAAACATTGAGTAGGTAAACTCTCCAAAGGCCAAACCAAAGACTCCCATAGACTATGTGAGGAGGCCTACCACTAGAGAAACCCCCTTCAAGCAACCCAAAGCACCCACAAACCTCCAACAAGAAGAAAAGAGAATGTTATAGGAGAAACAAACAATGCTACAGGAGGGACACAACATGCTACAGGAGGGGTAGGGCATGCTACAAGAAGGGTAGAATGTGAAAAAATAGGGGCAGAGTATACAAATTGAGGGTCATAGGGCATAAATAGAAGGTCAATATGTGAAATATGGAGCAACAATGATCAGGAGATCAAGTCTCTTGTAGAAAAATGCTCAAAAATGAAGTTTCTCATAATTGCTCCAAAATAGATCGACTGGCAAGTGCTCGTCGATACGATCCCAACGCCGCGAACGACACTCAAATCTGACGCCATATGGAGGAGATATTGCATTTTGAAAATGCCCAATAACTTTCAATTTTGAAAGAAATTTTTTAATATTATGTGGGAAATTTTTTATTTTTTATTAAGGTTTAAATTATTAAATTATATATTTTTTTTATATTTTATATGATTTAAATTAATCATATATTATATTAATTAATATATATTTTAATTAATTTTAAATTATATTTAAACCTTAGTAAAAATTAAATTTTAAAACCACACTATATATTATTAAACCCACTTATATTAAATAAAAATTGAAATATGAAACGGGTTTAAAAACCCATAACATAAATTTTTTTAAATAGCACGTGATTCAATTCTTCCAAGTTTGCATTATACGTGGGTTTAAATCACATTGGATCGGAGTTTTATTTATTGCACATGGTTATAACAAAACGTGGAGGGTTGGACGCGCATGTGAACGCGGTTTTTAAAACCGTCACATTTAATATTTCAGTTAACCATCCGCCGAATTTAGAGCGCGCCCGACAGATTTGGGGGTCGTTGCCACTTTTAACTGGAGTTAACTCCAGTTCTCCACAGTTAGCGGAGCTTTTGAAGGGCAAACTTCAGTTAGCCATAACTTTGGCTAGGAGAGGCCTTTTGATACGAATTTTTTTTTGATTTTGGGGGTAGAGATCATTCTGGAGCTGTTGGAAGTGTTTGCAGAGCCATCTGGGTGCTCTAACAGATAATTTACCAGCGTTTTTTGTCGTGGAGCCACTAGGGCCTAAGGGAAGAAGAGTTGTTTTGGACTACCTTCATCCAATGGAGGTGAATGTTTAGTCATTTTAGACTGATTTGGGCCTTCTGAATCTATTTTTGCAGTGTATTTTTCCATCTGAGGCTTCGATATAGTTGTATTCACATTTTTAGCATTTAATCAAAGGAGAAAAAGCCTAATTAGAGGCTTTTGGACCCAGCGGAGGTAGCCCAAGAGAGGGGTGAACTGCTTAAACAATTATTTGCTGTCATACTGTATAATTTTGCTGCGTATTTTCAGATTCTGATCCTTTAAACAATAAATTTTCATAAGCAAACTTTTCCTAAGCAAGTTTAAACAATAAATAAAACTTGTTAGTTCATCTTCAAAACACTACACTTCATTTGCAGAACATGTATACTTGTCTATTCACACATCAAAGTTGGATCAATGAATACTTTGTAGTTAAAACAAATACTTTCATTGATCGGATCTTTGTGATTACATTTTATTTCTTTAGGCAGAGTCTGTAGAAGGGCCAGGTAGCCTCCGGATTCATCCTTTCTAGAAAGGTGAAATATCCGGTGAATGCCCCTACAGTCAATCTCTGTATGAGAAATTCTTTCTTATCACGATTTCAGATCAGGTTGGTATCAGAGCTCAAGGTTTTGCTTAAGATTTTGTGAAATTTGTGCAAGTAAATTGTATTATTCTGCAAAATTTGATGCTTGCTAGGCTGAAATTGCAAAGAGGGGAAGGTCAATTGGTTAGAGAACAATTTAATCCTCAACCAAGGAGGGCTAAAGTGCCATTACATCCACCTTCCATTTCATCCTCATTTGCCTTAGAATCAGACACAAACATGTCATCCAGAGAAGGAGAAGTACATGAGGAAATGGATCCCAAGGAAGAAGAAAGAGTCTTTAGAAAAGCTTTCTTGGACTTGACTGAGATGGTTAGGATCCTATACCAGGAGAGAAATGATAGGATTGTTGGAGAAGGGTCTAGAAACCAAAGAGAAGAAGGAGATTCTTTAGGAGGGAAGAAAGAAAAATATGAGTTTAAGAAAGGGAGTGGAGGAAATGGTGATCCTTCATCTCCATCGTCATCCTCTTCCTCCACATCATCCTCTTCAACTTCTGTTAATCAGTCACACAAAACAAAAACATCTCTTAAAAATCCTTTGTTAAAGCTTGATGTAAAGTTTGAGTTGCTGATGTTTAATGGTGATGTGAATCCAGAAAAATTGGATAACTGGATTAGACAGCTGGAAGTCTATCTAAGAATTCAGAATTTGCATGATGATGATACAAAAATCCAATTAGCCTCTTTGAGAATGGATGGAGCAGCTTTGGTTTGGTGGGAAGCCAAGACCAGGGAGGAAATTAAAAAGCATGGTAAGATAACTCTAACATGGACTGAGTTTGTTACTTCTATTAAGAAACAGTTTTATCCTCTTGCTCATATTCAGAAAGCAATCATGAATTGGAAAAAAATTAGGCAACTTAAGGGTCAAAATGTGCAAGATTATACCCAAGATTTTAGAAGGAGAGCACTTCTACTTGGAGTACACTTACAAAGTCAAGACACCTTGTTGAAATACATAGGAGGTTTGCATAATTATCTGCAACATACTATTCTAATGTTTAATCCTACCAGCTTAGATGAAGTCTGTGTGCAGGCTACACATTTAGAAGCTATAGGAAAGAATATTTTTGATGAGGATAGTAATTTTCAAAACAAAGGAAAGAAAAGAGTTGCTAATTCAAGAAAAGAAAAAGGAAAGTTCTTTTGCAAGAACTGTTCGAAGACAAGTCATGATGAAGATCATTGTTGGAAGCTTCATCCTGAACTGAAACCAGAAAAATTCAAGAACAAAAACAAGACCAAAGAAAAGGAGAAAATTGTAGCAACAGTTGAGCAAGACTTAGGGTCAGACTCAGGAGATGAGACAAAAAGCATAGGCATGGTTTTAAAGAACATTAAGGGAAAGAAGTGGTGCAGGACACAATTCCTAGTTCTAGCTCTTTGAATTGTCACAAAGATACTCATGATGAAAAGAGGAGGATAGAGCTTTTCCATGTGAGGGTAATTTCAAAACATACCAAAATTGACACACTATTTGACAGTGGGTCACAAGCGAATCTTATATCTGAAGACTTGGTCAAGCAGCTTAAACTTGAGACCATTCCACATCCAAAGCCTTATCCACTTGGATGGATATGTAAGGATGCCAATTTGCAAGTCTCAAGAAAGTGCATCTTGCGCTTTGCAATAACTGCATACTTTATTGACACAGTGGAACTTGACGTGGTGTCGCTTGATATCTCGGGTATTGTTTTGGGAAGTCCTTATTTATTTGACAGGAAGGCCATCTTTCATCGCCATGAAAACAAGTATCACTTGTTCAAAGATGGTAAAGAGTACATTGTGAGAGCTCACAAGAAGAAGCTGGAATCTTCTTTACTACATGCAAGTCAATTGAAAAGACTGGTTAATGCAAGTCAAAGTCTAACTTTGTTGATGTTGAAACGACCAGACTTTGAGCATTTGCCATTTTATGATGTTGCTAATAATATGTCTCAGTTTGATAACAGTTTTTCTTTGAAAAAAGATGATGTTATGTTGCACTAATTACCTTTTGGGTCAGCCAATGTAGTGAATGAAGTGTCAAAGCAAAGCAGTGCAAGCAAGAAGGACACAAAATTCAGCATGGGACAAAGTTGGTTTCAGAATGGTACAATTCGCCATGGGAACAGTTTGCAAGGTGAAGGTCATTTTAAGTCTTTATGGAAGTTTGATCAATGTAGATAAAGTTTGTTTTCTGCAGATTACAATTGCTGTTCTGCAAATTTTAATCATTTGCATCATGACTCCGTCAATCTAAGCAATGGTCGATCAGTTGATTCCAGAGACAGATTATCATTTTCTCAAAAGCTTCATTTGATGAAATCGGGTAGATTTCAGTTATTCAAGGGTGGAAGAGTGGAGAATCAGCCTCCACATCATCAGTTTCAGCAATCAGAAAGCTTTTGAGGGTCCAAAAGCTTCCCATTTGGGAGGTGTGATCAGGAGATCAAGTCTCTTGTAGAAAAATGCTCAAAAATGAAGTTTCTCAGAATTTCTCTAAAACAGATCGAATGAAAATTGATCGTCGATACGATCCCAATGCCATGAACGGCACTCAAATCCGATGCCGTATTGAGGAGATATTGCATTTTGAAAACGCCCAATAACTTTCAATTTTGAGAGAAATTTTTTAATATTATGTGGGAAATTTTTTATTTTTTATTAAGGTTTAAATTATTAAATTATATATATTTTTATATTTTATATGATTTAAATTAATCATATATTATATTAATTAATATATATTTTAATTAATTTTAAATTATATTTAAACCTTATTAAAAATTAAATTTTAAAACCACACTATATATTATTAAACCCACTTATATTAAATCAAAATTGAAATATGAAACGGGTTTAAAAACCCATAACATAAAGTTTTTTAAATAGCACGTGATTCAATTCTTCCAAGTTTGCATTATACGTGGGTTTAAATCACATTGGAGCGGAGTTTTATTTATTGCACATGGTTATAACAAAACGTGGAGGGTTGGATGCGCATGTGAACGCGGGGTTTTTAAAACCGTCACATTTAATATTTCAGTTAACCGTTCGGCGAATTTAGAGCGCACTCGACAGATTTGGGGGTTGTTGCCACTTTTAACTGGAGTTAACTCCAGTTCTCCACAGTTAGCGGAGCTTTTGAAGGGCAAACTTTAGTTAGCCATAACTTTGGCTAGGAGAGGCCTTTTGATAGGAATTTTTTTTTGATTTTGGGGGTAGAGATCATTCTGGAGCTTTTGGAAGTGTTTGTAGAGCCATCAGGGTGCTCTAACAGAGAATTTACCAGAATTTTTGGTCGTGGAGCGACCAGGGCCTAAGGGAAGAAGAGCTGTTTTGGACTACCTTCATCCAATGGAGGTGAATGTTTAGTCATTTTAGACTGATTTGGGCCTTCTGAATCTATTTTTGCAGTGTATTTTTCCATCTGAGGCTTCTATACAGTTTTATTCACATTTTGAGCATTTAATCAAAGGAGAAAAAGCCTAATTAGAGGCTTTTGGACCCAGCGGAGGTAGCCCAAGAGAGGGGTGAACCGCTTAAAAAATTATTTACTGTCATACTGTATAATTTTGCTGCATATTTCATATTCTGATCCTTTAAAAAGTAAATTTTCATAAGAAAACTTTTCCTAAGCAAGTTTAAACAGTAAACAAAACTTGTTAGTTCATCTTCAAAACACTACACTTCATTTGTATAACATGTATACTTGTCTATTCACACATTAAAGTTGGATCAATGAATACTTTTCAGTTAAAACAAATACTTTCATTGATCGGATCTTTGTGATTACATTTTATTTCTTTAGGCAGAGTCTGTAGAAGGGCCAGGTAGCCTCTGGATTCGTCCTTTCTAGAAAGGTGAAATATCCGGTGAATGACCCTACAGTCAATCTCTGTATGAGAAATTCTTTGTTCTCACGATTTCATATCAAACAACAACTAGAAGAGACAACAACCTCACCAAAGACCTTTGAAAAACATATCACAGAACTTCAAGAACCTAACCCACAACCTAGTTTGGGATCTTATTACAGGTTCATTTAGGGAGGGAGACTAATCCCTGAAAAACTCACAATCCCCCTCCTATATGAACTGGATTTAGAAATAGGGTGCACCCACATATGGATGCATATCGCCAAGTCAAATAATGTTGGATATGTGGGGTTGAAGGAAGAAAGGCTCATTGAAATGAGGGAAGACCTAGTTGATGTGAGGCTTAGAGAATCTACTATGAAGGAGTAGTTGCAAGCATAAGGCATGAGATTGAAGGAAAAACTACATGAAATAGACACCCAACTTGCCACTATGGTAATAATTTGCATGGAGGTCGTGCAATACAGAAAAGATTCAAATTCCTATGAAGTTTCTCTCAGGGAGAAATGATTACAAATCAAAATTAGGACCTTAGGTCAATATGGCTCCCTACCCTTTCAAAACTATAGAAAATTAATTGAATTACTCAAATATTCTAGTGTAGGAGAGAGGGCTAGAATTGATGAATTCTATATGGATAACCTCATATTAATTGATATGAACAATTGCGACCCTAATTTCAGATTGGGTGACATGTAATTAATGGCCTTAGCATCCTACCTAACACATGAAGAAGAAAGAGAGACATAGGTCTTGTTCTTGGTTGTTGGGTCTTGGATTTCTCACTTTGATCTGAATCTATAAGAAGAAAAGTTGATTGGGTTTTTCCCCTTGTGGTTTTTTTCCCTAACTTGGAGCCCATATCTTGTGTTCTTTACCTTTCTGATATTCATATTTATGGTTTTGGTAATTGTTTGATGAAGTTAACATAATAAAAGTAATAATAATCCAACAAAAATTCATACATAATTATGAAGTGAGATAAATCATTCTAATCTACAAGCATATTGGTTTCTCAACATGGTATCGAAGTTAAGGTGAGAAAAATGGAAACTTGAAGATCACTTTGGTTGGCTCATTGAAAGGCATCTCTACAATAATACATATTTACATAAAATATTTGGAGAACATTATTTTAAAATGGAATAAGGAAGAATACTGAAATACCATCACTGATATTGAATAATACTACTATATTAGTTATATATCTCTCTCTCCCTGTCCCTAAAGGCTCTTGTTTTCTCATCATCATTTTGAAGAATATCATCATCTCATAAGTATATTTGTTTTGAATATATTGGAATTTCTTTATAATCAGTCATATTTGAAGACATCTCCATAATAAATCACTCAAGAAGCATCAAGTTTCTTGGGAACATCATCTACATACTTGTTACACAAAATTTTGTCACCGTCCCTGCAATCCCTTGCCCCGCATATTGGAGGGTATTTCTTGTGACCTGTGAGCAGTGTCATACTTTGAAAATACCTTCTTTTCATCCTTCTGCATATGGACATGATTTATCCTGTTATACATTTCCTCAGAAAGCACCCAAAAACCTATGTTTTGGCATTGGCGCAGGTAGCCAGTTCATCGCTCGCGCCAATGGGGAAGATTTGCATTAGAGCTCATGCCAGTTGGTGCTCTTTCTCTTTTTTGTGCCCACACCAGCCTTTTTGGGAATGTTATTTTAACAAATTGGATGCAGAAGTTTCCTTTAACCACCTCAGGAATGAATCATTGCAAGTGGTTAAAATCGATAAGCCACGGATCTCTTCCTTTAGGAAATGGTTGATGGAACATTATTGAAGGACATGACTCCCCCCATGATTATAGGAATCCTAACCTCTCCTTCTCCCTCTATATAAACAAGCCTTCTCCCTTTACAAAAGCTAGCTAAACATATAGCCAAGAAGCTGAACTTGGAGAAGAGATATTATAGCTGAGTAATCGCTATAGAGAAGGTCAAACCAAGGAGGATCCCGTAGAGAGAGCCCCGTCTAAATTCCCGACGATATTTATGAGACATGATTCACTAGAATCTTGCTGGAGGAGATCACAATGTCGAAGCTTGGTTGTACTCTTCCTTATTTAAATTAATATACTCGACTATGGTATTGATTCCATCTCTATGTTATGTTTATTGACGCATTTGATTTAGTCTTATTCGACTGAATGATAGTTAGGAATGTGAAATAGTATGTTGTGTATCATCTTCGTTTCTTGTGTATGTGCAGATAAACGGGCATGAGAACGATCGGATCGTGATCTGTTGAATCAGGAGAGAGAGGCAGCCATTCTCCCGTACGACACAACAACGCAGGACCTATGGTAGGTGATCTACCAAGTCTTTGTCCATTCTTAACTAGGAATTGATGTCATAGCATGTCTCGTTTGTGGCTAGACCCACTCTAGGGCTAGTGGGATCCCCTCTATCCGCAGAGGGTATTTAACTCACCAAAAAACTTGGCGACTCCATTGGAGATCAGTGCGAGTTTGTCTTTCATCTATTAGATCTTCTTCTTGGTCTTTTCTTTCTTAGCTTGCCTTTCCTGGTTAATTTGCTGAGTCTTAGACCCCTGTTTAGCCCCAGAGGATCAGATCTGACCTCTGTTTTTCCAAAATTTTCATCTTTCCAAGGTTGGCTTGATTAGCGCGGTTTCCAACCTGATAGTCGCGGCCACTGGATATTGTTTCCAGTTCATCACCCATGCCATCCCCTGTCTGGAATGGATTACAACCAAACAGTCACGCCAATTCCTATACGTGCTAGGGTTTTCCCAGTTTTGGAGTTTTTGGTCAGTATTTTTTTTTCAGGGTGTTTTCTTGGCTTGATTTGAGTGCTTTGAGATTGTTTGTGACTGTGAAAAGCCTCTTTCCTTCAGTTTTTTTTCCATTTCTTTTAGCATCATAGCCCTAGGGTTTTCTAGTGCCTTGGTATGCTGAGCCTCTTGTAGGAGCTTTGGTATTTTGTTTCGCAGCCACCTTCATTATTTGCTTGATTGCATTCAACTCCCTGGATCCATTTTGAGTGATTTAATTTGAAGGAATGAGTCTTGAGCGAGTCTTACCTCTTCCATTCAGTTTTGATTCCTGTCACTTCAAGCAGAGCTCACATTGCTTGTATGGGTCTGTTTCGACATCTTTCTTCGATTTGAGAGATTGTGACATTGGTTTGAGTCTTTGTTTTGTTTGCTTGTGAGTGGGTTGAATTGTTTCGCCTCAACTTTTGCATTAGCATTCTCAAACTAGTGTGAAGATTTGTTTTTCATGTTATTTAGTGCACTGTTTGCTCTATTACATTGAAAAAATCAAAAATATTTTTTCTTGCATTCTTGTCTACATTGTGGAATTGGAAAATCTTTCGCATAACTAGCATTGAGCATTCTAGGAGAGATTTCTCATTTTCATTAGTTTTGCATTTGGTTCTGTAGTGGAAGCTTCTGTGTGTTCTTATTATTTTCTATCGCTTGAAAACTCCTAACCTTCTCATAGATAGCTCTTCATTGAACGAAATGGTATTTTATGGCATGTATCTTGCATTTAGGGGGTCGTGAGATACAACATTCGGTAGGATCTTGGAATTGAAACATAAATACAAGATCAACTTAAAATTTATTCAATTAACCTAAGGCAACATTAAAACTTAACAAAAAATTTATTGGTCTAAGTTAGAGATGTGTTAAAGCATCTTAAAACCTAGCAGCTGTCGCTCGCCATCTGGTTTCAGACAGCGCTAGTACGGACTTGTGCTCCCTGTACCTTCGAGTATATAAAGGGAGACCCCTATAGGTTGCAATCCTTTTATCCATAGGAATCCGAGTCTGCCACCTTGTAACCATGATACACCGAACACAACATCCAAGGAGACTACCTGCACGTACGTCAAGTCCTTGGTTGATTCTTCTTTCATTTTATAACCAAGGTGTCTATGGCAGTTCACGGGAACCTGGTACACCCTTTTACCTAGACTACCTGAGCAGTCATTTCAATCTTTACCAACTCCATAAATTTGAAAACATCATTGAGAACTTGTCCTTTCACGCTCGCTTAAAACTGAAAGAGACTAGAGTCATCTTTGACTATTTCTTGACTCTTAAAACATGAAACAACAAACTTTTGGTTTCAATGTGGTAAAATAAACTAGCTAATATTACACACCCTTTAAATATTGATTACTTGGCCTGTCTTTGTTTTCCTTGGTTTTCATCCAAGAATCTTCGTTTTCGATCTTTTTCCTTTTTCTGGTGTTCTATAGTCACAGTGGTAGAACCATTAGATTCGTCTACTGGAAATCATTTTTTGGATGATTCATCTAAAAATTCTCAGATCTCTGGCTCTACCGAGCTTCAACAGCCTGTTATTCCATCAGAGTACCCCTTTGGAGAACCAGTTGAGTTCCATTGGCCTCTTTCAAATGCTTGGTTTGGATTTGGGGTTGGGGAACCTATTCCCCCTCTTACATCGGGATCACCATTTTTGGTTGCTATCATACCTCCTAGCCCCCGTACTCTTTTGCAAGATCTTATTGTGGATTCAAACATGGATTCTTCTAGTCCTAATGGTAGTGAGGGTATTCCAGTTTCTGATGAACAATACCAACTTTTCCCAAAAGACATCCAACAAGAGCCTGCTCAATCTTCATCATCGGTGTCGCTTCCAGCCAAGTATAGGTCTTTGGGTCAGATTATAGCAGGTATTGCCTCCATGGAAACATCAAATCTGTCAAGGGGTCTAGTTCTCCCATCATTAGGGATGTCTCTGACGACACCTATCTCATCAACGCCTTTTGTTACGTCTATCCCCACTAGGCCTACTGTCTATGTGGCTGCTTCGACACCGGTCGTCACCGCTCAATCGTCAAGAGTTTCCACTTCGGTAGAGACTTTGATTGCCATGGAAATCCCTGATGGCCTTTCTTTTGAGGAGTATCGGCTGGCTATTCAGCAACAGAGTTCCCAGACTAATCAGTCCTCTCAAGATCTCAATCATCCTTACTTTTCTCATTATGGAGCGGATGTTACCCCGATTTATTCACTTCCATTTCAATATGATGAGCAAGGTAACCCTATTTATTTTCTTGCTCCTGAAGCTTATCAGTTCATTAATAATTTTATACCTACCTTGCCTGTGCAACCTTCTAACCAACAAGGAAAACCCTTATAGGGACAACCTTTGGTTTAGCAAATATATGCTTTCGGCCCGCAATGACAACCCTTCTAGGGACAACCTTCGGCCCAGAAAGGGTATGTGTATGACCCATAAGGGAAACCCTTACAGGGAAAACCTTTGGTCCAGAAGGGATTGTTTTATGGCCCGCAGGGTCATCCCTACAATCCTCAAGGTCAACCTTTACAAGCTCAGCCTCTGGTCCAACCAGGGCAACCTTAGGGACCAACCGGGAAACTAGTGTATCAACCGGACCTTCATATGGTCCTGGGGGGCAGATTCATCCATCTCAACCCATGGTGCAACCTCAATAACCATATCTTCCAATTGGTCCAAATGTTGCACAGGTAGAGCCATCTTATGGTCCTGCTCCAGGCCAACCTGGTTATCAGGCACAACCTGGCCCACCCCAACCATCAAGCTAACTTACTCAGCAGGGACAACCTGGTGGCCCTCATCAGTCGGGTCAACCTGTTCAACCAGCACAACCTGCACAGCCTATTAACCCTTCTCAGCAACCGCTCTATTCTATGCCATAGCAAAATCAACCTGTGTGCCTAACCTTTTCGGCTCAGCAGGGCCCCACTTATCAACAGCTTGTTCGACCCCAAGGCAGTTATTTTCCTCAAGGTCAATATCGACCAGTTTACAGCCTGCCTGAAGGTTCTGCTTACTACCCTCAACTTCTAGGCTATACTTATACTCTGCAATAGAATCCCTACGCTTCTCAATCGGGGCCCTCATATACTCAGAACCAGTATCCCGGTTTTCAACCCCCGTGTCCTGGTCCTCAGCTACCATATCAACCGAATTATCCAACTTATACCTCTTATGGTTTGAATCGTTCAGGACAGAACCAATGGGGGCAGATTTATACTCAACCAGGATGGATTATTGGTACAGATCCTTATCAAGGACCTGCCATGCCTTTTAACCCTCAATTACCTGTTCTCGCTACGTTGGAGCTACTAGATGTGTCCAAATTGAAAAATGATCCCATTCTTCATAATCCATTTTGGCCTCCGGTGCCAACGAAGGTTCTTAGTTATTGTCCCAAGTTTGAGGGCAAGTCTGGAGAAGACCCCCAAGCTCATGTCATGGCATACCATTTATGGTGTTCTTCTAATTCTTAGGTGGACGACTCTGTTCGGCTCCATCTCTTCCAGTTCACTCTTACTAGAGCTGCTACTAAGTGGTATATCGAGCTGCCTCGTGGCATCTTTCAAGATCTCAATACTCTTGCTATGGCATTCCTTACTCATTTCCAGTTGCTGGTTCATTATGAAGCTGGGACGCATCTCCTCACATCCTTGAAACAAGACCGAGCTACCCATATCTCGGACCACATTAATGAATGGATATAATGTCGTCATCTGAGCAAGTTTGAAATTCCTTATCAGCTTCTTAATCATTGGTTCACGACCTATTTTTTCAATCATATTGCAAAGGACATCGCCATAGGAGCATGTGTAACCGAGGAAAAAGCCATTGCTCGTGCCGAGTACCTTGATTTAGTGTACTCTCAATAGGGCATTTTATACGACATCCTAATTGAAGCCCCACGTCCTGGAACCTCTAAAGCATCGGCTACCCCATTAGTCGACGACGTTATTGGTTCTGTGTCTCAGACTTCACGCAAGTCTTCCAATGAGAAGTAGAAATCAAATCCTTCCAATAATTATGCTCCTCAGGCTACCCCAGATTCTGGTAAAATCTCAGAGGTCAGCTTTTTTTAGGCCAATCCTGCAGACAAGACTTCCAAGGGGAAAAAGAAGGGAAAGGGTAAGGCCAAATCCAATGCCCAAAAATTGGAATCGTCTAAACCCTGTGTTGATGATGGTTCACAACAAGAGCCGAAGTATCCCTGTTTGATTTGTGAAAAAGATCACTACACTAAGGATTTTCCTCGACGATCCAAGGTTAGTCAACTGCTCAAAGGTGCTAAGGGAACTCCGGTGGTCCTTAAAGAACCTTTCCCATCTCATCAGACCTAGATGGTCGATCAATCGTCACCATATGCATCATTTGGCTCTCAAGTATTCATGATGAACGGTTCTGCACCCATTTCCATCGCTACTCGGTAGAAGGATTATGTCAGATCACGCCAGGTAGCCAGGAAAGAGGTCGTTGATGGTCCTCCTCCCCCACCTGCCTTTGGTCCCCTTGAAATTGAAAGGCCCAATGCTGAACCCGTTATATGGCCACCTTCTAAAGGTGTTATCCGGAAATCTTCTTATAATCATAATTGTTGGAGGGGTAAATCCCCTCTGCGGATAGAGGTGATCCCTACTAGCCCAAATCGGGTCTAGCAACAATTGTATCACGCGAAGGCGCAAATTCCTAATTGAAATAGACCAAATTGTGAAGAAGGCCTACCTTAATTCCAACGTTTTTGTTCATAGAGAAGGTAGCGCTCTCGTTTCCTTGCTTCGATAGATCACAATTCTCCCACTTGTCGCGATTGAACACCTGCACATACAAGAAACACAACAAACACACAAGCGTAAAACCCAATATATGCAATTATGTATCAGTCATAGAAGATACAACTCATGATCACAAAGTATGAACAATACGAGTGGAACCATAACCAAAGTCGCTTATCATTAATCAATACAAAGAAAGATACAACCTAGTTCTGATGCTGGATCTTCCTTCGGCAGGTCGACAGCAGAATACCTCTCAGTAAAGCTCATTGGGAATGGGACAAGCCTCTCTCTTCGGTTGTCTTGAAAATAATCTCCTTGCTACTGATTTGGCTCTATAAGGATTACCAAGGCTCTTGCAGCATCCTTTAGGCTATGAAGGCTCTTGGAGACTAGCTTGCAAAGGAAAATGGAAAGCTTATATAGATGGTGGAAGGGGAGTTAGGATCCCTACAATCATGGGATTGGCCCTATCCTCAAGGAAGCTTCCATGAGAGGTGGAAAACCACTTCCTCTACATGGAGATCTGGAGCCAAACCTCCCAACTCAATTTAGAGACTAGTTTAGGAATTGGTTGGAGTCAATCTTTCGCCATCTATTTTTAAAAAACACTCCTTAATAAGCCTGGCGTGGGTGAAACACTGAGATAGTGCGCTAGCTGGCGCGCCCTATTTGGAGGATTTCCCCCATTGGCGCGAGGGCTGAACTGACTAGTTGTGCCAAGGCAAAAAAGGTTATTTTTAGGGTTTTTCACTAGGAGTGGTCTTCAGGGGAATGAATGCCCTTGTCTAAGGGGATGCCATGAAAGTGGTTTCAGGTCATGTCACTACTCACAGGTCATCGAATAAGCCCTCCAATGTGTGGGATGGGGAATTACAGGGACGGTGACAAATTGCTATGTAACAGGTGCCCCCTAAAGCATGAGGCCCGAAAAAGAGAGAGGGGTGAAATGCTTTACGAGAACGTGTCCAACTGAAAACATTGTCGTCGGAAAACCTGCGTAGAGAAGTACAATTGATATCTCAAATACATGATATATGTGGTATGGGCGTAGCCATCCATAACAGAGTATACAATAATCCGGATCCAAGGCATGGACGCAGCCATCTAATGAGGATCGATAAATAGACTCAGGCATGGTCGCAGCCATCCAGTGAATGAGTCATGTAACCAATCATAATAATCCACATAATCACAACCTCGATTCTAACAGACAAAATCTAGGGTCTTGCGCTCCATCTCGACCCGAACAAAGTACAAGTTCAAGCATGTGAATAAGTGAGCTGAAGTCAAACATGCAAGAAGATCGTCTGATTACCAGCCAATGATGAAAGCTGTTAACAAACGCGAGAGATACCACCAATAGTGACAATGGACCTCAAGGTACTATAGGTACAATATACGGCATGTGAATCAGTGAGCTGGCAACGAACACCCGTAGAATCACTCGATCAGAGGCCAATGATGAAAACCTCACGTCGAACGCAAAGAACCTGCCATTGAGGCATGCAGGCTCCAAGGTACCAGAAGGGAGTCTCTAGTTCAGCTTCCCAGATAATGAGCTGAATTCGACAGGAAGTGACCTTGATCGAAGGTGGGCCATAGTGTTTCCACATCATCGACGCGAGACAGAGGAAAATAATTTTTGTGAATCAGGATTAGATGAGAATCAGAGGAAGGTTGAAACTTTGCAGAGGTCAACTTCTCTTGAACATATCGGTGGCACGACAATGGATTTGGTAGTATTTGACATCAAAAGATCAGGGGTTATGATGACGAGGCAAAGAGCATATGAGAGGTAAAAAGGGATTACCCAAACCCATGGAGGCAAACGGATAATGAGGTGAGATGTCCCCAACCTGACATGAATGCAGACAAGTGCCATGTTCAAGAGCAACATACTGCCAGCACGACAATGATACTGGTTCCATTTTCCCCACCATTTCTGGTGAGTACCCCAATTATTTTTGAAGACAAGCTTGAAGGGGATAGCATATGCTTATAATATAAATCATTCCTTAGGACGAATCCACCCTAGTACATTTAACAAGCCCGAGGAAGGAGAAACTTGAATATCGTCATTACGACTGAATCCGATGTCATCAGGGTTTAGCGAGTCTGAAAAAGGAAGAACTCGGCGTCTTTTCATGTTTAGAGAGTTTGAAAATACAACGGAAAAGTAAACTCCAATAGCCCCTTTTCGTAAATAGTTCCTTAGATCCGAAAAGGTAGAAAACTATGTCTGAGAAAACCTCCTAGTCGTGGTAGGCTATGGTATTCCTTTTTCATAAATAATCTATCCCAGCCCGAAAAAGAGATAAACGTATGCTGGGTAGATGTCGTTTCACAACCACTTTAATGAGATCTAAATGACAAGGGACTCGACAATCTTTTCATGTTTAGAGAGTCAGAAAGGAGCTGAAAGATGACTCCAAAATGAATTTTTCGTGTTTTTATCGAGTCCAAAAAAGTATAAAATACAACTCGTATCACCGTCGAAGCCGTGAAAAAACCTGTCGCTGCACATAAAGGCAAGTGTAAAATCCATTTTTCGACAAAATATATTAAAATATTGAGAAAAATGACTTTTAAAACCTAATTTTGACTTCAAAAGTTATAAATATGCCACAAATGGTAAAAACATATTTACTTTTACTTTTTACCTCATTTGGAGAGAAACAATGGTATTTTTGTGTGCGAACTTGTGGTGGTGATTGTGACTGATCCAGGACACCATTCAGATTCTCGTCAGTCCCAGGTAAGAGGCTCTCCCTTAAGCTCTGTTTTGATCCATTTTTTATGAATTTCCATTGTGCATTTGACCTCTAAGGGGAACCCTTTGGAATTTTAGGGTTCGGCCCATTGGCGTGGGTATCGGGCACGGACCCACACCAATGGAATTTTGCTCACAAAGGGGTCGTGCCAATGGCGCAACGTGATTTTCCACTTTAAATTTTCAAAATGTGAGCCATACATCTAGATTTTTGAATGCAACAGAGATCGAAAAAATAATTTTTAATCATGTTGATGCAGGTATTCAGGCATAATGGTTATTGAATGGAAAGAGAGGGAACATGGAGAAGAAGACGAAATGGCCATGGAAAACGAAGCTTGCATGAATGCACTCCAGAACTGTGGTCTCAAGAAATTCTTCCTCACACCATGCTTATGAGCTCAACCTGAGCTATTAAAGTACTTGGTTAGCATATGGGATGAGAACGAGGAAGTGTTCAAACTTCGGGACCAAGTGATAGAACTTGAGGTCTCTGATGTCTATTTCATAACTGGACTGTCGCGCAGAGGCCCAGTGCCCATTATGACTGGCAGTAGACCTTCTGGAGAGAAGATGGATCAGGTAATGGTGAGAGTGTGCCTAGGGGCACAAACAGGATCGAGAAGTGGGAAAGTGGACATCCACACTGTCCACGACCTAGCACTCAGAGTAGTGCTTCACACTATTGTGTGGGCTACAGGATTGCAGGCACCGCATGAGGCAACCAAGGTGCAGCTCCTACTAGCCTCCGAGTGCATGAATCCTACATTGTTTGATTGGGCCACCGTAGTGACAACCAATATCAAAAGGCATCTGACAAAATGTAAGAAGGCCAAGCTGAAAAAATTTGGATACGGTTCCATTCTGGTGTCGTTCATCTTGGAACGACTACCAATTTTCCAGGGCCAAGGGGAAATAGTTGCTGAGCCAATACCGAGAGAGCCGTAGATGGCCCGCTGGGTAGTAGTTATGCCCAGGTTAGGAGGGGGCCAACAGATGTCCTGGAGGCCCGAGTTCTTTGTGTGGTTACGATGCCAACTGATCATGGTCGAGGATTGGCCCTATGCTGGGACGATCTCACTGAAGACCCAGATCTTCCGCTTCCGGAGGGGGACGACTGGGACGAGGAGCTAGGTATGACTCTTTTTTTTTATGTATTTACGTTTGTTTTTATGATAAATTTCTATTCTAACAACAGTTTTATATGTATGCAGATGTTGGCCCAGAGAGGCCCGCGGGCATGTCGCCCATTGCACGGAGGATCCCTCTTGCGCATGACCCTCAAGCGGAGGGTGGACAAGGGAGCAAGCTAATCCAGAACGTAGAGGGCATTGCTCAGGGGATCTGGGACTATGCACGGCTAGCAGATGTCCCATTAGCTTACTAGCGACACACTGTGGGGGTGCCTAGTCGCCTTCACTGACTTTTGAGGTGATTGGTGCACACGGTAGCATGTTACCATGAGCACCACGCTGATTAGCTATCTAGGGATTTTATATGCATATTTTTTGAGAGAAATGTTGTCTTTGGATGTTATTAGAAAAACATGTATATTTTTTTATTTTATGTGATGTACACAGACTGCAAACTACTCGACATATATATCTATATATCTATTTTTGGATGGATCTTTTTACATGTGATGATGTTTTTACAAGTTGTGCAAATGTCTATCTAGAACCATATTAGCTACTGCATTTGTTAATTTATTCATATGTATGGGTATGTGTTGATATGTGATATAATCAAAATTTATTTTCAGTAAATGAATACGTAGATACAGACGTAAAATGGATGGGTTTCTAACTAAATAATGACCATTAAGCTGTAATACTACAAGTTCTGAGTCCAGATATACAAGTAATTCATGAATACCGAGGTCCACAGCCTCGGTTAATAATTCAAACACGGCACTATATTCCACGATATTATTTGTAGCAGGCCCCAGACACACACCTTACAGGTTGACGAACTCACCAGCAGGATCGTAGATTACCCAAGCTGCCGAAGACAGATTCCTGGTACTGCGGGAGGCACCATCTGTGAAACGAACAAATAGAGTAATGGACATCTGAACAATCAGGAAGACCCGATCAACAGAAAGATGCTTACATTGCACACCGCACCACACATGCACACAAATTAATATACACACCTATGTACACACACCACACCAAAAATAACTCAAGTGTAGTATTTTTTAAGGTACAGCTCGTTCCTAGGCTGCGTCAACGAAACTCCTTCGTAATCAATGAGCTCATAAGCCCCATTTTTCAATACTCATTTTACTATATAGGGCCCATGCCACATGGGTTGGAACTTGCCTGCTCCAAGTTTGTCGTGCGCTTGGTCGTATAGGAGGATGAGGTCCCCTTCGACAAAGGAACGTGGAGAAACTGATTGATCAAAGTGAGCTTTGACTCGCTTCTTCTGTGCTTCAATGATTAAGGCAACGAAGCGAAGGGTTTCATCCAGCCATTCAAAATACAAGAGATGTTCTTCTTCAGGAGAAGTGTCGGGAAAAAGTTCCACAGCCAACTTTAAAGAAGGAATTTCGCATTCAACTGGGAGAGTTTCTTCCAGACCATACACCAATTGGAATGATGTGAATCCGGTTGCACTCTTTGCTGACGTCCGGTAAGCCCATAGAGCTGAGAACAATTGGAGATTCCAATTGGACTTATGAATACCAATTATCTGTTGAAGCATTGTGACTAAAATTTTTTTCACAACCTCAACTTAGCCATTTGCATGGGGGTAGTATGGTGTTGAGCTATCATGTCGCAAGCCCAATCTTGATTTCAGCTCGGCCATCATGTAATATCGAAAATGAGTGCCATGATCGGTAACAATGGCCTAAGGGACCTCAAAATGTACAATCATGTGGTTGAAGATAAATTGGGCAGTTGTCTTACCATCAGCAGTTAGTGTAGGCATCGCTTCGGCCCAATTAGTAAAGTAGTCTACAACGATGATTATATATGCATGCCCCCCGGCTGAATGAGGTTTACACATCATGAAATCTACGCCCCATTTCGCAAAAGGGCCTATGGTAATGACAGGGTGCAGAGGGAGGGGTGGCGCGTGCATCTTGCGCTGAAAAACCTGGCACGAATGACATTTTCGGACTGCAACAATACAATCTTTGAATATCGACGGCCAGAAGTAGCCCGCATGCAGAATCTTCTGGGCAGTGGCATATCTGGACATGTGAGCACCACAGGCGCCACTGTGACAGTCATTCAAGACTCTTTTAGCCTCTTCCAGGGTCAAGCACCGGCAGAGTACCGAATCTACTCCAACCCGATATAAGGTATCTCCCACAATGCGATAGGGTTGAGACTGATGCCGAATCCGACGTTGGGCATCTTTGGTCAACTCAGACCGGAACATTGAAGTTTGAAGATACACTACGATGTCACCATACCATGGATCGCGAGTGCTAATAAGAAAGAGTGTTTCGTTTGAGATATGATCCTTAGGGTGAGATGGGGTGGAGTCTGTCGGGAGGGAGCAAATGAGATCCGCAAAAACTAGTGATTTGGTCGACTTAGCAGTGGTAAACTCTAAATCGAACTCCTAAAGGATGACGGTCCATTTGGAGTACTTTCCCCCCAGTAATTGTCGAGATAGAATGTACATCATGGGGTTGCAATCTGAAACCATGGTTACTGTGCGCAACAGGATGTAGTGGCGGAAACGCTGCACAGCTTGAACTACGGCTAATGCTAGTTTCTCGACGTGAGCGTAACACGTTTTTGTATCGAGAAGATTCTATGATAGATAATAAACAATGTGTTCATTTCCATCATCTTCACCCTACACCAGAACCATAGCTATGGTGCTAAACGCGGCGGCCAAGTATAGAGTGAAGTCACGGTGATAGTTTGGAGGATGAAGCAATGGAGTATTAACGAGTAACGTCTTGAGCTTCTCGAAGGATCGCTGAGCAATCTCGTCCCAATGAAAGGGAACTTTTTGCTTTAAAATACGCGTGAATCCTTTGGCCACTTCCACATAGTTCGGGATGAAGCGTCGTAGGAAATTAGCTTTTCCTTGCAGACTCTGCAATTGGTGTAACGAAGAGGGTGATGGGAGATTTACAATAGCCTCGACCTTTAGGGGGTCAAGGCGAATTCCGTCCTTGGAGACTATGAACCCCAAAAGATGGCCAGAATCCACGCAAAAGACGCATTTATGAGGATTAAGCAGGATATTATAGCGTCTACAGCGAAGAAAAATACGGCGGAGATGTTCAGGATGGTCCTCTCGCCGAGTTGAATGAGGTAGCAAATTGTCTAGATAAGGCTGAACGATATGGCGTATGTCGTGGAATACGTAAGACATAGCACGCTGGAAAGTAGCTCCAGCATTATTTAAGCCGAACAGGAGCTTTTTATAAGAAAAGGTACCCCACGGATAGATGAATGCAGTCTTGTGTTGATTGGCAGGTAAAATATTTATTTGATTGTACCCGGAAAAGCCGTCCATCAGGGAATAAATCTCACTCCCAGCACATTCATCAATGATTTGATATATGAATGGAGTGGGGTAATTTTCCTTAGGACAGGCCCGATTAATATCATGGTAATCAACGCAGACTCTTATAGTACCCTACTTCTTATCTACAAGGACAATATTTGAGACCCATTCTATGAGGGGAATCGAGTAAATGAAGCCCGCGTTCAGAATTTTTTCAACTTCTGCTTTAATGGCAACAGCTTTGCAAGGATGCACTGGGTGTAGGCACTGGCACACGGGTTTTGCACCAGGATAGGTAGGAATATCGTGCACTACTATGCTGGGATCAATCCCAAACATTTCCTCATAGGACCAAGCGAACACATCTCTGAATTCACGGAAAAGATCGGTATAAACTTGTATCTCATCAGGAGAACAAGTCACTCCCACATGTATGTTCTCGACTTTCCCGGCTTGACGGAGATGTCAATTGAAATTGTTTGAGTAATGTTGCTCAAGTGTCCTTTCGAAAGGACCTCATGAGTCAATATGGGCGTCTAGAGAGGAGGCGTAGGAACCTGAGATGCAAAACGCTCTAGACAATTAGAAATTTCCCCCAGGCTAAGCATGAAGGAGGAATGATGATGTCCATCACTCCAAGGCAGCTCCTAAAGAGGCATTGTTTCAACAATGGCCTCATAAGAAGGGAATATCTCTTTAAGAGGATCAGCCGAGTCGGCCTCGCCGAGCCAAGGGGAATTGGGAATAGATATCTAAAGCCATGCTTGAAGGAGCATGTTGAGGAGGAGGAGGATCGGATGCGGCAACAATTTCACAGTAATTAATCTCTACTGGAGTTAAGGGCATCGATTCTCCAAAATCAGTCACCTATTCAGGCAAAGGGATGATCCATGGGTCGTCAGACCTAGAGATCGTATTAACTTGAACAGTGTGTGGTGGTGGCGCGGGAAACATACCCATGAGGATGGGGTCCTTGAAGAGACCGGGTCCTACACTGTCAGGGGGATTGGGGATCTGATCCACGTAAGGAACGTTGTTCTCATAGGATGAGGTGAAGAAAGACAATTGATCCACAGTAAAGATTTTCCCTCATGAGGAAACTTAAGAAGTCGGAAGAGGGTGGACGACACACATAACATGGTGTGAGTCCAACTACAACTGAGAAGAAGATTGTAGTTAAGCCTGGCATCAACCACTTCTACTTCTACATTGACTGTCTTCCCTTGTAGCGTAATCAGAAAACTCTCGAGAAAACCCAGGGGTTTTGATTCCCGACCATTAAATGCTTCTAAGGCATTGGGAGACGATGAAAGAGCCGGAGAGCCAATGGCCTTCCAACAGTTAGATGACATGACACAGGTGGAAGCACCTTCATCCACAATGGCCCTATGGATGTTGAGGCCGTTGATCTCGACTTGTATCACAAGAGAAATTTGATGCGGAAGTCGAGGGGAAAAATTTTCTAGGTCGAAGGTGAGAAGATTAGAATCAGTGGGATCGATTCCACCAATCATAGACAACAGAGCTTTCTGTTGTGAAGGGCAACTTTGAAGGACTTCCAATGTGAACATAGAAGAAGGCGCCTATGCCAAATCCTCAAAAATACTATAATGCTTAGTGGCACAGGCATTTGGGTTGTAGAAAGATCTTCACAGAAAACCTTTAGAGGGTGGCCTCACAACAGGTTCAGGAGTAGGCTTCTCAATTTCCAAATGACCAGAGACAGGTGGAGGAGGTGGGCCATCCACAACTTCCTTCCCAGCTGCCTGATGCAATCCGACATAATCCTTCGAGTGCGTGTCAATTGAGACAGGTGCAACACCATTCATCATAAAGACCTGGGACCCAAATGGTGCAGATGGTGAAGGTTGTTCAACCATCTGGGTCTGTTGAGATGGGAACGGTTCTTTGAGAACTACTGGAGTCCCTTTGGAGCCTTTGAGAAGTTGACTAATTTCAGATCGTCGGGGACAATCCTTGGTAAAATGATCTCCTACATAAATAAGGCAGGGGTACTTCGGTTTATGTTGAGAACCATCATTAGTGCGAGGTTTAGAAGACTCTGGTTTAGGGGCATCGGGTTTGGATTTTCCTTTGCCCTTCTTCTTTCCTTTGGAGGCCTTTTCTGTGGGATTAGCCTAAACGGTGTTGACCTCTGCAGTTTTCCCAGAATCTGGAGGAGCAGGAAGAGCAGAATTATTGGAAGAATTAGAATTTTGCTTCCCGTTTGAAGATTTTCGAGAATTTTGAGACACGAAACCAATAACACCTTCCACTGTAGGGGTAGGTGGTGCTTTAGAGGTTCCCGGGTGTGGAGCATCAGTCAGAATATCATAAAGCGTGCCAGACTGAGAGTATACCAGGTCTAGATATTGGGCATGCGCGATGGCTTGTTCTTCAGTCACACATGCCCCCATCACAATATCTTGAGTGATCTTGCTAACAAATGAGGTGGTGAACCAATGATTTAGTAGCTGATTAGGTATATCAAACTTGATCAGTCTACGACGACGTCGCCACTCATGAATATGGTCAAATATGTGGGTGGCTTTGCCCTGCTTCAACGAAGTTAGGAGATGCATCTCGGCTTCGTAACGAACCGGTAACTGAACATGAGTCAGAAAAGCCATGGCTAATGTGTTGAAATCTTGAAAGATGGCATGGGGTAATTCGATATACCACTTAGCGACAACACCTGTAAGAGTGCGCAGGAAGAGACATAGACGAATTGAATCATCTACCCAAGAATTAGACGAACACCATAGATGGTAGGTCATTACGTGAGCTTAGGGGTCCTCTCCAGCTTTACCTTCAAACTTAGGGCAGTCGCCGAGTACCTTGGTCAGAACCGGGGCCTAATAAGGATTGTGAAGAATCGTATCATTGGTTGATTTAGAAACGTCCGGTAACTCCAAGGTAGCCAAGAACGGTAATTGTGGATTAAAAGGCATAATAGACCCTCGATAAGGACCTGTACCTGTACTCCATGCTGGTTGAGTGTATCCTTTCCCCCATGGGTTTTGTCCCAGACGATTCTGACCATAGGGGGTATAGGGCGTATAACCAGTCTGATATGGCTGTTGGTAACTAGTGTACGGGGGTTGATAACCATAGTATGGACCTTGATTATATGTCGACCCTGTTTGAGCAGTCTGTGGATTAGGCTGCTGAGTATAGGTGTAGCCAGGTTTTTGAATGTAATAATGGGAACCTTGGGGTGGGTTATAAGTCAGTCGAGATTGACATTGAGAATAATAACTGCCTTGGGGTTGAGCGGGCTACTGGTAGGTGGAACCCTGTTGAGCCTGATAATTAGGGTGCACTGCTTGATTCAGTTGTGGCATCGAGTAAATCCGCTGTTGAGCAGGGTTGACAGGATGTGCAGGCTGGCCTGGTTGGACAGGCTGGCCTGGTTGGACAGGCTGGCCTGGTTGGACAGGCTGACCTGGCTGGACGGGTTGACCTAGTTGAGCAGGTTGACCCGGGTAAACAGGTTGTGCCGGTTGTGCGCATTGACCTGGGTAATGTGGGACACCAGGCTAAGCCAGATGGGCCAGTTGGCCGGGTGGTGGAACGAGGCTGGGTTGTGGCTGGTAACCGGTTTGACTTCCAACAGGACCGTAAGATGATCCTGGTTGATGTGCAACATTCGAACGAATAGGATACTGAGGTTGCATAGGTTTTGAAGGTTGGACTTGCCCCCCAAGACCGTACAACGGCCCCGGTTGGTACCCCGATTGACCTGTGGGTCCTTGAGGTTGCCCTGGTTGGACCACAGGGTGAGGCTGGATAGGTTGCCCTGAAGGGTTGTAGGACTGTCCTTGTCGACCGTATAAAAACCCCTGGTGGCCCGAAGGATAGCCTTGTAAGAGATGTCCTTGCGGGTCGTAAGGATAACCAGGTTGGCCCAAAGGTTGGCCCTAGAAGGGTTTCCCTTGCGGGTTGTAGGGTTGCCCAGCCTGGTTAGATGGAAAACCTTGACCATGGAGATAAGCCTTTGGAGTGGGTAAATGTAAAGGGTTTCCCTACTCATCGTAATTATATGGAAAAATGCAAACAGGGGTACCATCCTATGCATAATGCGAAAAATACGAGCGGTTATGATCTTGAGAGGATTTTTTGACCTCGGGGTTCGATTATTGTAGGGAAAATCGATACTCCTCAGGAGAAATGTTCTCTGGCATAGCAGATGCTATATAGATGTCTTCAGGAAGCGATGTGTTCCTTACGGACTGAGTGGTAACAGCGGGCGTAGATGTGGCCACACAGACGGTGGGCCTAATAGGAACTGAAGTGATCTGAGGGGATGACATGATGGGTGTCCTTGGAGAAATCCCCAATGAAGGAATAACCGACCTCGTAGAGGGAGTTGATATCCCCATATAGGCAATGGCGGTCATGATCTGACTCAAAGATCTATATCCCGCTGGAAGTGAGGGACTGGGAAAAGACATGATAGATAAATCGGGGTTGTCTTCTGGGAAAAACTGGTAATATTCACCAGACGTGGGGATTTCCTCACCAGGAAAATGGCTGGATGAGCCCATGTCTGAACCTGCCGCTAGATTTGCTAGAAGATGGCGAGGACTAGGAGGAATAACAACAGCTATAAAAGGTGAACTCGATGTAAGAGGAGGGAAATGTCCCCCTACTCCAAATCTATACCAAGTGTTGGATAAGGGCCAATTGAACTCAACTGGTCCTCTAAATGGAAGCTCAAACAGGAACAATCACCCATTGGGAAACTTGGAAACAATGGGTTGCTCTGGTTCAGCAGAGGATTGTGAGACCTCTAATGAATCGTCCGTATATGGACTACCAGTAGACGAAACTGAGGGTTCTGCCACTGTGACAGTAATGAAAAAAGGAAAAGATCAAACACAACACATGGGTTGAAAAAAATCAAGGCACACAATCAAACGGCTAACAAGAAAATTATAACAGGGCGTGTGATCACAGGTGATTTATTTTACCACATTGAAACTTAGAAACTTCACCATTTCATGTTTTAAGAGTCGAGAAACGGATGAAAGGTGACTATCTCTTTCAGTTTTGAAGCAAGTGTGAAAGGACAAGCGCTTGGCGATATTTTCAAATTTAAGGAGTCATATAAGATCAAAATGACTACTCAAGAATGCTAGGCAAAAGGTGTACCAAATAACCGTGAACTGCAATATACACCTTGGTTTCAAAATGAAGGAGAAATCAACCAAGGACTTGATGTATGTGCAGGAAATCTCCCCGAATGTTGTGTTTGGTGTATCACGGGTATAGGGCGGCATACTCGGCTTCCTATGGATAAATAATAGAAACCTAGTGGGGTCTCCCTTTATATACGCGACGGTATGGGGAGCACAAGTCCGTACTAGTGCTATCTAAAGCAAAGAGGCGAATGATAGCTACTAGATTTAACGACGCCGAAACACGTCTCTAGCCTAGACCTCTAAATATTTTGTTAATGTTTCAATGTTGCCTTAGTGTAAAATGAATAAATTTTAATGTTAATCTTCAATTATGTTTCAATTTTCAGGCCCTAGCGAGTGTAATGTCTCAAAATCTCCTAAATGCACACTACATGCCACAGTATATCATTTCATTCGATGAAAGCTAATTACGAGAGAGTTAAGAGCTTTTCACACAATACCAAAATTACTAGACAACAACCAGTGATGTCTCTAATGTAGCTAATGGAAACTAAAAAGCTTTTGTTTCAAAGTTATGAATCACTAATAACACAGAAAAGATTCAATTTGCATTAACTAATCAAGAGCAAAAGAGATTTTTTGTATTTTCAGTGTTTGAGAGTAAAGTGCACTAAACAAATGAAAACTAATGAAATGAAAATTTTGAGAAGCGAAAGCAAAAGAGTAAAATCAAGCAAATTTCACTCAATGCAAATACACAATCAGAGCTCAAATCGACAAAACAATCCCTCAAAACCAAGAGAATCCCAAAGACTCAAATGAACCATGTAGTCTAGGCCCAAAATGAGACAAGGTTGAATTCGAATGAGGAAGAAACCAATCACTCAAAAAATGCAACAAAACGATAGAAAACCACCAAAAAAATGCAGAGGAGCAATCACAAAGTTTACTGAACAGATAGAAACCAAAAACTCCCACGGGAGGCTCGACACACTATAACACCTAGATGCCTTAGGGCTAGAATGTGAAATCAATAGAAGAGGGCAAAAAAGCAAAGGATGAAGGCCACAGTCAGTCAAACAAGGCTCCAGAACACTCAGGTAGTCATAAAAATGGAACCAAAATCACAGATCAAGCTCAGAAAGCTCAAAACAGAGCAAACCCTAGCACCTTACAAAATTGGCGCGACTGTCAGGCTGAATCTAGCGCCAGAACAGGATTGGCGCAGGTAATACACTGGCAACATGTGCCAATTGGCGTGACTGTCAGGCTAATAAACGCGCCAGTTGAGTTTACTAAGAAAAAATAAAAAAGAGCAATCCAAGATATAGACAAGTGATGGTGAAGCTAAACAAAAGCCAAACACACGAAAAGAGCCAGCCAAAAGAACTGATCAAGAAAGCAATGTCACGAATCGACTGAAAAGATAAGAAAATACTCCAAATCAATGTCTCCCGAGCGGAGTCGCCAACTTTTTAGAGAGGTAAATCCCTTCTGTGGACAGAGGCGATCCCTACTAGCCCAGATCGGGTCTAGCAACAATCGTATCACGCTAAGGCGCAAATTCCTAATTGCAATAGACCCAATTGTGAAGAAGGCCTACCTTAAGTCCAACATTGTTGTTCATAGAGAAGGTAGCAGTCCTGTTTCCTTGCTTTGGTAGATCACAATTCTCCCACTTGTCGCGATTGAACACCTGCACATACAAGAAACACGACGAACACATAAGCGTAAAACCCAATATATGCAATTATGTATCAATCAGAGAAGATACAACTCATGATCACAAAGTATGAACAATACGAGTGGAACCATGACCAAAGTCGCTTATCATTAATCAATACAAAGAAAGATACAACCTAGCTCTAACGCTGGATCTTCCTTCGGTGCATCGACAGCAGAATACGTCTCGGTAAATCTTGTCGGGAATGCGACAAGCATCTCTCTTCAGTTGTCTTGACAATAATATCCTTGCTACTGATTTTGCTCTATGAGGACTATCAAGGCTCTTGCAACATCCTTTAGGCTATGAAGGGTCTTGGAGACTAGCTTGCAAACTAAAATGGCAAGCTTATATAGATGGTGGAAGGGGAGTTGGGATCCCTACAATCATGGGATTGGCCCTATCCTCAAGGAAGCTTCCATGAGAGGTGGAAAACCACTTCCTCTACATGGAGATCTGGAGCCAAACCTCCCAACTCAATTTAGAGATCAGTTTAGGAATTGGTTGGAGTCAATCTTCCACCATTTATTTTTGAAAAACACTCTTTAATAAGCTTGGTGTGGGTACAACACTGAGAAAATGCGCCAGCTGGCGCACCTTATTTGGAGGATTTCCCCCATTGGCGCGAGGGCTAAACTGACTAGTCACGCCAAGGCAAAAAAGGCTATTTTTAGTGTTTTTCACAAGGAATTGTCTTCAGTGGAATGAATTCCCTTGTCTAGGGGGATGCCATGAAAGTGGTTTCAGGTTATGTCACTGCTCACAGGTCACAGAATGAGCCCTCCAATGTGCGGGACGGGGAATTGCAGGGATGGTGACAAATTGCTGTGTAACAATAACGCCCATGCTGCTCAGAATTACAGTATAGTTAAGGATTTAGCATAGGCGCTTTCCGCGATGTCCACATTAGAAGTGCTCCAAAGTTGTCTATTTCAACGGAAAGCGTTATTATCTGCGATCGTCAGGAATGATCCTGCTGATTCTAGCCTTCTCTCTTTCAACTTAGAGAGTTTTTTCCCCCGATTTCCGCACCAGATTGCGTTTTTTATACAAGTTGGTATCAACAGTCTCAACATCCATAGGACCATAGTGGATGAAGGTGCATCTACCTGCGTCATGTCATCAGCTTTCAGGTAGGATATTTTCTCTCTAGCCCTAACTTCTTCACCCAATGCCCTTGAGGCATTCGATGGAATGGAATCAAAACCCTTGGGTGTTCTCGCTAGCTTGCCAATCATGTTGCAAGGAAAGATAGTCAACATTGAAGTAGAAGTCGTTGATTCCAAACTCAATTACAATATTCTACTCGGTCGCAGTTGGACTCACGCTATGATGTGTGTTCCACCCACCCTCTTTCGAATTCTAAAGTTTCCACATGAGGGTAAAATCATTACTGTTGATCAGTTTTCATTCTTTACCTCATCTTCCAAGAACAACGTACCATACGTGGATCAGATTCCTAATCCCCTTGATAGTATAGGGTCGGGTCTTTTCAAGGGTCCCGCTCTCATGGGTATTTTTCCCCTTCCACCACTGAATACCGTTCAAGTCAATATGGTCTCTCGGTTAGATGACCCTTGGATCGTCCCTTCACCTGAACAAGATGATTCATTTGGAGATTCAATGATGCTCAGTCCAATCAAGATCAATTATTGTGAGATTACAGCTACATTGAATTCTCCCCCTTCTAAAGCTACTTCTTTGAGCATGTCTCTCGACGTGTATTCTCAATCCCCCTAGCTTGGTGATGTGGATTCGCCCGATCCTTTGAAATAAGTGTTTCCATCCGATGAGGCTATCATGGAAACCATGTCTCTAGAAGATCTACCGTGGAATGATGGGCATCATCATTCCTTGTTTATGCCTTGCCTTGGGGCAATGTCTACCTGTCTAGAGAATTTTGCATCCCAAGTTCCTTCTTCACCACTTCAAACACCTATTTTGACTCATGAAGTCTTTGTGGAAGGAAAATTGGGTAACATTAATCAAACGATGCCTATCAAAATTCCCGTAAAACTGGGGATTGTCGAGAACATCCATGTGGGAGTCACTTGCTCTTTTGAGGAAGTCCAAGTGTACACTAGTCACCTTCACGAATTCCGTGATGTTTTCGCCTGGTATTACAAAGAGATGTCTAGAATTGACCCAAATATTGTGGTGCACGCTATTCCCACCTACCCAAGTGCGAAGCCTGTTTACCAGCATCTTCATCCTGTGCATCCTCGAAAAGCCGCCGCGATCAAAGCTGAAGTTGAAAAACTTCTCAAAGCAGGTTTCATTTATCTGATTCTCCTGACTAAATGTGTTTCTAATATATTTCCTGTGGATAAGAAGTAGGGCGCCATTTGTGTTTGTGTTGATTATCGCGATATCAATCGGGCCTGTCCTAGGGATAACTATCCCACCCCATTTATCGATTAGATCATTGATGATTGCATGGGGAGTGAAATATTCTCCCATATGGATGGTTTTTCTGACTATAACCAGATTAACATTCTCCCATTGGATCAACACAAGACCTATTTTATCTATCCATGGGGAGCTTTCACATATAAGAAACTCCCTTTCGACTTGAAGAATGCTGGGGCTACATTCCAGCGCGTGATGTCTTATCCCTTTCACGGTATTCGACATTTTGTCCAACCATACCTGGATGACCTTCCAGCTCATTCAGCTGCATGGAAAGACCACCTGGAACATCTCTGTCAAATATTTCTTCGTTGTAGATGCTACAACATTAGGCTCAATCTGCATAAATGCATCTTCTGCGTCGACTTCGGTAGACTCTTAGGGTTTATCGTATCTAAAGATGGAATTCGCCTTGACACTCTTAAGGTTGAGGCTATTTTCAATCTCCCCTCCCCATCCTCATTACACCAGCTCTAGATTCTCCAAGGGAAAGCCAATTTCCTCCGTCGTTTCATCCCGAACTATGCCAAAGTAGCCAACGGATTTACACGACTTTTAAAGCAGGATGTCCCTTTCTGTTGGGATGAGATTCCTGAGCAGTCTTTTGATAGACTTAAGACTTTGCTTTTCAACACTCCTTTATTACGTCCTCCAAATTACCATCGTGATTTCACCCTCTACCTAGCTACCACCTTCAACACGATCGCCATGGTATTGGTTCAACATGATGATGACGGTAACGAACATGTCGTTTACTACTTGTCTCGAAACCTTCTTGACCCTAAAACACGCTACGCATATGTCGAGAAGTTAGCGTTGGATGTGGTCCAGGCCGTCTAACGTTTTCGTCATTAAATTATTTTATGCACGGTGACTGTGATTTCTGATTGTAACCCCATGATTTATATTCTGTCACGGTAGTTGCTGGGGGGGAAAATAATCGAAGTGGATCTTTATCCTCCAAGAGTTTGATTTGGAGTTCACTATCGCCAAATCGAAGAAATCACTTGTTTACGCTGATTTGATTTGTTCTCTCCCCACTGACTCCGCTCCTTCCTCTTCCGAGAATCATATTCTAGATGAAACTCTCTTCCTGATCAATACCCTCGATCTATGGTATGGTGATATCATCATGTACCTCCAAACGTATACTTTCAGGTCTGACTTAACAAAAGATGCCCGACGCTGCATTCGGCATCAATCACAACCTTATCGTATTGTTGGAGATACCCTTTATCGTTTCGGAGTCAATTCCATACTCCGCCAATGCCTGACCCTCGAGGAAGTGGAGAAATTTTTAAATGACTACCACAGTGGCACCTGTGGTGGTCACATGTTTGGTTATGCCACTGCACAAAAGATTCTTTGTGCTGGCTATTTCTGGCCCTCAATTTTTAAATATTTCATTGTTGCAGTTCGCAAATTCCATGCGTGCTAGATTTATCAATGCAAGATGCATGCATCGCCTATTCCTTTAAACCCTGTCATTACCATTGGTCCTTTTTCCAAATTGGGCTTATATTTTATGACATGTAACCCTCGTTTGGCTAGGGGGCATGCCTATATTATCGTCATCGTATATTATTTTACAAAATGGACCGAAGAAATGCCTACATTGGTTGCGGATGGTAAGACAGTGGCACAGTTCATATTCAATCATGTTATTGCTCGGTTTGGTGTCCCTTAAACCATCCTCACCGATCATGGTTCTCATTTTCGGGATTATATGATGGCAGAGCTGACGTCTAAGTTGGGTCTGCGTCACGACAGCTCAACGCCTTACCATACTCAAGCTAATGGCCAAGTTGAAGCTGTAAACAAGGTCCTTGTTACAATGCTTCAACAAAAAATCAGGATCCATAAATCAAACTGGCATCTCATGTTGTTTTCATCTCTATTGACTTACTGAACATCGATAAAAAATGCAACCAGATATACCCCATTTCAGTTGGTATACAGTTTGGAAGCCATGCTTCCGATTGAATGTGAAATCCCTTCACTTCAATTAGTTGTGGAATTACTGCCTGATACTTCGCTTGATGAAGAATGTCTCCTCTACTTAGAGATATTGGATGAAAATCATCGCTTAGCTACCTTGGTCATCGAATCATACAAGAAGCGAGTCAAAGCCCATTTTGACCAAACCGTTTCTCCTCGTTCTTTCATCGAAGGCGATCTCATTCTTCTATACAACCAAGCTCACGAAAAGCTAGACGCATGAAAATTCCAACCCATGTGGGATGGGCCCTACATCATTAAACGCGTGTTACAGAATGGGGCTTATGAGCTTATTAACTATGAAGTTTTTCCTTTATCGCAGCCCAGAAATGGCTTGTATCTGAAAAAATATTATGCTTGAGTCATTCATGTGTGATATGTGTATATAGGTGATTTTTTTCATTTCGTATGCTTTCGTTTGATGCGCTTTGTGAGATTTTTTCTTCTTATTGGGTCTTTTTTGAGATGCAAATGTCTATTTCCCCTTATGTCGGTTTCGTGGATGGTGCTTCCTGCAGTACTAGGAACTTGTCTTCGACAGCCTTGGTAATTTATGATAATGTTAGTGAGTTGACTAACTTACAAGGTATTTTTCTAGGACCAGCTACAAACAATGTCGTTGAATATAGTGCAGTTTTGGAACTATTAACCGAGGCAGTCAACCTCGGCATATGCGCATTGCTTGTGAAGTTGGATTCACAACTTGTTGTTCTCCAACTGAATGATCATTATTCGGTTCGAAACCCATGCATTTTGAGATTGTATTTGCGTATTCATTTACTTTAAATACATTTTGATTTCATTACATATCAACATATACCAAGATGAATGAATACATTAACAGATGCAATAGCTAACATTGTGCTGGATAGACATTTGTGCAATTTATAAAAACATCATCATATGTACATAGACCCATGTAGAATATATATATATATATATATATCGTTCGTTTGCAATGTGTGCATCATAAAACCCACAAAATAATATATGTTTCTTTCAGTTACATCGTGAGACAACATGTCTCTCAAAAATATGCGAAAATAAAGCCTAAGTGCCTAATTGGCATGGTGCTCATGATAGCATGTCACTACTCATACCAACCACCTCAGAAAATGGTGGATACGACTCGGCACCCCTATAGTATGCCTCTGATAGGCCCGAGGCACATCATCCAAGTGAGCATAGTCGAGGATCCCACGGGCGATCCCCTCTAGATTCTGCACTATCTCCTCCTCGCCACCCTCACCATGAGGATCGAAATCACGAGGAATCAGCCTCGCTACCGGCAACATGCCTGCAAGATGCTCTGGGCCAACATCTGCATACATATAAGGATAACTGTCATAACATGCATATATATCAAAAAAATTATAAACTCATGAAAATAAAAAATGAGTCTTACCAAGTTCTTCTTCCCAAGCCTCTCCCTCCGGGAGTGGGAGGTCTAGGTCTCCGGTGAATTCTATGCTAGCATAGGGCCAATCCTCCATGACAATCAATTGTCGTTGGAGACAATAAAAAAACTCTGGCCTCCAGGACATCTGTTGGCCACCCTCTACTCTAGGCATCAGTGTCTCCCATCAGGCCATCCGTGGCTCGGTGGGTGATGGCTCTGGGACTATAACCTCCTAACGCTGAAATATGAACAATCGTTCCAAGAAGAATGATACCATAATCAACCCATACCCAAACTGCTTGAGTTTGGTCTTATTGCACTTGGTGAGCTGCTGTTTGATGTTGATAGTCACAGCCTCAGCCCAGTTGAACAAAGTTGGGTTCATACACTCTAAAGTAAGAAGAAGTTGTCTCTTTGTGGCCTCATGCGGTGCCTGCTATCCTGCAGCCCGCGTGATAGTGTGCAACACTACCCTTAGTGCCAAATTAGGAACAATTTGGATATCCACTTTGCCGCTCCCTGATCCTTTTCGTGCCCCCTGGCACACCCTGTCAATGACCATTGCCATACTTTCTCCAGAATGCCAGGTACCGGTTAAGATAGGGACTGCACCCCTACGTGACAACCCAGTGATGAAATACACATTGGAAACTTCAAGTTCAAGCTCCTAATCCCAAAGTACGAAATTTTCTTGATCTTCTTCCCAAATGCTTATTATATATTGAAGAAATTCGGGTTGAGCTTAGATACATGGTGTCATGAAGAACTTCTTGAGCCCAAAATTCCTTAGGGAATTCATGCATTGTTCATTTCCCATTGCTTGTTCATCCTCTTCACTGTGTTCTCTCTCCTTCCACTCAATAAGCATATTTTTGTGCTTTGTACCATCATGAATCGATCACGGGAACATTAGAAAACCCCTTGGTCATTAAAATTTGAAGTCTATTGGTTGAATTTTCTTAAATATAAAGCAGATTTCAGGTTGCGCGGTTGGCGCGGTTGTTTGGCTAATAGTCGTGCCACCTGGCACGACCCTTGTGTAAAAAAGGGTCGATTGGCCCAGGTCCGTGCTCGAAACCCGTGCCAACCGCGATGACCTAGAATTTGAAAATTCCTCCCTAAGGGATCCCAAATGACAAATAAATGCAGTAAAATATAGCTTAAAAGATGGCAAATAGAGTCGGATCTTACTTGAAATAGACGAAATCTAGATTGGTCCACTAGATTGTTCATAATCGTTGCCTGAATATCGCAAAGGAAATGGGTCACTATTGCTCTGCAAAGAGGTAAAAGTGAAAAGTAAATATTTTTTACCATTTATGGCCTTTTATAACTTTTCAAAGTCCTAAAATAGGTTTTAAAACATATTTTTCGATATATTTTCATATTATTTTCGAGGAATACATTTTACACGCATCTTTTTGTGCAGCGATAGGTTTTCACGTGGTTATGACGAAGAAACAAGTTGTATTTTATACTTTTTCGGACTCTGTAAAAAAATGAAAAAGTCACTACTGGAGTCACCTTTCAGCTCTTTTCTGACTCTCTAAAATTGAAAAGATCTCCGAGTCGCTTGTCGTTTTGAACTTGTTAAATTGGCTGCGAAATGATATCTACCCAATATACATTTACCCCTTTTTTGGGCTGGGATGGATTATTTACGAAAAAGGAATACCTTAGCCGATCGTGACTAAGAGGTTATCTCAGACACAATTTTCTACCTTTTCGGATGTATGGGACTATTTATGAAAAGGGACTGTTGGAGTTTTCTTTTGCCCCTTCTTTTCAAACTCTCTAAATATGAAAAGATGTTGAGTTCCTCCTTTGTCAGACTCGTTAAAACCTGATGACATCAAATTCCATCATCATGACGTTGCTCAAGTTCCTCCTTCCTAGGGCTCATAAAATGTACTAGGTTGGATTTGTCTGAAGGAAAAAATTACATCGCAAGCACATGCTATCCCCTTCAATCTTGTTTTTAAAAATAATCAGGGTACTCGCCAGAAATGGTGGGGGAAAATGGAACCAAGATTGCAGTCGTTTTGGCAGTATGTCGCTCTTGAACATGGCACTTGTCTGCATTCGTGTTGGGTTGGGGATATCTCGCTTCATCAGTTGTTTGCCTCCATGGGTTTGGGTAATCATTTTCAACCTCTCATCTACTCTTTTCCACGTCACCATGACCTCAAATCCCTTGATGTCAAATACTGCCAAACATACTGTCGTGACATCGATATGTTTAAGAGAAATTTGCCTCTGATGTTTTCAACCTCCCTCTGATTCTCTCTTGGTCTTGATTCACAAAAATCATGTTCCTCTGTCCTGTGTCGATGATGTGGGAAAAATTATGGTCTACCTTTGATCAAGTTCACTTCTTGTCGACTCCAGTTCATTATCCAGGAGGTTAATCTAGGGACTCCCTTTAGGTTCCTTGGAGCGTGCATGCCTCAATGGTAGGTTATTCGCATTCGACGTAAGGTCCACATCATTGGCCTTCGATTGACTGACTCTGCAGGTGTTCGACGTTAGATCAGTGTTCACATTCTGTGGATTTTACCTTTTGTACCTTGAGATCCCTTGTCATTATTGGTGGTTTCTCTCGCGTCTATTAACAATTTTCATCATTGGCTGATAATCAGACGATGTTCTTGCATGTTCGAATTCAGCTCACATATTCGCATGCTTGAATTTGTACTGTGTTCGAGTCGATATGGAGCACAAGACCCTGGGTTTTGTCTAATGAAATCCAGGCTGCAGGTTCTTTGTGGATTATTATGAATTATTATATGACTCTTTTGATTGGATGGCTATGACCATACCTGAGTCTATTTATTGATCCCTACTGCAGGATGGATGTGTCCATACCTCATATCTCATTGTGTATGTACTCTATTATGGATGGCTGTGCCCATACCACATGTCATGTATCCGATGTATCAGTTGTACTTGTACTTGCAGGTCTTCTGACAGTAGTGTTTGGGTCAGACGCGTTTCTCATAAAGCATTTCACCCCTCCCTCTCTCTTGGACCTCATGCTTTAGGGGGCATCTGTTACACAAAATTTTGTCACTGTCCCTACAATCCATCGCCCGGCATATTGGAGGGTATTTCCCGTGACCTGTGAGTAGTGTCATACTCTGCAAATACCTTCTTTGCATCCTTCTACATAAGGACATGATTTCTCCTGTTAAATATTTCCTCAGAAAGCACCCAAAAACCTATATTTTGGCATTGGCACGAGTAGCCTATTCATCCCTCGCCCCAATGGGGAAAATTTGCATTAGAGCCCATTCCAGCTAGCACTCTGTCTCTTTGTTGTGCCCATGCCAGCATTTTTTGGAATGTTTTTTAACAAATTGGAGATAGAAGTTTCCTTTAACCACCTCAGGAATGACTCATTGCAAGTGGTTAAACTCGGTAAGCCATGGATATCTTCTTTTAGGAAATGGTTGATGGAACATTCTTGAAGGATAGGACTCCCCCCATGATTATAGGAATCCTAACCTCTCCTTCTCCCTCTATATAAACAAGCCTTCTCCCTTTACAAAATCTAGTTGAACATATAGCCAAGAAGCTGAACTTGGAGAAGAGATATTATAGCTGAGTAATCGCTATAGAGAAGGTCAAACCAAGGAGGATCCCATAGAGAGAACCCCATCTAAACTCTCGATGATCTTTGTGAGACGTGCTCCACTGGAACCCTGCTAGAGGAGATCGCAACATGGAAGCCTGGTTGTACTCTTCCTTCCTTAAATTAATATACTCGACTATGGTATTGATTCCATCTCTATGTTATGTTTATTGACACATTTAATTTAGTCTTCTTCGACTAACTGATAGTTAGGAATGTGAAATAGTATGTTGTTTATTGTCTTCGTTTCGTGTGTAGGTGCAGATATCCAGGCGTGAGAACGAGCGGATCGTGATCTGTTGAATCAGGAGCGAGAGGTAGTCATTCTCCCAGATGACACAACAGCGCAGGACCTACGGTAGGTGATCTACCAAGTCTTTGTCCATTCTTAACTAGGAATTGATGTCATAGCGTGTCTTGTTTGTGGCTAGACCCACTCTAGGGCTAGTGGGATCGCCTCTGTCCATAGAGGGGATTTACCTCACCAACAATACTTAGAAGTATTATCATCCATCATTGAATCAGTTTGAGGATATTGTTCTAGCCATCCTAGAAGACATATTTGCAGACTCTTAGTAACATAAATATACTGGAAGGAATCCTATTTGACAAGTAAGTACCTTATTACACTCCATTTCTCAAAATTCAAATCAAATGGCATCCTTTTGTAAGGAAGGAAACAAATTCTATGGGTCGGCAAAATTCCAATCTTGGAAGAAAAGAATTGATTTTGTTCTCATACAAAATTATGTCAAGGATCACATTGTAGGAAAGGTTTCAAAACTAGACAAGGACAAGACTCAAGAATTTTCCAGGTATAATAAAGAAGAAATTAGGGCTCAAATAATTCTCAGAATCCATCAAAGATCATCATATCCCTTTTGTTGAATATTTGGGAACATCAAAATAAGTATATGAAAATTTGGTAAAATTATACACTATCAATACTGTATGTCAGAAAATATCTTTGAGGAATAAAATTTTCAAAACAAGGTTATAAAAATATGAATACTAGGCCTCATAGCTTGTGAAAATATCAAAATTGAAAGATCAACTACATGGGCTTGAGAATTCATACATGAATCCAAATTAACTACTTGCGTACTCAATTCTCTACCTCTATATTGGAGCACTTTTATGAGAAACATATATTCAAGGAAATATACTCCATCATTTGATGAACTATGGGATTTATGTATTTTATAAGAAGAAACTTTAAAATCCAAGGATGACACTGAACCGAACAATGAGCAATGCCAAGTTTTTCTCGTTGGATCAAAAAAGAAGTCTTAAATATTTGGAATATCTTAACCACATTGAAAATACAAAAATACAACAAAAATAATCCATGTGGAGGTCGATAGATGCGCAAAGAAAAATGCTTTGGGTGCAATTAATATGGAAACTTTAAAAGGGATTGTCCTAAGGATCCTAGCAACAAGAAGAACAACAAGAGGAAAGAAATATGTGGAGATCATATTGTTGAAGAACAAGAAGCCTAAGAATGAAGAAAATAAAGATATATACTACTGATGAACCTGATAAATACCAAGTTTGAAAGTAAGTTGTTTTTATTATAAGATGATAGTTAGAGTGGTAGTTACATTAGTCAGTTGAAAGTTTCACTAAAAATTTGCTAAAGGAGCATACAGTTTAAGTTGTCTACACTACAAGCACTCACCATATAAATTGAAATTACTATTTTGGGATTTGAAAATTATGGTATCATAGAAATAATCATAGAGAATTGGAATATTTAGAGTCTATACTAGCATTTGTATCACATAATATTGGAATAAATCATCTAATGTTGTAGAAAGCAAGGATATAATTATTTGATTCATCAAGCACTTCATAGTTAGTGCATCAATTAAAATTTTATCATGCTGATTTAGAAGCAGTCATTTACCAGAAAAATAGTACAAAATAATGCTATATAAGAATAAATATTAGCAGGATCAAGTTTCTACAATGAATTAAAGAATCATAGTAACATGGAAGAAGTATATTCCACTAGATATATAGAAGTTTGAAGGTATTCTAGGAGAACCATGAAATCATAAATGAAGAATCTATCATCATAAGGAAGGAGTTTCATCATTCATGGACATCATCTTCAAAGAAGGTTAAACTAGAAGTTTTTTCGAAAGAATTGAACTAAATGCTTGCATGAATGAAAGAAGTACTCTTATTGGATATGTAGAAAAAGATTTGTATCTTCAGAGAGAGTTAAATGAAGAACATGATGCAGAAATATTCTTGGAAGAATAAGTATGATATGATTGAATGTAAAGAAGGAATAAGTATAAGAGTGCAAAATAATGAAGATGAGGAAGAACAAAGAAGTTTTAAGCTTGCATCAAAGAATGGTCTGTTAGAAAGCAAGAACTTGAACAGTTCTGATGTCGTTGTACTAGCAGATGGTTGGCTCATTCCAGGAACACTTTGATTGATTTAAATTTGAAGAGAATTAAGCATAAATCTATTTATATATGAAGATAGGCCATGTAAAGGAATGTTGATCTCAGAGGGAGAAATCATCAATAATTTTACTGAAGAATCTCACACCTTCACTGGTGGCTATTATGATTTGGAACCTCTGATAAGGATGGGATATGGTTTGGCTCCCTAAAAGGGCATACTATAGAAGTATGTGAAGAGTATAGAAATATTTTATTTTGGATAACTTTTTTGATGATACTATACCTAAATATGTTTGATTCAACTTGAGAGCACATGTATTGAGTGGACAACACCAATGATGCAGGCTTGGAAGAGAATTAGGGAAAAAAACCATTATGTAAGGAAGAAGTCATGTGCTAGCCAAAGTGAAGAATTTTGGCTCCTTAAATATTATAAATGAACCATTTTATGACAAATTCGCATGAATATTGTCAAGATCTAGGAAACTCAAAGTTTGATATAATGTGATGTTGTTAGGAGCCAATAATCCCTACAAGCTACTACTAAGATATCCACTGAAGAATTAGTAGTTGATGAATGAGACAAGTTGAAGCTTTTGGTTTTGTATCGCTAGTTGAGAGCGAGTGATTGTGGACAATGTATTCTCCATGTGTCATGCACTAGGCCAGGACTTACAGTCACATGTCTAGTGAAGGCATTGGTAGGGAGAGTGGAGGGTTTGATAAGCATCTGGGATGAATACTCCATGAGGATTTGGAAACAACAATAGGATTAGTCTCGAGGATTCATTCTCTTTAAGGATAGGGTAGTGCATTAAATATAAGAGTAATCTAGAGGATGACTAATATTCTTTGAGTATTGGGAATCCAAGATAATATTAATTTTGTAAGGAGATACCTAGTGAACATCTCGATGGGTAACGTGCCTTGAGAGGTGGTAGTGGTGCTGTCAAAATGTATGCCTCCCATCATTGTGCTCTAATATAGCAAAGAGTTAGATATTTTCAAGTCAAGGCCTTGCTATTTTGTAATTTTCATTGCTACTTATAATTATGATGTGTATCATTCCTAACTCTTCTTATGATAATATTTCAATTTGAGAGGGAGTGCTGAAAAATGTAACTAGGTTTAGTCTTAATAATTGTCATTATAATTGCATCATTATGTACTTCATGAAACAACGTAAAGAAAAAAAAATTATTACTATTATTATTATTATTATCATTTACTCTTATTTTCATTCCAAACTCTGAGAAATATGACTTTCTTCTATTTTCTATAAACAAAATTCTCACATAAATCCGAATAAAGATGCTTCAAACCTCACAAAAATTTCCTTGAGTGAAGAATCTACATCTCCTTCTCACTCAAGTTCCCAAGCCTGTGATGCCCAAGTGCCATAGCTGTTGTTGTGGAGCTCAAAAAATTGACAGAATTAGAAATACCATTGCATAAATACAATTTACCTATATTTACTCCTTTTTCTATTACTAGGGCTTCTTTAGTCACCTTATAGGTTTTTCCTGTAAATGTAGTTACAAAACCTTCACCTCCTAACTACCCTGTTGAAATTATATTTTTCTTCAGATCTGGAACATGCCTTACCTCCTTTAATATCCATTGGTTTCCATTTTGTTTCTTTATAAAAACCTTACCCATTCCAATGATTTTACAGGGTTTATCATGACCTATATGAACTTGTCCAAAATCTCCTTGAACATAGTCATGAATATGTTTCCTATTAGGTGTGGCATGGAATGGATACCCTGAATCTACCACCCAAGAATTAATAATATTTTCTAATGAAAGAATCAAATAATATTGAAACACATCACCTATTGCATTCGCTTCATGATTTTTCTCTTGTTGTCCATATCCTTCTTTTCCATTTTGAGAGTTACAATATTTCTTCAGGTGTCCTTTCTTCCCACATTTCTGACACACTATCCCTGAGCTCGATATGGATATTCCTTTCCTTGACTTATTTTGATGTCCCAGGCTCTTTCCTCTCTATATATTTCTTCCCCCTAGTATATCATGTAGTCAAAGCATTACTTATTCTCTCACCTGAGCTTTTTCATCACATTTCCTCACTATGGATAACACCAACAACATCATCAAACTCTAAAGTAATAGATCTAGAGAAAATTACTAATGTACATGACTAATACATTCCAACTTTGGAAATGAGCACAGAAATAATATATCCCTAACTTAATCATCAAAATTTACCCATACAGAATTTGATTGAATGGTAACCATGTTAAATTCATTTAAATAATCAACAATAGATACTCCTTCTAACATATTCATATTAAATAAATTCTTCATAAGAAATACCTTGTTTGACACTGATGATTTTTCGTATAGTTTGGCCAATTCCATCATTAAACCCTCTATTTTCATTTCCTTTGAAATTTTGATTCCTAATGTCTTTCTGTCAAGAATCTCCCATTATGCATTCGTCATACTTGTCGGATTATTTTATTTTCTACTCAACGATAGGTAAATATATTTTTCATACAAATAATCCTCCATTTGCATCTTCCATTGCTGGATGTTTTAAATTTATCATCTCTAAACCTACCATGTTCCACCATTTCTCCCACTCAAACCATGAATCCTTCTTTCCTATGAGTTTATCATCCAAAAAAACCTTTGGATCTAATACTAGTTGTTAGAAATTAAATACCAGAGTAATGGAACACATAAAATATTGTAGAAACAAAAAATAGAAAACCATAAAACAAGAGAGACACAAATATAAGTGGTTCACCAAATTTGGGCTACCACCACGAAGAAACAACGAGTCCTTCCAATTATATTATCCATCAAAATGAAGACATATAACATACAACAAATCAATTGTAATTTTGTATCGCTCTCACATAGTCTCCTCTCTCTTTCTTTCATTTAATAATCATACAAAACAATAATATAATTCCCTCATATAACCGAGGGTTTCCTTCTAGGGAAAAAAAACCATAAATTAACATAAATTCTATTGCATCTCTTCCACATAATGAATTAACCAGATTGACTATGAAATTACAATATTTTACAAGGAAATTATCCATCTATTTTTTTCTTCAGGGGCGCTTCCCATGAACACCTCCCTAGAAGCAACAGTTGGGGGGAAATCTCCCCAGAGCCCCATGTTAGGGAATCATATCCAACCATTGCTAAAACAAAAAACCTTTGAACAATTAGAAAGATAATTAGGCTCGATATGAAACACCTTGTGATAGTATTGAGGCCCTAAATTGTGTGCATGAGATTGATGGAAAGTGGGAGGCTCAGAGGAGAATGGAATGACTTAGTCCTTACTGAGTAAGCTAAAAAAATGTTAAGTTCTTGTTGAATATAGTGATAAAAAAAAAATTTCTTATAGCATGGCTAAGTCACCACTTGATAGGGAAGCTGAGCCATTGTGGTGCTTACTGGAAGATATTTTAAACCACTTAGGAATTAGAATTTATTCCCTTGAAATGATTTCCATGAAAACATAACAAATAAAACACCTAGATAGTTATTTCAAACTCTTGGAATTTGGAAATACCCTAGTTGGACCTTGGATGAGTCCCAATTATCGAGCTCAGAGAGTAAGAGAGTCGTATTGGTGCTTATTGATGGGAAGTAGTTGAAAAACCACTTGGACAGTGGAATCCATCTCTTGAGTGTTTCATGAAGCCTTCATTGTGAAATTATCTAACTACGCATCCCCTCAAACTTTGGATTTGGATCACGATTGGTCAACTAGAAGAAAGGCTACAATGCAGTTCACCTAGTATTGGGTAGAAAGTTGAAGTCCCTCCTTCAGTTCCTAGTCTTCTTTGAGTATATAGATAAGTGTAATTTTATTATGTACATATTCATATGGAATCTAATGATTATTACTATATTGTGTATGGTGAAATATTTCTAATGTTTATGACCATGTTCTATTCACTTGTTATAAAGTAAAATTGTTATACACATGATTGGTGTGATATCTTGCATGTTCAAAGATCTTAATGGATACTTGGGGTACATCATTCCATATTATGTTACGATGAACATAAGAAATTATGTAATTATGTGCATTTATATGTATTTTGATAGAAATGTGCATATATAGTTTAACTATTTATATATATAGAATTGATAGCTTGTGTTTGTAGGCTTAGGTATATGACCCCCAAATTTTGGTTATTTGCATGCCCCTATGTTAAGAATAATATTGGTTCTATTTTTTTGTATGTATGTCATTGGGACCAACATACATCAAGGTTTAATTCTCTTTGTACAAGGGTGGGGTCATCATCGAGTGAGCATTGGTGGAACCTTGACCTAATGAAACTATAATATAGAGATTGGCCATTGGCCATTGGCCATAGTTAGTAAGATAAATGAATAATTCATTGTTGGTGAGGTAAATTCCCTCTGCGGACAGAGGCGATCCCACTAGCCCTAGAGTGGGTCTAACCACAAACAAGACAAGCTATAATATTGATTCCTAGTTAACGAATGGACAGAGATTTGATAGATGACTTACCGGAGGTCCTACACTGTTGTTGTCATCAGAAAGAGTGGTTGCCTCTCGCTCCTATTTTGGAAAATCACGGTCTGCTCTCTTTCATGCTTGGACACCTACACACACACAAGAAGCAACGATGATACACAACATACTAATTCACATTCGTAACTATCAGTCAGTCGAAGAAGAATAAATCAATTGCATTAGATAATCAACATAAAACAATGATGGAACAAACACCATAGTCAAGTATATTAATAAATGAAAGGAAGAGTACAACCAAGCTTCGACGTTGTGGTCTCCTCCAATAGGGTTCCGTCGGAGCACATCTCACAAAGGCTCATCGGGAATTCGGATGGGGCTCTCTCTACGAGATTTTCCTTGGTTCTACCTTAATAGAAATTACTTAGCTATAGTATATCTTCTCCAAGTTCATCTCCTTGGCTATATGTGCAGCTAGCTTTCATAAAGGGAGAAGGCCTATTTATATAGAGGGATAGGGAGAGGTTAGGATCCCTATAATTATGGAAGGGAGACCTATCTTCAAGGAATGTTCCATGGGAGGTGGAAACCACTACCTAAAGAGCGAGATCCGTGGTTGATCAACTTAACCACTTCCTGTGACTCATCCCTGATGTGGTTAGAAGGAAACTTCCACCTCTATATGTTAAAAAACATTCCTAAAATAGCTGGCGTGGGCACTACACTAAGACAGAGCACCAGGTGGCGCGGGCACTAGTGTAAATTTACCACATTCGCGTGAGGGGTGAATTGGCTACTTACACCAAGGCCAAAACATAGGTTTTTGTGTGATTTTTTAGGAAATGTCCAACAAAAGAATTGATGTCCTTATGTAGAAGGATGCAAAGAAGGTGTTTGCAAAGTATGACACTGCTCACAGGTCATGGGAAAGACCCTCCAATATGCGGGGTGAGGGATTACAGGGATCGTGACAAAATGCTGTGTAACAAATTCCCCCTAAAGCATGAGGTCCGAGAGAGAGGGAGGGGTGAAATGCTTTATGAGAACGCGTTCAACCCAAACACTGCTATCAGAAAACTTGCAAGTACAAATACAACTAATATTTCTTATAAATGACATGTGGAATAGGCACAGCCATCCATAATAGAGTACATAAAAAGTGAGATCTGAGGTATGGACACAGCCATCCAGAAGTAGTGATCAAAAAATAGACTCAGGTATGGTCGCAACCATCCAATCAGAAGAGTCATGTAGTAATCCACAAAGAGCTCGCAGCCTGGATTTCATTAGACAAAACCCAGAGTCTTGCATTCCATCTCCATCCGAACAAAGTACAAATTCGAGCATGTGAATATGTGAGCTGAAGTCGAACATGCAATAAAATCATCTGATTACTAGCCAATGATGAAAGACATTAACAGATGCGAGAGAAACCACCAATAATTATAATGGCTCTCAAGGTATGAAAGGTACAATCCACATAATGTGAATAGTAATCTAACGTCGAACACCGGCAGAGTTAGTCGATCGAAGGCCAATGATGTGAACCTTGTGTCGAATGCAAGGAACCTGCCATTGAGGCATGCAGTCTCCAAGGTACCTGAAAGGAGTCTCTAGGTCAGCTTCCTGGATAATGAGCTGAAGTCGACAGGAAGTGACCTGATCGAAGTTGGGCCATAATGTTTCCCACATAATCGACATGAGACAGAGCAACATGATGTTTGTGAATTAGGACCAACAGAGAATCATAGGGAGGTTGAAAACTTCAGAGGCAAACCTCTCTTGAGCATATCAACGACATGACACTCGATTTGGCAGTATTTGACATCAAGTGATCTGACGTCATGGCGATGTGGCAAAGAGAGGATGAGTGGTCAAAAATGATTACCCAAACCCATGGAGGCAAAAAATGATGAAGTGAGATGTCCCCAAACCAACACGAATGCAGACAAGTGCCATGTTCAAGAGTGACATACTGCCAATACAACTACAATTTGGTTCCATTTTCCCCCACCATTTTTGGCGAGTACTCTGATTATTTTTGAAAACAAGCTTGAAGGAGATAGAATATGCTTGCGATGTAAGTTTTTCCTTCGGAAAAATCCAACCCAGTACATTTTACGAGCCCTAGGAATGAGGAACTCGGGTAACATCATAACGACGGAGTCCGATGTCATTAGTTTTTAACGAGTTTGACAAAGGGAGAACTAGACATATTTTCATGTTTAGAGAGTTTGAAAAGAAGGCAGAAAAGAAAACTCCTGCAAGGCCCTTTTCATAAATAGTCTCACAGATCCGAAAACGTAGAAAAATGTTTCTGAGAGAACCTCTTAGTCGCGATAGGCTACGGTATTCCTTTTTCGTAAATAATATATCCCAGCACGAAAAATGGGTAAATGTATACTGGGTAGATATCATTTCGTAGCCATTTAACGAGTTCCAAACGACAAGCATCTTGGAAATATTTTCAGTTTTAGAGAGTCAGAAAAGAGCTAAAAGATGACTCCAGTAGTGACTTTTTTGTGTTTTTACCGATTCTGAAAAAGTATAAAATATAACTCATTACTTCGTCATAACCATGTGAAAACTTGTTGCTGCACAAGAGACACTTGTAAAACCCATTTCTCAAAAATAATATGATAAAATAATCGACAAATATGTTTTAAAACCTAATTTAAGATCTTGAAAAGTTATAAAATGCCATAAGTGGTAAAAATTATTTACTTTTCACTTTTACCTCATTGTGGAGCAACAGTGATCTATTGTGCTTTGCGATCTTGCGGTGACGATTGCGAGTGATCCAGTGAACTGATATCAATTTTTTCAGTTTCAGGTAAGAGTTGACACCATTTCCCATATTTTAAGCTAAATTTAATACTCTGCACATGGAATTTTGATTTCCTAGGAGGGGATTATCAAAATCTAGGGCATCAAAGTTGGTGTAGGTTTTGGGCATGGACCCGTGCCAACCGCCCACTTTTTACACAGAGGGCACGACTGTTAGTGAAACAGTTGCGCCTACTATGCAACCCAAAAATCCACCTAAATTTAAGGAAAATGCAACCATTTGTTTGAAAATTTCGATGCCCAAGTAGACTAACAATGCTCATATGAAAAATGTGTGCAGGTACCAAGCAGAAAGAATGGTGATTGAGTGGAAAGAGAGAGAACATAGTGAGGAGGATGAACTGGCCATGGAGAATGATCACTACATGGACACCCTCAGGGATTGTGGGCTAAAGAAATTCATCGTGACACCGTGCCTCCGGGCTCAACCAGAATAGCTTCAGTATTTGATAAGCATTTGGGATGAAGACCAAGAAAAGTTCATGCTTCGAGATCAGGAACTCGAAATTGAAGTTTATGATGTTTATTTTATCACAATATTTTCGCGGAGGGGTGCAGTCCCTATCATGACCAGTACCTGTCCTACCATGGAGAGCATGGGGATGGTGATTGACAGGGTGTGCCGAGGGGCATGGAAAGGATCAGGGATTGGAAAGGTTGACATCCAAACCATCCCATATCTAGCACTAAAAGTAGTGCTACACACTATTACGCGGGTTGCAGGGTCGCAAGCACCGCATGAGGCCACAAAGACACAACCACTTCTTGCCGTAGATTGCTTGACCCCGACTCTCTACAACTGGGTAGAGGCTGTCACTATCAATATGAAGCGGCAAATAACCAAGTGCAAGAAGACAAAACTAAAGAATTTTGGGTATGGATCAATTCTGGTATCATTCTTCTTGGAACGACTATCGATATTCCAGCATCGGGAGGTCATTGTCCCGATGCCACTGCCCAGAGAACCACGGATGGCCCGATGGGCTGCGATGATGCCCAGAGCAGGGGTCAGCCAAAAGATGTCTTGGAGGCTGGAATTATTCGACTAGCTTCGTAGACAACTAATTTTCCTAGAGGACTGGCCCTATTCTGGTACAGATTTCACCAGTGATCCAGACCTCCTGCTCTCGAAGGGAGAGGATTGGGATGAAGAGCTAGGTGAGACTGATTTTTTATTTTCATGAGTTTATGATTTTTTGGTATATATGCATGTTCTGACAGTGAATATTATATGTGTATAGATGTTGGCCCAGAGAAACCTGTAGGTATGTTTCTGATAGCGAGGTGAACTCCTCATGATTTCGATCCTCATGGTGAGGGCAACGATGAGGAGATAGTACAGAATTTGGAGGGGATCGCTCATGGGATTCCAGACTATGCTCGGTTTGATGATGTTCCTCGAGCCTATATGAGGCACACTGTAGGGGTACCAAGTCGTATCCACTGCTTGCTGAGGCAGTTGGTAGGGGCGGTGACGTGTTATCATGAGCACCACGCCGATTAGGCACCTAGGGTTTTATTTTCGCACATTTTGAGAGACATGTTGTCTCGCGATGTAACTGAAACATACACATATATTTTTTGGGTTTTTTATGATGCACACGTTGCAAGCAATCGATATATATACGTCTATTTTCTACATGGGTCTATTTAAATATGATGATGTTTTATAAATTGCGCAGATGTCTGTCCAGCACAATGTTATATATTGCATCAGTTAATGTATTCATTCGTCTTGGTATATGTTGATATGTGATGAAATCAAAATGTCTTTCGAGTAAACAAATACATAAATACAACCTCAAAATGCATGGGTTTCAAACCGAATAATGAACATTAAGTTGAAGAACAACAAGCTGTGAATCTAAATTCACAAGCAATGTGCATATGTCGAGGTTAACTGCCTTGGTTAATAGTTCCAAAACAACACTATGTTCGGTGACATTGTTTGTAGTTGGTCCTAGACAAATACCTTGTAAGTTAATCAACTCACCAACATGATCATAAATTACCCAGGCTACCGAAGACAAGTTCTTGGTACTGCGGGAAGCACCATCCGCGAAACCAACATAAGGGGAAATAGAAATCTTCATAACAAACAAGACCCAATAAGCAGAAAAATATTACAAAGCACATCAAACCAAATCATGCAAAAAAATGAAAAAATCACCTATGTACACATATCATGCATGAATGACTCAAGCATAATACTTTTTTAGGTACAACCCATTCCTGGGCTGTGCTAAGGGACAACCTTCATAATCAATAAGCTCATAAACCCAATTCTGTAACACATGTTTGAAAATGTAGGGCCCATGCCACATGGGTTGGAATTTCCATGCCCCCGGCTTGTCATGAGCTTGGTCGTATAGGAGAAAGAGGTCACCTTCGATAAAAGAATGAGGGGAAATAGTTTGGTCAAAGTGATCTTTGACTCGCTTCTTCTGTGCTTTGATGACCAAAGTAGCTAAGCGATGAGTTTCATCTAATATATCTAAGTATAGAAGATGCTCTTCCTCAGGCGAAGTATTAGGCAGTAATTCCACAGCTAGTTTGAGTGAAGGGATTTCACATTCAATTGTATGAGTAGCTTCTAGACCGTATACCAACTGAAACGGGGTAAATCCAGTTGCACTCTTAATCGACATTCGGTAAGCCCATAGAGATGAAAACAACATGAGATGCCAATTTGATTTATGGATCCCAATTTTCCATTGAAGCATTGTAACAAGGACTTTGTTTAAGGCTTCAACTTGGCCATTAGCTTCTGGGTAGTAAGGCGTTGAGTTGTCGTGATGCAGACCCAACTTAGATGTCAGCTCCTCCATCATATAATCTAAAAAATGAGAACCATGATCAGTAACGATTTCTTGAGGGACACCAAACCAGGTAATAACATGATTGAATATGAATTTCATTGTTGTCTTACCGTCCATAGCCAGTGTAGGCATTGCTTCGGCCCTTTTTGTAAAATAATTTACGGCGACGATAATGTAGGTATGCCCCTCGGCCGAGCGAGGGTTACACTTCATAAAAGCGATGCACCATTTGGAAAAATGAAAAATGGTAATGACAGTGTGTAAAGGAACAGGTGACGCACACATCTTGCATTGATATATCTGGCATGCATGACATTTCCGTACTCCGACAATGCAGTTTTTAAAAATGGATGGCCAGAAACAGCCAACAGGAAGGATCTTCTACGCGGTGGCATAACTAGACATGTGACCACCACAGGCGCCACTGTGGCAGTCATTTAAAACTTTCTCAGCTTCCTCGAGGGTCAGACATCGGCAGAGTACATAATCGACTCTGACATGATAAAGGGTATCTCCGATAATATGATAAGGTTGCGACTGATGCTGAATGCGGTGTCGGGCATCTTTCGTTAACTCAGACCTAAAATTAGAAGTCTGTAGATACATGATGATATCACTGTACCATGGATTGATGGTGCTAATTAAGAAAAGAGTTTTGTCTGGAATATGATCCTCGGAATAAGAAGGAGGAGAGTTGACAGGGAGAGAACAAATCAAATCAGCGAAAACGAGTGATTTCTTAGATTTGGCGGTAGTAAAATCAAAATAAAACTCTTTGAGGATATCGATCCATTTCGAGTATTTTCACCCCAGCAACTGTCGAGACAGAATATAGGTCATGGGGTTAGAATCAGAAATCACGGTCACTGTGTGTAAAAGGATATAATAACGAAAACACTGGACGGCTTGGACCACAGCCAGTGCTAACTTCTCAACATGTGCATAATGCATTTCAGGGTCAAGAAGGTTTCGAGACAAGTAGTAAACGGCATGTTCATTACCGTCATCATCATCTTGAACGAAAACCATGGCGATCATACTAAAGGCAGTAGCTAGATATAGGGTGAAATCACGATGATAATTTGGAGGACGTAATAGAGGAGCATTGACAAGCAACATCTTAAGCATATCAAAATATTGTTGAGCAATATCATCCCAACAGAAAGGGACGTCCTGCTATAAAGGTCATGTAAAACCTTTGGCTACTTTGGCGTAGTTTGGGATAAAATGATGTAACAAATTTTCTTCCCCTTGGAGACTTTGGAGCTAGTGTAATGGGGATGGAGAGGGGAGGTTAACAATAGCCTCAACCTTAAGTGGATCAAGGTGAATTTCGTCTTTAGATATGATAAACCCTAAAAGTCTTCCAGAATCGACGCAGAAGACACATTTTTGTGGATTGAGACGAATGTGTTAGTGTCTACAACGAAGAAAGATTTGGCAAAGATGGTCCGGGTGGTCTTTTTGCGCAGCTAAATGAGTCGGAAGGTCATCCAGGTATGGTTGAACAATATGATGAATACCGTGAAAGGCATAAGACATCACACGGTGGAACATAGCCCCAACGTTCTTCAATCTGAAAGGGAGTTTCTTATACCTGAACTTTCCCCAAGGATAGATAAAATCGGTCTTGTGTTGATCATACGGGAGAATGTTGATCTGATTATAGCTAGAAAAGCTATCCAAAAGGGAAAAAATCTCACTCCCCGAAAAATAGTTAATGATCTGATTGATGAAAGGGGTGGGATAGTTATCCTTAGGACAACCCTGATTAATATCATGATAGTCAACACAGACGTGAATTTCTCCTTGCTTCTTATCCACAGGAACAATGTTAGAAACCCACTCTGTCAGAGGAATCAGATAAATGAAACCTGCTTTTATGGCGGCGGCTTTCCGAGGATGCACGGGGTGAAGATGTTGGTGGACAGGCTTTGTATCGGGGTAGGTGGGAATCTCATGCACCACAATACTGGGATCAATTCCAGGCATCTCTTCGTAAGACCAGGTGAAAACATCACGAAATTCACGAAAGAGGCTAGTATACACTTGGACTTCATCGGAAGAGCAAGTGACTCCCACATGGATGTTCTTGACAATTCCCGGTTTCACAGAAATGTCGATAGGCATCGTTTGCGTGATTTTACCCAAGTTACCTTGAGCGAAGACTTCGTGAGTCAGGATAGGAATTTGAAGTGGCAGAGAAGGAACTTGAGACGCAAAATTCTCAAGATAGTTAGACATTTCCCCAAGGTCAGGCATAAACAAGGAACAATGATGTCCATCGCTCCATGGTATGTATTCGAGAGACATTGTTTCCATGATAGCCTCATCGGATGGAAACACTTATTTCAAAGGATCAGGGGAATCCACATCGTAGAGACAGGGGAATTAGAATAAACATAAAGATACATTCTCAAAGGAGCACCTTCAGAAGGGGGAGAATCAGATGCAGCTGCAAGCTTGCAATAATTGATTTCAATTGGACTAAGCGGCATCGAATCCCCGAATGAATTGACCTGTTCAGGTAAAGGGACGATCCATGGGTCATCCAACTGAGAGTTCATATTAACTTGAACGGTATTTGGTGGTGGAAAGGGAAAGATACCCATGAGGGTGGGATCTTTGAAAAGACCCTGCCCTACACTGTCAGGGGGGAAGGAATCTGATCCACATATGGAATGTTGTTCTCAGAAGATGAGGTAAAGAATGAAAACTGGTCGACAGTAATGATTTTTCCCTATTGTGGAAACTTTAGAAGACAGAAGAGGGTGGACAGAACACACAATATAATGTGAGTCCAACTGTGACCGAGTAGAATATTGTAATTGAGTTTAGTGTCAACGACTTCTACTTCAACATTGTTCATCTTTTCTTGCAACGTTATCGGCAAGCTAGCGATAACACCCAAGGTTTTCGATTCCATTCCATAAAATGACTCAAGGGCATTGGGTGAAGAAGTTAGGGCTAGAGAGCTAATAACATTCCAGCAGGTAGATGACATGACACATGTATATGCACCTTCGTCCACAACAACTCTATGTATGTTGAGACTATTAATGCTGAGTTGTATAACAAGTGCAATCTAGTGCAGAAGTTGGGGGATGAATTATCTAAGTCAAAAGTGAGAAGGCTCGAATCAATAGGATCAATCCCATCGATCATAGATAATAACACTTTCCGTTGAGACGGAAAACTCTGAAGCACTTCTAACGCGGACATCGCAGATGGTGCTTGTGCTAAATCATCAACAATACTGTAATGCTAAGCAGCACGGGCGTTAGGTTTATAAGAATATTTCTGGAGAACACCTTTAGAAGGTGGCCATACAACGAGATCAACAATGGGAATTTCAATCTCAAGAGGACTAGAGGTAGGTGGGGGAGGAGGACCATCAACGATATCTTTCCTGGCTGCCTGGCATGATACATTACAATCTTTCGACCGAGTAGTGATGGAAACAGGTGCAGAACCATTCATCATGAATACTTGAGAGCCAAACGGTGCAGATGGCAGAGGTTTCTCGACCATCTATTTTTCCTGAGATGTAAAAGGTTCTTTCAGGACAGCCGTAGTTCCCTTAGTGCCTTTGAGAAATTTACTAACTTTGGCTCATCTAGGATAATCCTTAGTGTAGTGCTCCTCATCGTAAATCAGAAAGGGATACTTCGGCTTGCGCTGTGAACCATCATCAGCACGAGGTTTAGAAGATTATGGTTTTGGGGCATTGGGTTTGGCCTTGAATTTTCCCTTCTTTCTCCCCTCTGATGTCTTCTCTGTAGGATTGGCCTGAACGATGTTGACTTCCGAGGTTTTACCAGAATGCGAGGTGGGTCGAGGAGCAGAATCATTGGAAGAATTTGATTTTTTCTTCCCAGAGTTGGAAGACTTACGTGAAGTCTGAGACACAGAACCAATAATGTCATCGACGGATGGGGTAGTCAGTTCTTTAGAGGTCCCAGGTCATGGAGCATCAGTCAAGATGTCATACAATATGCCCGATTGAGTGTACACTACATCAAGGTACTAGGCACGAGAAATGGCTTGTTCCTCAGTTACACATGCCCCCATGGTGAAGTCTTTCACTATCTGATTGGGAAAATAGGTAGTGAACCAATGAGTAAGAAGTTGATCAGGAATTTCAAATTTGATCAGGCGATGACACCGTCTCCATTCATGAATGTGGTCCAAGATATGGGTAGCCTAGTCCTGTTTCAAGGATGTTAGGAGATGCGTCCCAGCTTCATAACGAACCGGCAACTGGAAATGAGTAAGGAATTCCATAGCAAGAGTGTTGAAATCTTGAAAGATACCGCGAGGCAGTTCGATATACCACTTAACAGCAGCCCCGGTGAGAGTCCGTTGGAAAAGACGGAGTCGAACAGAGTCATCCACCCAAGAATTGGAAGAACACCATAAATGGTATGTCATAACGTGTGTTTGGGGGTCTTCTCCAGATTTTCCCTCAAACTTGGGACAATCACTTGGAACCTTCATTGGAACCGGAGGCCAATAAGGATTATGAAGAATTGGATCATTTGCCAATTTGGACACATCTGGTAATTCCAACGTGGCGAGAAAGGGTAATTGAGGGTTGAAAGGCATAGCAGGTCCTCGATAAGGACTCATACCCATATTCCATCCTGGTTGAGTATAAATATTCCCCCATCGGTTCTGTCTCGAAGGATTCAGACCATAAGGGGTATAAGCCAAATAATTCAGCTGATATTGTGGCTGAGGACCAGGATACAGAGGTTGAAGACCAGGATACTGATTCTGAGTATAAGAAGGTCCCGATTGAGCAGCATAAGGATTTTTCTACGAAATATAAGTATGGCCTAGTGGTTGAGGGTAATAAGCAGGACCTTGAGGCACGTTATATACTGGAAAATATTAACCTTGAGGGTAATAATTGCCTTGGGGTTGAATGGGATGTTTATAATTAGGGCCCTACTGAGCTGGATAAATCAGGTGCAGAGGTTGATTTGAATGTGGCATAGAGTAGAGTGGTGGCTGAGCAGGGTGAATTATCTGTGCAGGTTGTCCCGGCTGAGCAGGTTGAACTGACTGATGAGGGCCACCAGGTTGCCCCTATGGAGAAGGTTGACCTAATGGCTGTGGTGGGCCAGGTTGTGCCTGATAACCAGTTTGACCTAGAGTAGGACCATAAAATGGTCCTGGCTATGCAACATTCAGACCAATTGGAAGATATGGCTGTTGTGGTTGCACAAGAGGTTGTCCTTAAGATGGATAGATTTTCCCCCTAGGACCGTGTGAAGGTCCAGGTTGATATATCGGTTGCCCAGTAGGTCCTTGAGGTTGCCCCAGTTGGATCACAAGTTGAGCTTGTAAAGGTTGACCTTGAGGATTGTAATATTTCCCTTGTGGGCCATAAAACAATCCTTGCTGGACTGAAGGTTGTCCCTGAAAGGGTTTCCCTTGTGGGTCATATGCATACCCTTGCTACACCGAAGGTTGTCCCTGAAAGGGTTGTCCTTGTTGGTCGTAAGCATACCCTTTCTGAATCGAAGGTTTTCCCTGAAAGGGTTGTCCTTGTTGGTTAGAAGGTTGCACAGGAAAGGTAGGTATAAAACTGGAAAGGAACTGATAAGCCTCAAGAGCAGCAAAATAGATAAGGTTTCCGTGCTCATCATATTGAAATGGAAGTGAATAAATCGGGTTACTGATTGTGTCATAATGAGAAAGATAAGGATGACCAGGATCTTGATGGGACTGATAAGTCTGGGAGCTCTACTGCTAAACGACCAGCCCGATACTCCTTAAAAGAAAGGCCACCAGGGATTTCCATGGCGATCGAAGTCTCTATCGAAGGGAAAACTCCTAAAAAATGAGTGGTGACAACTGGTGCTGATGCAGCCACGCAGACAGTAGGCCTAGTTGGGATAGATGTAACAAAAGGTGTCGACAAGATAGGTGTCATTGACGACATTCCTAATGATGGAAGGACTACCCCCCTCGATGGATTTGATGCTACCATGGAGGAAATACTGGCCATAATTTTACCCAAAGATCTATATCCGGCTGGAAGTGACACCAATGGTGAAGATTGAGCAGGCTCTTGGTGGATGTATTCTAGAAAAAGTTGGTATTCTTCATCAGAAACTGGAATCCCCTCACTACCAATAGGACCATACGATTCCATGTCTGAATCCACCGTGAGATATTGTAAAATACTACGGGGGCTAGGAGGTATGATAACAGCCAAAAATGGCGATCTTGATGTAAGAGGGGGAAAATGCTTCCTGACCCCAAACCCAAACCAAGCGTTTGAAAGAGGCCAAGTGAATTCAACTGGTTCTCTAAAGGGGTACTCTGACGGGATAATAGGCTGCTGAAGCTTGGCAGACCTAGAGGCTTGAGAAGTTTTAGATGAATCATCCGAGAAAGGACCACTAGTAGATGAAATCGATGGTTCCACCACTGTGACTGTAGCACACCAGAAAAGGGAAAAAGATCGAAAATGAAGACTCTTGGATCAAAACCAAGGCAAACAAAGACAGGCAAAGAAATCAAACTTTAATGTGTGTGTAATCGTAGGTGGTTTATTTTACCATATTGAAACTAAAACTTGTTGTTTCATGTTTTAAAAGTCAAGAAATAGTCAAAGATGACTCTAGTCCCTTTTAGTTTTAAGCGAGTGCGAAAGGACAAGTGCTCGATGATCTTTTCAAATTTATGGAGTCAATGAAGATCGAAAATGACTGCTTAGGTAGTCTAGGTAAAAAGGTGTACCAGGTTTCTGTGAACTGCCATATACACCCTGGTGATCAAATGAAAGAAGAATTGACCAAGGACTTGACATAGATGAAGGTAGTCTCCCCGAATGCTATGTTCAGTGTATCATGGTTACAAGGCGACAGACTTGACTTCCTACAGATAAAAGGATTGCAACCTAGAGGGGTCTCCCTTTATATACTCAACGGTATAGGGAGCGCAAGTTCGTACTAGTGCTGTCTGAGGCCAGATGGTGAGCGACAACTGCTAGGTTTAAAGACGCCGGAACACGTCTCTAACTTAGATCACAAAATGTTTCGATAGGTTTCAATGTTGCCTTGGGTTAATTGAGTAAATTTTAAGTTGATCTTGTATTTACATTTCAATTCCAAGGTCCTACCGAATGTTGGATCTCAAAAATCCCTAAATGCAAGCTACATGCCAAAAGACACCATTTCGTTCGATGAAAAGCTATCTACAGGAAAGTTAGGAGTTTTCAAGTGACAGAAAATAATGAGAACACACAGAAACATCCACTACAATATTTGATGCAAGCTAATGAAAATGAGAAATCTTTCCTAGAATGTCCAATTCTAGATATGTGAAAGACTTTCAATTCGACAATGCACACAAGAATGCAAATACAATTTTTTTTATTTTTTCAATGTAATAGAGAAAACAATGCACTAAATGACATGAAAAACAAACCAACACACTAGTTCGAGAATTTTAATGTGAGAGCTGAAGCGAAAAAATTTCAATCAACCCAAAAGCAAACAAAACAAAATTTGAACCAATGTTGCAATCTCTCAAATTGAATAAATATTTCAAAACATACCCATACAAGTGGTGTGATCTATTCTTGGAGTGAAAAGAAGAAAAATTGAACGTAAGAGGCAAGAATCATTCAAAAAATGCAATCACTGAAATGGATCAAGGGAGCTGAATGCAACCCAACAAGGGATGAAGTTGACTGCGAAACAAAAGACCCAAACTCCTACAGGAGGCTCAACATGCCAAAGCACTTAAAAACCCTAAGGCTATGATATTGATAGGAAACAGAAAAACAAATGAAGGAAGGAAGTGGATCACAATCAACAATAATCCTAAAGCACTCAAAAAATGTCAAAAAATCACCCAGAAGTACAGCCATTGACCAAAATCTCAAAAAATACCAAACCCTAAAACCTACAGGGGTCGGCGCGCCTGTTTGGTTGTAATCAGCGCTAAATAGGGGATGGCGCAGGTTCCGAACTAGCAACAAGCGCCAGTGGGAGTGACTCTTTGACTAGAAAACGCGCCAAGCCAGTTAACCCAGGTAAAAGGAAAATTTTGAAAGATAGAGGTCAGATCTGATCCTCTGGGGCTGAACAAGGGTCTTAGACTTAGAAAAAATAATCAGAAAATGCAAGAAGCAAGAAAAGACCAAGAATAAGACCTAATGGATGAAAGACAAACTCGTACTAGTCCCTAGTGGAGTCTCCAATTTGTTGGTGAGGTAAATCCCCTCTACGGATAGAGGCGATCCCACTAGCCCTAGAGTGGGTCTAGGCATAAAAACGACAAGCTATAATATTGATTCCTAGTTAATGAATGGACAGAGATTCGATAGATGACTTACCAGAGGTCCTACACTATTTTTGTCGTTAGAAAGAGTGGCTGCCTCTCGCTCCTGGTTTGACAAATCACAGTCTACTCGCTTTCACACTCGGACACCTGTACACACACAAGAAAAAATGACGACACACAACATACTAATTCACATTCATAACTATCAGTCAGTCGAAGAAGACTAAATCAATTGCATCAGATAATCAACATAACACAATGATGGAACCAACACCATAGTAGAGTATATTAATAATGAAAGGAAGAGTAAAACCAAGCTTTGATGTTGCGGTCTCCTCCAACAGGGTTCCAGCGGAGTGCGTCTCACAAAGGCTCATTGGGAATTTGAACGGGGCTCTCTCTACGGGATTCTCCTTGGTTCTACCTTCTCAATAGCAATTGCTCAACTATAGTATCTCTTCTCCAAGTTCAGCTCCTTGCCTATATGTTCAGCTAGCTTTCATAAAGGGAGAAGGCTTGTTTATATAGAGGGAAAGGAAGAGGTTAGGATCCCTATAATTATGGAAGGGAGACCTATCTTCAAGGAGTGTTCCATGGGAGTTGGAAACCACTACCTAAAGAGGGAGATCCATGGCTGATCAACTTAACCACTTCCTATGACTCATCCCTGAGGTGGTTAGAAGGAAAATTCTGCCTCTATTTGTTAAAAAACATTCCTAAAATAGCTGGCGTGGGCACTACACTGAGACAGAGCGCCAGGTGTCACAAGCTCTAGTGTAAATTTACCACATTGGCGTGAGGGGTGAACTGGCTACTCGTGCCAAGGAAAAAACATAGGTTTTTGTGTGCTTTTTGAGGAAATTTCCAACATGAGAACTGATGTCCTTATGCAGAAGGATGAAAAGAAGGTGTTTGCAAAGTATGATACCACTCACAGGTCACAGGAAATACCCTCCAATATGCGGGGCGAGGGATTGCAGGGACGGTGACAAAATGCTGTGTAATAGTCATAGGTTGATACAATTTCCAAATACCATTTAACCATAATAAACGACATGAGTGTTTTTGGGTGTGATCTTGAGTGCAGAACCCACATTACTTTGAATCACCCACCATTATAACCACTGCACATTCTAACTTAACAAATATGGTAGTGGAATGAGGGATAACCTAGCCTCGGTTACCTTATGGAACCTTACCACCACTCACCATCTAACACCCTTCACATTTTTTTTTTTATTGAATTCCATGAGTGGCAACATGGATGGGAAACATAATGTGGGCAACACCCAATAATCTTGATAGGCTAAGTTGTGGGGTACATGTGGAGGTAATGTGGGTGACACATATCCAATTCCATGACATGGGCTCATTTAAGAGATCATATATTCAAATGAGTGAAACTTTTGATCTATGGATTATTAGAGGTAAATTTGATACTATCGAAAGAATTTTGATAAGTTGAATTGAATGATGATATTAGATGCTAATTATATATACTTATAGAAATGATATTTTTTCTAACCTCATCACCATAACAGACCTTGGGGATTGGTTCAAATGAAAATTACACCTTCCTAAACTAAAAAATGTTTAGGGGAATGGGAAGGAGTTTTAGTGAGTGATATCAAAACCTCTAGGTTCAACACTTGGAATGAATGGGCCTTGAAAGATAAATTTTATAGATTTGTTACAAAGAGGATAATGTCATAGAAAAAGAATCAATAGTGTACATAGAGAGGCTCACACACACACACACATGATAAACCTTTTATATGATAGTTAATTTCTATATACAAATGTGTACTAGTTTTAAAGTCACACCTAGTATGACTAATCATCAAATAATTTGTTGATATGTTATTTAGATTCTAACATGCATGCTAACATGGGATTTGATATTTTACCTATTTGCATATCAACATGTTTCTTGCAGATATACCATGTTGATGACTAAATTTAGTAATTTATGTTTTATTTATCTAATTTTTATGTGTGTGCAACAACATAAGGAGACGGAGATAAGAAGATAAAAATACCAAGAAATGAATGATAGAATGAGTATAATAATGGTAGAGTATTACATGCCCAGATATTATCATCATATGGGCATGGACTCTATGGGAAAGAGGCTAGAGAAAAAATATCCTAACAAGATGGAAACCCTTATGGGTTTGATTAATGAATTGATATGTTGGAAACAAGACAATGAGAAGATTATCCAAGAACAAAAAATGCAATCATATGTTGATGTAGTCATATTGCAAAGTTTGTGAGATATGAAAAGATAAAATAAACATGAAATTGGTGCTAGGTATTTAGGAAATAATAATCCAAGAAAATTCCTTCTAAAATATTGAAGTAAGGATTGTAAGCCAATAGAGAAGAAGTATGTAATTCAATGAAGATACACAAGAAAACTAGTGAAGACATTGTGAGGGATGAAACCCCGCTCAACACTCTAAAAAGGGAGTCAAGTAAACATAACTAATTGTCTATTGTATAAAATATTACACGCCATCAATAAAGGAGGAGAGAGAATAGATCAATGCCAAAGGAGTTCAAGAAATCTAAACCCCCTTACTTTGATGGAGAAATTAATAATACTAGAGAGGAAGAACCCTAGCCATTGGGAATGATGAAATATTTCAGAGTCCATGAATACTTTGAAAATATGAAGGCTAAAGTGGCTATTTTTAGCTTGAATGTAAATGGTGACATGTGGTGGGAATATTTGATAAATTTCAAGGACAGTTGAGAAAAGGAACTATCATGGAGAAAGTTTGAAAATTATTTATGTCATATGTACCAATCTGAAAGGTACTATGATAGAAAATTTAAAGAGTTCCATGATAATAAGCCAAGCAAACTTACCATGGATGAATATAGCAACCTATTCTTAGAATACTTAAAGTATGTGCTATACATTAGGGATGAGAAATTGAATATTAAAACGTACCTTAGTAGGTCACCATAAGCTTTATACCACGATGAGAATGAGATATACAAGCCAAGAACCTTGGAGATTACCATCCGAAAGGCTAACTATTGTTATGATATGTCCATACATAAGGTTGAATTTCAATCAAATATCAAGGGGAAGGAGATAAGAAATTTTAATGGGAAAAAAAACCTTAGGATACAAGAAAGAAGGGAAAATTGCAAAGTTTTCCCCTTATGCCAAGGGTGAATTCAAACAGAATTTCAATGTTGCCAATAGAGACCAACCTTCTAGATTAGTAAGAGAGGATGCCAAAAATTTCTAGATAGGACCTCTCCAATGTTGGATGTGTGGACACGACCACTTGTGAAAGGAATGTCCTAGCCAAAAAAATAGTAACCAAATTTTGTATATGGTACAAGGGGCTACAACGATGAATGATGTGGCTCGAACTGTGTGTTGAATTTATCTAGCATTGGAAAATAGACAAGTGGATCATCAATCCATGGTGATAGAAATGGGAGGTATGGTCACCAACCAACCTATTTCAATTTTAATTGACCTAGCTTCTAATTTTAGCTATTTCGACCAGAATATTTTAGAAAAGTGTGCACATAAAGGAGTGCTCATGAAAAATCATTGTTGTTATAGATAGCCACAAAATATCGAATAGAGTGAAAAAATTATTGGAATTGTGTCCCATGAAGTTGAGTTTCATGTCAATAATATTCATCCTCAATTTCTTAGAGTTGGGATCATATAGTGTCTTAATCAACATGGATTGGTTGGAAACCCATAGAATGAAAGTGGATTTCTTTAATAAGTTGCTATAATTCCTTAATGATGAAGTTAAGGAAATCATGATTCAGGGAAAAGAATGCCCATGTCAGGAAAATTTCAATGTTGCAAGTGAAACGATGTAGCAAAAAGGAGTCTGCCCTACTTTTGGTTCAGGTGACTAGTGAGGCTTGAATGGAAGCTCAACTAGTGTTTAAGCAATTCAGTGATGTGTTTCCAAAAGAAATGCCTAGACTTCCACCCAGGAGAAAAATTGACTTCTTTGTTTAGTTACTTATCGGCTCAGTTATATTCTTGAAATACCACATCACATGAATACACCATAGTTAATGGAGATAAAAATTAACTAAATTTTAAATAAAAAGAATGGCACACTCTCATTGTGCACTGATTACCGAGACCAAAATAAAGGCACAATCAGGAACAAGTACCCACTGCCCCAAATTAATTACTTGTTTGATAAGTTGATAAGAGTTTTTATGTTCTAAAAAACAGGATTGAGATCCAGTTATCATCATATTCAGATTAAGGATGTATACATCCACAAGGAAACCTTCAGGGAAATATATCAACACTATGATTTTTTTGTGGCACTATTTGGACTCACAAACACCCTTCCCACATGTATGTGTCTGATCAACAATTTCCTATTCTCGTATTTGGATAGTTTTTTATTAGTCTTTGTCGATGAAATTTTGGTTTATTCAAAGAGTATAGAAGAGCATGAAGACAATTTGAAAGAATTAGTTTTGTTTTCCAGAGAGCACAAGATTTATGCCAAGCTTGGAAATGTGATTTCTTCCAATCACATGTTCAATACTTGGGACATGTCATTTCAAGAGAAGGAATGGTTATGAGTTATGATAATATTAATTCCACCATGCAGTGGCCAACTCCCTACAATGCCACAAAAGTTAGATCTTTCATGGGATTGGTTGGATATTGCAGGTGATTAATTCAAGGTTTTTAAATAATTTGGCATCCAATCACATACCTACAAAGGATAAGAGTTAAATATAAATGGACATAAAAATGAAAATAATAATTACTCATGTGTGCAACTATTTTACACATAGTAGACCCAGAAAACGAATTCTTGGTTTTCACAGATGCATGCATGGAGGGAATCAATGGAATCACGATGAAAGAAGGACATGTGATTTGTAATTAGTCAAGAAAACTAAATGACAGCGAGATGAATAATTCCACTTATCAATTGTAACTCACAATTATAGATCCACGCATTGAAAATGTGGAGGCACTACATACTTGGGAGGAAGTTTTTGTTATCTTGATACAATGGAGGGTTGAGATAGTTGTTTGACAAACCTAAGTTAAACTCTAGAGAACCTATATTGTAAGCTTTGATCAATGAATTTGACTTTGAGATAAATAAAATTAAAGTAAAGGAAAAAAAAATTATTAGATGCACTTAGGAGATGTATACAAGTGGCTCAGTTGGTAGCCATGAGCACTTATCAATTTAATATCTAGGAAAAGATAAATGAGACATTGATACAAGACAAGAAATTTCAATATGTGAGAGATTGCTTGTAGTAGGAGCCAAAAGGACCACTGATTAAGAATTATATGCTCACTAATGATGGAATGTTTAATTTTAAGGATAGATGGTATGTACCTTGTATGGACAACTTAAAGAATTTCATCTTGTATGAGTTTCATAAAGGATCTTATTTAGTTCATCCTAGTTATAAGAAATTGGTAACAACAATGAAAGTAATGTATTATTAGCTGGGCATGATGAATGAAGTTGTTGAATACATTTTTAGGTGCCTCCAATGTCAACAAGTTATTGTTGATTACATATGCCCAATGGGATTTCTACAACAAATTCCAATTCCGAAGTGGAAGTGGAAAGTCATATATATGGACTCCATCATAATATTTCCAAGAGCATCTAAGTAGCATGGTGCCATTATGGTGGTAGTGGATAATTTGAGTAAGGAAGATCACTTTATAGTTTTCAAGTCCACCCAAAAAGGCATTAACATAGCTTAGATTTTCATGAAGGAAATATTAAGATTACATGGAATAACCAAGAAGATCATTTTCTGATTGAGATGCTAAGTTCACTTTCAATTTTTTGAAGGAAATATTTGGTAGTTTTGAAAATCGTCTAGATTTTATTACAACATATCATCTTAATAATGATGGCCAAATTCAGAGAGTGAATCGTATTTGAGAGGACATGCTCAGAATGTATGTCATGCATCAGGAAAAAAGGCAAGAATAATTCCTTCCACTAATTGAATTTGCATAGAACATGGGTACCAGGAGTAACTAAATATGAGCCATTTTGAGGCTTTATATCGTGAAATATGTAACACACCCAATAGCTCGGATGATTTAGTGAAGAAGGTGTTTTTTGGATATGATATGTTGAAGGAAATTGAGAAGGATGTAATTAATATTAGGAAAAATTTAAAGGGATCCAGGATAAGAAAAATATTTATGTAGATCAATAAGGAATGCACAAGGAATTCCAAGTGGGAGAGCATGTATATATTTACATTAGGACAAGTATGAGTTCACTAATAATGGGGTTTTGTTCTAAGTTTGCACTCATATTTTGTTGACCATTTTAGATTTTAGAAATATTGGGACCAATGGAATGTATATTGGTATTACTACCCATAATCAAATTGTGTGATGTTTTTCACATTTGTTTGCTCAAAAATTATGTACATGATACTAATAGTGTTTTTTATTGGTTTGTAATACAAGTGGAATCTAAGGGATAGTTTCAACTAAAACCTGTATGCATTTTGGATGACATGGAAAATTGTTGTATCGAATCAAGTAGTAGAACAAGTCAAGGTGGAATGGAAGAAATTTAGGCTAGATGAAGCAACTTTGGAAATGGCATATCAAATGATTGTATCATTCCAATTTTTGTTTACTATATAAAATAATGTTGGAGTAGTAAATATAAAGCTGAATGGTTAATTTTTTGTTATGTTTATAGTACATCAAGTATGGTGTTCCCTTAAGGGGGTAGGGTCTACAACATCCATTTATCATTCTCCTTGTGTATGTAAAAAAATTGTGTCAATTATGGATAAATGTAAATCTATGTGGAAATAAATTAATGTCTGGATAAGGGATGGACATATGGATACAAAGATATTAGATAAAGTATTTTTGAGGAATCGTTTCATTCATTTTTTGTTACTTATTGTGTTCCTCTTTAGTTTTCCATGGCATGTTACTACAAAGCCCATACTAACCTCACTTAATTACCATGGCTACAACTGTAACCATAGACTGTATTGCATCAACATGAAATTAATCTTGGAGTGGGCAGCCTATTTGGAGGAAAACACCCATAGTATCCATTTCCTCATGGAACGTGGTAGGGAGAGGACAAAATTATCGACGAAGCAACAATAAAGGGCTAGTGAGGGGTATGGGAAGAGGTGTGATGGAAGGGATAGTTTGTGTGGTGAAACAAAATATATGGATGACACATAAGATAATAGAGGGAGCACATGAAATGTTGGAGGACACCAATGAACACAGAACATATGGAAGCACTATGTAGAACCATTATAGAGGAACTTTCTGTCAAAAAACTAGCGTGAAACAAGTAGGATCAATGTTGGTTGTTAATGAACCTTGTTCTCCATGAATTGAGGACATATTCCTTATTATTGTGTTGAGGCCCTGGACTGTGTGGCTAAGCTTGATCGCTAGTGGGAGGCTCAGAGGAGAATTAAAGTACTTAGTTATTGCAGAGTAAGGTAATAAAATTGAAATATGATAAAATTGAAATTGAGCCTTTATAGCATTTAAATATGAATCACGATATATCTAGAGAAAGATAGATTTAATTGTCTATTTGTTGCTAGATGTCCCTAGGACGCTTGGGAGGTCTGTCTTGTCCGCAAGAATGACTTATCTGTCCAACATAGCCTGGATGGTGGAAACTAGATCCAGGGTCTTGATTTATGCTTCCCGAACTAGTACGATTCTATCCATGCGATTAAATGTGTTGAAGTCGAACATGGTAGAACCCACTTGATTACCAGTAAATGACGTGAAATGTTAACAAGTGTGAGAGAAACCACCAATAATGACAATGGCTCTCAAAGTACTCAATACAAACCATGAAATGTGAACCAGTGATCTGAAGTCGAACATTTCACGGAATCGTTCGATCGACAGTCAATGATGCAACCTATCGTCGAAGGCGATAAACCTGCCATTAAGGCATAAAGATTTCAAGGTACTGACAGATTCTAGATCAAATTCCTAGATGATGAGCTATCTTCGATAGAAAGTGATCCATCATAAGCAAGCTCACGACACGAAACCATAGATCAAGTTTTGAAGAACTTTTTTGCAAGGATTGACTTAGGGATGGTCAACGCGAATGGAGACAAATGTTTGCAGATGAATGGTTTATTTGACTGTCCTCTTGAAAACATAACGATACTGCAGATGGTTTGGTGATAGTTTCCCTAAGCTAACATCCGAAAACTAGCTGAAGATCTTCAATATGGTTTGATTAACTGATAGGCAAAGGGTTTCCCAACCCAGGTAGAAGTGTGACAAAAAGTGTCGTGTTCAAGAGTGGTGTAATGCTTTTACAAATCAAAGTATAACAAACGAATCTGTTTTCTCTCTTTTCCCCCACCATTCTTGGCAAGTACCTCTTTATTTTTTGACAAGCTTGAGGAGGATAAAATTTTCTTGTTTATAAGCTCATCCTTCAGATGAGTCCAACTTAGTTTAAAATCGAACCCTAAGAAGGAGTGGTTTGTTCTTGTTTGTAATCGACAGGTCCTTTACTGTTAAATTTTAACGAGTCCAGTATAGGAGAAACTCGGTTTTTTTCATTTGTTTTACGAGAATGAAATATGGAAAAATAATCTCGAGATTTTCATGAGTTTAATGAGTCTTGAAAATAATAACCAAAATGGACTCAAGATAGGTTTGTTTTATTTTTACACAAGCTTGAAATAAAGGAAAAATCATGCTTGAGATAAGTTTAAATGCCCCCCAAGCATAACTTGCTAGAGCGCATAAGATAGACAGACGTATAAGTCGTTCTTGCAGACAAGACAAACCTCCCAAGTGTCCTACAGATAGCTAGCAACAAACAGACAATTAAATCTATCTTTCTCTAGATATATCACGATTCATATTTAAATGATATAAAGGCTTCACGATCTTACCTTTGATCCAACGCTTGTTTGTAGTAGTAGTCATTCAATCGCCCGAAAGATTTGCCTTCGAAGATCTGCAATAAAAAACAAACAAACATCAAATAGCACCTGCAAGGCATATATTCAAATGCATAGCATATGTTACACTGAAAATTGTCACCTTGAAGTTTGTTGTCTATATGAGCTCATTATCACTCATACATTTCTCCCTTGCAAGTATAAACACATCAGTTCCTAATATCAAGCCTTGAAAATAAGAGAAAATCTCATAAAAGTCTTAAAACTCTTGTACCGCACTTTCTCCTCCAATAATACTAAAGCTTGAAAATTTTCTTGGCTGATAAAATTTTCTTGTTTGTAAGCTCATCCTTCGGATGAGTCCAACTTAGTTTAAAATTGAACCCTAAGAAGTAGTGGTATGTTCCTATTTGTAATCGACAGGTCCTTTATTATTAAATTTTAACGAGTCTAGTATAGGAGAGCTTGGTTTTTTTCATTTGTTTTAAAAGAATGAAAGATCGCAAAATAATCTCGGGATTTTCATGAGTATAATGAGTCTTGAAAATAATAACTGAAATGGACTCAATATAGGTTTGTTTCATTTTTACACAAGCTTGAAAATAAGGAACAATCATGCTTGAGATAATTTTTAATGCCCCCCAAGCGTAAATTGATAGATCACATAAGACAGACAGATGGATAAGTTGTTCTTGCGGACAAGACATACCTCCCAAGTGTCCTACGGACAGCTAGCAACAAACAGACAATTAAATCTATCTTTCTCTAGATATATCACGATTCATATTTAAATGCTATAAAGGCTTGACGATCTTACCTTTGATCCAACACTTGTTTGTAGTAGTAGTCCTTCAGTCACCTGAAAGAGTTTCCTTCAAAGATCTGCAATCACAAACAAACAAACATCAAATAGCACCTGCATAGCATATATTAAAATGCATAACATATGTTACATTGAAAATTGTCACCTTGACGTTTGTTTTCCGTATGAGCTCATTATCACTCATACATTTCTCCCTTGCAAGTCTAAACACATCAGTTCCTAACATCAAGCCTTGAAAATAAGAGAAAAGCTCATAAAAGTCTTAAAACTCTTGTACCACACTTTCTCTTAGTGTTGCATGCGGTGTCGCACCTTTTGGCTATAAATCCTGCGGATCCTAACACATTGTTTATTCATTAAGGGTGTAGACCCTGTAAAAGATAAAAAAGGCACAAGTAAAATATAGAAGCTCAGTTTGAGTCATTTTTATAAGCTTCTGGAAACATTCCTGCGGTGGAAAGATCGCTCTTTTCAGGTTCATGTATCCCATCCATTAAGGTGCTAACCCCTTGATGTAAGGAGCTAATGCCTTTGAAGGAGGATTCTATCCCTTCTTGTTTCGAGTTGTAACCTCCTCTCTTTCACTATAAAAAGAGGCATAGGGCAGCCTCAAAGGGAGTTCAAGCTTTAGTATTATTGGAGTTGAAGTGTTATTGAAACTTAGACCATTTTAGCTGAGATTTCATGTGGGAAGGATTACATACCTGTATGTATCTTGGTTGGAAGAGTGCAAGGCTAATCAGAGTAAAGGAAACGTCTGTTCCCGACCCCAGGAAGACCTATACAAAATCAAGGCAGACACAGTTGTAAGGCTCTTCTTTATTTAAGTTAATACAAATAAATTCATTTTTCTCAATAAGCTGTCAATTGATTGGTTTATTTTATGGATTCCTTGATCACCATAATAGATATGATTTATGAATATATGCTATGCAGGTTCTATTTGATGTTTGTTTTTTTGTTATTGCAGATCTTCGAAGGCAACTCTTTCGGGTGACTGAAGGACTACTACTACAAACAAGCATTGGATCAAAGGTAAGATCATCAAGCCTTTATAGCATTTAAATATGAATCGCGATATATCTAGAGAAAGATAGATTTAATTGTCTGTTTGTTGCTAGATGTTCGTAGGACACTTGGGAGGTCTATCTTGTCCATAAGAAAGACTTATCTATCCAACATAGCCTAGATGGTGGAAACTAGATCTAGGGTATTGATTTCTGCTTCCCGAACTAGTACGATTCTATCCATGCAATTAAATGTGTTGAAGTCGAACATGGTAGAACCCACTTGATTACCAGTCAATGATGTGAACTATTAACAAGTGTGAGAGAAAACACCAATAATGACAATGGCTTTCAAAGTACTCAGTACAATCCATGAAATGTGAATAAGTGATCTGAAGTCGAACATTTCACGGAATCGTTCGATCGAAGGTTAATGATGCAACCTGTTGTCGAAGGCGAGAAACCTACCATTAAGGCATGCAGATTTCAAGGTATTGACGGATTCTAGATCAACTTCCTAGATGAGAAGCTGTCATCGATAGAAAGTGATTATTCGTAAGCAAGCTCATGACACGAAACCATAGATCATGTTTTGAAGAAATTTTTTGCAAGGACTGACTCAGGGATGGTCAACATGAATGAAGACAAATATTTGCAGATGAATGGTCTATTTGACTGTCCTCTTGAGCACATAATGACACTATAGATGGTTTGGTGACAGTGTCTCTAAGCTAACGCCCAGAAATTGGCCGAAGACCTTCAATATGGTTTGATTAACTGATAGGAAAAGGATTTCCCAACCTAGGTAGAAGTGTGACAAAAAGTGTCATGTTCAAGAGTGGTGTAATGCTTTTACAAATCAAAGTGTAACAAATGAATCTTTTTTCTCTCTTTTCCCCCACCATTTCTGGCAAGTACCTCTTTATTTTTTGACAAGCTTGAGGAGGACAACATTTTCTTGTTTATAAGCTCATCCTTCGGATGAGTCCAACTTAGTTTAAAATCAAACCCTAAGAAGGAGTGGTCTGTTCTTGTTTGTAATCAACAGGTCCTTTACTGTTAAATTTTAACGATTTCAGTATAGGAGAAACTCGGTTTTTTTCGTTTGTAGGGAGTCAGAAGAAAAAACTTAGGAAAACTCCATGGGTGTAATTTTTCATAAATTTAGTCTCTCAGGCTCGAAAAAGGATAAAATAGTGCAAGGGAGAACTCTATTGACCATGATTAGTCAATGTATACCTTTTTCGTAAATAGTCCATTTTAGTCCAGAAAAGGGGTAAAATTATACTGAAGGGACGACTGTTCATTTCCTTTAACGAGTTTGAATAGTCAAGTACTCGAAAATATTTTCATATTTAAGGAGTTTGAAAAGGGCTTAAAAGAGAACTCAAAATTTCACTTTTTCATAAGTTTTAACAAGTTTGAAAAAGGGATAAAAATGTACTCATGATTTTTTATTTTTCATAAGTTTTAATGAGTTCGAAAAAGGGATAAAAATGTACTCATATGGCCGACTTTCAATTTGATTTACGAGCAAAAAAATACAGAAAGAACTCGGCATTTTCATGTGTTTTATGAGAATGAAAGATGGCAAAATAACCTCGGGATTTTCATGAGTTTAATGAGTCTAAAAATAATAACTAAAATGGACTCAAGATAGGTTTGTTTCATTTTTACACAATCTTGAAACAAAGGAAAAATCATGCTTGAGATAAGTTTTAATGCCCCCCAAGCATAACTTGCTAGAGCACATGCCCCCCAAGCTTCATTGCATTCAACTAAGTACACTACTGGTTAATAAAAGATGGATGGAATGAAGGTTCATTTACGAGATCAGATGAAAGACTTGACGTGAATAGGAGAGGATTTTCATTTTTTAATGAGCTTGATATAGGAAAATAACTATGCTCATAGTGACCTGTTTCATTTTTTAATGATGTTGACACTGTAAAAGGAACTATCTTCATAAACTACTATTTATAATCTACCTACATAACCTACTGATTCATTTTTTAATGAGGTTGACACAGGAAAAGAACTATCCTCATGGGTCTGTTTCAGTTTTTAACGAGGTTGACACAGTAAAAGAACTATCCTCATATCTACTCTCTATAATCTATCTACATAAACTATTGATTCATTTTTTAATGAGGTTGACATAGTAAAAGGAATTATCCTCATAGAAGTTGTTTCATTTTTTAATGAGGTTGACACAGGAAAAGAATTGTCCTCACCACAACATGTTTCATTTTTTAACGAGGTTGACATAGTAACAGTAACTCTCCTCATGGATACCTGTTTCATTTTTTAATGAGGTTGACACAAGAAAAGGAACTATCCTCGCAGGTGACCTTGTCATGGATTCCAACTGAAAGAAAGACATGTCAAGGGATACTCCTCGATCATGGCTTCCAAAAGGAAGAAACACATGTCAATGGACACACCTTGATCATGGTTTCCAAGAGGTCTTCATTAGAAGGAAGAATAGTTCTCTGTAAGGAACACATGTCAAGGGACTCAAAAGGGATAAGCACATCACATTCAAATAATCCCATAGATTTTTCCATGTCAATTACCGGATCTAAGTCAAAGGAAGTCGAGCAAACAGCGAGAGGCTCGCTTGCATTGGTAACTGAAAACATGGGACTGGTTGCCACATAATTAATTCGTGGCGAGGTAGATACCACTTTAGTATAAGGAACATTCAGGGATGTAGGATTATTGGTAGTTGAATCAAGACTAGTGAACGAAAGCTAGTCTACATTCACAATACTTCCATTGTGAGGGAAAGAAATCACGCTAAAGAGTGTCGATATGAAAACTTTCATTGCATAGACATAGTCTCGCCCAAGGAGTAAATTCAAATCCAAGGGGCTTTTAACTACCATAAGATCAATACAGAGAGTTTTACCTTCCAATGTAATAGAAAACTTAGGAAGGATCCCTAAAGGTTCACTAATGGTTCTGTTAAAAGCTTTCAAATTCTACGTAATAGGCACAAGTTGAGGGGAACCCAAAGCTTTCCAAGAATTTGAGGATAAAATACTATCAGAAGCACCTTCATCTACATGTGTGTGGCATAGATTCTTACGACAAGCTTGCACAATTATTTGGAAAGGGATGGAAGAAGGAAGACAAGGTTCTGTCAGTCTATTCCAATCAAAGGAAAATACCTCGGTACTTGGAGGAGGTTTAGTAGGAATAGGTGAAATGCCCAATGGTGTAGAAGAATCTGATGTAACAAGAAGAACCTGAGCAGTATGAGTTTCACTCTCTTCAGGGAGAGCAGGATCGACTGAATGTGAAATCGGATCGACCACTTGATCAACTAATGGATCATCAACCTGAGTGATATGAGTTTCACTCTTTAATGAAAGAGTGGGATTGACTGTACTTGGAATTAGATCAATCCCTCCATCAGTTGATGATAGGTTGGGAGAAATTTGACGGTAACTAGTTGGAATTTCTTGCTGTGGAATAGTAAGGTTTTCCAACAATTTTTAGGCTTCATCCATGTGATGGAAAATGTGGGTTTGATGACTCCCTTTGCATAACCTACAAGGAAACCTAACTTTACCCTTTTTCCTAGGAACTTGACTATCACTGGTTGATGGATCAACAGTAAGTTGATGAGAATGTTTCGACCATACTTCCAAGACCTTTGAAATACCAAGACAATTGATAAGGAAGTGGTCACCCTTACAAAGTTTGCAAGGGTATTTGGGTTTACGATGCATGTTGGAGGTTTATTCAACACTACTAACATTTACAACCATGGTTGGTTGGTTGACTTCTTTCTTATTTTGCTTCTTCTTCTTCTTCTTCCCTTTCTTCTTCTTCTTAGCCACCTGGTTACTAAAATCAAGGCTTTTACCAAGATAAGAGGAAGAAAGGGAGGAAGATATATTGGGTGAAGAAGGTAAAGGGTCAAGAGAAGGTTGGTGATGTTGATATGGTGAACTCTGTTGAGGTGAAGCATTCGGTTGAGGTGGAACAATTTGAGTATTCGGGGCCAACGAAGTTGAAAATAACCATATCGGTAAACCTATTGTAAATCTCAGTAATGAAAATGTAGCCATATAAGGAGGACCAACATTTCCAAAGCAAGGAAAAATAATAGGATTCTCATTAAGAGGGGTTCCTTGGTTGGTAAATTTCGGAATAGTTGCCATTAGATTAAACTTTAGTGAATTTTATTAACAATTTAAAACTAAAATTAACAATTCATAATTCACACCTAAAAAATTAAAATTCACAATTAACACCTATGGTCTCTAAAACTAAAAAAAAACAAATAATAACGTGCTATCAAATCTAGGAGTCAAACCACACAAAAACAGGAGTTTCCCGCACTAAAAACACTAGTTGGTGATGAAATCCAACGTCTTAGAATTTTAATGCAGAAATGGCGATTGGAATAGTTACCCTGACATAATTCTTAATGAAACAGAACAGTGCAAGCTTCTCCACTATGCCATCTCGAGTGAAGATAACCCTCTGGAGAGTCCAAGTGAGTCTAGCCGACGTCTGTTCTAGGTACAGTGGGATCTTCCCTCCACCATCACCTTGGGAAAGAATCCTATAGATTATGGCCAGTAAGGTTACCAACAGAAAAAAATATACCTGGGGGAATAGTCTACAATCCGACACACATGCAAGGGCAGATTAACAAAGCTCAATCCCCTTGAAGGCTCCTTGACATAATCCAAGGTTTACCGACAAGTGACCCCAGGCTCCTCGACAATGGTCATCCGAGGTTTATAGTTGTTAATACATGTATATATTCTATCGTTCCCAATGAGGAAGGATTGATTACATCACTCATGCAGATATGATCTCGTGCTTGACTCCTTCAGGAGGACCTTCCTAGAGCACACATGCTACTATTGGAATTTTCCTACCGCAAGATCAACTACTTTTTTGTTTTATTGTCTTGGAGAGTTAACTAAAACCTATTCCATGACACTAGCCTAAGTTATATTGGTGAAAAGAGCCCTAGAAATGTCAAAATTACTAGATGAATTTTATTAAGCACTGTGTTATTTAGCCTGTTATTACTCAAAGGGTAAATGGATATGAAACCAATGGTGTTATGACCCAACCCAAAACTGAACGCAATCGAATATGATAATGTAATATTTTCAATTCGATGAATCCTAACTAAATTAAGGAGAGAGTTTCCATTCACTTCCAACAATGCAAAAAATTGACCAATAAGAGAAAATATAACAAATTCTCTAATGCACTAATTTAATCAAGAAAAACTAATGCCAATCAATTCCATATTTTTTTATTTTTGTGTTTTTAAAACAAGCATAAAAACATGTCAATTCAAATTAAAGAAAAATGATGTAAATCTACAATTGATTTTTTTCATAATGTAAACTATGCAATTGTAATCTATGCACAATTCACTTGAAAAGTATGCAAATGTAATCTATGCACATTTTTCATTCATATTATGAAAATGAGAATTCTAATTATGAAAATGTGATCTATGCAAGAGAATTCTCAAACACAAGATGATTCTAATGTAATCTAAGAACCAATCAAGTGTAACTAAATAAAATTGGGTAAGAGTTCCAAAGATCAAAAAATAAAAACACTCAAAGGTGATTAACACTTAGACACAATTTAACACTCAGCAATTTTTTTTCAAAAGCAAAAGCAAACGATGAAAATTGTGAAAATACTGAGACAAACCTCTAAGTAATGACCAAAGGAAATCAAATTAAGAATTTCTCAAAAAAGAGACTCAAAACACCCAATTAACTTAACGGAGATTGATGAGATGAAAAATTGCTAAAAGAAACTCATAAACAAGGATTTTTGACAGAAAAATATAGATTTAGGTAGATGCTAAGAATCCTAAATTAAATCTACAGTAAGCCTAAAAAAAAAAAAATTCAAGTTTTCATAAAATTTTCCCAGGGTCCGCAGGCTCCAGAGTAAACAGGTGTGGTACCGCACTGGTTACTCAAGAAAATTGCGGAGATGACCGCACTGTGCATGAATGAAAAGTGTGGAGATCAGAAAAATGAAAGAAAATAAAAGTTTTCAAAAGTTTTCAAAGTACATAAAAATTAAACCAAGCCACCCAAACCAGTATACATCAATCAAGAACCAGGAAAATCATTTTCTCAAGTCAAAACAAAAGCAAAACCAAAAATCCAATCATTCCCCAGTGGAGTCACAAATTTTTTCGACGGATAAGTCGTTCTTGCAGACAAGACAGACCTCCCAAGTGTCCTACGAATAACTAGGAACAAACAGACAATTAAATCTATCTTTCTATAGATATATCATGATTCATATTTAAATTCTATAAAGGCTTGACGATCTTACCTTTGATGCAACGCTTGTTTGTAGTAGTAGTCCTTCAGTCGCCCGAAAGAGTTTTCTTTGAAGATCTGCAATCACAAAAAAACAAACATCAAATAGCTCCTGCATAGCATATATTCATAAATCATATCTATTATGGTGATCAAGGAATCCATAAAATAAACCAATCAACTGAAAGCTTATTGGGAAAAATAGATTTATTTGTATTAGCTTAAATAAAGAAGAGCATTACAACCGTGTCCACCTCGATGTTGTACAGGTCTTCGTGGGGTCCGGAACAGGTGTTTCTTTTACTTTGATCAGCCTTGCACTCTTCCAACCAAGATACATATAGGTATGTAATCCTTCCCACATGAAATCTCAGCTAAAATGGTCTAAGTTTCAACAACACTTCACCTCGAATAATACTAAAGCTTGAACTCCCTTTGAGGCTGCCCTATGCCTCTTTTATAGTGAAAGAGAGGAGGTTACAGCTCCAAACAAGAAGGGATAGAATCCTCCTTCAAATGGATTAGCTCCTTACATCAATGGGTTAGCTCCTTAATGGATGGGATACATGAACCTGAAAAGAGTGATCTTTCCGCCACATGAATGTTTCTAGAAGCTTCTAAAAATGACTCAAACTGAGCTTCTAGATTTAATTGCGCTTTTTTTTAATCTTTTATAGGGGTCTGAACCCTTAATGAATAAGTAGTGCGTTAGGCTCCATAGGATTTATATCCAAAAGGTGCGGCACCGTAGGCAACACTAAGAGAAAGTGTGGTATGAGAGTTTTAAGACTTTTATGAGATTTTCTCTTATTTTCAAGGCTTGATATTAGGAATTGGTGTGTTTAGACTTGCAAGGGAGAAATGTATCAGTGATAATGAGCTCATACGAACAACAAAACGTGAAGGTGAAAATTTTCAGTGTAACAGGTTGCAAGGAGTTTTATTATTTATTATGTTGTAGACTATTCATTATAGATGGTTGCATCCATGATGTGTCTACACTATTGATGTAATAGTAAAATCATTTCTGTATCAGAACAAGTTTACTTAATTTTGATCTGAGTATGGGAATGCCTACCTAAGTGATGATATATATATATATATATATATATATATATGTTTTGCATTAAATGTTTTTACAGGATTCCGACTGGGGTATCCATAGGCTGATCCTCGAAAGGATAAAGTTCTTCACTCTTCATACACTACAGACTCACTCTTCATCTATTACAGACTTTGCACTTTAGGGGGCAATCTGTTACACTGAAAATTTTCACCTTGACGTTTTGTTGTTCGTATGAGCTCATTATCACTCATACATTTCTCCCTTGCAAGTCTAAACACATCAGTTCCTAATATCAAGCCTTGAAAATAAGAAAAAAGCTCATAAAACTCTTAAAACTCTTTTACCGCACTTTCTCTTAGTGTTGCCTTTGGTGCCACACCTTTTGGCTATAAATCATGTGGAGCCTAACACACTGTTTATTCATTAAGGGTGTCAGCCCCTGTAAAAGATAAAAAAGGTGCAAGTAAAATCTAAAATATCAGTTTGAGTGATTTTTAGAAGCTTTTAGAAACATTCCTGCGGTGGAAAGATCACTCTTTTTAGGTTCATGTATCCCATCCATTAAGGAGCTAACCCCTTGATGTAAGGAGCTAATCCATTTGAAGGAGGATTCTACAAATTCTTGTTTGGAGCGGTAACCTCCTCTCTTTCACTATATAAAGAGGCATAGGGCAGCCTCAAAGGGAGTTCAAGCTTTAGTATTATTGGAGCTGAAGTGTTGTTGAAACTTAGACCCTTTTAGTTGAGATTTCATGTGGGAAGGATTACATACCTGTATGTATCTTGGTTGGAAGAGTGCAAGGCTGATCAGAGTAAAGGAAATGCCTATTCCGGACCCCAGGAAGACCTGTACAACATCAAGGTGGACACGGTTGTAAGGCTCTTGTTTATTTAAGCTAATACAAATAAATCCATTTTTCTCAATAAGCTGTCAATTGATTGGTTTATTTTATGGATTCCTTGATCACCATAATAGATATGATCTATGAATATATGCTATGCAGGTGATATTTGATGTTTGTTTGTTTGTGATTGTAGATCTTCGAAGGAAACTCTTTCAGGCAACTAAAGGACTACTACTACAAATAAGCGTTGGATCAGAGGTAAGATCGTCAAGCCTTTATAGCATTTAAATATGAATCGTGATATATCTAGAGAAAGATAGATTTAACTGTCTGTTTGTTGCTAGCTCTCCATAGGACACTTGGGAGGTCTGTCTTGTTCGCAAGAACGACTTAGCTGTCCAAAAATCCTATTTGGTGAAAAACACCCATAGTATCCATTTCCTCATGGAACATGGTAGGGAGAGGAAAAAATTATCGAGGAAGAAACAATAAAGGTCTAGTGAGGGGTATGGGAAGAGGTGTGATGGAAGGGATAGTTTGTGTGGTGAAACAAAATATATGGATGACACATAAGATAATAGAGAGAGCACATGAAATGTTGGAGGACACCAGTGAACACATAACATATGGAAGCACTATGTATAACCATTATAGAGGAAATTTGTGTCAAAAAACTAGCATGAAACAAGTAGGATCAATGTTGGTTGTTAATGAACCTTGTTCTCCATCAATTGAGGATGTATTCCCTATTATTGTGTTGAGGCCCTGGACTGTGTGGATAAGCTTGATCGCTATTGGGAGGCTCATAGGAGAATTAAAGTACTTATTTATTGCTAATTAAGCTGATAAAATCTAAATTCCTATTGAATAAGTTGATGAACACCTTAGTGCACGTTTAATTACCTAATAAACCACTCAGGTGCTCATTGTATGGATGAAAAACCACTTGATAGGGAATTTGAGCCACTATTCTACTTCCTATAAGAGTTTTTAAAATACCTGGATAATGGAATATAGACCCCTACAGTGCTTTCCATGAAAACACATATGATAAAACACTAGATAGTGGATTTATAGTTTTAGAAATTATTAATATCCTATTTTGTCCTTGGGATAATCTCAGTGATTAAGGTCACAAAGTAATAGCGCCATTGTGTTGCTTCTTTCTTCGAAGTAGTTGACAAACCACCTAAATAGGGGACTCCATCTCTTAAGTATTTGACTAATCATTAGGTGTGAAATTCACTGATTACACAGCCCCTCAAAATTTTCGATCTGCCTTGGGGTTTGTTGGCTGAATAAATAATGTAATGTAGCTGGCCTATCGTTGGGTGGAGAGTTGAAGTCCCTTTTTTAGTTTATAGTCTTCCTTGAACACACAAATAGGCATAATTTTCTTTTGTACTTGTTCTTATGGAATGTCATAATTATGACTATATTGTGCATCATGAAATCTTTCTAATTTTTATGAGCATGTTGGATGCTTGAGATATAAATGCTACCTCTTATACTCATGATTTTTGATATGTTATGTTTTCATAAATCTCAATCCATATTTGGGGTACATTATTACATATTATATAATGAGGAATGTAAGATTTTTTGTACTCATGTGCATTTATGTGTAATACCATTGAAAAATGCATATATATTTTAATTGATTATCGATATGGATTTGACAACTTGTGGTTGGAGGGTTGGGGCCAGAAACTGTATAATTTGGTAGTATAGGCCACCCCTATGTTAAACATAATATTGGTTATATTTATGTGTATGAATGCCAATTATACATGTAAGTAGCAAGGTTTAAACCTATTTGTATGAGGGTGGAGTTGATACCAAGTGAGTGTTGTTGAAACCCTTACCTGCCAGAATGATACCGTGAAGGTTTTGCATGAGCCATGTGTTAATTTTTGTAACTAGGGTAAAATTCCACCTTGGACATCTCAGACGACAAAGATTATTATTTATTTAAATTTCTCTTTTTTGAGAGGACCAAAATCAACCTAAAGATCACCTCACTTCGAAAAGTAGAAGATGGTTTTTGAACTTATGCACCCACTCATGTATATTGGATTAGGTCAGCCCTATCCACATGTCCCAATTGACAGATCGACCTCAACATCAAATGGACCCTCCTGGAATCCTATAAATATAAGAGGCCTAAATCTCATTTGGACACACTCATCACACAATCTCTTCTCCTTTTCTATTTTCTCGGGTCACAAAGATCTAACGAAGGAAGTTTTCACTATGGCTTGAAACTACAGGTATGAGGCTAGCACACACATAGGTTTTATGTTTCTTAGTGACATGCACGTCGCTGGGAATTTTTGTCCCCAGTCGCACGCATCCAGAGTTCCTCAGTGCAAATGGGAGGCTAAATTTGCATGCATAAATCCAGAGTTCCTCAGTGCAAATGGGAGGCTAAATTTGCATGCATAAAAGCCTGAAGGCAATGACTAGGGTTTGAAGCCAGATCTAGAAGAATTTTTCCCTAGTCACACACCCTAAGAGTGTTCCTCAGTGCAACTGTGAGATAAAATTGGCACTCACAGAGACTAGAAGGGAACGACTAGGGTTTGGAAGCAAATATGGAATATTTTAGCCTAGATCACACGCTTACAACCTTCCTGAGTGTGACTGGGAAGGAAAAGTTGCATGCATAACCCTTGATCAATGTGCCTGGGGGTTTGAAGCAGATTTGGGCTAGTTTATCCTTAATCACATACCTACAATTGACCTAGAAGTGATGAGCGAGAAATTCAAGTCGCTCGTAATATATCTTAATGAGTGTAACGAGGGTTATAAGCTAGGCTTTAACAATTGAATTTATTTTAATTCAGTTTGATGATGGTTGGATGATTTCTCCCTGTTGTACTATAATTCTAAAAAACTGATTTTGTTTTGTATTGGGTAAATATCTATTCGAAGTTTATGTATTGGGATCATTGTACACTCTTCTAAATTTTTTGGTGATGATCTAATAAGAAGAATATTTTAAAGGGTTTTCCCCTGTTCTTTGACCACTATGGTGTCCCTTATGGTTGTGCTATTGTTTCCTTTACCATTACTCATATGGTTTTATCTTCAATTATTTTTTATGATTGGAAAAATTGTTAATAATTGGATGTACTTTTTAATGAAGAATTGATTTGGGCTGAATCAATTGAAACAACATAGAAAAATCTGAAAACTTAACATGGGATTAGAGCCAAGGTGAAGGAAAATCCCAAAAGAAGACAAGAAATTGAAGCCATATTATTTGAAAAGTTGAAGGAGTTGTTCTATTCAAAGTCAAGATGTCTTACTCTACCTTCAAGGAGCATGGAAAGTTGGGTCATGCATCAAACTTTGTTGCATGGAAAGTTAGGTTAGATATGATGGATAACAACAATGATGTGTTGGAGTACATTCAAAGAAGGATGCCCGAGCCTCCCGAAAATTCTTCTGCTTCCCTCAAAAAAAGGTTTAAGAAAGGTTAGTTAAAAGAAAAGAAAATTATAGCTGATCGTTTACAAGATCATTTACTTTCATATGTTGGAAATTTAAGGGGGTCTAAATAGTTTTATGAAAAGATAGTTGGCATGTATGAAATCAACAATTTGAATGAAATCATCACCTTGAAAGATAAACTCAAAGAAACCAATATGAACAAAGGATAATTTTTACAACCCTACATTATGAGTATAACTCTTGTTAGAGATCAATTGCAAAGAGTTGGGGAAAATGTGCCTCGCGGGGATCTAGTAGTTGTGACTCTTAGAGGTCTCCCTCCTATTTGGGAAACCTTCATTACTACAATAAGCAACAAAAATGTCCTCCCATCATTTGATGAAATTGTTGGAAAGCTTACTCAGGAAGAATCAAGGATGATAGCAAGAGGAAGAATTCAAAAGCATGAAGAGGGAGAGCCTGTTGCATATATCACTCATGACAAAAATAAGAAGAAGGGAAAAAGAGTTCCATCTAGGAAGCCTCCTTCTCAATATGAAAAAGGAAGGAATAATAGATCTTTATCTCATATTTAATGCTATAATTGTCACAAGAAGGGTCATTATGCTTGAGATTGTTGTGAAAAGAGAAAATGACCACCCTACAACACAAGAAGAAGAAACAAAAAATTCAATAATGAAAGAAGAAAATGTGATCGAAGAAATAACCATGATAGAAGATATGAAAGAATAAGAAGAGATACCTCAAGTGACCATGAAGAATACCATCCTCCTCAAAAGAAGTAAATAGTTCCCACATATGAAAGTAATGTTGTAAATAAATTTGAATACATTCTTATTTCTTCCATTACTGTTTCTTCTCCACTGCATTCATGGGATAGTTGGTTGGCTGATAGTGGGGCCACTCATCACTTCTCTGGGTACAAGGAAGTCTTCTCTAATCTAGTAGAGAGGGAGGCTAAGATGAAGATTATTCGTGGAGACAAATCCACTCATCTTGTGAAAGGATTTGGGTCCATAAAATTTCATTTTAATTCAAGGGAATCAATTTTACTGCATGATGGTATGCATGTGCCAGGATTAACGAATAATTTGGTATCTATTTCCACATTGGAAGATAAAGGGATGAGAGTTTCTTTCATCAACGAAAAAGTTCTGACTTGGTTTTTTGGTTCACTTATGAGAGATGCATTCACATTAAGATAAATATCCAAATGACTCTATAAAGTCACTGAAAGACCACTTCTAGAATGGGTTCATAATAAAAATCATCTAAGCGAGTTGTGGCACCACAGATTGGTTCATCTACATTATGATTCTCTTTGAAGATTGAAGAAATTGGTTTATCGTATTCCTGATGTCCAATCCCATCATGATGGAGTATGTCTTGGATGTGCAAGTGGAAAGAAAATAAGGGGACCACTCCCCTCTAGTGATAACACGAAAAATTATGTCCTCCATCTCATTCATTACGATATATGTGGTCTGATGCATGTTCATTATATTGGTGGTCATCTCTACTGTATCACCTTCTTTGAAGAATTCTTAAGAAATACATGTATATACTACTTGAAGCATAAGGATAAAGCCTTTGAAATGTTCAATGAATTCAAAGCTTTGATCGAAAATAAAAAAGGAAGCGAATAAAAATATTTAAGTCTGACAATGGAGGGGAAGATATGTCAAACGATTTCATATCATTTTGCAAGAAAGAATGGATAAAGAAGAAAACAATTGTTCCATATACTCCCAAACAAAACAGATTAGTGGAAAGGAAGCACAGGTCTACATTAGAAGCTCCTTGTGCCATGTTCCATAATCAAAAGGTTCCAAAGTTCCTTTGGGGAGAAGCTACACATGTTGTTTTATATGTTCAAAACAGGGTGCCTCATCAAGAATTGGAAAACAAGACTCCCTAAGGAATATTCACACGTGTCAAGCCCGATATTATCCATCTTCGTATATTTGTATGCCCCATATATTTTCATGTGACGAAGGAAAAAAGGAGAAATTTGGAAGCTACAAGAAGGAAAGGTATGTTTGTGGCTTATTGTGAAAATTCTAAATAATATAGAATTTATATTCCTAGTCAAAGGAGTCTCAAAATTAGCAGGGACGTAAAAATTGATGAATATGTAGCTCCTGCAAAAGAAAGAGGCCTTTCTCCACCTCCTACTCCCAAGAAGGAGAATTATAAATATGATATTCTAGATGGTCCTTTCATGCCTGAGTCTGAGACTAATATTGTTGATGATCCCATGGATCCTATGGATCCCTTATATCCTCCTCCAAGTGATCCTCCTACTAGGAACATACCCATTTTGCTCCAGGGCATTTTATAGGATGCTGGAAGACATGTTCTCATTTGAAGATCATTTAGAGAAAGGAAGAAAAAATGTAGGTATCAGGGATATGTTGCAACCATGAGCACTATGATTCAAGCCTAACCATCCACATTCAAATAATCTGTAAAATATCAAGTTTGGAAGGATGCTATGGCCAAGGAATATGAATCGATTGTGAAAAAATATGTATGGGATGTTGTGTCGAGCCTAAAGGGAAAATCTTTGGTGACTTCAAAGTGATTATTCAATATCAATCATGGAGTTGATGGTAGCATTCATAAATATAAGGGAAGATTTGCAGCTTTAGGATTATCGCAAAAAGAGAGAGAAGAACATGATGATATATTTTAACCTATGGCTTGATATGTAATAATATGTTTGAAAGTAGTCCTTGCCGCAAGTCAAGGATGGAATCTTGATCAGATGTATCTAAAGATTGCATTCCTCCATGGCATGTTACTGGAAGAAGACTATGTTGAACAACCACATGGATTTGAAATAGAGGATCAAAGAGCACATGTTTGTAGGTAGAGAAGGATTTTTATGGTTTGAAGCAACCTACCTGAGCTTGGTATGTAGGCATTGATAGTTATTTGATGAAGATAGGATTCACAAGAAGCAATGTCGATCCCAACCTCTACTTCAAGTTAGTCCAAGGTATGTCGTTGACTTTGGTTTTATATGTCGATGATTTATCATTACATTAGGGGAATTTTTAGGGATAAAATGGGCCTCCTAAGGAAATTATAAAATAATAGTGGAAGTAATAAAATAATATTAGATTACATCATCAAATTTTGGAGCGAATAAAGAAAAAAATATTTTTTCAACTCATATTTTCAACTTATCACCTTATGGGTTTACTCAAATTTCGAGTGAGAACACTCGTTGAATGAAAAATTTGATTCCTCATCCAAGCAGTAGCCATGTTGCATACTTTCCATGGACCTTGCTACATGAAAAATTAGAAATACATGAAACATGTGATTTCAACCACGTTTTTTCATGTATTTCTCATATTTTGTGTAGCAGGGTCCATCAAAAGTATGCAACATGGGTACTCCTTGGATCAGGAATCAAATTTTGCATCCAAAGAGTAATCATGCTTGAAATTTGAGTAAAAATTAGGGAGATAAGTTAAAAATATAAGTTGAAAAAGTACTTTTATTATTTTATTATTTTTTGATGTTTTTACTTTTTTACCACAAAAATGGTGAATCATCCCCTATGGTTGACATCATCATCTTGAATCTTATTTATTCTTATAAAGTTTATTTTGGTTGTACATTTTTCTTAGGAGGCCCATTTTAGACCTCAAAATTTCTCTAATGATAGCTACTGAGCCTCTGATGATCGAGTGTAAGAGTGAGATAGCCTTTGAATTCAAGACGAAGGACCTTGGACTCATGCAGGTGTGACAAAGGGATGGTGATATTTTTCTTTCAAAAGGAAAATATGTTGTGAAGCTTGTAGAAATATTTGGAATGAAAAAATGCAAATACATGGCTACACCAATGGAAATGAACTTGAAGAAATTATTGGGAGAAGCTACAGGACCCGATTTGGAAAATCCATTCGATTATAGATAATTGATTGGGGCTCTCATGTTCCTTGTGAACATTCGTACAACCATATGCTATGCAGTGAAAACATTGATTCGATTCATGAACGAGCCCCTCCATCCACAATGGATCACTACTAAAAATATATTGAGATATATGCATGGGTCGATAACACTTGGTCTGAGATATTCTATCGGAGATGTTCGACCTCACGGTTACATTGATGCTGACTGTGAAACAAATGTTATCAACAGAAAGAGTACATATGGATTTTGTTTTAGTCTTGGATCTTCCATGACATCATGGATGAGTAGGAAACAAAAGTATGTAGAATTGAGCACTGCCAAAGCAGAGTATATTGACGTTATCGTTGCTAGTTGCAAAGCATTTTGGCTAAGGAAGCTCTTTGGAGAGTATTTGAGCAGGTTGAATACACTACAGTTATATACTGTGACAACAAGAGAAACATCATTTTGGCATAGAATCTCATATTTCATGACAAGTCCAAGCACATAGAGATTTGATATTACTTCATTCGTGAAATGGTACAGAGAGGAGCAGTTAGACTCCACATATTGACAAATGAACATATTGTATATATTCTTGCCAAATATTTATAGAAAGGGAAATTATTGTCCTTCAGAGAGAAACTTGGACTGATGGATGTTACCTCTCCTTATAAGGGGAAGCACTGATCGAGGACATTGAGCCAACTCTTCCCACCATTTTTTAGCTCCTAGGGTGAGGAATTGAGATAGAGGGCTCCTAGGGCTAAGGGGTCTATGGACAATAGGGTATCACCCTATATCTTACACATGGCATTGGAAATGATTCTTCCATTTCTTCATATGGTCAAAGATGCTTCCTCCTATCTAGTTTATGCATATTATACCCTAGTTGGAATCATACCCACAAGCTAAGCTTGTTGGGAATAACGCTCCTCATTTAGCCAATAGGTTGAGAGTTTACTTGGGGTGTACAACCCAAGTTGATTATAATGTAGGTGTCATACTACATGACTAATTAGAGTCATCAATGAGAATATAAGTAGGCAATAGGATTGGGTGGATTTTCTCTCTCCCTTATGGTTCCAAGTTGAGAATGAGCTCCATGATTTGATTCCAGGGTTGAAGATGTGCTCCCTTGTATGTTTTGATATCCTATTATGTGGTATGGGTGGAAGGTAATTCTCCCTTATTCTTATTCCTTTAGATTCAAGAATGTTTCAGCAGATAGAGTTGAGAAGAGATGGTCAAGGTATGGTGACATGATGATAGGATGATGTGATGATATTGGCAGGTGGAATTTATCCTAGTTGAGAGGGATTATTAATTTTTGTAACTACGATTAAATTCCACCTTTGACAAATCAGATGGTATATATTATGATTTCATTAAACGCATATTTTCGAGAGGACCGAAATATACCTAAATATCACCTAATTTGGGCAAGAAGAGGATGGTTTTTGAATTTATGCACCCACTCATGTATATTGGATTAGGTCGGCCCTATGCACATGTACCAATGGACAGGTTGACTTCAACATAAAATGGACCCTCATGGAGGCCTATAAATACAAGAGACCTCAAGCTCCTTTTGAAACACTCATCCCACAATCTCTTATCTTTTTTTATTGTCATGGTTCATAGAGGTATGAAAAAGAAAGTTCACACTAGGGGTCGCAAATATAGGTATGAGTCTCACGCAAATCTAGGTATTTTGTTTCTAGGTCACACACACGTCACTAGGAATTTTCATTCCCGGTCGCATGCATTCATATGTACTCAATGCGACTAGGAGGCTAAATTCACATGCACAAAATCCTGAAGGGAGCGATTAGGGTTTGAAGCCAGATCCAGAAGAATTTTTCCCTAGTCGCATGCTCAGAGTGTTCCTTAGTGCAATTGGTAGATCAAAGTCACACTCACAAAGACCAGAAGGGAGTGACTGCGGTTTAGAAGAAGATCTCAAATATTTTAGCCCTGGTCGTAGGCTCACATCCTTCCTCATTGAGACTCAGAAGGAAGTGTCACACACACAAGCCTTGATCAGTGTGATTGGCATTTAAAGTAGATATGAGCCATTCTATCCTGAGTTGTACGATTACAGTTTACCTAGGAGCTAGCACCCACCTGCATTCAATGTCTAAGGGAGTGACCAGGAAATTACAATCGCTCGCAGTATATATTAATGAGTGCGACAAGGGTTCTAAGATAGAATTTTACAATTGACTGCAATTGACTTCAATTGGATGATGGATGGATGATTTCTCTCTGTTGTACAATAATTTTGGAAGTATGCTTATATTTTTTATTGGGTAAATATCTGTTGGAAGTTTATCTATTAAGCTCGTTGTATTCTCTGCTAATTTTTTTTTTATGATGATCTAATAAGAAGAATATTTTAAAGGATTTTATTCATAGTGGGTTTTTCCCTGGTCTTTGAAAAATATGGCGTCTCTTGTGGTTATTGTATTATATCCTTTGTCATTTATTATATTGTTATATCTTCTGGTTCTATTTCTGATTGGAAACATTGTTAATAATTGGATGCATTTCTTAATGAATAATTGGTTTGGGATGAAGTAATTGAAACAACATAGAAAAATGTGAAAAATTAACACTGTTTACTATAATTGGTAAGTCCATAGAATCAGTCAGAGGCTGATATAATGGCCCTGTACCCTTTAACCATGATAAAGGGGAATATTGGGGTTGGGTGTAATTTGAAGCGTAGAACCCATCTTATCGCTCACTACCCACCATCATAATCACAACATCTTCCAACATAACAAGTGTGACGGTTGAAGGAGGACTTACCTAGACTTTTTTCCATTGTGGAACATTCCCACTCCTCAATAACTACTACCCTTCACCTTTCTTATTATTTTAAACCATGGAAGGAAACATGACTAGGCAACCCTACATGGATGTGGCCTAACAGACACAATATGATGATTTTGATGGACATGTGGAGGTCATGTGGGTGCTTCATGGAAAATTCCTTGGCATGAAATATTTTAATCAGCTGAAGGTTCAAATGACTCTTAAATTTTGACATGGGGATCATATTGAGGTGAATTTTATACTGTCATAAGGTTATTAGAGAGCTCAACATGGAAGTGGTACGAAATGTTAATTCCAAATACTTGAAAAAATGAGGTTTTTACTAAACCCATATCCCTATCATACCTTCGAGTTCAAGTGAAATGAAAGGTAACACCTTCCCCTACCCAAGAATCCTTAGGGGCCTGGGAAAGAGGAATTGAATATTCATTACTTTTTCTAGGTAATTATCCCCATGTGTAATATGAATGGTTACCTAACGGAAAATATTAATCAAATTCGTGCATACTACCCTTGAAATAACATAGATAATTAGGCTAAACTATAAGCACCCCAGTTGTACATATATTCATTTGTTTTCCCAAATTATGTTAAAGATTAAATTATTTTAGTGGAAGTTGTAGTTCAAACATTATGGGAGTATAATAATGAATTAAGGATCCATCATATCTACATATTTTATCGGTAGTTTTAAATTTTCTTGTTTTCAAGTTGGTTATAGGTTTCACTCTCACATAGTTGAATTATGCAATTGTAAGGACTATATCGTCTCTACATGTTGAAATTATTACACTTTTCCAATCACTCACATCAAACCACACAAATCACTCTAAAATGCAACATATATAAGCCACCTCCTCAGTTACAAACTCTAAAAAATAGACTCTAAGGTAAACAATTAATATCTTCCAACCCAAGGTGAGAAAACAAAATTTCATCTTTGTTAGGATTTTGGGTGTAGACATCCAAATAAACCCCCTCTATCATTCTACATAAAAAAAATATACGTTATCCTTTGAGGGGACTTAAATATTCCATAATTAATGTTATAAAAGGAAAAGTTAAAGGGGTGCCCATTAAGGATCATTGGTTGAGATCTAGTCATTATTTCATGACCTTCTTTAGCCACCCAACTCTTGCGAGGTCTTCAACCCATGATTGGATTCTTGACAACAGATAATCACTTGATTCACACTAATGGAAATATCATATTGAGCACATCATAGATCATATACAAAAGGAGGTTATCATGGGATGCAATTTCACCTAGAAGTGATTTTGAATGGATATTGGGAGATGCTATTAGCTATTCTATAACATGCCTCCCATATCCATCATTATAACCCTCCATTAAACCTTCACTATTTTCTTCTAGTTCATTCATTCTCCACTATTTTTGGAGCCTTGTGATTATAACTCGAGAGAAAGGATTCTATGTATTTAGGATTGGTTTTCCTTTTCTTTTTTATACCCAAGTTATGTAAATATCCGTTGTATTACAACAAGTTAGACATTTATACACTATTTTATCACATTTATGTAGTTTATTTATGCTTATTTTCTTTTAGTAGTCCATATTGTTAAAATAATTGTATAGTTCCTCCCATTTATCACGTTTTTCACACATTTCCAATAACACATGATGTACTTTTTGACCCTATTGTTCTCAATTCTTCTCAGAATCCCATTGTTATTGGGAGTTTAGTTTGGTCTTGTTTGGTCACCTACCCGATATCCACTCCATTCACATTTAAGTGCTTCTCTTTTAGGATTGACCCTTTTAGGAGAATCCATATTACAAAATCCTATTGCTAGTACTCTTCATAGTACATAATCCAATGAAATGTTTACAAATGAAGTTGAAAAATGATCTCATCCTCCACACTACCACTTGGCTTGCTACACCAACCAAGTTTCCTTTTGACATTCCTAAGTTTGAAGGTAAAATAGGTGAGGGTCCTAGAAACCACATCATGCCTTTCGACTTATGGTGTTCCTTTGACAACATAATGGAAGACACGATTCTATTAAGACACGTTTACACACCATTTACTAAGGAAACATCCAAGGGGTATGTTGAAAAACCCATGGGTAATCATGATACATTTGCATATCTTGCAATTTATTTTCTTTGATACTCTCAAGTCCTATTTAGTCGTGATTTGGGACTAGAAATCCTTTAATATTTCTAGTAGATGACATCAATCCACATCGCAGGCCACATCCAAGAGTCATACAAATGGCATAGTCTATGTAAGAATTAGGTCAATCATAAGCAATTTCTAAAGTGTTTTCCGAAATATTTCTTCCAATCACGTGGTTACCACTATGCCATCAATTGAAGATGAAGCAATATCCAAATAATTTTTATTTTTTTTTTATTTGTGCCCAACCAAGGCATTTATACAAGTTCATCCTCAATGTTCCTTGTCCTATACCTTTTGATCATGAAATAGTAGGGGAATATTATATAGTTGACTGATTAATTATATCTATGAACTTGTGTTCGTTGTGAGGAACACCCTAAAATTTTTTACCTATACTTGAATTTTGGATCCGACTATGGATCTTGCGATCGATTGTGCTGTGGTGACTTCTTGATCGGTCGAACTCACTTGCTCACACATGCTCAGTTCACAAGTTTATGATAGCATTCTTTTATGCAAGCTTGAACAATCATAGCACAGTCCATCAAGACAGTTCCTGTGCAATGTTCAACCCATGTCGACAATTAGTGCGCATTGTCATTGATAGTCCCTCACTTTTAGCTACATTTGTACTTCTATATTGGTGAGTTTTTCAAACTATCACTTTTATGCACCTTTGCCTATGCGAGTGTCATTTTCTTTCTTTTGAATATCTCTTTCACTTTATTTAACTTTAATTAGTTCCATTTTCATGTTATATTATCTATGGCATGTTTTTCTCTCACTTTTGTTCACGTATGGCAAGTGTCGTTCTCAATTTTCTCTTCATATAGTAATCTTTTAGCATGTGGAGTGTCGCACAATGCACAAAATATAGTTTTGGTGGTTTCAAGGGGCAAGATTTGTGTAAATGAGTTGGTATTATGATGTAAGCATGTATCACACTTATTTCCAAAGTTTCAATGACTGTTTCATAAGTTTCGTCACAGACATCGCAAAGTGTATCTTTGATGTCGCACTTTGTGTAGGTCGTTGAAAATTTGTTGCAGTAAGGAAAGAATGTTTTTCATGTGTTTTGATTGTTCCATGTTGGGTTATTACAGTGATATTAATGTGTGGTCATGTTCAGATTCATGATTTTTCCTATCCTCCTCTCATTGACCTGACACTTAGTCAAATTGGGAAAACTCTATGACTAGACCATCCAACCTCCTTTAGCCAGCCTGAACTGTGTATTGTGTAGCCTCAAACCTAAACAAACAGCCTTGTCTCCTTGCACTGTGTAATGCACAATTTCTTCCTCTTATAATTGCACACTATGCAATCTCAGTGCTTAAGCCCAACCCCTAAGCTTTGTAACTACACAATATCTCCCTCCAGACAGGCCTGAATTACACAATGTGCAGTCCCAGTCCTCAAGCCTAACCCTTGAAATCCTAAATTTCACAATTGCACAAAAAACTACCCTCCTTATCCTTCCAGCAGTACACAGTGGGAAACTCAATCCTCAAGCCTACATCTTGAGCCCTTGATTCCCTCAACTGCATAGTCCCTCTACCCAGGCCTCCAAAACTGTGTATTGTGCAATATCAAGGCTCAATCCTCTAACATGTGTCCTCGATTCCCTCAACTACATAATCCTTTTAATATTTCCATCCTAAACTATGCATTGGAAATTATCAAGGCTCAACCCCAAACCTTGGCCTCTAGAACTACAAAATCCCTTAGTCAATTACTCAACTAGTCACCAACTCTAACCCTAAAAAGTGATTTTATAAAGCATCTTAGGCTATGGGTTTATGAGACTGATGTTGTATTTTCATGGGTGGATTTAATTCACAGGTATTCTATTATGTAATGACAGGATGATGATGAAGGATATGGAGAAGGATACCATGCTAGAAGATACGTTAAGAGCTTAAGAGATAAGATGATCATCATGCAATAAGAAAAAGGAACTATGGATTATAATATAATATGGAATATCAAAACCAGATTGAAGAATCCTAATATCCAAGTCATAAGGAAGAGGAATAAGAATAACATGCACTATCGTTTCAAGAAGACACAAAGAAAGCAACAAGAAAAGGTTACTTGACATTTCCATGTCATCAATGTCATGTCATGTCATGAGCCATCATGCGCCACATCATTCATGGATTATATAATTTTATATTAGAAAATTTAGTATAAAGTGGAAGTCCAAGAGTCATAAGGGAGGTGAAGGATCACACCACTTGTTATATATACACCCTCATTATTCATGCAAATTAATTTTCACCTAGGACTCTCCCATAAGGCATCAAATAGACAAAGTCAGTACATTTGGGGAGAAAATAGTGGCTCCAACGCTCCACTATTGGAGATAGTGATGTTGTTTTCATTCACATATCTTGGTACTTTTACTTAATACTTGAAGCTTGGTGGCCAGAAAGTTTTCATGCATGGATTGTGAATATTTGTAAGATTATTCTATGATTTTTTATGATTAATGCTTTCTTTCACCTGTACTAAAGTAGTTTAACTATTTCGGTCATTTTAGTGCTTATCTTATAAAAAATGTGTTGTAATGGTTGTAACAATTGTCGCATCTATGTGGAATATTCTGCTTGATGTTAGGAAATTCTATTTTCACTTGTGTGCCTCTCTACTATGGTGGTACTATTTCCTCTCTCTTAGAGGCCTAGTTTTCCTTCCACTGTTGTGGAAGAACCTTGATACACCTGCAACCGAACATTCACCAAACACACTTACCTACTTTTTGCAAAGATACATACGTGCTTCTCTCGCTTGGTAAAATCTTTAGTGAAGTAAAATATATAAGAATATATGGTAGTTAGGCCAATACTATGGATCCAACTCCTATTCCAAACAATGTGAGGCCTAATTGGGACTTCACATCGGGGAGACCCCTTAGATGACGCATTTATAACACCTTCAACAAATGGTGCTAGAAGGAGGGCCAGTTGACCACATATTCTCGTTGAGTCTATTTTGAATCAATTATTTTAAATGGCTTATCCTAAAATCATACTCCCCATGTGTTTTTTCAACCTATGCCATGGTAAAATTTCAATCCTTGATGAGCCTATTTATCCCTTATCCCAATTAAAGTTTGATTGTGAGAATAGAATGTCCATAACTAAACACATTTTTTATCTTCTTAAATTTTGTGAATATGAAGAAATTAATGATGAATATTTTTCATCCGTGACTTTCTTCCTCACCCTTGAATGTTGTGTTAATTGATGATGTCATACCTTACTGTCTTATTTGATCCATTCTTTTCATCATTTCCTCGAGGAAATTTATCAAGGCTTTGATAGGTATGATTACCGAGATGTTCTTAAAAGAATTAACTAGTTATGAATGAAGCTTAATGAATAAGTTGAGGATTTCTCTCATTGTTTCCTTCAAATTTGTTGTGAATTTTTAGAAGAAGATATGGATTTGGGTTTCCTGAAAGAAAAGTTTCAGCAATTGGTTCATATCTTTTTGCACGATGAACCTGAACCCCTTGATGTTTCTTCTCTTGTAAATCATGAGACATCTCTAATTTCATAGGAGGAATTTAATAATCCTTTTCTTCCTTGTCCTCCTCATTTTCCAGTTCTAATGAGGGTGCCTTCGTGAAATGATAATAAAATAGGGAAATCTGCACATCAAATTCCTAATCCATCTTCTCAACCTCCTTCCACTTTTCATGATTCAAATTCAATAGAGAAAATCCCAAAATGGCTCATGAAGCCTATGGTCAAAACTAAATTTCCCATTCCTCAAGTTGGAATTAACATTCATAACTCTATTCTTGAATTTTATTTGGATTTTTTTTTATCCTCTATCATCTACGTTACATGAATCTTTGTACTTTGATCTTCTTTATCAATCTTCTCCACCAGTTAGTTTTTCACACTCGCTTGATTTTCAAGTTACTGGTCCAAATTGCGATCAGGTTCAAGGTAGTCACATTACAGAGGTAGAGGATCAGGAAGGTGAGGATTCTTTCAATATTTCTTCTCTCTTTCAAAATCCTCCTTTTGAGATGGTGGTTCCTCATTCTTGGATAATATTGAATCTGGTAAACTTGGTAGTCAATAAAATGTGATAAGTTTTCATAATCAATATCAAGTCTTGGTAAACAATCATTCTAATGAGGATGACTCCATCGATATATATTATTATGTATTCCTAAGTGCACAAATTGATCCTCCGGTTCATAAGGATGATTTTAATTTGGAATATTTAGATTTAGAATTTGATCCAATGAAAGGAGATGTTCTTAAGGAAACCCCATCTTCATATCAAAATTGTGTAATCATGTCTCCCAAACTTCACTTTCAAATGGACCTAGAAAACAACAAACAAAGGTTGGCATGAATGCCAAAATTCCTCAGCTCTCCTCAACCACTCGCACAAGCTACAACACATCTGAACATAGTTTGTAGCACCTATGCAACATCATAATGAGATCAACATATTGCTGCAAAAATTCCTCTCCATGATCATAAGCATGAAGAACTAGATGAATACCTAGTACGAAAACTCATCTAATGTTCCAACTCAACAATATAAATCACCCGAGCAACCATCTCCAACACCTATAAGAACAAAATCTATCTATTGGTCCTGATGATGAGCCACACTAGCTGGTTCGAAATGCGTCGGAAAAAAATCCCTATATGTGATTTTAACCGAAAGAATTTCTTACACAAAATCTATCTATAGCAACATCAGAAAACCATCAAGAAATTGTCCTGCAATCATCTGATCAGCCTCTACCTTTTGCACTAGGTCATGAACACAAATGGCACACAAGGAACCATCAACCACACGAATTTCATCATTTAACCATCATGAGTGTGACATCATAAGGTTGACATAAATTCTAGAAATCAACTCAACCCCAACTCACCCAGATACAACCATACTAAAACAATGGCATCAATGCATCAACAAGTATACATATGGTTGACATAAATGCCAACACGAGGTAGTTTCCATCTTGAAACTAATGGAAAAACTAGCTAGTTTCACACATGAACATCATAATTCCAACAATATCTCCATTTGGAATTGATGGAAACAATACAAACTCCATACCAATCTACTCTATCACTCACTCTTTGAAATTAATAGCAAAGAGTTAACTCCATCTTATAAGGTAGCAAGAGCTGATGCACAAACAATGGAGAAACTAATCTCTACATAACTGACAAATAATGCATATAAACCAACGTCCATGTCTCTCATATAAGTATAAATAAACATATGAAATATTCAACATTCAAAGAAGTTGATCCAACCAACACCCTCTAGCAGCCACATACTTATGCCAACATAAGGAAACCATACAAACATAAATGATTATCATCATAATGAACAAAAACATGCAACATTGTGCACATGAGGCATCAACCAACACTCTCCATAGAAAATATATAAAAACAACTACCAAACATCTCTGAACATAACATGAGACCAAGAAACACAACTATCATAACATAGCATGAGGAACATCATGAACACCTTCAAGTTGACCATTATTCAAATAATGGATGGTTGAAATAGAAAAGAGAAAATAGATGCTCCCCCTGAACAAATGCCATCTCGAAGTTGTAGTGGCTGCTTCCGTTGTAAACAATTCTTCCTTGCGATGAAATAAGGACCTTATTGACCTAGATTCCACATGACCATGACTCAAATGACTAATACATTTTTAAATACATGGTTGTAGCAATGACATAATAACTCATACATGAAAAATATATGACCCCATGACTCATGACTCATGACTAAAAAATAAATGAAAACCATAATAGAAGTACATAGTGTCATGATAACTTTACATGGATTTTACAATGACTTAAAATTTTTTCTATCAACATATCATATGGACCAATGAATCTAAAACATAACATAACATGGTTGCTAAAATTTCATTAGACCATACATGTGGCTACCATTTAAATCCATAATTCTCCTCCATAACATGCCTATCAACATAATGACTCAAACAACTAATGACTCGACCCTTTACCAACATAAAATGATGAATCAATGATAAAGACATGGTTGTAATAAACTGAATATAACAACCCATACATGCATGGTCCATATCTCAAGTTAGAATATGCACATAATTTCCACATTGTCCTTGTGCTAAGGTAGCTGACAAATGGTCAATAAAAGTTGAAACAATGGTAATAATAACATGATTTCCACTCAAAAAAAATAAATATACCAGCTATAAAGAATGCGAGTGAAAATAAATGAGACATAAAGGAAAAAAACTTGAAAATAGAGCTCCCCCATGAGCATGATATACCTCATATGAGGTGATCTGGTTGATCTGAAAATGCATTGAAGAAATGGATCAAAAATACTTGCTGCTAGAACTCATCAAACTTCAAATGCTCCCCCTGAGACCATGTTAGTCTCATACATACTACTCCAGTTAGGTAGATCTAACATGCAAGAATGGAATGTTGTAGCGATTTATCTCTTCTATTATGAATCTGATGAGGAAGAGTACTCTCTCAATCTCCTCTTTCTACTTACTCTTCCCTTGGACACACACAAATTATTTGGTGCCTTGACTCCCATAGAAATCACTCTCTTTGATCCCTCTTTCTAGATGATGCAACCTTTGGAGTTGAAAATCACTTTCTTACCTCCATCAACCATTTCGATCACACTCAATATATTATTCTTTAGGCCTTTAATGAGACAAAATTCATCTTCATTGGTCCTCTTCTCACCAAGAATAACTTTACCACTACCTAATACTTTTGTTGATTCATCACCTTTAAACAAAACACAAATTCGCTTGGTTCTATTGAGAAAATGAAATTTTCTCCTAAATCCTAACATATGGTGTGAACATCCACTATCAATATACCACATATCATCCTTTTCGTGTGAAACAATTGTAATGATACACCTTCCAAGATACTATTACCTCTTCTTCCATGTGTTCCTTGGTTGGTTCTTTGGTTGTGCATTCTCGTTTGTTTGTTTCTTTTGAAACAAAATCCTAAACGATCTAGGCATCTTGCAATCCTTTTCCATGTGACCAAAATTATGGCACACATAACACTCTACATGACCAAGTTATGTAGCTAAAGGATCTGATAATTTTATTCTCATACTAGACCTCCGTATTCTCACACTAGATCTGTAATCAATGGCTTTGTGACCAAACAGGTTAGAAGAAAAACAATGACCATTTAAATAACTTTTATGCATGAATGTAGGTCCTCCTCTTCGATGATGATAATGATAGATAGATGTGTGCCTTCTCCTCCTACAAGCCACTACCACATGTCAAAAATTGTGCCAATTGAAGCACTCAATCTCATCCATCAGGGGGGGAAGGAGTTTTGGATCCTCCTCTAAAAACTAGTATTCTCAATCCGAGGAAAAAATGGTCTTCTAAATGTGAAAGCTCCTCTTGGTTCTATTCTTTGTCACTATTGGTGATTGGTCACATTCTCTGTTGAAAACTTGTATGTTTTTTCTCTGTTATTATTTCCTGCATGAAAACTTGTATCTCCCTTCTAAAAATTCCTACCAAATATGCTCACCATTCTGGTGTTGTTTTCTTGCTCCAACTTCTCGTCTTTTCCCTCAAGTTACATAAATTTTCATTCACACCTTAAAGTTCTTCCACATAGTATTTTCTATATTTTTTCTTATTGCAATTGAATGCTTCTATTCTTTTCTATTCTTCCAGTCATGTCCTCAAGCTAGTGCTCTCTTCCTTGAGAATTTTCTCCTTTTCATCACAAACCTGCAATTTCTTCTCATGGTCCTTGCATACAACTATTAGTATACCAATTTCACTTTAAAAATATTTAATAACAACCATGGAATATTCATAGTTATCCTTAAGGAACATGAAACTACGACCGTCATCTATTTCTCTACCCAAATCTGAATCATTATCACCACTCTTATTAAAAATATAGCTCGAAAGTAAATCAATATGGCTTATAACTTCAGATACATTTTCCTCTTATACAACGAGTTTAAATGGAGATTTATTCTTATTGGATGTCTTCTTCTTGTTCTTATTTTTTCTTCTCTTCTCAAGCTCTCCATCATTGCTGCCGCAACTTTTTCCAAATTATATATGCAATCTATCCCAAACTTCCTTGCTAGATATTAAATCTCCAACCTTTTTTAAGTCTACATTTTGGAGATTTTCTAAGATGATACACCTTGCTTGATAATTTTTCTTCATTTCTTCAGATGAAGGAAAATCGTCATCATATCCTTCACAAATCAAAATCCACAAGTTAGAACCACAACAAAATAATTTATACTTCACAATTTCTTGCCATACCTTGAAATTTTTAGTAGTAAGAACAAGTCTTTCTTAAGAACTCATTCTGAAAAAAAAATGCAAATTTTGGCCAGCAAAACCCAGATATACTCTCAAGTAATCAAGATGAAAATAAGAGCCCCACTCTAATACCAATTTTTGGAAACCTTTGAGCACTACCTAGGGGGTGGGGTGTTGTGAATCTTTGGTGTGTCTTATTATCAAGTTTTACCGATTTAAACATTAATTGAATCAAACACACTGATTAACAACAACGCTTTAAACATTTTCATATCTATGCATAAATCATAAGTAACAATTAAACAATATGAGCAACATAACCATAAAAAAAAAACATAAGAAAGTATCAACAAATGAGACACATGTATTTCTGGAGGAAAACCATTCACCGAGAAGAAAACCACCCTTGCTACTACTATGCTGCTATGAATATTCTATTAAGAAAAATGTGTCTTTTACATATATTTGTTGACTCCCATCATCTAGGAGACTTGACCTCAAATAGTATTGGCCAAAAACCATTAGCGAGGAGACTCAATTCTACTGATAAGCATGGAAGACTATGCTCTCACATGGATCTTCAGACTACCATCCATTGAAATCCACCACAATCAATGATCCTTTCCCAAATCTGATTGGACTATCCAACTCTAGTTGGAGGGAGAAACTATTTATGTATATGAAGCTTCAAAATAATTGCTCCACACCCATGAATTCACTACTCCTTTACTCTATGTGGACCTCGTATCATATATTTTTACACTAAAGACTAAGAAATTCTGCTCAACGTGATTCAACTCTTCAATACGATCTCCAGCAGCAAGATACCATCAATAATCAATAAAAAAAACTACAAATAACATTATCTCAACTTCAACAAATAGTGGCACAAATGCAGACATCAATAATGCAATCATACAATAATATAAACTTTAATCTATATCCTCTAAATAAAATCACCTACAAAAACCATGGATTTGATCTGAAAATAGATGTTCTACTTGTAACACCCTCCTCCAAAATCTACCCAATTAACTGTCCGGTGGGGTAAACATGTGATTAATAGTTACTATGATATGATTCAACTCCCTATGTTTTAGTTAAGGAAGTGGAACCAACAGAGCACAACAACACAAACCTTCTACACCTGAAACATAACACGAAGAGACATCCAAGAATTTCAGGTGACTATCTCCTGAGGAAAACTAAATTTTTGTTCACTACAAGGAAAATAATTTCTAGCAGAGGCTATAAAGGAGGTTTTTAGTGTTATAAAATTGGCCAAAATTGTCAGAAAAACATTTTATACAACATTTGTTTTCAGTAACGGAGGTTTTGGTAGAGCTTCTAACAGAATTTCAACACAACTAAAAAACTAGGCGGCTAGAGGTTATTACGGATTTTTTTTTCATCGTTGAACTACTCAGATGTCAACGCACTGGTACGTGTCATCTAGATGGTGGGTCCGAGGCGCTTGAATGTGCATGCACCGGGTCATAAAGTTATAAAACCACACCTCGCGCAATGTAGGTGATACAACGTACCAGGTCATTCTAATTGGTATTGGGATTTGTGTGGTGCCCATAGGTCATATCAATGCACCGGTTCGTAGTATTATAGAAACACATCGGTGTGTAGTATCACATAGAGGCACCAATTATTATAATTCGTATTGGTATTTTTGCGGTGCCCATAGGCCGTACAAACGCACTGGTGAGTAGTCTCACATAAACACACCGGTGCGCAATATCTCACAATTGCACTGATTTTTTTGATTCATATTGGTATTTGTGCGGTGCCCATAGGTCGTACAAACGCACTGGTGAGTAGTCTCACATAAAAAAACCGGTGCATATTATCACACAAACACACTAAGAGTTATAATTGGTATTGGTATTTGTGCGGTGCCCATAGGTCGTAGAAACGCACCGACGTGTTGTATCATACAAATGCACCGATGTACTGTAACTGACACGCATTAGTGTTCATTTTGTATTATTTATAAACATCGACCCGTGACAGTGCAATTATTGTGATTTTTTAAAATTCATTATTCATCAAAAGTAGACACATATCTTATAATAGTATCATATTAATTAAATTTTTATTATGGCACTTGAAAGTGATGTTTGGATTAATTTTTTATATCATATCATAATTACTGTGATTTTGTAAAATTCATTATTCATCAAAAGATGACACATATCTTATAACAATATTCATATCAATTAAATTTTTATTAGTGCATTTGAATGTAATGTTTGGATTAATTTGTTATATCATATCATCAAATTTCACATCTCTTCATTATAATATTTAATCATCCATAAATTTAATGAGTGGTGTTACATTTCACAGTGATAATGGAGAACAAAATAGAATAAATTAAAACATATTCTATTATATATATATAAGACAGTCTTTTTCATACAAAATGGGACTGTTATTGGTATCACTTTGTCTTTCAATTGGGACACTATGTCCATTACATTAAACAAAATGTCTGATTTCACAGACCAATATTTCAAAAAATACAACACCTTGCTTTGATATAAAAACATAGTGATCATCATTCTTCGCTTGAACTGTTGTCACTACTCGAGCTACTTCCATGACTTGGGTTATTTTGAGGAATGTTTTGTTCACAATGTTGTTTGTTTTCTTCTTCTTCACCTTCCATCTACAAAAATAAAAAATAAATTTTAATGAGTGTATATACATTGGTGATAATAATGAAAATTGAAATATTAAATAATATACATCAATGTAAATTGAAAATAAATGACGTACCATAGGAACATTTGACTCATGAACTATACACATTCTTTCAAAACCTAATTTCATGCCATATTTCAAGATTTCATATATTGGTGTGGTTCCATTCTTTGTTTCCTACAAGTTTTATACCGCATAAAAAATCATATATTTAATATAAATATTTTTTTGTTCTATTAATTATAGACGGAGCTAAGTAAAACAAGATCGATAGATGCTTACAAATTCCACAATTAATTTCTAATATACCACATATACTCACAACCCATATTTAGCGTAATGTCAATCAATTTGTTTGATAGTTATTCTTTGTATGTTAGCACCTGTTTGAAGACATTCAATGATGATTGTTGTAAAAGAACTTAAAATATACAAAATTGAAATCTAGTTAAGTTGTTATACGGAAGTAACAATTACTCACAAAGTTGGATATCAACCCTTTTCTTCCTTTTCGTCCTGTTTTATGTGTTGAATGGGTTCCATTTTATTTTATTTTCTACAAGAAAATACATGAAAATTAATATTTAATGCTAAATTGTTTATTTATTGTACCTAGTGATCGAAAAATTCAATGATTACATATTACATTTAAAGCACGTTATTGTTGAGATGGCTCCTCCTGTGATGCAATTTTGTCCATTTCTTTGACCATATCCTTGTACACCTTTTTGGACATTCCTACTGGCATATTTCTAATATAAGCTCGTCCATCTTTTGAGATTTTCATAATCTTCCTGAAAATGTAACATGACAATAAAATATTTAATTTTAATAGTGACATATGAAAAGTAAATATAACAAAAGTGATATTTATAAATAATTCTAGAAAAAAATTAAAGAAATATTACTTTTTCATTCCCTCTTTTTTGTTGTACGTTTTTTCTATTAAAAGTTTGACATGTCTCATTGACCAATTCTCTGGAAATGCCTCCTGTATTTTAGATAAAATTTGGTTGTTGGAATCATTGGATTTATTTTTGTATTGTAAGTGGAAAGAATGTCTATACATTCGTTCCACTAGATCCCTCAAACTTTTGTAAAAAAATTTTCCCCTTTCGTTAACCTCGAGTACCACTCCAGATGAGCTAAGGAGCAATTCATTTTCATTTGCATGTTCTATTTTCTTTTCTTTTCTTAGAAAAAAATTCCTTTTCTAAGTTGTTGGAAATTGTAGAACATTAAACATATGTGAATTAATAGATTGTTTGAAAATTGTTATCTAATAATTTTAAGTATATTATTAATGAAAATTAAAAAAAGAAACTCATATTGGATCGATAGTATTTTTTCATTCATTGGATTCATCCTTTTGCAATTTTTCCATCAAGCTTTTACGCTCTTCTGGTCCTAGATTAGAAATAATCTTATCGAGCTTTGTCATTTTGTGGCTCTGCATGATACACAGTAAACAATACATATTAGTTAAACTTACATATAGTTCAAAAATAATATTTTTTTAAAATAATTTACAAATAACTTTCCTATTTTGATTTTCTTGATGTCTTATCAGTATTCTTGTTACTTGATATATTTTCATCCATTTCTTTATCAATATGAAACTTGTACCATATCATTCATTAATATATTTTATAAATAAATCATCAACTTTTCAGGTAAAAAAATATCAAGAAAACGATATGCTTTTCAAGTTGTATGCACTGACGTTGGTGCATCGTATTCTTATAAACGAACTGCCAAAGAAATATAAAACACCATATGATGCTCTATATGTTAACCACCACACTTATTAGCACAAAAAAAATAATAAAAAATCATATAGTATTAGTTTTTGTAGCATACGGTGTTGTAGAGGAGGCAGTGCAGCCCATTCTTATAAACTCCCCACGTAAAAAGGGGACCACCGTACAGTGATATCTGTCCACAAGGAGGCCCGGTGCATTATATAGTACATGGTGCACTGATTAACACAATTTTTTTTTTTTTTTGGTCAAATAGTACGTGTGTGGTGCGCTATAATGAAATAGTGCACCGGTGCTCGATTTTACAAATGGCGCATGGATTAAAAAAAAATGTTTTTAATTTTTTTATCAAATAGTACGTTCATGGTGTGTTGTGATAAGCCATCTCACTGGTGCACTAGGTTATGCAGGGTGCACCGATTAAAAAAAACATTTTTTTAAAAATTCATGCAAGGGCCAACATGGATTGGGATCCTATTATGCAAGTCGTCCTGTGGATTAGATGTCATAGGCCTATATATATAGCAATAAAAACCCTATAAATCTAAAATGAAAAGCCTTAATTCTAAAATCACAAAAACAGGAAGAAGCAAGGGAATAAACAAAAAGAATGAAGGGTTTAGGGTAAAATGGATTTTTGTTTTGTTTTGTTTTGTTTTTTTCTAAAAATAACAAAAAATTTAAAATTTTTACTTACTGTGTAAAAAATACTGCAGAAAATGTAAAAAAAACAATGAAATTTAATCATGAGATCATTTGAAATTATATGCTACAGGGTTTGAATCACCAGAGTTTTGGAATTTTGATTGTCAGAATAGTTTTGTTCGAAAGTATTTCATTGCTCCACAGTGCTCTCGTGCTCTATTCCTCTAGGTATGTATCATGCAAATCTATGGCTGAATGTTTTTGCAAAAATAGTGAAATAATGAAAAGTGTTTAGTATTTAAAGAATTGTTTTATGAAATTATATTTTTGGAAAATATTTTTCCACCAATTTTTCAATTTACCACTTTTTTTTTCACTTAAAAAAATTAAAGTTGTGAATTTTTTATTTGTGGCTTTTCATCACCGCCATGTCAATTAATAGTATTGCACTAGTGCGTCAGTTAATAACACCGCACCAGTGCGCAGTAACTAAAATGCACCGGTGCGGTTATCTATGCATAAGCACTGATAACAATAAGTCCATTTTTAAGGCACCGAAATTACTTTTAGGTCTGTGCACTAAAATTTATTGTCGATTTTTCTCAAATGCAGGGAGAAAATATCATAATTATATCGAATGGACAATTCTTCAAAATCTAGCTCGTTCCATAATATTTCTCAAAGTACATCGCGGAGTTCTCCCTATCCATCTCGAGATGTAATATTTACTTTATATTTTATTTATATTTTCATAATCTAATTGAATTTATGTTTTTTATCCATGTCAATTATCTTGATAAAATTTATAATGTATACAAATTTTTAGGTTCGTGCAGATTCAGAATCAAGTTCAGATGCAAAAAATATCCAAAAAGCTTCAAAACATCGGAAGCTCTTATCAGGAGCAGCATACCGCAAGTCGCATTTAGTAGATGAAAATAGACAACCACTTCACCCTCACAATTGTAACAATATTTCATCTTCTAGCCATAATCCCAGGGCAATGATGGTAATAATAATTGTTTGGTATATTACTGTAATTTTTTCAATGTCAAACAAATTAGTCATGCATTGTCAACTTTCTTACTAATTGGTATCATATATTTGTACCAATCATGTTCAAATATATTTTTTGAAATTATTAGGATTCTCGTGATGATGAGCGACCTACCTACCATCTTCTATTGCACCTCACGACAATGTCAAATTGAGAGAAGGCTGAATTAAGAGAAAAATTCGGAGAGGAACGATACCACGAATGGTTGAATCAACCACCGATTCAATTCCCGCTACGTCCATATTCACCAATTAGGAATGACTACAACAATAGTAGTTCTTCACAAGCTAGCAATCGAGGAAATCAAATATAGGTTGGTATGGATTATTACTTAAGGGATACGACTTCCGTGGAAACAATGTTGTTAGATGCATTCCAAAACGATGATCAACTAGAGGATGATGCTCATATCGCTGAAACCTTTTTAGAAAGCCTTAAATTTACTTCCACCACCCCTCTCTTTGGACTTAGTGATCAGTAAAATTCTACCCAGTTGGGGACAACGATGTTACTGTACAACTTGAAAGAAAATTTTGGCTTGTCGAATGCATGTTTCTCGAAAATTTTGAGGTAAGTTACCATAAATTCCTCCCTTATATAAGTTTGAGAAATATAATCACACAATGAACATTACAAATGGTCAATTTTATGGACGTTAATAATTATATCGGCATTAATTTACATTTAATATTTTCAATGATCACCAATTATAGTTTAATCAAATATAAGGTTCTTCCGAGTGATAATGTCTTGCCCGGTAGCTGCGAAGAGGCAAATAAAATTTTCAAAATGTTGGGTTTTGAGTACATATCATATCATGCATGTCCAAATGGTTGTATTTTCTATATAGGAGAATATGCAGACAAAGATATGTCTGAAATGTGGGTATGACAGATATGATAAATAAAAAGATAAGGGTAAATCACGTGGTCCTCATTTTAAGATATTGAGGCACATGCCTATAATCTCAAGGATTCAAATGCTCTTTCGTTGCAAAGAATCAACCATGTTGCATGGATGGCATGCCTCACAGAGAAGTGAGTTAGGATTTATGTGAATCCCGACTGATTCAATAGCCATGAAGCATATAGAGGATGCATGGCCCGAAAAAATTCAAGGATGAAGTACGAAGTCTACAAATCAGCATAGCCATGGATGGTGTCAACCCTTATTCCCTCCAGAACACCGACTATTCTGTTTGGAAAGTAGTAGTGATCAATTACAATATCACCCCATGGTTGTACGTGAAGAATTAACATCTTATTTTGGCTCTTATAGTCCCTAGTAGAAGACAAGTGAAGAATATGGATTTCTACTTACAACCACTAGTAGATGAATTGAAGGAATTATGGGATGGGATAAATGTATACGATGTATCAAGACCCATCGCAGCAGAGAGGTTTGTTATGTTGTATGGCTTATGTGCTTACACGACACATGATTATCCAGGCTTAGGAGTTTGCTCTGGTAAATTACATGTTTATTGAATTGTTTACGTAAAAATATTCTTTCTCATATTGGTTATTTAATTCATTGTAATTGTTCTAAATTTCATAGTATTCTTTAACGTGCCATGCATATAAATTGTATACAATAATCTCGCAGGATTTGTAACAAAAGGGTATTTTGGATGTAAATATTTTGGACCTTCTATGAAAGCGAAATGGTCCAACGACCTATTAAATCCAGTGTATGACTGCACCAGGGTATTCCTCATAGAAGAATAGCCTTATAGAATAGAAACATCTGCTTTCAATGGTAAATGAGAGAGAACCAAAAGACCTCCAATAACGACACCATCTGAATGGCTTAAAGCATATGAGAGGGAGAAGGAGAAGGAGTTCATAGAAATGCTTGATTCAAATGGGGAGCCTATGTTCGATGGTCCAGAATTCTTTGACACCTATGTTGAGAAATTTCCCATTGGGATTGAAAGGAAATCTATCTTTTATAACCTCCCATATTGGGAGCATCTTAAGATTACCCACTTATTAGATCCCATGCATATATTTAAAAAAAAATCATCTTCTTTATAGAGGCACATATCTTCGAAACAAAGTGACACATTAGTTGTTAGGAAAGATCCTATTACTTCAAAAACTAAAAATAAGCATTGGCCAAGACAATTATAAAGTATAGGAGCAGAGGGAGGCATTGGTACCTCCAATTCATGGTAATTCAAAGAAGGTGATGTCCCGTGTATTTAAAAAAAATATGGTCTTTCTTTGTCAAAGGAAGTTATAATGGGTGTGAGCGTGCCATCTTCATACGAGTCTTCACTACGACGCTGCTTCACCATGGATGACCATTTGTCAATGTTGAAATCGCATGACCATTTGAATCTTCTAAGAGTACGTATAATGTCAAAAGCATGATTTTATTATTTGTTATATTAATAAATTTTATCCCATGCATGGACCATAAAACATAACTAATTTTGTATATTATTGCATGTGTTTATAAATTTGTAGTGTCATTATCCTTTGTTCATGTGTGGGTGTGTGAAACATGAGTTCCATCAAGACGTAGGATGTGCCATATCTAAATTATCTGCATTTGTACGTTGGATCAGATCAAAGGAGATTCATGTGGCTAGCATTCCAGAGTGACGTCAAGAGATAGTTGAGATTGTTTGTATGTTTGAGAAGGAATTATCGACGAGTTTCATGGACTTGCAGGTTCATCTTCTAATCCACCTAGTAGATGAGGTTGAATTAGTTAGGGTGGTTTCTTGTCGTTGGATGTTCTTCTTAGAGAGGTACATGAATAAATTAAAAGGTTTTGTTTGACAAAGGGAAAAACACGAGGGGTCTATGGCAGATGGGTACATATCGTATGAGTCTTTCTATTATGATAGTGAGTACATAAACCATATCAAAAATAGACCAGGTGCGGTGATTTGGGACGATGAAATGGATGAAGATAAAAGAGAAGGGTAGCTGCTCCAAATGAATAGAAAAAAGTGCTTGATAAAGAGTAAGCGACTTATAATTTTTTGAATTTATAAAAAGTAAATATTCATGTTGAACTTCGATATAATTATATTTTTATCTCTATGTACTAAATAATGTCATTTTTATTTCATCATTCAATGCAGACAAATCACTAAATTTGTTCTTTACAATTCTGAAGTGACACAATCATGGGTCACATTGTACGAAAAAAAGAGGATGAAATGAGATAGTGATAGGAAAGAATTCATATGGTTGAATGGTAGAAGTGTGCCTTATCCCGATCATTTAAAAGAAAATATGCCAAAATTATGCCCCAACAGTTGGGTTGCTGACCAAGTCAGAGAGAAATATGGTGCAACTAGTTGTTACCCGCGTGTTGAAGAGGATGTGCAAAATGTAGGGATTGGGTGCACCAACTCAGTAATAATATATTTAATTTATTTGTACCTTTGAAACTTAATAATGCACATTTCAAATGTAATTACATCTACATTTCATATTTTAATTGTTGGGTTATTATAAGACACATGACACTATGATTTTTTAACTTTTTTATAGTTTTATTTGTTCCCATCTATGTGGGCGTATGGACACCATTTTTTCATAGACAATGCCGATGATGGACACATGATATAAGAATGTGGAGTGGAAGTTGAGTTCGATCAATCTAGTCGACCTAGCCACCATGATCAAAACCTAGTATGAGGGACATTAGGTTATGTCTAAAAGATACAAGAGATCATTGAAGTGGATTTCTCTTCTTTCCAATGTGTTATTTTTAGGTGCAAGTGGTGGGAAACCTTTGATCGGGATAATGTAAATAAAGATTGCAATAATAGGTTGATATGTATCAACTCTATAAAGATGTGGGATCAAGCTAAGGAGTCGTATATTTTCCCCAAACATTGCAACCAGGTGTTTTTTTACCCAAATGTGTTGGATAGGGAATCGGGATTGGTGGTTCATATTGAGACATAACCCTACATCAAAACACATTTTTTAGAACAATAATGTTATCATGCCATGCGAGCTGGAAAATAATGAGGGTGATCATGAGCACCGAGAGTGATATGGTACATGTTTTATTTCATCAATATATTTACTTTTTAAGATGATTTTTTTATAAAGAAGAGGAGTTAATTACCTTATAACTTATAAGAGTCTTTTTTTAAAAACATTATAATATGTATTTTGAATTAATTGGAAATTTTCATTGTGTTAATGTTAAAATCCATATTTCACTTGATAATTTGCAATTATGTTGATCTCAAAAACAATGGCATACTGTATAAAGTTCTTTTTTTTTGGTATGTTAGATCATAATAAAATAATGATAATTCTAAAGTACATGTATTTATTTGCATTATTTTTTAAACTTTATTATGTTACAAAAATTCATATTATTCTAGATTTATTGTTTTACAATTATTTGCAATTTTACAAATTTACAAATTTACAAATTTTAATAAAATCATTTCACATTAATACAATTAAAATTTTACAAATATTTTACATACAATTACAGTTAAAATTACAATTACAATTAGAATTATAATTATAATTACAATTACAATTACAATTTTGCAATTTCACATACAATTACAATTTTAGAATTTCACATACAGTTACAATTACAATTACAATCATTTCACAGTAATACAATTAAATTTTTACAAATATTTTACATGCAATTAGAATTACAAATACAATTACAATTCCAATTCCAATTTTAGAATTTCAAGTACAATTACAATTTTAGAATTCTACATAAAATTTACAATTACAATTACAATTTTACATATAAACTATTACAATTACAATTTTAGAATTTTACATACAATTACAATTACAATTAAAATTTTATAATTACAATCATTTCACATTAATACAATTAAAATTTTACAAATATTTTACATAAAATTAGAATTAGAATTACAATTACAATTAAAATTTTACAATTTGACATACAGTTACAATTACAATATTTGCAATTATAATTTTAGAATTTTACATACAATTACAATTACAATTACAATAATTTCACATTAATACAGTTAAAATTTTACAAATATTTTACATACAATTACAATTATAACTCCAATTTTACAATTTTACATACAATTAAAATTAAATTTCAATTACAATCAAGACATAATATTTAACAAATATCATGATTTAATATTAAATTAAATAAACATAACAAGCATGATAACCATCATAAAAACATCATATTCAACTAAAAAACACATTCAAATTCGCTAACATCATCTAATCATCATGATTATGATCATCTAACAAAACACAATTAGCATTGTATAACATCAGTATAACACAAACATCAAATATACATCTCATGTCAAATAATTGCTATCACATACACATCTATCTGCAAGCTACACATTAAATGAACATATCTAACATGACCTAACAATATACACATCATGATGATCACCAACATGTAAATTCAGTACAACTGCAACATGAACATAAAATACATGGACCATATATATAAATATAAATATAAATATATATATATATATATATATATATATATATATATAATGTCAAAAATATACAACTGTAATATAAATGTCAAATATCAGCTAGTGGTACATCATCAATAGTAGTACTAGTCTAGGCCTGCTCAGTTACTGGTGTAGCCTTGATAAGCTCAAATAGATGCATATCATCATGTGCCTGTTTATCTGGTGGTACCTCCTGCTGATCATGATCAATTTTCGACTGCTAATGATGACTTGAAATGGATCATCCAGCTTGCTCATGATCATGAGTACTATTGGATACTACAAGTTGCTGATCATGATGAATCGATGTGGATGGTCTAGCCTGCTCATGATCATGAATGCTAGATGCTACAGGCTGAGAAGGATGACTCGACGTGGATGGTCCAACCTGCACTCCATCATGACTACTGGTTGATGCTGCAGGTTGCTCATCTGTGACGCAAGGTGAACGATGATCACTCCCCTAATCATGATCATCAGATGATGCGCCATTGCTCAATTGTTGACATACTACGTCTTGACCATGCCTACATCAAGGGCCCTCCTCAACCACGTAACTAAGATGGTAGCTCCTACGACATGCGGCATCAGGGTGAACATGTCACACAACATGCCTCTCCACATCTATACCAGCCTATCATCGATCTGTATCTCTCTCATAATGGCGGGCGTGACTCCCACCTCCACAAATAGTGCACAGAGTTGGTCGCCCAACTCCATCCTCAATATACTTTCAGGCCTACACCTAACAGAAGGCAGTACCTGCACAACATGAGGACCAAGTCTGTCTACACTAGCCTGATCCTTGGCATCTGCCATATCCTAATTATCATCAGGATCTACAACTGGATCATTTGGTGGCAGTGGAATCTCATCTCCATCAAATGACCAGTTTATGCAAAATATATATAAGTACACAATAATAATTATACAATTTCATTAAACAGTTTAATAAAAACAAGTTAAAGAACATGTTAGAATAAATTTAAATAAAACACTAATATTACCTCTATCATCCGGTGACTCATCATCTGTGAAGAGGATGTTGGCACACCCTCGCCAATATAACAAACATACGAATAGGGGACCAGAAAGAACGGATGCTCATCAACATTGGCTAGCAACTCCATTGCATCATATGATATCCTTGCAGAAAAATCTTACTCGCCCCTCTTGGCCATCATCTGTCCCCACTTCTGCATCTGTACATGCAGCATCGACTTACGAGGCTGCCGAAAAAAAGTAGGCCTCATCTCTAGAAACCTCTCAAAAAATAAACAAAATAGTTCCGAAGAAAAAGGGAAGTTCATCCTCCCTTGTGCCTGAGTACGACATCTATCTAAAGTTGTACAGAAGTGCCACAAAAAAATGGTAGACCGCCTCACAAGTCATGGCTTCTATAATAAAGAATCAACATAAAATAGAAGCGGGAAATTAATGCATTTCCCATCACTGGTATGGTGTGCAATGGTCAAAATCAGTAGTGAGAGGCACCTCACCTCCTCTCCACCAAATGAAGCAATACATAACTGACCTCTAGAGACCTGAAAATCTGAACGAGATGGTATATCCACGCTAATGTATCTCTGGGAGTACACCAACTGACTCCATGTTTCATAGACAACAAGGACCTCTCGAACGAGTGAAAATCCACCCCTCCTCAATAGGCCAGTAATGAAATAGATGTCCTCTGCAGTGGGCATGTACTACTGGTTAGGACGAACCCAGAAAGCCTGTAGGTGGGCATTCCACCTATGGATAACATGTTGCAAAAACACACCATGGCCCTTTAGGGATGTAGCCTCTTCATAGAACTTTAGGAGGCATATCTCCCTTAGGAGCCCCTGGGTGGCTGCTGCAATAGGGCGAGGGTATGTATCTCTCTCCCTCTCTCATGCCTCCCACAAGTGAACCATGTTATACAGGTCCACCTATTGTTGTTGTTGTTCCCTCTCTTCACTCCTTTGGCATCGCTGAATGATTGACATATTAAATACAATTTTTTATATTAAATGAGACATGTATTTAGAAATATACATATATAAATTTTTTTGAAAAAACAAAGAAAAAAGAGTCGGTGCGCCACAAAAAAAAGGCATGCATCGGTAATGGTGCATTTTTTTTGTCGTGCACTAGAGGCGGTGCACCTAACAATTTTCAGCACACTACCATCCTAGCATTGTTACCAGGTCAACGGTGCGGTGGTATAATAGATCGCACCACTCACTATGTACCAGTGTCGGGAGGGTGGTGTGTTAATGAAATCAATACACCCCGGGGCGTTTAGTTTAGGAAGAGTATCGCCCTCTTGACATCACTACATAGTCAACGCTGCGGTCATTTACATGATCGCACCATTAACTATGTCAAGTTTAGGGGGGCGGTGCGCTGACAAAATTACCCATGCCAGGGCAGATATTTCCGTCAATGCACTGCATTCTCGCAATTTGACATGGTCAATAGTGCATCCAAGTAACCGACACCACCGCACTTTTTTTAATTTTAAAAAATCATGGTGCGTTGTTTCGGTACCGCCACAGAACCAGTGCAGATATCGTTAGCACCAGTCGTGGTTCGACCTGTAAATTTACAGGCAGTGCCATGAACCAATGCGAGCCAAATGGCTCAAGCGCACTGCACGGGATTTTTTTTTTTTTGAATAAGGTGAATTTTAAGCTATTTTAGAAAACAAATCCACTAAAAGGTTTAATTATGGAAAAATAACGAAAATACCTATACATTTGGCTGTTGACGAGGCATATTGGCTATATAATTTTCAAAACTAAATTTGGCCACCGTTTTGCAAAATTTGAAATGGAGATGGTGGGAAATGGGCAACAATAGTGCTTGAAATGGGAGCACCTATGGCAGGGCACCTCACACAAGGTAAATATTCACCGCTGCTTGAGAGCTCTAGAGCACTGAAAAGTGAAAAATGTGGATTTTTGGCTGTAATTTTCTTTTTTATTTAACCCTGTTCTGGTGTCCATATTTTATAGGCGCATCGGTGCGTTTTCTTAAAACTGCACTAAGCTATTTCAGTTTTGGCGAGGGGTTTTAGGACGCAGTGATGCAAAATATTTGTAAAGCACCAGTGCACTACAATAATGAGATGCACCGGGAAAGTTTGTACTGAGTGCATGGTGTCCTGGTGTGCCAATGTTTTGTGCATGCTAGTGATTTCTCTAGTTGAACGCACCAGTGCAGTTTAGGATGATAAACAGAGTGGAAGAAAAACATCCGCAAAAACCTCCACCTGCCAACCTCCTCTAGTAACCTCCACTACAAACAGATGTCTGGGATATTTTATAAGGCATTCCTCAAAAACATCTGTTATATGGTCTTTTCCTTGTAGTGGTTGCACTGATATCCAAGTCGCTCCATTTCAAATCCATCCAAGCAACTGAGATCCCTAGTCACTCCCATGAGCTTGCATGAGTGCAGCTGCAACCTTTTTCTGCCATTGTTGTGCTAGTGACTACGAGATTTAAGGATGAATTTCGGGACTAGGACCTATATCACTACCCAAAACTCCATAACAATTTCAGAAATGAAAGATAAAAACAAAATAATGATACAAATGAGATTAATTGAACAAGGAGTTTACTGGACCCCTACTAGCCATGACGGGAATTTTTTCAAACATGTCACAAATATGTAATCTACATGGTTAAACAATATATCTATGTGTATTGTCCTCATACTTATCTGAGAATCGCTAAGAAGCTTTGATGCATCATAAAATAAGCTTCATTATCATCTATTAGGTCAAACATTCGTTGTTCATTCATTTACAAATCAAAACATGATGAGAGACACACATCATCATTGGCATAGAACACATTCATAACCAACATATAAACAACACAAATGACAAGAATATAACAAAATTATAAGCCACATAATAACACGCATATCTACCCATCAATACAAGAAGAAAATATCACTTATTTCCATAATAGAGATGCAACCAAGTCTGCGACTTCCACATACCACTTGACCATCGACATGGTTGAGCCAAATCTCCCTTCAGCCAGCCACCCTTGTGCCATATTACAAGCATGAATACGGGATCTCAAAAAACAAATCAACCAAAACCAAACTAGGGATTCCAAAGGAAAACATACATCAATCCCTCAACCATTGATTCTACCTCAGGTTCGTACATCACTAGCCATCATGAGATCGGTCTCTACCTAAGATTTTCTAGGGCTTTAGAGAATTTTTGCCAACAAAGGCTTCATGACTAGTAACTCAACCCACAATTATTTTCATGCTCCAGATTATTTTTCCAACCAAGGCTCCACGACTAGTAACTCAACCCACCATGGTCTCCAGCATTTTTCCAACCAAGGCTCTGGGACTAGTAACTCAACCTAAGGTGTTACAAGGCTCCATAGTGTTTTTCCAACAAATTCCCCATGAACAAATAACTCAGCTTGCAATTAAAGGAACATGAGAACCAACCAGAAAATAAAGGGAATAAACCCACAAAACCATGGCTACCTAGGAAATGGAAAGCCTAGGAAAAACTATTTTCAATCCAGGAAATCTTCCATGCCAATGACAGATCATTAAAAAATAACCCCATGCATGACACAAATAGTGAGGAAAACATACATGCAACTTTGTAACTGGAAGAAAAACCCATTTTAGTTGTTGATCCCAATGTCCTCTTGAAACATACATGCAACTTTGTACTTGGAAGAAAAACCCATTTTGGTTATTGATCCCAATGTCCTCTTGTGCTTTCCTACTCTTCCTTTTCCTTCTTACTCAAAAATTCCAAGTATGCAACACTCCTCCAAGAGTGGTCCAAGAAAACTAAAGTGTCCAAGAGTATGAGAGAGAGAGAGAGAGAGAATATAATGAGAGCTCTAAAATGGAGGTGAAAAATGTATGTGAACTGATACTCATAAGACTTTTAATTAATGAGGTCTCTAATTTATTCGATTTTCCATTATTTTCCTTCATTTTCCTTCTCACATGCAACCTGTGACCTTTCACCTCCCTTTTCTCATATTTTCCATTATTTTCATAAATAGATACCAATAGATGCCATTTTTTCCTTTCCAAATCCTTAGCCATTTCATTTTCCAATTTCCATAGCCATAGTAAACCACATGAACATCCACACTAGGATGTTTTTCCCAAAATTCAAGTTGGAGTATTTGTCCCATGACCATAGTTATTATTTTTCCTTATTTAACTTTTATTACATGAAATTTTAACCAAGGTTGTTACATAACCCTTGCCCTTAGGGGAAAAACATCCTTGGCGTTCAACAATAGCTACAACCAATAAGACTTTTCTAAGAAAAACATACTTCCCATGGAGCTTTATAACTTAACTCGTTGAAGTATTTACAATTATCAACCAGCTGAGAATTAAAACAACATGACAACATTAAAAACATAACATCATAATGAGATGAAACTCATACAAATTATTATATCTTTATAACATATCTCATGGTGGTATTTAAATCCATATACATATGTACATATAGCAAACATCATACCAAGCATATACCAAAGACATATCCCAAAACAAATGCCAAAACATTCGCTCAATCAATGAATAAATAAGGATACATAGCCCGAATCTGATCTGACATATCCCATGTAGCTTCATCAGGCCCAAAATACATCCCCTACACTTTAACCTGCTCAATTTTTCAGTTCCAGATCATGAGCGCCTTTATTTGAAAAATGAAATGAGATTATGGCTAGAATTCTCCTTCTGGATCCACCTACAATATAAACCAGCCAATCACATCATCAACATATTTAACATACTTCTTAGGCAATGTCACATGGAAAAAATAATGGAATTTCATTGTTGGAGGTAGTGAAATTCGATAGGCTACTTGTCCAATCCTCTCAAGAATCCTAAAAGGATCAAAAAATTGAGGTGGAAGCTTGGAAAATGATCCAATACGTAAGGAACTCCTCTTTAGCTTTATGCACAAGTACACCTCTTCACCAACCTGAAAATACTTAAACAACGTGTTTCAATTTGCGTATATCTTCTCCCTATCCTGTGATGCTTTCATATTCTTCTTGATTGCCTTCATTTCATATTCCATTTCTGCTAACATGTCTGGTCCAATCAACACCCTATTAACTGGATCACTCCAACTGATAGAATTATTACAACTACGCCCATACAATGCCTCAAACAAAATCATCCTTAAACATTTTCGATACCCATTTTTGTAACCAAACTATACCGATGGAAGAAAATCTTCCCACTTTTGTTTTTGATGCATCACATACATCCTCAACATGTCCTCCAATATTCTGTTGACCCTCTCTTTCTATCCATATGCTCGTGGATGATAAGTTGTATAGAAGGACAACTATGTGCCCAAACTTGAAAAAAAATCCTTCCAAAACTTGGAAGTGAACTTCGCGTCCCTGTCTACACACAATATTCTATGAAACACCATGCAATTTTGCCACATCCCTGATAGGGAATCGTGCTAAATATATTACTGAGTATTTATATTTCACTTGAATGAAGTGTGCTAACTTCATCAACCTTTCCACCACAACCATGATGGAATCATGTTGTCTAGATGTCCTTGGTAAATTTATGATAAATTACATTCAAAGGACCTCTAATTTCCACTCTAAAATCAAAATCGATTGTATTAGTCCACCTGGATGCTTATAATGTGGTTTGACCTATTGAAAATCCAAGCACCTAGCAACACACTCTGTTACGTCTTTGTTCAAATTCGGCCAATAGTAAAAAAATAAAATACTACTGTCAGCATCTTCTCATAGCCTGGGTGACCTGAATATGGTTTCACATGAAACTCCCTCAATATCACCTTCTTGATTTCACTCCTATCTCACACATATATCATGTATCTAAACCTAATCAAGATATCCATTGTAAGATGATATTCCACATCCTGTGTAGTTGTACCTTTACCAATACATGTACCTATACCTATACCTATACTAATACATGTACCTGTACATGTATGTATACCAATACCTCTATTCTGCTGCAATCTATGTCTAAGCTTCATATGCCTAACATCTTTTTGACCTTCTTGCAATATCGTATAATGTAGATTTCTCTCATGGGAACTAGTAGTTCTATATGATTCAGCTGTATCTTCCTTCTAAGAGCATCTGCAACCCTCTTCTCTTTACCTTTAATATACATGATCTCAAAGATAAACTCACTCATCGTGGCCAACCATCTAGCTTTCCTGGTATTCAAAATTGGTTGGTCAAATAGATACCACAATCCATTGTGATCACTCATCAATACAAATCGTCTACCCATAAGATAGTGCCTCCACATCTTCAATGCACGAATGATCACGGCCAAGTCAAGATCATGTGTTGGATATTTCTTCTCGTGCTCATTTAGTTTTTGGGACTCATAACATACCACTTTTCCTTCCTTTATAATAGCCCCACTAAGTCTTCTTTTGCAAGTATATGTGCATACCACGAACTATTTGTCTCAATCTACAATATTTAACACTATAGCATGTGTCAACAACAGCTAAAAAATGGTTGCAGATTCCTCTATCCATTCAAACTTATTAACTTTCCTTTGAAATGATGTGATAGGATAATAAATATATGAGAATTTCCTAATGAACCTCCTGTAATAACCTTCTAACTGCGTAAATGATCTTACCTCATCCACATTCCTAGGAGTTTCCCATTCCATGATAGCTCTTAAATTTTCTAGATCTACTACTATGCCTTCCTTGGACACAACATGTCCCAAGTAGTGTACCTCTCTCTGAAATAAGATTCAATTGTTGAGCTTATCATACAACTGATGCTCTCTCAATAATATCAATATTGTTGCTAAGTGTTCGTCGTGATCTTCTTCATTTTTAGAATATACCAATATATCATCAATGAAGACAATAATATTTTTTCCAAATAAGGAAGTAAAATTTTATTCATCAAGCACATAAAAGTATCTAGAGAATTAGTCAAACCAAATGGAACTACAAAAAACTCATAATTTTTGTACATAGTCCGGAAATTCGTTTTGTGAATTTCATATTCCTTAATGTGTACCTAATGATAACATGGTCTCATATCAATCTTAGAGGACATTGTTGCTCCCTTAAACTAGTTGAATAAATCATCAATCCTCAACAATGGATACTTGTTCTTGATGGTCACCTTATTCAACTACCTTTAAGTAATGTAAAACCTGAGAGTGCCATTTTTCTTCTTTGAAAACAATATCGATGCACCATAACGTGATACACTTTGCCTAATCTATCTCTTGTCAAGCATTTCCTTTAACGACAACTTAAAATCTACCAACTTTGGAGTGTTGATCCTGTATGGTGCTTTTGATGCTGGTGTTTTGCCTGTTACCAACTCAATATAAAATTATACTTCCTTGCGTGGCGGAAGCTCTGAAATATTTGCTCAAAACACATCCTAAAATTGTTGTAAAACCAGGTACCTTTTCAATAACTCTACATCCTAAAATTCCTTACCTATGTCACTGGAAATATGTATTGCAAATAACACACATCCTTTTCTATGACTATGCTTCACCCTAATAGGTGTCACCATTCTAATTGATGTTTATTTCTTCTTACCTTGCAAGACTCTTTTTTCTCCATTATCATCCAAACACTCAATAGATTCCTGGTGATCTTCCTACCTTTTATCCAGCACTGTGTAGATCCTAGGAATACTCTTTCCAGCATATCCCATTGTTTTTTCCTCTTGAGCATTGTATATTTGTGGTCTACCACCCCGATGTTGTTGATAATCTCTCCTATGATGATCTCCTACACAATTCCAACACCACATGGCCTCCCTACTTTCACTCTTATTCTACTCCTCAGATAGAAGTCCTTGTCCTCTATGAGATGTATTGAACTTCTTAGGTGGTGCGACATTATCTTTGTTACCTATATCTTGAGGTCTTAATTTCTTCTTGTCCCATTTTACTTTATTCTTATCACTACCTTTCCAGTCCTTCTTAGTCTCAGATCTGCACTTTGATTGCTCTTAAGAATGCTTTAGTTTCCAGTTGGCCTCCTCCAATGATCTAGACTCATCAAACTCAATCCTATCTCTCAATCCTATCAACAACCCATTTATGAATCTATGATTATTTTCTTTCTCCTCCTTGAGGTAATGCACATACCTCAACAAATCCAAAATTCTGCTAGTGTACTCCTCATCAGTCATAGATCCAATCTTTATCTCATAAAACAATTTTTCCATGTCATCATAGTATCTCTCTGATAGATACTTATTCTTGAATAGGCTCGCAAAATCACTCTAATTAAAATCATCCTCATAAATATATTTGAAGTTATTTTCATATTCCCACCAAATATCTGATTTACCTTTAAGACTTAATGTAGATATTATGGCCTTCATGCTCTCTCAGTAATCATGTAACCTAAAGAACTTATTCATTCGAAGCAACCACACTTCTGCAACTTGTGATTTCTTCATCTCTCCGTAAAATGTAGGTGGATTTTATTTATTAAACTCATCCAAAAAATATCGTGTGTCACTCCTCACGTAAGGATGATAATGATTATGATCATAGTACCTATGAGAAATTGAACTAGAATATTATTTGTGTCTATCACCTCTCTTATTCATAGTGTCCAAGAACTTGCCATATCTGATCATGTCATATCTATATGACCTGTGAACACCATGAGACCTACTGCCATATGCCCCATTAGTCCCATCCTCCTGTCCAAATTTGATCCTAAGTGGTCCCTTTTTCTACAATTCTGACAAACTTTGAAGAATTACCGCATTGAATTCTTCTTGTTTCTCTTGTGCATGTATGATTCTATAATTATGTTCTTTGCAACTCCTTATTTCGTCCTTCAAACTCCTCAATGTGTTTCATAAGTTAGACGAGTTCCCAACACCATGTTTCTCATATCATTCATAGGTAAAACCTTTGTAATCTACCATCTTGCTAGTCGTCTTGATCTCTTTTTTGCAAGGCATACTATGTCAACTAAACAAAATCATAAACAAACCAAGGTACCTTAGCATTATTCGATGAGGATATCTCCTGTAAGATCAACCAATCAACATAATACATTTATAAACATATTCTTAGCAACATAAAAACCTCATTCCATCCATAGTCCAGTCATCAATGCATGACCATATAAATCACATACCATGACCTCATGCATGCAAAAAAAAACCATACCAATGTACACTTTGCAACACATAAGCACTTGAATTGCATAAACAATCACACACTCATGATGAAACATTCCACAACAACCCCATCGAACTCCACATGACGACATGACTGAAACCATAACCAACACTATCCATATGCAACAAGCACATATACCACAAGAATAAGGGACACATATGAAACTGACATGAACGCATGAAAAACACACCATCGATATAGTTCGAGGGGTGAACCATGCTATAATACCACTCTTTAAAACCCTCCTTCCACATCTACCCACGTAACCGACCAACCAGAGTAAGAATGTGACGAAGAGTTACCATGATATGATTCAACACCCTATGTGTCAGTTAAGAAAGTAGAACTGATGGCACACAACAACACAGACCTTCTACACTTACAATAGAACCCCCAGGAGCCATCCAAGCCTTCCAGGTGACTAGCCCTTGAGTCAAACTAATTTTTTTTTACATTAATCCCCTAGTCCCTACCTTTCCAAGCCCTCCAAGAAACAGAGAGCCCCATTCGCTCCCATGAGCCTACATAAGTGCAACTACAGCCCTTTTATGCCAGTGCTATACTAGAAACTGCGGGATTTAAGGCTGAATTCTAGGGCTAGGACCTAGGTCATTGCCCAAAACTGTGATACTTCTAGGAGTGAAAAATAACATTAGAATAATGACAGAAATGTAATTACATGAACAAGGACTTGAATGTCCCCCTACTATCCATGATAGAAATTTTTTCAAACATGTCACAAATATGTAATCTACAAGTTTAAAAAATAGCTTTGAGCATAGGGGTCTCATACTTATCTAAGAATCGCTAAGAATCATTTATGCCTCATCACATTAGTTGCATTATCATCTATTAGGTCATAGATTCATTTTTAATTCACTTACAAATCAAAACATTATGAGAGCCATACATCATCACTATCATAGAACACATTAATAACTAGCATATATACAACATAAATGAGAAGCATAGAATAGCCATATAAGCCACACAATAAAAATCATATTTATCCATCAATACAAGAGGAAAATATCTCTTATTTCCATAAGAAAAATGCAACCAAATCTGGGACTTCCATGTCCCACATGACCATAGACATGGATGAACCAAATCTCTCTTCACCCTGCCACCCTCATGCCGTATTCCAAGCATGAATGTGGGATCTCACAAAAAAATCAACCAAAACCAAAATCTGGCTTCGAGAGGCCAAGACACCTCAATCCCTCAACCATTTATTCCACCTCATGGTTGGATATCACTAACCATCAGCATATCGGTCTCTACCCAAAATATCCAGGGCTTCAGAGCATTTGTTCCAACCAAGGCTCCGAGACTAGTCACTCAACCCAAGGTTGTTGTCAAGCACCAGAGAATTTTTCCAACCAAGGCTCTTGGACTTGTAAGTCAACCCACCAAGGGCTCCAGAGAATTTTTCTAACCATAGCTCCAGGACTAGTAACTCAACCCAAGTTGTTACAGGTCTCTAGAGTGTTGGTCCAACCAAGGCTCCAGGAACTAGTAAATCAACCAATAACTAAAAGAACATGAGAAAAAACTAGAAAATAAATTAAATGAACACACAAGACCATGGATATCCAGGAAATGGTAAGATTAGGTAGAACCATAGTCAATATAGGAAATCCTCTATGCCAATGGAAGATCATGAAAAAATAACCACATGCATATGCCATGCATGCCAAAACTAGTGAGGAAAACATACATGCAACTTGATAACTACAAGAAAAACTCGTTGTAGTTGTTGATCTCGATGTCCCCTTGTGATTTCATGCTCTTCATTTTCCTTCTTGCTCCAAAATTCCAAGTATGCCACACTGCTCCAAGAGTGCTCCAAGAAAACTCTTAGTGTCCAAGAGTATGAGACAGAGAGAATAGAATGAGAGCTCCAAAACTAAACTGACAAGAGCCTTTCAACTGGTCCTCAGAAGCATTTTTATTAATGAGGCCTCTAATTTCTTCAATTTTCCATTATTTTCCTTGATTTTCCTCCTTACATGCAGCATGTTACCTTTCACTTCCCTTTTCTCCTATTTTCCATTATCTTCGTAAATAAATGGCAATAAATGCCACTTTTCCATTCCAAAACCTTAGCCATTCCTTTTCCAATTTTCATAGCCATGATAGACCATATGAACACCCACACTAGCATGTTTTCCCCAACATTGATCTTGAAATATGTGTGGCATGGCCATGGTTATTATTTTCTCTTCATTAATTTGAATTACATGGAAGTTTCACTATAGTTGTTACAATGCTTCAGTTTCTACTACAACATTGCCATTTGGAAATGTAGACATTTTAATGCTGCACTCAACTAGATATGAAACATTCCTTCTCTATACAACCTTCACTCATTCACTCTCACACTGAACCAACAACCAACCAACTCCAAAATAAAAAATATAAAACATGTATGACGAACTTCACTTTTGGACTAGGATAAAAGGTGCACAAAGTTGAAAAAATCAAGCCACTATCACCCCTAATTGAGCACTAAAGGCATTCACATAATTGGAGGAATTTTTCAAAACATTCCCTACCTTTTCAATTAATATAGAATCCTCTTGGTATTTCCATGCTGAAATACACCCATTCACATGAGGAATCTAGAGAATTTTTGTGGAAGTTCAACCGCACAAGGAATCTAGATAATTTTTCATGGAAGTTCAACAAAACGCATAAAATAGTTTGATCCTAGTTGCAACCACATGTACAAGATTTTATCCATGTGGTTGGAGCCTTTCAACTGTACTCACAACCTTTCATGGATGCAGTTAGGGAAGAGGATGATGAGAACCAAAAATCACGTGCTCAAGACCTCAGTCATGTGTTGGAACCTCTCCTCTATCTTCTGTACAAGCCTCTAAACCTATATGAGTCCATTTACACCTCTCCAAATAGCCTAAGCATGTCTCCTAAGTGTCATTGTCAAATGGACCTAGAAACCAATAAACGAAGGTTTCCATGAGTGCCAGCAAGTCCTCAACTCCCCTCAACCACCTGCACAAGTTGAAACACATATGAAAAGACTCTTTAGCACCTATGCAACATCATCATCAAACCAACGTACTCTTGCAACAAATCCTCTCTATGAGCATAAGCATAAAGACATAAATGAAGACCCAGTATGACAACTCATATAATGTTCCAACTCAACAACATAAATCACCTGAGAAACCATCTCAAACACTTGTAGCAGCAACATCTGTGTATAGAAGCACCAACAAACCATCAAAACATGTCTTGCAATCATATCTTCTGAGCCTCTAGTTTTTGCACTAGGTCATAAACACCACTAGCACATGATCAACCATCAACCACACCAATGCCATATCTAACCATATTGAGTGTGACATCATAAGGTTGACATAAATGCCAATGCAATCAACTCAATGCCAACTCACTGAGCTGCAACCATAATACAAGAATGGCATCAGTGCATCAACTAGCCTACATATGGTTGACATCAATGCCAACTTGAGCCAGCGGCCATCATGAAACCAATGGAAGCATCAATTAGTTGCGCACATGAACACCATAATGCCAAAAATGAAGAGAATGATCAAGAATTTTCATTTTTTCCTTGATGATATAGTTTGACATCTCCACAGGGTGGAGAAATATGTCATTTTTTACTCAGAATATGAGGAACTCATAGGGCCTCCTACTGTCATTAATACACAACTGACTACTGCTTCTCCTTCATCTGCTACATCTCATTCGCCAAATACCATATCATACTGAAGTGGATTTCTAGTGCCTATTTTTGTTAACTCAATGAATATGTCTTTCTAGAAAATGTTTACAATTTTTTTGAAGGTCTACTCTATTATATCTCTCTTCTCACTCAATGGAGTTGATGGAAATAGTATAATTGATATGGTATTGTGTTGTGCTTTATTCTATCACAAATGGTGTGTAGTCCAACTTTTGATATCTCCAATGATATATATGTGTGTGTATATATATATAGCTTTATTTACACGGAATTGGTCTTCTATTGGAAAGATCTTGTCATTCTATTATATATGGTATAGAATAGTGTCCATGCTCTATTTCTCGTGGGGTAGTCTCTTCATTGCACTAGAGTTTCCTTGGCTTTTCATTATCATCTACTGGTTATAGGGTTTTTAGCTCTACTCATAGAGTATGGATGTAACTAATGTTAATATTAGGACTCTAGTTTTGATAACTAACTTCTTTGCTTCTCATGCTATTCATGTAAAACTATTTATATATTAATAGAAATCTTTTTATATTGTCTTAAGAAAAAAAAAGTTATCATGAACCAAGAGGTCTAGTGTTCAAATCCATGATTCACCTATGTGATTAGAAGAGCCATGTGTTTTGAAATATTTATGTATTTATATCAAGAATGATATTTCTTATTTAAATTAAATTAACTTTAATTTTTTGAATTTTTTTTAACCAAGTTGTTAGTGAAGCAAAGACAGACCGACAGAGTGGCTGATGTGGGTTGTTAACTCCCTCACCACCTCTGTTTGATTCCCAAAATGACATGGGATTCCTTAATTTTGTTGCTTTGGAATTGCGGAATTGCGATGATGGGCTCCTCTGATCCATTATTATTTACAATGGTCTGTTCTGCAGTGCGAAAGGACACCTTCACGTTCCTCTCTTTTTGGGTTTGGGCTTATTTTTCCATGTAGTTCCTAAGAAGAATGCAGACGGGTTTATGTGCTCTCTGTCTCATGATTATGTAAACTTGTCTTAATTTTAATGAAGGACGTTTGTAAGTATCAAATTTCCACCGTATATAATTTTCTTGGCTCTCACGTCAATCTCTACTTAGAAAGAAATCCTGTCAGGCTTCGTCCAAAGATGATTCGCAAGACGGAGAACCGAGTAGACTAACAACACAGGTTGGGTTGTTCTTTTCAAAGCCCCGGGTGAGAGATAGACCCCACTCATCCTATCCTACCTGGTCCACGAACTCCCATCAATTGCCCCAAGCTCCAGCAGTGTTTCGATAGCATACTCTTCCGCGGGTCATTCTTGACGTAGGTATCAAATTATCTCTGCAATAAAAAATTGCATTTGTTTGATGATAAATACGGTGGAAGAATCTTTGAAGGCAGGTGGGGGCACGGGTCTTCTAGAAGGTTAGAAATGTAGCGTGGTAACCGCAAATTTCCTATTTGTTTAACGAATATGGACAGGTATCAGTTTACTTCCCATTAAGCCTACTGAATATTTAACAATCAGGAAGGTCATGTATAATAGAGATGGGCATGTGCTTTTTACTTATTATATTGTTTGAACTCAATTTTCTGCAGAGATATAGTTAAGCGAGCAATCGTGAGGAGTGGTAGCTGGTAAAATGGGTAACTGCCGATGCTGCATATAGAAACGCGGAGGCGGATGATAAGAAGTTAATTGTCAGTCGCACCAGCGAATTGTGAGGGTTAATAGGGGAAACAATCGACGTCAAATACGTTTCAATTGGCGATAAGATTAATTACGCATCAATTTCTAATACCACCTACATCAATGGTTCCATTGCTCTCGAGCTAGCTGGTCCACGAACTACTATTAATTGCCCCAAATTCCAACAGCATTTCGCTCCTCCGCGGGTCGGGGTTGACGTAGGTATCACATTATCTCTGCAATACAAAATTGCATTTGTTTGATGATAAATACGGTGGAAGAATCTTTGAAGGCAGCTGGGGGTACGTTTCTTCTAGAAGGTTAGAAATGTAACGTGGTAACCACAAATTTCCTATTTGTTTAACGAATATTCACAGGTATCAGCTTACTTCCCATTAAGCGTACTGAATATTTAACAACCACCAAGCTCATTTATGATAGAGATGGGCATGTGCTTTTACTTATTATATTGTTTGAACTCAATCCCATCCCACCTGTATTCCTCATTAACGACTATAGGATCCAACAATATAAACTCCAACTTCCATTGTTCCGATGGATAGCAACACTTTTAAACGATAAATTTTCTGCAGAGATATAGTTAAGCGAGCAATTGTGAGGAGTGGTAGCTGGAAAAATGGGTAACTGCGTGAGCGATGCTGCATATAGAAATGCGGATGCGGATGATAAGAAGATAATTAGCAGTCGCAGCAGCGAATTGCAAGGGTTAATAGGGGAAACAATCAACTTCAAATACGTTTCAACTAGTAACGAGATTAATTACCCATCAATTTCTAATACCGGCTACATCAATGGTTGCTCTCGAAGGAGCACGCCTTTATTGCAACCGCCATATTTTCAAGATAATCAGAAATTCATGTGGGGAAGTGGAAGCTCAGACGATGAGAGGATTATTGTCACGCATAACCCTAATTTTTCACGTTGTGAGGGGAAGCGCAGCAAGTCTGGTAATACTAGTAATTCCAGACGTAATATTGTAGCTCCCTCACAGCAACGTGCAGGAGGGCGTAACGTTCGTCGATTAAAGGTGGTGATATCTGCAAAAGAGTTACGCGAGTTGCTTAATTCCGATGGCGCATCGCATAACAGTAGCCAGGGAGCCTTTGTTTCTGTTGTGCTGGAGAAGCTCTCCTTGAAAGGTGAGAGATCATCTGGGAATGGGAGTATGTTCATGAAGAATTCAAGGCCAAGTTGTATATCAACAAGATCATTGCAGGGTAAAGTTAATTATAATAGTAACTGTCTTACATGGAGACCGTCGTTAGAAGACATTCCTGAAGACTTCACACAAGATTAAATGGCCTCCTCTAAATATTATTTTCCATTTCGGTATGGAAAACACCAAACACTCTTTCATTACTCCAGATATAATAGCTGTACAAATTCATTCGTTGTAGACATGACTCTGTTTGCTTGGTCATATATTTCAACGGCTTCTCACCACAACCTCGTGATCCTGACAATATTTGCCGACCTGACTCTAGCACTGCAAATCAGTGGCAATGAAATATTTTCCGTCTCATCTGTAAATCTCCCTTTCACCTGCGATCGTTTGTTTTTTGACAGCTTGCCTCATTTTGTAAATCTCCGTGCTCTTATTTTAGGACACAGACATATAGTTATTTGTAGCGTCATAGCTAATTTCCTAATTGATGTTACTTTTGGTTGCCTTGCTACATACCATGGTTTATTGCTTAGATGTTCCACGTTTACGCTGTGTGATTTTATGTTGGAATAGGTTAATTAAAAAAAATATATAAGAATTATGGTATGGTTGAAAGTTAATTATATAAACAATATTAATATATATATATATATAAACAATATATATAAACGCTGTGTGATTTTATATATATATAAACAATATTAATTACTCATATTTCTTAATTTTTAATTTTAACTTTCAACCATACCATAATTCTTATATTATTAATTAAATATATTAAAATATGTATTTGATATAATAATAAGTTATTTTAAATCTAAAATGGGTAGACAATTAAAAGTCTTGATAATGCAAATAATAGAAAAAGGAAAAAAAAATCAATAAAAAGGAAATAAACTAAAAAATAAAAAATTAGTAAGAAATAGAAATAGAAGTTATTAAAAAACTCATAATAAGGCCTCAACCAATCACTTTACAATTAAATAAATTTTAAAATAATAATGAAAAATAACGAAATTGAATTTTGAATGTTAAAATGTGGATAAGTGCCAAAAATCTTTGGTCAAATAAAGATAACACAGTTAACATAACATTGAATATATAATACCGTGTGTCACGACCCCATGCTATGATGCCTTAAGGCCACTATGGGCGTTGTGTGACACCAGAGATATTTCGTTGCAATTATACAAGTACTCTAACCTAGACTACTCCTAACTCCTTTACACTTCAGCACTTGGTCAAATTTCTAATTTAGTCTTCTTATTCCAATTACTTCATTGAATAGTTATATAATTCCGCGATATCGTAAAACAACATAACCAATGTAAATAAACATAAGTGCGATATCACAAATAGAACAATGAACAAGAATATGCAACAGGAGGGGCGGGACTTCCAAAACACTTTTCCCCTTTGCTTCTTTTATTAACTTCAAATATAATTTACAACATTTTACAAAGGATCAGCCATGCCCAAACTCATGTGATGCCCGAGTACAAAGTTACAAAGGTGGCAGTCGTCGGCCCAACCCAACGCACTTGCCCAGAAATGCTAAGTTCACAAGTTAGGGCGTGCCCAGACTAAGGTAGGCACCTTGCCCAACAAAAACTCCAAAAATGGCACCCCAAAATAGTCATGAAAACCAACTCTCGGCCCTACCCAGAAACCTGCTCACTTGGGTGAGCTCTCCTCCTTCTCTGGCATGCCTTAGCTGCAATTTCCTATTTCTGCGATGTGCACCCTACAACTCTGCGATATCGCACAAATCAAATTTTTGCGATATCACAGACTTCACCTTTTTTCTGCGATCTCTTTGTCTTATGTGAAGTTGTGTGTTGCCTCGTCAGAGTCTCAAGCTCCTATACTTATATGTGTCCCTACCCTTTGGTTAAGTGTGGGTATATGCCCCTCTAAGTGTTGAGCCAACATACTCCTAGTTGTTCAGGTTAGGCGTGCCCCTTGTGATTTGAACCTTGGATGGAGACCCCCAAGATCTAAAAAATTAAAATGGATCTTGGGGGGGCAGACCCCCAATATCTGAAAAATTGAAATCACAGAGGAAAAGAGAGGATGCACAGTAAACAAAACCACAATTTTTTTAATTAAAATAGACAATATTTGTAAAAGCTACATTGTGGTGGACAATATGTCCTTTTACAAAATGTGACTTGTTACTTATAGTCCTTTTTAGTAACAATACCACAAGTAAATCCCATGGATGGGTAAATACCATGTATAAATGAATACCATGGGTAGATTCCACTTACAATACCATTAGAGGTTGAATACCATGGGTGGATGCAACTTACAATGCAATGGATAAATTCCATGGGTAGATGAATATAATGGGTGTGTGAATACCATGGGTGATTGAATACCATGGGTAGATGTTTCTTACAACACCATGGGTAAATTCCATTGGTGGATGTCGCATTCCATTCAGATCATTAATCCCTCCTTAAGAAGCAATGGTCCCCATTGCATGAAGTTCCCTCCTGAGAAGCTCGTGTTGAATATGAAGAACCATTGAAGAGAAGGGTTTTTTGTGGTTATGATTCGGGTAAATCTCTTCTACCCTTTTAACAAAGACCTTTTACTTCGGCTGATGTGTTAGAATTACAATTTATCAAAAGCATTAATGAACACATATGCATACATAATTAAGAGGAAAACATGTCAACAATCATATGACAAAAATGCAAGAGGTTTAATAATGGAGTCTTTCCAGTGTGGACTATGTCTTCGAGCCTGTGTGTCTCAATCGTGTTGGACACTTCATTCGGTGTTAGAAAATGTAATGATATACATGGATGTTGATGAATTTTCATACAACGAAAAAGTGCCCTCAACATGAGTGGAAAATCCTCTCCACAAAACATTATGTTGCAGGGAACCCTCACTCATACAGACCTCCTATCAGCATGATAACTTAACACATGGTGACAAAGAGTATCCCGCCATCAAGGCAATAAAGGTATATAACAACACAAATCACCACCCATGATAAATACATACCACATAAACAAACATAAATATTATGCATCTTACATCAACAGGAATCAATAACAACAAATAAACATAAATATTTTGTATCAAGCAGGAATGCACATGACATAATGCATCCTACAACAATAATCAATGAAGTACATGGAATAAACACCTCATATACCTCAAATCTGATGCTGACTGAAGAATAGGCTGCTCAATCACTGGATCTGAAATAATCATCGCAAACGTGGTGTCGAATGGTAAGAATTCAATTGTCCACATGCTAAAATCTGACATCGTCATCCCCTGCTAGAAAATGGTCGAAAAATATAGGGCTCAGATGGAAAATCTAACTACACCATTGGGTTCGTGTCGCCGAGACGTGTAGAATCGATTGTCAATTTGCTGAGTTCTAACACTGTCGAAATCTAGGCCATAAGTAATATTTTAAATTCCACTTAGATTCCTCAAAGATGTTGCTCCATAGGGAATCTGGAAATTTGCAACACAAAACAGGAACTTGATCTCACCATTGAGATCCTTGTGAAATTCTTAGAAGAATGAGTATAAACTTGACCTCATTCTGACACCGGCGAATTTCGGCCTCCAAGGAATCTGAAAGATTCCCTCAATATTGCTAAAGATTCTCCTCCATAGGGAATCTAAAAAACCAAGGCTGAAAAGGTGAATCTGATATCGCCATTACATTTCTTGTGAAAATCTGAGAAAAATGACTGTAAACTTGAGCATATTTTGATAAAAGGAAATTTTACCTCCCCTAGGGAATCTCTGGGCATCAAAGGAATATTCTTCGTCTCGAAATTCATGGCACCATTTTGCCTCCTCTACCTCGAAATACATGCCCACTCCTAGTCTGTCTGGGCACACTAAGGAATTGGGTTTAAATATTAATTTTCAGGTGGATCAACCAAAGAAGGTGGTTGTGGTGCGTTGTAAGTTTCCAAATTAGGAGGAGAGGGGTCTGGGGATCAAATCCTTCCCCTCCATTGTTTTATACCGAGTAGGTTCAAGTTTGTTACAGTGGGCGGGTGGGTCTGCTCCATGCATCTCGACCCGACCCGTACCCTGCTTCTATTCAATGCATAACGTGTTGGTTGGTGGTGTCGCCCACTTGAGGGCCGGCCACGAGGGTCGGGCAGTTTCGACCAGCACCAGCACCATTGTGCTGCCTTCGGGCGATTAAAAAAAAATTAATGGTGGGTTCTAAAATATGTTAATTCATATATATGTTGCATGTGGTTATCTCATGGTGGAGGGTGCGACAAGGGTCATGGCCCGCCACCTTAGTTTTGTCATTTGTTTTATTATATGGTCGTTGGGGGCGGTGGGGTTGGTGTCCTGCCACCCCATATATATATATATATATATATATATATAAAAAAAAAACCAACCACACAATTTTAAAATTTCTCGACTTTTGGCCCAGGGGACAAATTAACAATCCCACAAATTTTCCCGGAAATTAGCAAAAGCTAGCTGCAATCCGGTGGCCAGATTTATGTGAAATTGCATCCTCAACCTATCAAGTCATTTAGTCAACCTTAGAACTTTTACCAGCTCTAACTTTCATATACCAACTCGGTTTGACGAAACGTTTGCACCGTTGCGATCAGGACAACGAGATCTTCAACCTGAAACTGAGTTTGCCATTTTTCTATTACTTTGATTTTTGAGCTTTCATAAGCCATCTTTGTCCTGTGTGTGTCTATGGAGCCACTTGGATCATTCCACCCCACTGTGTAGCTTTTGGTCCTCGAAAGCATCAACAATAATATCCAACTACTGTGTACAATGTCTACACCACAAGTGTCTTGAAAAAGGTCACCATTCCATCTCCTTCACCTTTGTTCTTCGGAGCCTTAAGTGATGAGCCGACACCTGCATCCTCTAGAAAACTGTAGTACCATCTCCTCCAAATTACATGCTCAAATTATGACCAACTATGACCCAAAAATTTCCATACTTTCCATGAGTTTATAACACATACTCGTGTGTGAAGTTTACAAAATGGAATCAATAATACCCCAGCTATTACAAGGCCAAAAACATCATTGTCACATTTCAAAGTGATAGCAAACACATCATCACTTTTACATGAAATCAATTCATCACATGATTTACAAAGAAGACCATCACAGACTACCACATCTAGAAAAACCATCTCTCACTTATCAAAGTGAATAGGTCATCTCCTTGTGGCGCACTTTCTTGTCGAACAATCGTTTCAACTAGTTCATGCACTGACGCTTCGTCCTGAAGGTGTCGCTCTAGATCGAGCCTCGAACACGTGGCTCTTTGATGACCATTTTGGTTTTAATGGGTGCAAAAAATATTCTTCCTCCAGACTTGCTTAACCAATTTCTTTCCCTGTTGTGGAGAAGGATTTTCATGCCTTATCCTCCTTTGTGTTGCCATTATTTTCTAACACTCAGCAATGATATGGTTATGTAAACCACAAAAATGAGAAGTTTTCTTATGCCGTTACTGATGTTCATGATTAGCAACATGCCTATAATCAAAATGAACTTGAGAATATTAAGATTTGTCATACCTCTCCTAGTGGTCTCTGGTGTGATCATGGTGATGAGAGCTTACCTCGGCTCTTTCAATGCAACATGCACTTCCATGGGATGATTGCAAAGTGTTACCATCATTCTATTTCTTTGACAGTTTCATCAATGTCGTGGAAGCTTTAGACACCTTTGAGCATTTTCCTTCAGTGTATCCCAAACCTGCATAGCAAGGTCTCTGCGCAACCTCCAATGGCTGAGTTATGCCTTGGCCATGAATGCCAAGTCCTTGTCCTTTGTATCCCATCCTGGTAAGGAGTCTCATGCCAGTTCTTGTAATGGTGATCTCCACATTTCCAACACAAATAATAACATGTGAAGATGAAACTTAAGAATTATCGTAGTTGTTTACCTCAGATGTCAATTTTGAAACAGGTCAAGAGGGCTTCTCTAAGCGTTCGTTTCGCTTCACTTCATCCAAGGCCTTTGCCATGGCTTGTAGTTGAAGCTGAAATTGTTGCTTCTCCTTCTTCTCTTCCTGTAGGAGTGCCTTAAATGCCTCATGATATTCCTCAATACTTTTTTCATTGCGCTTCAATTCTTCCAATGCCTCTCTCGTGGCTTGCAACTGAAGCTGCAATCGATGTTCATCCTCCTTCTCCTCTTGTAGAAGCATTTTCAACTTAGTGTTATTTGTTGCGTGTTTCTCATAAGCTTCATACAACATGACCGCTTTCTCAAACACCCTGAGCATGGTCTCATATATGTCTTTCACATCCTCCATTTCTGCACTTTCAATGGTTCACGCTTGCAGTTCACATCGCAAGGAGACCGCTCTAATACTGTTGAGATTCAACAAGAAGATCCTAGTGAAAATTATGCACCTACACTAGGATGGAGCCTCAGGCTATTTTTAGGTGGAGGTCTATTTATAGATGCATGAGAAAATTATATTTATAGATGATGGTCTATTTATTGATGTATGTGCGAGTTCAATTTATAGATCGCATGTTTATTTATAGATGCATGTCATCTATTATTATCCCTTAATAATAGTTGGACAATAAACAATAATCTATTCTCAATGAGAACTTGTAAATAGTTAACTAAAGTGGAAAATCAGTTAGCAATAGGAAATTTGAGTTCAAAGGTTGGTTGATGGGACATACAAGTGGACTTAGTTGTAACTGAGTGATTCGAAGTTGTAACAGAGTTGGATATGTAATTATGTGCGTTGTAAATTAGTTTAACTCAGTTAAGTGAGTTAAAATCAGTTGTGCTAGTTGTAACAAAAGATACACTAGTGAGAGATCAGTGACTTAATTATTAATTAATTCACAATCAATGGTCTAACATGCATCTGAAAACTTACTACTGTTAACTACATGCATGTCAGATCCAGTGGAGACCTAGTTGAGATGTAGGTGAAAGGGACAGTTTGACTATCAGTTGTGACATTAGTGGGTGCACTCATGCAACCACACACACATTGGATGTGCCCATGAGGATTGCGCAGTCAAGACAAGAAAGGTTCCATTCATTCAGGGATTGTTATCAGCCGGGATTGCGTAGTGGAGGCAGGCTGTCTCGAGGAAGTAAATTGGCACATGAATTTGCCAATTTTTTCATGACAGTGTGAGATGATTGTATATTTTACTAAGAGCTCTTGGATTAGAGTTTTCTATGAGATTGTTTCATTGTCCATGATATATACATAATATATGATAGTGGGGTTTTTAGCTTTCTGCTTTCCCGGTAAAAACATTTGTGTTATGTGTGATTGGTTTTTCTTCTTGATATTGCAATTGGCGATTGTGTTTTAAATTCCGCAAGATTTTTTGTAGAAGTGATTATGTATTTAATAGTGGCATATAATTGTTAGATTAGGAGAATCTAGGAAACACATAATTGTATTAAAATTTCTACATGGTATAAGAGCGCAAAAGATTGCAATTTTGAAGCAAGAGCTGAGTTTGTTGGTGGAAACAATTCGAATTTTCAGAAAGATTTTCTTGGTGCTACTATTGAGTAAACATCGAAATGGATTTCAATGGCTTGCAGCTAGAGTATGGAATTGAGGGAAACTCGAACTACATTTCCTAGAAGGATAGGATGGAGGCGGTGCTTGAAGATAATGGCTTGAAGGAATTCATCGATAGTGATGTTCCTAATCCCATTTCGATGGATGTTGCATTATGTGATGCATGGCAAAAGAAAGTGGCAAAGGCAAGGAGGATTCTGTTGGAAGGTGTGCGAGACCACACTGTATCAAGCCTTCATGGGAAAGCCACACCATATGCTCTGTGGAAGGCTTTGATAGATCTTTTCCAAAGAAATAGCGACCATAAGAAATTTGTCTTGAAAGATAAACTGAGGAAGATCAAGATGGAAAAGGGTGAAAATATTCCAAATTATCTCACAAAGTTTGTCCAATGTCAGGATAAAGTGGGGTGTGGGAATCATTGTTGCTAATGATAATTTTGCGAGCTTGGCTCTCTTGGGACTTCCTAAGATTTGGCACAGTTATGAAGACTCTGTCAACGGACGGGAAGAACTACTGGATTGGGAACGATTGTGGTTGGATCCAGTGCAGGAGGAGTTTAGGCAGAACATCAGATATGGATCTTCATCAAAGCATGGTGATGAAGAGGATTGTGTTTTGGATGTCAAGGCAAGGAAAGGGAAGGGGAAAAGATTCCATTCAAAATATAAGTCTAAAGGTGACAAGATATAGTTTTCTAAGGTGAAGTGTTTTCACTGTCACGAACATGGGTGTCTCGCTACTAACTGTCCGCAGAAGAAGAAAAACAAGAAGGTTGTTGGAGTTGCAGCTGGTGAGGCTCTTGCCTCATAATTTGAGCTCGATTTTTCTTTTATCGCATGCATGGTGTTAAGTGCACTGGGATCGGTGTGGTATCTGGATAATGGTGCTTCCTTCCACATGATAGGAGATAAGGATCTTTTCAGTGACTTGGAGGAGAAATATCTCCAAATCCATATATTTATGGGCGACGATGGATGATACAATGTGGTCGACATTAGTACTATTGCCTTTGAGAGGGAGTAAGGTAAACCATTTCAATCAAAATATTTTATACATTTTCCAGGTCTGAAGAAAAACTTGGTCTCAGTCGCAATGTGGGAGGACAGAGGCTATGAGATTGTTTTCAGTGATGGAAAATATTTTTTGCGATATAAAACAACAGGTCAAGCTGAGAGGATAGGGATTCAAGTTAAGAATATCTACAAGCTGGAGGTAGATAGCTACGCTGCCATGATGGGCAAGGTAGAAAAAGTGGTGAGCTAGGATGAGGGTGAATTATGGTACAAGTGATTAGGCCATCTTCATCATGGAGCCTTGAATGTCATGCAGAAAATATCTACCGGACTTCCAATGGGAACACTTTCTCAGTTAGATCAGTGCAAGGGTTGAACCATGGGGAAGTATGGAAAGTCCACCTTTCATGAAAAGGAGAATCGTGCTTCGGTGATCCTGGAGAGAGTTCAAACAGACGTATGTGGACCATTATTGGTTGCTTCAATAGAAAAATAGAGGTATTATGTTATTTTTGTTGATGAATTTTCTCGTAAATGTTGGATCTTCTTCATGCAGAAGAAGGATCAAACATTCTCAAAGTTCTGTGAGTTTAAGGCATTGCTGGAGAAAGAGTTGAGGAAGCAAGTGAAGGCTCTGAGGAGTGCTAATGCCGAAGAATACATCTCTAATGAATTCAAAGACTTCTGCAACAAAGAAGGAATTCGAAGAAAAATAATAGTGCCTCATAACCCATAGAAAAATGGGGTCACAGAGAGGAAGAACAGAACGATCGTGGGTGCAACATAAGCAATGTTGCATGATCAGGGCCTACCAATGCATTTGTGGATGGAAGCATGCAACTCTGCGGCTTATGTGCAAAACCGTTGTCCTCATAGAGTACTTGGCATGAGTACACCTGAAGAAGCTTTCACTGGCAAGAAACCTGATGTTTCTCACTTAAAGATTTTTGCATGTTTCTCACTTCAAGCTTTCACTGGTAAGAAACTTGATGTTTCATTTGCATGTTCTATTTTCTTTTATTTTCTTAGAACAAGATTCCTTTTTTTAGTTGTTGGTCACTATATAACATTAAACATATGTGAATTAATAGATTGTTTGAAACATGTTATCTAATAATTTTAAGTATATTATTAATGAAAATTTAAAAAATAAACTCATATTGGATCGATAGTATTTTTCATTCACCGGATCCATCCTTTTGAAATTTTCCCATCAATATTTTATGCTCTTCTGGTCCTAGATCAGAAATAATCTTATCGAACTTCGTCATTTTTTGGTTTTGCATGATACAGAGTAAACAATACATATTAGTTAAACTTACATATAGTTCAAAAATAATATTTTTTGTAAATAAATTACAAAGAACTTTTGTTTTTTTATTTTCTTGATGTGTTATCAGTATTTTTGTTACTTAATCTCTTCTTAGCCATTTTTTTATCAATATGAAACCTATACCATATCATTCATTAATATATTTTATAAATCAATCATCAAATTTTCAGGTAAAAAAAATATCAAGAAACCGATACGCTTTTCATGTTGTATGCACTGGCATCAGTGTGTCTTGTTCTTATAAACGCACCGCCAAAACAATATAAAACACCGTACGATTCTCTATATGTTAACCACCGCACTGATTAGCATAGAAAAAATAAATAAAAAATCATCTAGTGTTAGTTTTTGTAGCATATGGTGTTGTGGAGGGGGCGGTGCAGCCTATTCTTATAAATTCCCCGCGTAAAGAGGGGACCACCGTACGGTGATCTTTGTCAACAAGGAGACCCAGTGCGTTATATGTTACATGGTATACCAATTAACACAATAAATTTTTTTTTTGTCAAAAAATATGTGCGCGGCATGCTATAATGAAATAGCGCACCGGTGCCCTATTTTACATATGGCTCACGGGTTAAAAAAAATGTTTTCAATTTTGTTATCAAACAGTACGTGCACGGTGCGCTTTGATAAGCCAGCGCACCGGTGTGCTAGGTTTCTGAACACTGATTAAAAAAATTCAGTTTTTTAAAAATTCACCCAAGGGCCGACATGGATTGGGATCCGACTATGCAAGTCATCCAGTGGGTTAGATGTCATAGGCATATATATATATATATAGCAATACAAACCCTATAAATCTAAAATGAAAAGTCCTAATTATCAAATCATAGAAACGGGAAGAAGAAAGGGAATAAACAAAAATAATGAAGGGTTTAAGGTAAAATGGATTTTTTTTGTTTTTTTTTTTTCTTCTGAAAATAACAGCGAATTTAAATTTTTTACTTACTGCGTAAAAAATACTACAGAAAATATTAAAAAAAACAATAAAATTTAATCATGAGATCGTTTGAAATTCTATGCTACAGGGTTTGAATCACCAGAGGTTTGGAATTATGATGTCTAAATAGTTCTATTCGGAAGTATTTCACTGCTCCACAATGCTCTCATGCTCTATTCCTCCACATATGTCTCGTGCAAATCTATGACTTAATTTTTTTGCAAAAATAGTGAAATAATGAAAATTTTTTAGTATTTAAAGAGTTGTTTTATGAAATTAGATTTTCAAAAATATTTTGCCGTCCATTTTTTAATTTACCGTTATTTTTTCACTTAAAAAAAATAAAGTCACGATTTATTTATTTGTGGCTTTTCGTCACAGGTGTGTCAATTAATAACATCGCACCAGTGTGTCAGCTAATAACACCGCACCGGTGCATAGTAACTAAAACGTAGCGATGCAGTTATTTGTACATAAACACCAATAACAATAGGTCCATTTTTAAGGCATCAAAATTACTTGTAGGTGTGTGCACTAAAATTTATTGTTGATTTTGCTCAAATGCAGGGAGAAAATATCATAATTATATTGAATGGAAAATTCTTCAAAATCCAACTGGTTCCATAATATTTCTCAAAGTCCATCGCGGAGTTCTCCCTATCCATCTCGAGACGTAATATTTACTTCAGATTTTATTTATATTTTCATTGTCCAATTGAATTTATGTTTTTTATCCATGTCAGTTAGATTAATAAAATTTATAATGTATACAAATTTGCAGGTTCATGCAGATTCAGAATCGAGTTCAGATGCACAAAATATTCAAATAGCTCCAAAACGTCGGAAGCTCTTATCAGGAGCAGCGTACTGCAAGGCACATTTGGTAGATGAAAATGGACAACCACTTCACCGTGCCAATTGTAACAATATTGCATCTTCTAGCAACAATCCTAGGAAAATGATGGTAATAATAATTGTTTGATATATTAATGTAATTATTTCAACGTCAAACAAATTAATCATGCATTGCAAACATTCTTACTAATTGGTATCATAGATTTTGTACTAATCATGTTCAAATATTTTTTTTGAAATTTTTGGGATTCTAGTGATGTTGAGCGACCTACCTACCATCTTCAATTATACCCCACGACAATGTCAAATCAAGAGAAGGTTGAATTAAGAGAAAAAATTGGAGAGGAACGATACCACGAATGGTTGAATCAAACGCCGATTCAATTCCCACTACGTCTAGATTCACCAATTAGGAATGACTACAAAAATAGTAGCTCTTCAAAACCTGGCAATGGATGGAATCAAATATAGGTTGGTATGGATTATTACTTAAGGGATATGACTGCCATGGAGACAATGTTGTTAGATTCATTCCAAAGAAATGATTAGCTAGGGGATGATTCTCATATTGCTGACACCTTTTTCAAAAGCCTTAAATTTACTTCCACCACCCCTCTCTTTGGACTTGGTGGTCAGTAAAATTCTACCGAGTTGGCGACAACAATGTTACTGTACAACTTGAAAGAAAATTTTGGCTTTTCGAATGCATTTTTCTTGGAAATTTTGAGGTAAGTTACCATAAAGTCCTCCCTTATATAAATTTGAGAAATATAATCACACAATGAAAATTACAAATGGTCAATTTTATGAACGTTAATAATTATATTGTCATTAATGTACATTTAATATTTTCCATGATCACCAACTACAAGTTATTCAAAGATAAGGCTCTTCCGAGTGATAATGTCTTGCCCGGTAGTTGTGAAGAGGAAAATAAATTGTTCAAAATGTTGGGTGTCGAGTACATATCATATCATGCATATCCAAATGATTGTATTATATATAAAGAAGAATATGCAGAAAGAGATATGTCTGAAAGGTGGGCATGACAGGTATTATAAATAAAAAAATAAGGGTAAATCATGTGGTCCTCCTTTTAAGATATTGAGGCACATGCTTATAATATCAAGGATTCAAAGGCTCTTTCATTGTAAAGAATTAGCTATGTTGTAGGGATGGCATGCCTCATACAAAATTGGGTTAGGAGTTATGCGAATCCCAACTGATTCAATAGCCATGAAGCATATAAAGGATACATGGCCCGAGAAATTCAAGGATGAATTACGAAGTCTATGAATCAACATAGCCATGGATGGCATCAATCCATATTCCCTCCAGAACACTAACTATTCTGTTTGGCATGTAGTATTGATCAATAACAATATCGCCACATGGTTGTCCGTGAAGAATGAACATCTTATGTTGGCTCTTATAGTCCCTTGTGGAAGACAAGGGAAGAATATGGATGCCTACTTACAACCACTGGTAGATGAATTGAAGGAATTATGGGATGGGATAAATGTATTCGATGTATCAAGACCCATCACAACAAAGAGGAGTTTTACATTGTATGGCATATGTGCTTACATGACACATGATTATCCAGGCTTAGGATTTTTCTCTGGTAAATTACATTTTTATTGAATTGTTTATATACGTAACAATATTCTTTCGCATATTAGTTATTTAATTTGTTGTAAATTTTCTGACTTTCATGATATTGTTTAATGTGACATGCATATAAATTGTACACAATAATATTACAGGTCTTGTAACAAAAGGGTATTTTGGATGTAAATGTCGTGGAACTTCTCTGAAAGCTAAATGGTCCAACGACCTATGAAAGCCAGTGTATGAATTCTCTACGGTATTCCTCACAGAATAACACCCTTACAGAAGAGCAACATCCGCTTTCAATGGTAAACAAGAGAGAACCCAAAGGCCTCCAATAAAAACACCAGCTAATGGATTAGAGCATATGAGAGAGAGAAGTAGAAGGAGTTCATAGAAATGTTTGATTCAAATGGGGGCCTATGTTCGATGATCCAGAATTATTCGACACATATGTTGAGAAATTTCCCATTGGGATGAAAAGGAAACCTATCTTTTATAACCTCACATATTGGGAGCATCTTAAGATTACCCACTTATTAGATCTGATGCATCTATTTAAAAATGTTTCATCTTCTTTATGGAGGCACATATCATCGAAACAAAGTGACACATTCGCTGTTAGGAAAGATCTTATTACTTCAAACACTAAAAAGAAACATTGGCCAAGATGATTAGAAAGTACATGATCAGAGGGAGGCATCGGTCCCTCTAATTCATGATATTTCAAAGAAGGTGAGGTCCCATGGATTTTAAAAAAAGATGGACTTTATTTGGCAAAGGAAGTTATAATGGGTGTGAGGGTGCCATCTTCATACAGGTCTTCACTATGGCGCTACTTCACCGTGGATGACTATTTGTGAGGGTTTAAATCACATGAACATTTGAATATTATAAGAGTACGTATAATGCCAAAAGCATTATTTTATTATTAGTTATATTAATAAATTTTATCCCATGCAAGGATCATAAAACATAACTAATTTTGTATATTATTGCACGTGTTTATAAATGTGCAGTGTCATTATCCTTTGTTCATGTGTGGGAGTGTGAAACATGAATTCCCTTAAGACGTGGGATGTGGCATATCTAAATTATCTTCATTTGTATGTTGGATCACGTCAAAGGAGATTCATGTGGCTAGCATTCCATGGTCGTGTCAAGAGATAGTTGAGATTATTTGTATGTTTGAGAAGGAACTGCTGATGAGTTTCATGGACTTGCAAGTTCATCTTCTAATACACCTAGTAGATGAGGTTGAATTAGTTGGGGTGGTTTCTTGTCATTGGATGTTTTTCTTAGAGAGGTACATGAAGAAATTGAAAGGTTTTGTTTGAAAAAGGGAAAAACACGAGGGGTCTATGGCAGAGGGGGGCATATCATATGAGCCTTTCTATTATTCTAGTGAGTACATAAATTAGATCAACAATAAAATAGGTCTCGTGATTTGGGACAATGAAATGGATGAAGACAAAAAAGAAGGCGAGTTGCTCTAAACGAATGCATAATTTCTGTAAGTGACTTAAAATTTTTCGAATTTACAAAAAGTAAATATTCATGTTGAAATTTGATATAATATATATTTTGATCTCTATGTACTATATAATGTCAGTTTGATTTCATCAGTGAATGCAGAAATTGAAGAAATCAATAAATTTGTTCTTTACAATTTTGAAGCGAAACAACCGTGGGTCGCATTGTATGAAAAAAGAGAGAGGATGAAATGGGATAGTGACAGGAAATAATTCAAATGGTTTAATGGTAGAAGTGTGCCTTATCCCGATCATTTAAAAGAAAATATGCCAAAAATATGCCCCAAAAGTTGTGTTGTTGACCAAGTCAGAGGGAAATACGGTAAAACTGGTCGTTACCCGCGTGCTAAAGAGGATGCGCTAAATGTAAGGATTGGGTGCACCAACTCGGTGATAATAAATTTAATTTATATTTACATTCTAAACTTAATAATGCACCTTTCAAATGTAATTAAATCTATATTTCATATTTTAACTATTGGGTTATTATAAGGCACATGACACTACGATTTTTTAACTTTTTTATAGGTGCATTTGTTGCCATCTATGTGGGCATATAGACACCATTTTTGCACAGAAAATGTCAATGATGGACACATGACACAAGACTGTGGAGTGGAAGTCGATTTCGATCAATCTAGTCGATCTAGCCACCGTGATCAAAACCTAGTACGAGGGACGTTAGCTTATGTCGGAAAGATACAAGAGATCATTGAAGTGTATTTATCTTCTTTCCAATGTGTTATTATTAGGTGCAAGTGGTGGGACACCTTTGATCAGAATAATGTAAAGGAAGATCGCGATAATAGGTTGATATGTATCAACTCTATAAAGATGTGGGTTGAAGCTAAGGAGCCCTATATTTTCCCCAAATACTGCAACCAGGTGTTTTTTACCTAGATGCGTTGGATAGGGATTGGAGGTTCGTATTGAGGCATGACCCTAGATAAAAACATATTTTTGAGAAAAATAGTGTTAACATGCCATGCGAGCTAGAAGATAATGAGGGTGATCATGAGAACCGAGAGTGATATGGTACATGTGTTATTTCATCAATATATTTACTTTTTAAGATGATTTTTTTATAAATAAGAGGACTTAATTACCTTATAACTTATAATACTTTTTTTTTTCAAAACATTATAATATGTATTTTGAATTAATTGGAAATTTTCATCGTGTTAATGTTAAAATCAATATTTCACTTGATAATTTGCAATTATTTTGATTTCAAAAATAGTGGCGTACTGTATAAAGTTCTTTTTTTTGGTACGTAGGATGATAGTAAAATAATGATAATTCTAAAGTACATGAATTTATTTGCATTGTTTTCTAAACTTTATTATGTTCCAAAAATTCATATTATTCCAGATTTATTATTTTACAATTATTTACAAATTTACAAATTTACAAATTTTAATAAAATCATTTCACATTAATACAATTATTTAATTTTCACATTAATATAGTTAAATTTTCCAAATATTTTACATACAATTATAGTTAAAATTACAATTACAATTAAAATTTTACAATTTCACATACAATTACAATTAAAATTACAATTACAATTTTAGAATTTTACATACAATTAAAATTTTACAATTACAATCATTTCACAGTAATACAATTAAAATTTTACAAATATTTTACATACAATTAGAATTAGAATTACAATTACAATTTTACAATTTCACGTACAATTACAATTTTAGAATTCTACATAAAATTTACAAATACAAATACAGTTTTACATACATACCATTACAATTACAATTAGAATTTTACATACAATTAAAATTTTACAATTACAATCATTTCACATTAATGAAATTAAAATTTTACAAATATTTCACATACAATTGCAATTAAAATTAGAATTATAATTATAATTATAATTAGAATTTTACAATTTCATATACTATTACAATTAAATTTACAATTACAATATTTACAATTATAATTTTAGAATAGTACATACAATTAAAATTACAATTACAATCATTTCACATTAATACAATTAAAATTTCACAAATATTTTACATACAACTACAATTACAAATACAAATAAAATTTCAATTTCAATTTTATAATTTTACATACAATTAAAATTAAAATTTCAGTTACAATCACAACACAATAATTAATAATTATCATGATTTAGTATTAAAATAAATAAACAACACAAGCATGATGACCATCGTACAAACATCATATTCGACTAGAAAACACATTCAAATTTGCTAACATCATCTAATCATCGTGATCATGATCACCTAAAAAAACACAATTAGCATTCTATAACATCATCATAACACAAACATCAAACATACTTCTCATGTCAAATAACTACTATCACATACACATCTATCTGCAAGGTGCACATTAAATGAACATATCTAACATGACCTAGCAATATACACATCATGAGGATCACCAACATGTAAATTAAGTCCAACTACAACATGAACATAAAATACATGGACCATATATATATATATATATATATATATATATATATAGATATATATATATATATATAATGTCAAAAATATACAAATGTAATATAAATTTCAAATATTAGCTAGTGGTAAATCATCAATAGTAGCACTAGTCGAGGCTTGCTCAGTTAATGGTGTAGCCTCGACAAGCTCAGATAGATGTAGATCATCACGTGCATGTTGATCTGGTGGTGCCTCCTGCTGATCAGGATCAAGTGTCGGCTACTCATGATGACTCGACATTGATGGTCCAACCTTCTCATGAGAATCAATATTGTTGGATACTAAAAGCTGTTGATCAGGATGAACCGACATGGATGGTCTAGGATGCTCATAATCATGAATGTTAGATGCTGCAGGCTGAGAAGGCTGACTTGACATGGATGGTCCAGCCTTCTCTCCATCATGACTACTGGTCGATGCTGCAGGCTGCTCATTTGTGGCGCGAGGTGAATAATGATCACTCCCTTGATCGTGATCATCAAATGATGTGTCGTTGCTCGATTGTTGACATAATGCATCTCGACCACGCCTACGTCAAAGGGCCCTCCTCAACCACGTAACTAATTTGGTTGCTTCTACAACATGCAGCATCAGAGTGAACATGTCATGAGACATGCCTCTCCACATATGTACCAGCCTATCATCAGCCTATATCTCTCTCAAAGGGGTGGGCCTGACTCCCGCTTCCATAAGCAGTGCACAGAGTTGTTCGCCCAACTCCATACTCAATCTACTATCAGGCATGCGCCTAGCAAAAGGCTATACCTGTGCAACATGAGGACCATGTTTTTCTGCACCAGCTTGATCCTCAGCATCTACCATATCCTAATCATCATCAAGATCTACACCTGGATCATTTGGTGGTGGTGGAATCTCATCTCCATCAAATGACCCAATGTACACAAAATATATATAAGTACACAACAATAATTATACAATTTCATTAAACAGTTTAATAAAAATAATTTAAACAACATGTTAGAATCAATTTAAATAAAACACTAATACTACCTCTATCATCCAGCAGCTCATCATCTGTGAAGAGGATGTTGGCACACCCTTGCCAATATAAACCAGCATATAGACAAGGGACCAAAATGAAGGGATGCTCATCAACATTGGCTATCAACTTGAGTGCATCATGTGATATCCTCGTGGAAAAATCTGACTCGCCCCTCTTGAGCATCAACTATCCCCACATCTACATCCATACATTCAGCATCAGCCTACAAGGCTACCGAAAAAAAACAGGCCTCATCTCTGGAAACCTCTCAAAAATAAAAAAAATAGTTCTGAAGCAAAGGGGAAGTTCATCGCCCCTTGTGCTTGAGCACGACATCCATCTAAAGCTATATAGAAGTGTCGCAAAAAAATGGCAGACCACCTCAGAAGTCGTGGCTCTTGTAATAAAGAATCAAAATAAAATACAAGCGGGAAACTAATGCATTTCCCGTTGCTAGTATGGTGTGCAATGGTCGAAATCAGTAGTGAGAGGCACCTCACCTCCTCTCCACCAAATGAAGCAATACGTAACTCACCTCTAGATACATGAAAATCTTAACGAGGCAGTATATCCATGCTAATGTATCTTTGGGAGTACACCAACTAACTCCCTACTGCATAGCCAACAAGGACCTCTAGGAATGAGGGAAAATCCACCTCTCTCCTCGATAGGCTAGTAATGAAATAGATGTCCTCCACAGTGGGTGCGTACCGCTCGTTAGGGGCAACCCGGAAAGCTTGTAGCTGGACATTCCACTTGCAGATAAGATGTCGTAAAAACACACCATGGCCCTTTATGGATGTAGCCTCCTCATAGAACTTGAGGAGGCATATCTCCCTTAGGTGCCCCTGGGTGGCTGCTGTAATAGGGAAAGGGTACGTACCTATCTCCCTCTCTCGTGCCTCCCATAAGAAAACCATTTTATATTGGTTCGCCTGTTGTTGTTGTTGTTCCCTCTCTTCACTCCTTCGGCTTTGTTGAATGATTGACATATAAAATACAATTTTTTTATTAAATGAGACATGTATTTAGGAATATACATATATAATTTTTTTTGAAAAAAAAAAAGAAAATAGTCGGTGTGCCACAAAAATTAGGCATGCACTAGTAACAATGCATCTTTTTTTGTTGTGCACCGGAGGTGATGCACCTGAAAATTTTCAGCGCACTTCCCTCCTAGAATTTTTAGAAGGTCAATGGTGCGGTGGTATAACAAACCTCATTAATGACTATGCACCAGTGTCGAGAGGGCAATGCACTAACCAAACTATATGCCCTTGGGCGTATATTTTAGGAAGAGCACCGCCCTCCTAAAATCACTACATAGTCAATGGTGTGGTCATTTACATGACTGAACTGTTGACTATGTGAAGTTTAGGGGGGGGGGGATTGCGCTGACAAAAATACCCACCTCAGGGCGAATATTTTTGTTAATGCACTATATTCTCGCAAATCAACATGGTAAACAGTGCGGCTGGGTAACCGACATCACCACACTTTTTCTAATTTTAAAAAATCACAGTGCGTCATTTCGGTACCGCCATGGAACCGGTGCAGATACCATTAGAACCAGTCGCAGTGCAGCCTGTAAATTTACAAGCAATGCCACGAACCATTGCAAGCCAAACGGCTCGAGTGCACCTCATGGGATTTTTTTTCTTTTTGAATAAGGTGAATTTTAAGCTATTTTAGAAAAAAAATCCGATAAAAGGTTTAATTATGGAAAAACAAGGAAAATAACTATACATTTGGCCGTCGAGGAGGCTTATTTGCTGTATAATTTGAAAAACTAAATTTTCCCACCATTTTGAAAAATTCAAAATGGAGATGGTGGGAAATGGACAACAACAATGCATGCAATGGGAGCACCGATGGCAGGTCGCCTCACAAAATCTAAATATGAACTGGTGCTTGAGAGCTCTCGAGCACTAAAAAGTGAAAAATGTGGATTTTTGGTCGTAATTTTCTTTTTTATTTAACCTTGTTATGGTGTGTGGGTTTTATAGGCACAACATTGTAGTTTCTTAAAACCACACAGGGTTGTTTCAGTTTTGGCACAGGGTTTTAGGATGCAACAGTGCAAAATATTTGTAAAGAACTGGTGCGATACAGTAATGAGACGCACCAGGTGGGTTTTTATCGAGGGCACGATGTCCTGGTGTGCCAATTTTTGGTGTGCATTGGTGATTTCTTTGGTTGATCACACTGGTGCGGTTTAGGATGATAAACACACTGGAAGAAAAACATCCGCAAAATCCTCCACCTGCCAACCTCCTCTAGTAACCTCTACTACAAATGGATGTCTGGGCTATTTTTATAAGGGGTTCCTCAAAAATATCCGTTAGAGGGTATTTTCCTTACAGTGGTTGCACTAATCTTCGAGTCGCTCCTTTTCAAATCCCTCCAAGCTACTGAGATCCCTAGTCACTCCCATGAGCCTGCATGAGTGCGAATGCAACCCTTTTATGCCATTGTTGTGCTAGCGACTACGATATTTAAGGATGAATTTCGAGGCTAGGACCTATATCACTCCCAAAAAATTCATGACACTTTCATAAATGAAAGATAAAAACAAAATAATGATAGAAATGAGATTACTTGAACAAGGACTTGACTGGACCCCTAGTAGCCATGACGGGAATTTTGTCAAACATGTCACAAATATGTAATCTACAAGTTTAAACAATAGTTCTGTGTGTATGGTCCTCATACTTATCTGAGAATCACTAAGAAGCATTGATGTGTCATAAAATTAGCTTCATTATCATCTATTAGGTCAAATATTGATTGTTCATTCACTTACAAATCAAAACATGATAAGCGTCATACATCATCACTGTCATAGAATACATTCATAACCAACATATAAACAACACAAATGACAAGTATAGAACAACCTTATAAGCCACACAATAACACACATATTTACACATCAATACAAGAGGAAAATATCGCTTATTTCCATAATAGAGATACAACCAAGTCTGGGACTTCCACGTACAACTAGAACATCAACATGGTTGAACCAAATCTCCCTTCAACCATCCACCCTCGTGCCATATTACAAGCATGAATGTCAGATCTCACAAAACAAATCAACTAAAACCAAACCAGGGTTTCCAAAGGAAAAACCATGTCAAACCCTCAGACATTGATTCTAGCTCATAGTTGTACATCACTAGCCATCACTAGATCGGTCTCTACCTAAGTTTTTCCAGGGCTTTAGAGAATTTTTGCCAACAAAGGCTCCATGACTAGTAACTCAAGCCACAATTATTTTCATGCTCAAGAGAATTTTTCCAACCAAGGCTCTAGGACTAGTAGCTCAACCCACCATGCTCTCCAACATTTTTCCAACCAAGGCTCTAGGACTAGTAACTTAACCCATGGTGTTACAAGGATCCAGAGTGTTTTTCCAACAAAGTCTCCAGAAACAAATAACTCCCCCTGCAAATAAAGGAACATGAAAACCAACCAGAAAACAAAGGGAATGAACCCACAAAACCATGGCTACCCAAGAAATGGAAATACTAGGAAAAACCATTTTCAATCTAGTAAATCCTTCATGCCAGTGACATATCATTAAAAAATAACCCCATGCATATGCCATGCATGGAAAAAATAGTGAGGAAAACATACATGAAACTTTGTACCTGGAAGAAAAACCCATTTTAGTTGTTGATCCCATTGTCCTCTTGCGCTTTCCTACTCTTCCTTTTCCTTCTTACTCAAAAATTCCAAGTATGCGACACTCCTCCAAGAGTGCTCCAAGAAAACTCAAGTGTCCAAGAGTATGGGAGAGAGAGAGAATAGAATGAGAGCTCTAAAATGGAGCTGAAAAATGTATGTGAACTGATCCTCATAAGCCTTTTAATTAATGCGGTCTCTAATTTATTCAATTTTCCATTATTTTCCTTCATTTACCTCCTCACATGCAACCTATGACCTTTCACCTCCCTTTTCTGATATTTTCCATGATTTTCATAAATAATTACCAATAGGTGCCACTTTTTCCTTTCCAAATTCTTAGCCATTTCATTTTCCAATTTCCATAGCCATATTAAACCATATGAACATCCACAATAGGATGTTTTTACCAAAATTCAACTTGGAATATGTGTCCCATGACCATGGTTATTATTTTTCTTTCTTTAACTTTTACTACATGAAATTTTGACCAGAGTTGTTACAGAACCCTTGCCCTTAGGGGAAAAACGTCCTTGGCGTTCAACGAGAGCTACAAACAATAAGACTGTTCTAAGAAAAATATACTTCCTATGGAGCTTTATAACTTAGCTCATTGTAGTGTTTACAATGATCAACCTGCTAAGAAGTAAACCAACATGACAACATGAAAAACATAACATCATGATGAGATGAATCCCATACCAATTATTATAGCTTTATCGCATATCTCATGGAAGTATTTAAATCCATATACATGTACATATAGAAAACATCATACCAATAATATAACAAAGAAATATACAAAAACACATGCCCAAACATTCACACAATCAACGAATAAAGAAGGATACATAGCCTGAATCTTATTTGACATATCCCATGTAGCTTTGTCGAGCCCAAAATACATCCACTGCACTTTAACTTGCTCAATTTCTCAGTTTCGGAACATGAGCACCTTTATTTTCAAAATGGATTGAGATTATGGCTAGAATTATCCTTCTAGATCCACTTGCAATACAAACCATCCGATCACATCATCAACATATTTAACATACTTCTTAAGCAATGACACATGGAAAAAATAATGGAATTTCATTGTTGGAGGTAGTTCAAGTTGATAGCCTAGTTTTCCAATCCTCTCAAGAATCCTAAAAGGATCACAAAACTGAGGTCGAAGCTTGGAAAATGATCCAATACACAAGGAAATCCTCTTTAGCTTTATGCACAAGTACACCTCTTCACCAACCTGAAAATACTTAAACAACATGTTTCGATTTGCGTAGCTCTTCTCCCTATCTTTTGATGCTTTCATATTCTTCTGGATTACCTTCATTTCATATTCCATTTCTTCCAACATGTCTGGTCCAATCAACACCCTATTAAGTGGATCACTCCAATAGATAGGATTATTACAACTATGCCCATACAATGCCATAAACAAACTCATCCTTAAATATTCCTGATACCCATTGTTGTAAGCGAACTATATCTGTGGAAGAAAATATTCCCACATTAAATTTTGATGCATCACATACATCCTCAACATGTCCTCCAATATCCTATTGACCCTCTCTTTCTATCCATTTTTTCGTGGATGATAAGTTGTATAGAAGGCCAACCATAGGGGCTTCACTCAATAAACCTCTAACATATCACGTGGGATCATATCATATTAAACAATACCCTTAGTTTGAGTACATATTGGAAAATACCCCTAAGAATCACATTATTTAAACCCCTAACAATATAAACCCAATACACCTTCCCAATTTAAAAAGCGCCTACTTTCACTGTATATTATAGGTATCCATTTTTTTACTAACATTTTGTCTGCCCCTTTATATTTTTTCATTAACTTTAAGCTCCAGTTTTTATACCTGCAAATATAAAAACCCTTTATCCCCTATATATCCCCCAATATATTATGTCATTTTTTCCTCATTATATATCCCCCAATATGAACCCACGCGCTATGGTATTGCTCTCGCAATGAAGCCCTTTTGAGGCCAACTATGTCCCCAAACCTGCAAACAACTCCTTCCAAAACTTGGAAGTGAACTTTGTGTCCTTGTCTAACATAATAATATATGAAACACCATGCAATTTGACCACATCCTTGATGAAGAGTTGTGATACATCTATTACTGAGTATTTATATTTCACTGGAATGAAGTGTGCTAACTTTGTCAATCTTTCCACCACAACCATGATGAAATCACGTTGTCTAGATGTCTTCGGTAAACCTGTGACAAATTCCATTCGAATTACCTCTAATTTCTACTCTAAAATCAAAATTGGTTGTAGTAGTCCACTTGGATGGTTATAATGTGGTTTGACCTATTAAAAATCCAAGTACCTAGCCACACACTCTATTACGTCTCTATTCAAATTCGGACAATAGTAAAAAAAAATTTACTACTGTCTGCGTCTTCTCATAGCCTAGGTGACCAGAATATGGCTTCACATGAAACTCCCTCAATATCACCTTCTTGAGTTCACTACTATCTAACACATATATCATGTCTCTAAACCTAATCAAGATATCCATTGTAAGATGATATTCCACATCCTGTGCACCTGTACCTTTACCACTACATGTACTTGTACCTATACCTATACCTATACTAATACATGTACATGTACCTGTATCTATACCAATGCCTATACATGTACCTCTATTCTAATGCAATCTATGGCTAAGCTTCATATACCTAACATCTTGTTTACCTTCCTGCAATATAATATAATGTAGATTTCTCCCATGGGAACTAACAACTTCTATATGATTCACCTGTATCTTCTTTCTAAGAGAATCTGCAACCCTCTTCTCTTTACCTTTAATATACATGATGTCAAAGTTAAACTCACTTATCGTGGCCAACCATATAGATTTCGTGGTATTCAAATTCGGTTGGTCAAATATATACCAAAACCCATTGTGATCACTCATCAATACAAACCGTCTACCCATAAGATAGTGCCTCCACATCTTCAATGCACAAATGATCACTACCAACTCAAGCTCATGTGTTGGATATTTCTTCTCGTGCTCATTTAGTTTCTGGGACACATAACATACCACTTTTTCTTCTTGCATAATAGCCCCACCAAGTCCTCTTTTGCAAGAATATGTGCGTACCACAAACTCTTTTTTTGAATCTACAATATTTAACACTATAGCATGTGTCAACAACTACTCAAAAATGGTTGCAGATTCCTCTATCCATTCAAAATTATTAACTTTCCTTTGAAATGATGTGATAGGATAAGAAATATATGATAATTTCCTAATGAACCTCCTGTAATAACCTTCTAACCACATAAATGATCTTACCTCATCCACATTCCTAGGAGTTTCCCATTCCATGATAGCTCTTACATTTTCTGTATCTACTGCTATGCCTTCCTTGGAGACAACATGTCCCAAGTAGTGTACCTCTCTCTGAAATAAAATTCGCTTGTTGAGCTCATCATACAACTGATGCTATCTCAACAATATCAATATTGTTGCCAAGTGTTTATCATGCTCTTCTTCATTTTTAGAATATACCAATATATCATCAATGAAGACAATAATTGTTTTTTCAAATAAGGACGTAAAATGCTATTAATCAAGAACATAAAAATATCTAGATAATTATTCAAACCAAATTGAACTACCAAAAACTCATAATTTTTGTACCTAGTCTGAAAATTTGTCTTGTGAATTTCATATTCCTTAATGTGTACCTAATGATAACCTGATCTCAGATCAATATTAGAGGACATTGTTGCTCCCTTAAACTGATTGAAAAAATCATCAATCCTCAGCAACGGATACCTGTTCTTGATAGTCACCTTGTTCAACTTCCTGTAATCAATGAAAAACTTGAGAATGCCATTTTTCTTCTTTGAAAACAATACCAGTGCACCCTAAGGTGATAAAATTTGCCTAATGTATCCCTTCTCAAGAATTTCCTTTAATGACAACTTAAAATATACCAACTTTGGATTGCTGGTCCTATATGGTGCTTTTGATGCTGGTGTTTCCCCTGTTACCAACTCAATATAAAATTATACTTCCTTTTGTGGCGAAAGCTCTGAAATATCTACTGGAAGCACATCCCAAAATTGTTGTAAAACCGGGTACCTTTTCAAGACTTCTTCAACCTAAACTTCCTTACCTCTGTCACTTGAAGTAGACACTACAAATAACACACATCCTTTTATACGGCTATGCTTCACCTTAATAGGTGTCACCATTCTAACTAATTTTTATTTCTTCTTACCTTGCAAGACTCCTTTTTCTCCATTATCTTCCAAACACTCAATAGATGCTTGGTGATCTTCCTACCTTTTACCTAGTACTGCATAGATCCTAGGAATACTCTTTCTAGCACCTCCCATTGTCTATGCCTCTTGAGAATTGTATATTTACGGTCTACCACCCTGATTTTGTTGACGATCTCTCCTATGATGATGTCCTCCACAAGTCCAACAACACATGGCCTACCTAGTTTCACTCTTATTCTACTCCTCAGACATAAGTCCTTGTCCTCTATGAGATGTATTGAACTTCTTAGGTGGTGTCACATTTTATTTTTTACCTATATCTTGAGGTCTTAATTGCTTCTTGTCCCATTTTACTTCATTCTTATCACTACCTTTCCAGTCCTTCTTAGTCTCATATCTGCGCTTTGATTTCTCTTAAAAATACTTTAGTTTCTGGTTGGCCTCCTCCAATGATCTAGGTTCATCAAAATCAATCCTATCAGCAACCCATTGATGAATCTATGATTATTTTCCTTCTCCTCCTTGAGGTAATTTTCATACCTCAACAACTCCAGAAATCTGCTAGTGCACTCCTTATCGGTCATAGATCCCATCTTTAGCTAATAAAACAAATTTTCCATGTCATCATAGTATCTCTCTGATATATACTTCTTCTTGAATAGTCTCTAAAAATCACTCCAATTAAAATCATCCTCATAAATATCTTTGAAGTTATTTGCATATTCCCACCAAAATCCACTTTACCTTTAAGACTTAATGTAGATATTATGGCCTTCATGTTCTCTAAGTAATCATGTAACCTAAATAACTTATTCATTCCAAGCAACCATACTTCTGCAACTTGTGATTTCTTCATCTCTCCGTAAAATGTAGGTGGATTTTATTTCTTAAACTCATCCAAAAAATATCCCTTGTCACTCCTCATGTAAGGACGATAATGATGATGATCATAGTACCTATCAGAAATTGAACTAGAATATTATCTGTGTCTATCACCTCTCTTATCCGTAGTGTCCAAGAACTTTCCATATCTGATCATGTCATCTCTATCTGACCTGTGACCACCATGAGACCTACTGCCATATGCCCCATTAGTCGCATCCTCCTATCCAAAATTGATCCGAAGTGGTACCTTTTTCTAAAATTATGAAAAACTTCGAAGAATTACCGCATTTACTTCTACTTGTTTGTCTTGTGCATGTATGATTCTTTCATTATCTTCTTTGCAACTCATTATTTATTCCTTCAAACTCCTCAATGTGTTTGATAAGTTAGAAGTGTTCCCAACACCATGTTGTCCATATCATTCATATGGAGAACCTTTTTAATCTACCATCTTGCTGGTCATATTGATCTCTTTTTTGTAAGGCATACTATGTCAGCTAAACCAAATCATAAACAAACCAAGGTACCTTAGCATTATTCGATGAGGATATCTCCTATAAGATCAACCAATCAACGCAATAAATTTACAAACATATTCTTAACAACAAAAAAACCTCATTCTAGCCATAGTCTAGTCATCAATGCACGACCATATAAATCACATACCATGACCTCATGCATGAAAAAAAACCATACCAATGTACACTTTACAACACATAAACACTTGAAATGCATAATCAATGCATAAAAAATCACACAATCATGATGAAACATTCCACAACAACCCCATCGAACTCCACATGTTGACATGACTATAACCATAACCAACACTATCCATATGCAACAAGCACATATTATACCACAAGAATAAGGGACACATATGCAACCGAAATGAATGCGTGACCAACACACTGTCCATATAGTCCAAGGGGTGAACCATGCTATAATACCACTCTTTAAAACCCTCCTCCCACATCTACCCACGTAACCGACCAGCCGGAGTAAGCATGTGACGAAGAGTTACCATGATATGATTCAACACCTTATCTATCAGTTAAGGAAGTAGAACTGACGGAACACAACAACATAGACTTTCTACACCTACAATAGAACCCCCAAGAGCCATGGAAGCCTTCCAGGTGACTAGCTCTTGAGTCCAACTAATGTTTTTAGCATTAATCCCCCAGTCACTCCCTTTCCAAGCCCTCCAAGAAATAAAGATCTCCTTTCACTCCCATGAACCTACATGAGTGCAACTACAACCTTTTTATGCCAGTGCTATGCTAGAGATTGCAGGATTTAAGGCTGAATTTTAGGGCTAGGACTCGGGTCATTGCCTAACACTCTGTGATACTTCTAGGAATGAAATATAACATCAGAAAAATGATACAAATGTAATTACATGAACAAGGACTGAATTGCACCCCTACTATCCACAATATACATTTCGTCAAACATGTCAGAAATATGTAATCTATAAGTTTAAACAATAGCTTTGAGCATAGGGGTCTCATACTTATCTAAGAATCGCTAAAAAGAATTTATGCCTCATCACATTAGCTACATTATCATCTATTAGGTCATAGATTCATTTTTCATTCATTTACAAATCAAAACATGATGAGAGCCATACATCATCACTGTCATAGAAAAAATTCATAACTCGCATATATGCAACACAAATGACAAGCATAGAATAGCCATATAAGCCACATAATAAAATTCATATTTATCCATCAATAAAAGAGGAAAATAACTCTTATTTCCATAAGAAAAATGCAACCAAGTCCAATACTTCCATGTCCCACACGACCATAGACATGGCTGAACCAAATCTCTCTTCAGCTACCCACTCTCATGCCATATTCCAAGCATGAATATGGGATCTCACAAAAAAATCAACCAAAACCAAACGAGGGCTTCGAGAGGCCAAGCCATCTCAATCACTCAACCAGTTATTCCACCTCATGGTCAGACATCACTAACCATCAGCATATCGGTCTCTACCCAATATTTCCAGGGATTCAGAGCATATTTTCCAGCCAAGACTCTCATACTAGGCACTCAACCCAAGGTTGTTGTTGAGCTCCAGAGAATTTTTCCAACCAAGTCTCTCGGACTTGTAATTCAACCCACCAAGGGAGCTACAAAATTATTCCAACCAAGGCTCCAGGACTAGTAAATCAACCCAAGTTGTTACACGTCTCTAGAATTTTGGTCCAACCAACGCTCTAGGAACTATCAACTCTACCCATAACTAAAGCAACATGAGAAAAAAATAGAAAAAAAATGAAATGAACACACAAGACCATGGCTATACAGGAAATGGTAAGAATAGGTAGAACCATAGTCAATCAAGGCAATCCTCCATGCCAATGTCAGATCATGAAAAAATAACCACATGCATATTCCATGCATGCCAAAACTAGTGAGGAAAAAAATACATGCAACTCGATAATTGCAAGAAAAACCCGTTGTAGTTGTTGATCTCAATGTCCTCTTGTGATTTCATGCTCTTCCTTCTCCTTCTTGCTCCAAAATTCTAGGTATCCCAGAGTGCTCCAAGAAAACTCTAAGTGTCCAAGAGTATTAGACAGAGAGAATAGAATGAGAGCTCCAAACCTGAACTGAAAAAAGTCTTTGAACTGGTCCTCAAAATCATTTTTTGTTAATGAGGCCCCTAATTTCTTCAATTTTCCATTATTTTCCTTGATTTTCCTCCTCACATGCAACATGTTACCTTTCACTTCCCTTTTCTCCTATTTTCCAGTATCTTCATAAACAAATGCCAATAAATTCCACTTTTCCTTTCCAAAGCCTTAGCCATTCCTTTTCCCATTTTCATAGCCATAATAGACCATATGAACACCCACACTAGAATTTTTTCCCCAACAATGTGCTTGCAATATCTGTGGCATGGACATGGTTAATATTTTTCCTTCATTAACTTGAATTACATGGAATTTTCAGCAGAGTTGTTACACTGCTTCAGTTTCTGCTAAAACACTGCCATTTCGACATCTATACATTTTAACGCTGCTCTCAACTAGCTCTGAAGAATTCGTTCTCTATACAACCTTCACTCATTCACTCTCACACTAAACCAACGACCAACCAACTCCAAAATAAAAAATATAAAACATGTATGGCGAACTTCATTTTTGGACTAGGATCAAAGGTGCACAAAGTTGAAAAAATCAAGTCACTATCACCACTAATTGAGCACTAAAGGTGTTCACATAATTGGAGGAATTTTTCAAAACATTCTCGACGTTTTCAAATAATATAGAATCCTCTCAGAATTTCCATGCCGAAATACATCCATTCGCACGAGGAATCTAGAGAATTTTTCGTGGAAGTTCAACCACACAAGGAATCTAGATAATTTTTCATGGAAGTTCAACAACACACATAAAATAGTTTGATCCCAGTTGCAACCACATGCACAATATTCTCTCCATGCAGTTGGAGCCTTTCAGCTGTACTCACAAACTTGCATGGATGTAGTTGGGGAAGAGGATGATGAAAACCAAAAATCATCTGCTCAGTACCTCGGACACATGTTGGAACCTCTCCTATAGCTTCTGTACAAGCCTCCAAACCTATATGAAGTCCATTTACACCTCTCCAAATAGCCTAAGCATGTATCCCAAGTGTCATAGCCAAATGGACCTAGAAACCCATAAACGAAGGTTTCCATGAGTGCGAGCAAGTTCTCAACTCTCCTCAACCACCTACACAAGTTGCAACACATATGAACAGACTGTTTAGCACCTATGCAACATCATCATCAAACCAACATACTGTTGCAACAAATCCTCTCCATGAGCATAAGCATGAAGACCTAGATGAAGACCTAGCATGACAACTCATATAGTGTGCCAACTCAACAACATAAATCACCTGAGAAACCATCTTAAACACTTGTAGCAGCAACATCTTTGTATAGAAGCACCATCAAACCATAAAAACATGTCTTGTAATCATATCTTCTCAGCCTCTAGTTTCTGTATTAGGTCATAAACAACACTAGCACATGAAGAACCATCAACCATACCAATGCCATTTTTGACCATCTTGAGTGTGACATCATAAGGTTGAAATAAATGTTAACGCAATCAACTCAATGCCAACTCACCCAACTACAACCGTAATACAAGAATGACATCAATGCATCAACTAGCCTACATATGGTTGACATCAATGCCATCTTGAGCTAGCCACCATCACGAAACCAATGGCAACATCACTTAGTTGTGCACATGAACACCATAATGCCAAAAATGAAGAGAATGATCAATAATGTTCATTTTTTCCTTGATGATATAGTTTCACATCTCCGCAGGGTGGAGAAATTGTCATTTTTTACTCAGAATAAGAGGAACTCATAGGGCCTCCTGCTATCATTAATACACAACTGACTACTACTTCTCCTTCATCTGCTACATCTCCTCATTCGCCAAAGACCATATCATACTGAAGTGGATTTCTAGTGCCTATTTTTTTCAACTCAATGAATATGTCTTTCTAGAAAATGTTTACAATTTTTTTGAAGGTCTACTATATTATATCTCTCTTCTCACTTAATGGATTTTATGGCAGAAATACAGTTGATATGGTACTGTGTTGTGCTTTATTCTATCACAAATAGTGTGTAGTCCAACTTTTGATATCTCCAATGATATATATATATATATATATCTTTCTTTTCACAGAATTGATCATCTATTCGAAAGATCTTGTAATTCTATTATATATGGTATAGGATAGTGTCCCTGCTCTATTTCTCATGGCGTAGTCTCTTGATGGCAGTAGAATTTCCTTGGCTTTTCATTATCATCTACTGGTTATAGGGTTTTTACCTCTACCCATAGAGTACGGATGTAACTAATGTTAATATTGAGACTCTAGTTTTGATAACCAACCTCTTTGCTTCTCATGTTATCCATGTAAAACTGTTTATATATTAATAGAAATATTTTTATATTGTATTAAAACAAAAAAAATATCATGAACCAAGAGGTCTAGTGTTCAAAAACATGATTCACCTATGTGCTTAGAAGAGACATGTGTTTTTAAATATTTATGACATATGTGTTTTGAAATATTTATTTATTTATATGAAGAATGATATTTCTTATTTAAATTAAATTAACTTTAATTTTTTGAAATTTTTTTGACCAAGTTGTTAGTGAAGCAAAGATAGACAGAGTGGCTGATGTGGGTTGTTAACTCTCTCACCTTCTCTATTTGATTCACCAAATGACATGGGATTCCTTAATTTTTTGTTTTGGAATTGCAGAATTGCGATGATGGGCTCCTCTGATCCATTATTATTTACAATGGTATGTTCCGTAGTGCGGAAGGATGCCTTCACGTTCCTCTCCTTTTGGTTTTGGGCTTATTTTTCCATGTATTTCTTGTAGAATTTTCTGATTACTTATAAAAAGAAAGAGAGAATGAAGATTCCCTCAACAACACAGAATTTTAAAACTCAATTTTCAGAATGAACAGAAATAATTTAGGACAAGTTTTCTTAATTCATAAAAGAATAAAAGAAATACAAAAATCAGCAATCTGATTCATCCTCCTTGAGAGGGATTCAAAAAGTATAACAGTGGACTGTAAAACAACAGTGCTCACAAAATTCTCTGTTCTAAGAACTGCACATACAGTGCATACAATCTTGCTGTGTATTAAGTCTGCGGGCCACAACAATTTCTCTGTTTCTCTTCTCTGTCTTTTTCAACAGTATAACAATGCAATAATCTTACATTCTTACAATAAGCCTTTGTGCTAATTCCTTTTATAAGTTGCGGTTACAATAAAACAATTAAACCGACCAACAAAGTCAAACTTCAAATCTACGAAATCCACTTTAAAATCCTCATCGCGTCCGAAAGTCCATCGGCGATCTCAGACTCAACGGCCAAAAGGTATATTACCTTTATGCTTTACAATTGCGATGTGCGATTAGCGACGGTGGTGGGGACCACATCGCATTGCAACATCGGAAGCGATCAATACAATGCAATTCGGAGGAACATTTGCGATCTTGCGATTGCGATGGCACGGGGCCCATATCGCATTGCAACATCGTTGAACATCGTTTCAACAGTCCTTTGCGGATGATCACTTGAAAACTTGTGATGCGATTGGAGCAGGGTCCACATCGCATCGAAGAACGACAGTAGTGCAACGAACATGAAACAAAATTTGTGATGCCGCGATTACGATGGAGGTGGGACCTCATCGCATCGCCGAAACTCTTTGGTGTGCACGTTTTAAGAACTTTGAAAGTTTGCGATGTGATAATGTTAAAACTATCATCACATCGCATTGCTGCTTGTGATGGAGCGAACTTGTGCTGCCTAAAAACATTAACTCTGTCGATATGTAGGTAAGGTTTTAAAGCTTGATTCAACTTGTAATCAAAGCTCTACGCTGTTGTTGAGCCTTTGAGTCTGAGCCATTACTCTGCTCTTGCGTGAAGTCGGTTACCGCCTTAGATAAAATATCAAGGGGCCGATTCTTATCTGTTCTGCACTTCACTTGTGCAATATTTCCAATCCTTTTGCAATTCATCAAGAAGACGGAAACCTCCTTTGCTAAGGCATCAATGTGCTGCAATCCAGTCTTTCTGCAATTACTGATGATTGATAACAGTAGTTGAAATTAATTTCCAACACTCCCCTTTAATTTCAACTGATGGGTTTTTCTGCATACCCAGGCATTCCCTGAAATGATCAAATCTTTTTTGAGCTAATGACTTTGTGAGGATATCTACAAACTGATCCTTTGTTCTGCAGTGTTGCAAAACAATCTCACCATTGTTAACCAATTCATGTATGAAGTGAAACTTGGTGTCAATGTGTTTTTTCCTTTTATGAAAAACATAATTTTTAGACAATACTATCGCTGAGCTATTGTCACAGTAAATGGTTGTGCCCTGTTCTTACTCATGAGACAAATCTCTAAGAGCTCTTATCAGCCATACTGCTTGGCATGCTGCTGTTGTTGCTGCCACATATTCTGCTTCTGCTGTAGATAAAGAAACTATCGCTTGCTTCTTGGAAGCCCATGAAACTTCTCTCGATCCTAAATGAAACACATATCCTGATGTGCTCTTTCGACCATCAACACTTCCAGCCCAATCACTATCAGTGTAACCTGTCAACATGAAACTTTCAGAAGAGGAGTATAATATACCAAACCCCTTCGTTCCATTTACATACGTTAGAATTCTCTTGGCTACCTGCCAATGAGTTTCTTTCGGTCTTTCCATGAATCTGGAGATTAAGCTAACAACGTGCATAATATCCGGCCTAGTTGCAGTCAAGTACACAAGGCTGCCAACTATTCTCTTACACTAGAGAATTTGGCGGAAATTCCGACGGCCAATTCGTCGCTATTCCGACACATAGTCGTCGCAAGAGCGATAGTTCGGGGGCGGACAAACCGTGGTTTGTCATGCCGTCGTCATTCCGACGCAAGTAAAAAGTGTCGCACTATCGACACTTCTTCCGCTGCTCCGGGCATGCCACTCTTCCGACAAAGCCTCACAAACTGCCGCGCTCCGACGTTTGTAATCGTCGAGACTTCGCGAAATGGTTCACGCTTGAACGCCGCTTCTTCCCATACTTATAAATCGTCGCGAATTCCGACGTTAGGCCGGTCGGACGTTTCTTGGACGCGCTCTTCCGACGCTTTTCTAAACCGTCAACAAATTCACTAAACGTGGTCCGACGTTTTTGCGTCGCTCTTCCGACGCTTGTAAACTGTCGCAATTCCGACTAAACGTGGTCCGACGTTTTGGACGTCACTCTTCCGACGTCTGGAAGATGTCGTAATTCCGACGATATGTGGTCCAACGTTTGGAACGTCGCTCTTCCGACGTTTTCATACTGTCTCTCTTCCGACGTTGCTGGGTTGTCGCAGTTCCGACGTCTACAAGGCGTCGGTAGACCGACGGAGGGTTCAATTTAAAAAAAAAAAAATTAAAATTTTAAAAGACGAGAAACGATGTTTTGAAGATATTATATGAAGTAAAACAGTCCATGAAAGTGAAATAGCAGTATGTAGAATAGTAAAGCAATAGATAGAGTACCGACGTCCATTGTTCCAAATACAAATTAAAGTACCCAAAACCCTGCAATAGTGAAGTAAAACAGTCCATGAAAGTGAAGATATTATATGAAGTAAAACAGTCCATGAAAGTGAAGATATTATATGAAATAAAACAATCCATGAAAGTGAAGATATTATATGAAGTAAAACAGTCCATGAAAGTGAAATAGCAGTATGTAGAATAGTAAAGCAACAGATAGAGTACCGACGTCCATTGTTCCAAATACAAATTAAAGTACCCAAAACCCTACACCAGTGAAGTAAAACAGTCCATGAAAGTGAAATAGCAGTATGTAGAATAGTAAAGCAACAGATAGAGTACCGACGTCCATTGTTCCAAATACAAATTAAAGTACCCAAAACCCTACAACAGTGAAGTAAAACAGTGCATGAAAGTGAAGATATTATATGAAGTAAAACAGTCCATGAAAGTGAAGATATTATATGAAGTAAAACAGTCCATGAAAGTGAAATAGCAGTATGTAGAATAGTAAAGCAACAGATAGAGTACTGACGTCCATTGTTCCAAATACAAATTAAAGTACCAAAAACCCTACAACAGTGAAGTAAAACAGTCCATGAAAGTGAAGATATTATATGAAGTAAAACAGTCCATGAAAGTGAAATAGCAGTATGTAGAATAGTAAAGCAACAGATAGAGTACCGACGTCCATTGTTCCAAATACAAATTAAAGTACCCAAAACCCTACAACAGTGAAGTAAAACAGTTCATGAAAGTGAAATAGCAGTATGTAGAATAGTAAAGCAACAGATAGAGTACCGACGTCCATTGTTCCAAATACAAATTAAAGTACCCAAAACCCTGCAACAGAGAAAAACGCTAATCATAATCATGTGAGGAGTGTGATATGTCCAAAATATAAAAAGACCATTAGACCATATCAATAAACCAGCAACATAGACCAGCATCGCTAGTTTTGAAGGCAGAGTGATAAACATTAATCATTTTTTTTTTCACAAGAGAAAAAACGCTGTTTTGAATATATTATATGAAGTAAAACAGTCCATGAAATCATTACATTTTCACATCTGAAGATTGGAACCCAAATATCCATCCAGAAAAGTGGAAGTCCCACCCCAGACAGTGATAGAAAATACCCCATGTCACATACAGGGACTTGATATAAAACCCAGTAACGATCCACATGGAGATTATCGACAATCTGAGAAAGCATCCAAATATGCCCGAGGCATCTATAAGAAAGTGAAATAGCAGTATGTAGAATAGTAAAGCAACAGATAGAGTACCGACGTCCATTGTTCAAAATACAAATTAAAGTACCCAAAATCCTTGAACAGAGAAAAACGCTAATCATGTGAGGAGTGTGACAGCAACATAGACCAGCATCACTAGTTTTGAAGGCAGAGTGATAAACATTAATCATTTTTTTTTTCACAAGAGAAAAAAACGATGTTTTCAATATATTGTATGAAGTAAAACAGTCCATGAAGTCATTACATTTTCACATCTTAAGATTGGAACCCAAATATCCATCCAGAAAAGTGGAAGTCCCACCCCAGACAATGATAGAAAAATACCCCATGTCACATACGGCGACTTGATATAAAACCCAGTAACGGTCCACATGGAGATTATCGACAATCTGAGAAAGCATCCAAATATGCCCAAGGCATCTATAAGAAAGTGAAATAGCAGTATGTAGAATAGTAAAGCAACAGATAGAGTACGTACCGACGTCAATTGTTCCAAATACAAATTAAAGTACCCAAAATCCTTGAACAGAGAAAAACGCTAATCATGTGAGGAGTGTGATATGTCCAAAATATAAAAAGACCATCAGACCATATCAATAAACCAGCAACATAGACCCGCATCGCTAGTTTTGAAGGCAGAGTGATAAACATTAATCATTTTTTTTCACAAGAGAAAAAACGTTGTTTTGAATATATTATATGAAGTAAAACGGTCCATGAAGTCATTACATTTTCACATCTGAAGATTGGAACCCAAATATCCATCCAGAAAAGTGGAAGTCCCACCCCAGACAATGATAGAAAAATACCCCATGTCACATACGGGGACATGATATAAAATCCAGTAACGGTCCACATGGAGATTATCGACAATCTGAGAAAGCATTCAAATATGCCCGAGGCATCTATAAGAAAGTGAAATAGTAGTATGTAGAACGGTAAAGCAACAGATAGAGTACCGACGTCCATTGTTCCAAATACAAATTAAAGTACCCAAAATCCTTGAACAGATCAAGAAAAACGCTAATCATGTGAGAATTCAAAGTAAAGTTAATATATTAACATTGCGAATAAAATTACACCGAAGTCAAAAACATTGCCTGGCCATACTCATGGCAAATTTGTCATTCAAAAAAAAATCAAAAAATTAAGAAGACTCCAGCTCTCTACACGGAAACCAATGAACTATGACTTATTAATTCAAAAATATTACTTAAAGGTCCAAGACAAGAAAATAAACTAAAAGTAGCCCAATTAACTGGCCTCGCTAAGAAAGAAAAACAAATTAATCAAACTTAATCCTCCTGGGCTGTTCCTCCACGAGCCCACCATCTCCCAAGGTCCAAAGATCGCGGTGCTACCTCCACATGCAGCGGCCACGGCCTCCTCCCCGAAGGCCCGAATGCCGTCGGTCGAGCCCTCGCACCCACGGGACGGTGTGCATTCTTCCTCCGTTGCCTCTCGCTAAGACCACAAGGACTACAACTGTGATTCGCGGGTGGTTGAGAGTGCAATCAAAGGAAAATTCTGCTAGCAGGCATCGTGGGAGAAGGTGAACTAGCTATGGGGAAGCCAGAGCAGGGGAACGACACAGGCTGTGATGCTGTAAGCCGACCCCGCCCACTCCTAGTATTTGGATACGACCTCCAAGTACACCACCGGACCGGCCGGAAGTCATCTCTGCGGAGGTGCTCGAGGAGCGCGCTGGATTGACCGTCGCTAGTGCTCCCCCCGTGGCAACGCATTCTCTATGACGCATGCGAGGCATGGGTGCAATCTCGCGCAGGCACAAGAGATGAAGAAGGTAATTCCACCAATGTGAGGAAGACGTACGTACGTAACCGAGAGAAATGGAAATATGCAGCAAAGTCTAGGTAGAAGTTCCGCCGGCCACTTCTCCTTATCGCTCGTCGCTACGTATACACATCCAAAGAACCTAGCTTCCTCTCGAAAACCATGGCCAAACACCATTTTGTATGTCGACCCGTCCGCAATGCAATCAAAGGACGCCCGTCATAATGAATCTCCGATCATTAATAATGAGAGCCGAAGGCCGGATCAAATTGGAGCGTGCGGAATCGCTCGTATGAGTGGAGGTCCCATCTTGAACGCTGTTAAAAATTAATTAATGTAGATTTGATGTGAAAACTTAATTGAACAACGTTAAATGTTAATGCGAATGATATGAAATCGCCATATCCATGTCCCATCACCTTAAACGCCATCGAATGCACCCACAACTCGGGAGCCAGACAAGTTTTTTACTGAGGACACGTGGCAAAAATTGATTGGAGCGATTCGTTTGGGCCGGCCACAGCGGGAAATCCTGAATTCGTAAAATATTAGGGCGAATTTGATAAGAAAACCGCATCACAAAATTGGCCGACGCGCGAGTTATTTTGGAACGCGAATTGGTTTGAATTATGGTTTATCGCCGTTCGAAGTCCAAAGGGGGCTCGACTTTTGAACAATTTTCTTATAAAATTTGTGTTGGTTTTCTTTGATAATACACATATTAAAATCCCGCTTAATAAAGAGACAAAATTGTTGTGCTTCTCCCCCGAACCCGACCCGAGGATTGGACATGAGTTAACAAACAAAAGGATAGCGAATCCGTACATGCACCCGTGGTCAAGCCCCTCTACCAAAACCACGAGCGAATCACAAAAGCGGGTTGCCCATATCGCACCACTTTTGCGGAGTAGGCGTATTTCTTATTCACGAGCGATTCCATAGGGAATGCGACACGTGGCGAAGTGACCCCCGAAAACAACCGTTTAACCCACGCCATCGCACGTTAAAGCCCGACGTTGAAGCCGAGCGAAATTGCCAAGAGTCGTTGATTTGGAGAAGGGCGATTCGATTCGTGGTCACACGTTGAACTTGCCCGAGGTTAACTAAGGTGCATGAGGATAGCTGTGTACGATACGAGTGTTTGATTGGTTATTGATATATATAGGTGGGGTTTTATATAATGAAATTGTTTAATTAAACGATTATGGATAATTAGCATAAGTCCGGAGCGGCATCGTTGTAAGGCCGGGTGGTGAAATATAGAGCCAAAAGTTCATTACAAGTTATTTATTTAAAAAGAAACGTGTATATAAATACAAAGTGCTTAGTGTTAAACATTGGTTATAAGGATTGAGATAATATAAAGTCGGGAATATAAATTAAAGTCCAACCATTGTGGATAGTATTTATTTATCAAATTCTACGAATTTGATAATAAACCCGAAGAAAGAAGAAGTCAATAAGACCAGTCGAGGAAAAGAACTGGTACACTAAGGAAAATGCCGACAGCGATTGTAGACACACCAGCTCTCCTTGGGGGTCCAATTTCGCCTTTGTTGCGTCACACGATGATCTCTCTTCTCTCAGCATTTACTTGTATTGAAGACTAGCCGTTATTCTAGAATAAGGAGTTATTTTCTCCAAAAAAAATTAACCCTAGCCAAACATTGACAATGCATCAAGGATATCTTTCTATGCTTCATAAGCACATTTGTTCTACTTCTAAATCATGTCTTGGAAGTGGTTGTTGTGTCGAAAATTATTCACCAAATTGGTTTCATACCAAAGTCTTTTCACATTTTCAGAATCCAATACATGTGAAAAAGATAATGGCTGAAAACAAATCCCAAATATTTGAAATTTTGCAAGGAATTGTCTCACACTTTGAATATAAATTTTAAGAAGTCAAGTGCATGATGTCAGAGTAGACCAAGTAATATTTTGAATACCAAATGTTTCACAAAAAACTTCTCAACATGCTACCCCGCAAGGATTAAATGACAATATTGCATCAACTATTTCCATAATAAAAGTGCACTCGCCATAAGACTAAACAACTACAAATGTTGTAGATCTAACAAGACCACACAATCAAATGTATTCCACAAGGCCAATAATGTATGAAAAATGAAAAGGAGTTTGCAACCAAAAATACCTTAGGCAACTAATTCAATTAGATACACCAAACCATCACAAAGGAAAACCACTACCTAAAAAGGCAAGCGTTTACCTCCTTTTCATAAAAATTTTGAGTTCCTTTATTGTCTTGTCAATGCCCCTAGTAATTTGAATGGGGTTTGCACTCGCCGCAACAACCTAAACAAAAAGGTTTCATTTCAAATTATTTTCCACAAATTTAAGATAACCATTGTCAGCTTTGTATTTCCTAACAAGCTTCATAAATTTTGACAAAAGAACCAAAATTTTTTAATACCCGATAGCAATTTTTTCACTCAAAAACTATCTTAGACTCAATAAACCCAACCCAAAACCAAACTAAACACCATAAGACCCTACAAAAATGAATAGATGATCTAATCCAAGCATCATCGACAAAAAGTTACCTTTACACCCTCACTTATTAAACCCTCGTACGTTAATGAATTTAATCACAGAAATAGAGACTTATAACAAAGAATATTTTTTTTTGGAGGTTAAGCTAGATGCCATCCGTAAATTTAACGCATTTCTAAAATTTCGGTAAGTTTTTTTGTAGATGCCACAAACATATTTCAGACAGATTGTATTTAAACACACCATCAAAGATTAACGCAATTCACCAACCGAAATTAAACAAACAAATTTACCCGACGCTACTTTTTGTAAATCTAAAAAGGAGGACACGTGAGCATTAATATTGGATCGCATGAAATTGAAGGGAATCGAAACCCGAAAACCGGACCCGAATTTTTTATAGGGCACATTGGATTGAGAATTCGAGTTAAAATTAGGCAAACGTCAACATCCCATTTTGGAACGCGAATTTGGTTTTAAATTCAATCTATTTAGACTTTAGTCCGACCGAAAGGGTTCTTTAATGTTTTGATAGTTTAATATATACATATGTTATATATATATATCATATGCGAAATGAAAGGTGGGCCATAGAATTTAGTTTTAATTTTATTTTTTTTAAAAGAGGGTTTATTATATGTTTTATATGTTCCCGCATATAAAAATAAAAAGGTCGAAAAAAAGCTTGGTAGTTTTTTTTACGTACGTACGTAAATTTTTTATTACATAACAAAGGTAAAAAGTGAAAAACTCGAGTGCAACTTTTTAAGTGTGTATGCACAAGAAGGCGAAAGGAAAACACAAGAAAGTGTCTTAGAGACGTAGTATGTTTGTTTTGAACAGACAGCGAGTTGGTTTTATGCAATCGCGTTTTGTGCGCTCATAATTTTGTAATCCTCTCGAGGAAGTAGTGTAATAGTTTTTTTTGAGCTATTGAAGGGAATAGAAGTTTGTTTTCAAAGTATTAAAACCGTGTCTCCCGTCAAAGAAATGGCTGTGTTAGAGGAAGGGGAGATTTATGGGTGGTTCTTATGAATCAACCAACTATCTCGTAATATGCTCATCAATCCAAACCATAAGTATTATGTTACAATATTCAAGTGGCATCAATCGGGATTTCTGGAAGCCATGTTAGAGAAACCCCAACTCTCACTGAAAATAGGTGGAATGTGGCACCACTCTGCAGATTGGACATGTGCCAATTGGTACAAGTGGTAGACAATTGGCATGCTCAAACAACGAGGTGATGCAAGAATGACATGAGGGAGAAAATATCGTAAAAGCCCCAAACTGAGAACTAAAGCTCATCACCAACCCGAGATTGACAACTTTACATGATGTAACCTATGAAATCGTAAATGGAGAAATCATAGTAACAATAAAGTAACCTATGTAACAATAAAGTCGGATTCATCCTGAGTGGTAATGGGAGAAATCATAGTGAACAATGTAGAAACATGCATAGTCGTTTACAATCAAATAGATGAAAAAACACATACAAAAAACCTAGATAATAATCGTGAACAAGCTTAATATTGAATTATGAACTGTAAAGGAAACTTACAAAATGTGACATTACGAACCCGGTCAAGCGCACAAGCAAAATATCCCGGACATGACCTCCGTTGACAAGTTGTATTGCTCATGATGCAAGAGGATTTGTACCGTACCCAAGTCAATCAAAATCCATCATTATCTATACAATAAATACAAGTAATTGATGTAGTATTTTTTTACTCTAAGATGCATTCTTATGATAATGTTAGAACATATGTTGAAAATGTCAAAACATACCCGAATAAGCTCCTCTTCGTTTCAAGAACAATTTATCGGAGTCGCATGAACCTTCGAACAAGCCTCCCACGATTCGGAAGAGTAGCAACTAAGTCAACAAAGGACTTTTTTGTTGCTACTTCGGATCAAGGGAGGTTTGGCTCCAAGATTAAATCGTTCCAATAAATTATTCTTACTAAACAGGCCAACCACGTGAAGGTGGAAGCTCTTATGGCCCCTGCCCCCCCCCCCCCCCTCACATCACCACCCTAATACCCAATCTATATTTCATTTTTTACTTTCATGAGCATAAAAAATATTCAATAACTAATAAAAAAAAAATCAACAAAAAGTACGCAAGGAAACATTAAAATTAATGCTTGACATAAAAATAGTATGATAAATGAGTTTTATATAACGCAAAAAAACGTTCCAAAAAAAACGTTCCAAGTATGGTAACGTTTTGCCTTATAATAATACAATATTTTACATTGTCAAATTTTCTTTTCTTCTTCCTATTTTTAAAGCTCCCAATTACATCATCAATATCATCGTGCTCGCTCCCCGTTTCGTGCCTTCAACCCGCACGTTGACCTAGCTGCGTATTCACGACGGTCCGGGCTCATCCATGACGGCATCGCCTACAAAAACGTATAATATTAAATTTTAATTGTCGCTTTTAAATATCATTGAACTAGTTCGGTAATATTAATAAAAAAAATTGCAATGAGATTATTTACCTGGTGTGCACCGCTGTCGCCACCGACCTAGTTGCATTGTCACGCGGTCTCGGTCTCATCCAAATGATCTTGGTGATCACCTGTAAAACAGAGTACACAATTTTAATTATCGCTTTTTAAATACTGAACTAGTTCTGTGAATATTAATAAAAAAATTGCAATGAGATTATTTACCTGGTGCACCCGCCTGTCGCCGTTGGGATCGTTGCCCTCGTCTTCTCTCCGGTGGTAAGATCCTCAAGGGAAACATTCTTCCGTCATTTAAACAAAAAACGTTATAAGGACAACCATCAAGGTATAATTAGAAAAATTATAAGTGGAAATTAATTACCGTCACGGCCCTCACCGACAGCAAGATTGCTTCGCCTCGGTCCCCACTACAATGATCAGCCAGGCTGAGAGGATCACCGCACCGTCTAAACTCGGGTTATTTACCGCCCTGTGAGGTTGCTCCCCCGATTTAAACAAAGTTGTTGTACATTAAATTTACACGAAAACAAAATATTGAAAGGTTAATGTTTTACCTTATCGCATTGTAGATCTTGGACCTCGCCCGTTTCTGCGATTGCTCAACTACAAACTTGATAGCCAAAACTGAAAGCAATATTTTTATCTTCCTTCAGAGTTATTAAGTTCCAAAGTCATCACCCCACATTATATATGATCGTGTATTTTTAATCATATCCGATAGGATTACAAAAACGTTGAAGGCGATAATTAATTATAAGATGTTTACTACTTAATTGCTACCCTTGCAAAGACTTGGTAGCCACCGGGTCGTAGCTTGTGATGGCCCTTTTTCTCAATCCCAGCTTTGGTTTCCTTTTGAGGTGTCGTGCAACCTAGCATCAAAAGATTGAAGTCGTATATGACGTAGCACACTTTTATTTTAGACATAAAGAAAATTAAAGCCGTTGAATTAAAGTTGTAATTTACCTCAAGGGGTCCGAAACTTCTTGGCATTTTTCCTTCTTTTTCTTTGGGTTCTTTCTTTTCCGTCATGGATGAGTGCTCTCCACTCACTTCGAAACCGCGAGAGGACGCTCATATCTAGGGTTAAATTGCAATTGCGTCTCATAGGTGTCCCCGGTATATTTAAATATTTTCCAAACACTCGAGCTTTCACCGCTTTTCTCGTCAAATGTGCCAACCCCAAAAGGCCTTCTAGATAATCTAGAAGTTTTTTTCTGTGTCAGAATTTGGGAATTCCACCCCGTACGTATGGTTGGGCCAAAATTACCAACGCATGATTTCCGTGACCTTGTAGAACTCATCGTTTCCTATTTAATAAAACCAAAAGAAAAAGAAGATATTATCATTAATTTAAAAATAAAAATCATGATAAATATGTTTTAGATAAAGTACATGAAATAGTTAAAATATTAAAATTCTACCTCGGGAGTTGTACATGGTTTATAGGGACACCATCGTTCACCAACAACGTGCCATTAATGGTCCCCGTGGAGCCGACACGTGTAGTCTGTGAAACGCAATAATGTAGCCGGCCATATCGCCATCATTGCCAACACGTTCAGCTTGGCCGGGTGTCACCGTGTGGTGTGTTTCTCTGGCTAGCACCTAAAGGAGTAGAAGGTGTACGCAGAGGTTGTTGGGCAATCTCTTGCCCTTGTGTCCCCACTACCACCAACACCGGTTCGTAAAAATGCCGTAAAAACGCTACATACAAAAGAACTTTTTGTTAGTTTAGTCAATGTAAAAATTAAAAATCAAACTATCACAAATATCCTTAACAAAAAATATCCTTTTGACTTTTTATTATTACCCGATATATATTTAGCCGCCCTTACAAGATGTTGTATCCTCTCTCGTTTCGTGTGTTTGAGGCGCATCTATCAAAGCATTAAATTCCGACCCGCATCTCGTGCCTTTTTCGCAACAACAACACTGAGATAGGGATGAAGAAAGCTCTTCCTCAAAGAGGGAATCATCAGGCGTACCATGGCGTAGGTGTCCGCATATTTGAACAAAATTAATATTATTTCAATTATGTAAATAACTAAAATACCTAAAGATAGAGCAATACGGCACTTTACATGTTCTTCCACTAGGCTCTTCCGCGATCATCCCGTTCTCCGGTTGTTCCCGCACCGTTCGATCAACTGCCACATTGCAATAAAATTATAAATGTAAAACTTGAAAACAATATCTAACTGAAAACACAAAATGAAAACCGAAACAATTTCTAATAAGACACCTGGAAATATTTGTTAGAGTTTCAAATATGCCTCGCATTGAATTCAACTCGGAAACATGTCATCGTACATTAAGGCACCCAAACATTCAATCCACAAATGATATATTTAAGAAGGCTTCTCCTATTCTCGGGGGAAAACACCATACCTATACGCATTCACTTGCATGTATAAAGGGAAAGGAAAAACATGTTTTCATACAACGTACAAAGGCATCTTGGGAAAAATATCTTCACTTTTATTTATGTTATGCCCACCACACCACTCTCGTGTTTTCACTAACTTCGTTTTGTCATTTTTGGATTCAAATTAAGTTAAGGCCTTAAGTATTTTTTGACCTTTCGGTGTAGTTTTTATAAGTGGCATGTATGGATTTTCCATTAATTCTGCACTTTTTCTCTTCATGCATGTTTCCCTCGGGAAACTCAAATGCATGATTTAGTCCCATACATTTAACAAGTTGTTAGATCAACTCCAGTGAAAGGTCATGTTTCCTATTCAATCAAAATTTATCTCGCTAGGGTAGGTAGGAAGGTTTTCCTTTTGTATTAATAGGGCACCTAGCTTGCATTTTTATTATATCTTCAAATTTAGTGTCGTTTCATCATAGGGGCACATTCTTCCGCAACTTTCAAGGTGAGAATGAACAAAGACAAATTTTTGTGATGGATGATCAGATATGACCGTTGCCAGAGAAAGTACTAATCTACTTCTTCAAATATCTAAGGTTCTCATTCACCTCACGAAGATGGTCCCCGATTTTGAGCCAAATGTTGTAAAAGAAAAAAGTTCCCCCCCCCTCCATAATTTGATATTCAATGAAAGTTTCTAAATTGATGATGGGGCAAGATTATGGACACATTGGTACACATATATGTAATGGAATTCCAAGATCATGATATATGTTTGCATATGTTTATGGCAATGTTCCACCAAGTCCCCCGGAGGTGGGAGCTTAGGATGAGGGAGAGCGGGAGTGCCCATGCAAAAAGCTCCCTACCAATTTTCGTGAAACGTGGGGGGACGTCGTCGGGGTCATAAAAATTATAAAATTTAATATTTAAAGGTAACTATATTTTTGCAAGGAATGTATAAAATAATACACTTGCATCATGAAAGATAAATCATAAATGATAAAATTACACCGATGAATGATGAATCATATAATTGAAACAAATTTAAAAGTTAAAAGTTAAAACATACATCATACAATCATGCATGTAAGTTTGTAAGTTTGTAACTGTATAATCATTAATGTAACTACTAACTAATGCATAATGAAAATAAGTTTAAGATATCATAAGATGATATATCAAGATTCAAAATAGAGTTTAAAACCGAAGTTTACAACTCAAGTCCGAAACATAAAACTTAAACGCAAATAAGTTATGTCTCGAAAACATAAAACATAAAACATAACATATGAATATCAAATGATATCATCATATTGATAAATGAGCATAAATGCTCAAGTTAATGCCTCACTAGTCTCTGCATCCAACTTCGCACGAATATATAAAGATCAACCATGTCACCATCCCAATCAGAATCACTTGGATTCTCAAATATGCTAAGTGGCACATCAACTTTTAACACGAAACCATAACCAAAAGGGGCTAGGTGAGGGGGCCGTGAGGGGGCATGAGGGAAACATCCCCTAGAAGTCCCCAAGACCCCGAGCGAGGGCGAGGAATCTAGACCCCTAGGTGGGGGCGAGACCTGTAACATTGGTTTGCGGAGGTGGTGGAGCAAAAAGAGCTCAAATAGAGCTTGAAATTTTTCACATAAAAAGGACCTGTGGGTTTGACTAATGGTTCCATTTAAAAAAATGATATCTAGACAGAATAAGTGTAGCATGCAAACATGCATTGCAACCATCCGAGTTTGCATTGTATTACTTATGATGGATTCAATTTGGTTTTGCAACAAGCAGTTATGGTATGATTTTGTCGAGAAACCCTTAGTTGGATTTAAAAGCTATTTTAATTTATATTTTAAGTTTGTTTTGCACCTTAAATAGATAGTAACTCATGAACTAGGTTACCAATGTAACAATCATATTTCAAGAATAAAGCCGCATTTTATATTATTACTATCTATTAGTTATATTGGACACCTAATGCCCCGGAATTTTGACATCTTGATAGCATGGATAATTTCGAAAATGTTTTCTATAATGTTAATAATAACTATCATTACGTGTCTTCACTTTTTTCACCATAATAGACCCGTGATATGGACTGTCACACAACTTCATATGCTATGTCCCAACAAGTTCAAACTGGTTGAACCTACCTCATAGTGTGGTTATTAAGGACAAGTTGCTTGATATATAACTCGATAGCACAGACCACGTTGCAAGCTCTAAAAAGAATCCCTCGTGTGTCAAAACTTACAATATGTTCTACTATAAAGCCTTTTGGGATACCTGAAATAATATATGTATCGTTGATGACTTTTAGCAGAAGATCCGCAGGGAAAAGGAAATCCAATGCAAAGAGGATCCACCAATGAGAACTCAGAATTTAGCATCGTATGAGTTAGAGTCTAGGAAATTGAAACCCTATACTTAATTAGTGATGAAGGACATCACATAGGTAATTATATTTTCTATGTAGAAATAACTGCTAATTCAAATTTAAACTACATAATATGAAAGGCATACCAAATTTTTCCACGTAAGTCCAAACAACCTATAAAAATGGAAAACCTTCTTTTTCCATGGGAAATAATTTACCTTTCCTTTTTCAAGGCAATCTAAATCACAAAAAATATGAACTATACCGCACATTACCCCCGGATAATGAAAGTGAAAAGGAATACTTCCCATACAAGTGATGCACACATGTACATTTGAACACTAATAGATTTTTATATGAAATGCAATGCTTGTTTTCATTTAAATGGTAGGGTTTTAAAGGTGGAGAAATAATGGTGGTCACAGCAAATTAATAGTTTTTTCTTTGGGAAAAATTTAAATCTTGTATTAAGTATTTAAAGATACGAGGGTATTGAATCCTTGATTCTTGACATCTAGAGAGAACCATACACCTCTACCGACAATCCAATAGAATTGACCAAAAAACCCAAATAGAGTCAACCCCTACCATAGGAGGAAGGGCCTCCGGCAGCAGAACTTCATTTTGGCAAGAGCCGAGGGCGAATGTTGTTCTCGCAAGAGCCGAGGCGAACGCCCAGCGACCATGCTGCTCCGCAAGAGCCGAGGGCGAACGCCGAGGGCGACGTCGAGGGCAAAGGTCGTTCGCAAGAGCCGAGGGCGAACGGTGGCGAATGCCGTTTCCGAAAGAGCCGATGGCGATGCCGGTTTCGCAAGAGCCTGTGTGAAGGCGAGGGCCACTGTCGGTTTCCGCAAGAGCTCGGTGGCGAATGCCAAGGCTATCGTCGTTTCCGCAAGAGCCGAGGGCAAACGTCGAGGGCGAATGGTGTTTTGCAAGAGCCGAGGCGAATGCGCGCGTGATATCGCACGTTAATGTAGCACACACATGTACATTTGAACACTAATAGATTTTTGTAGCTGAAATGCAATGCTTGTTTTCATTTAAATGTAGGGTTTTTTGTGCCAGGAGAAATAATGGTCGCTAAATTAATAAGCGTTTTTGGGAAAAATTTAAATCTTGTATTGAGTGATGAAAATAATAGAGGTATCAACTTTCACTTCTGGACATTCATGCAGAACCCTACAGCCCAACACAATCCAATGGAATTACCTAAAAACCCAACAGAGCCGGGACCCGATTATAGAGGAAGGGCCTGGCAGAAGAACCACTATTTTGCAAGAGCCGAGGGCGAACGCCGAGGGCGACGTCGAGGGCAACGTCGGCGCCCGCAAGAGCCGAGCGTGGAGCGTCGAGGGGCACGTCGTTCGCACACAGGGATCGTGCGCATGACATCAAACCGTAGCTGGCCATGGCCAAATGTCAAAACATTTTTATGTAGCGCGCATATAAGTTTCGAATTTTTATGTAGGGCCTATATAGTCGGGTATTTTTATGTACACAAACAACTGCCGCTACACGACGGCAGAAAAGGCGTCATTAGGACTACTAAACGTCGCAATGGCGACACCCAGACACACCAGCTTGCGACGTTTAGAGTCGTTCGGTTTCAATAGCGACGCTTTGGGCCATGGTGTCGCAATTGCGACGTCTTCTTAAACGTCGCAATTGCGACATTCTGTTTAAGTGCTTCCGTATTGCGACACTTTTCTATAGACGCTTCGTATAGCGACTCGTCGCGGATGGAAAAATTTGGGAAAATTTCCGACATTTGGTCAAAGTTGAAATGTGTGTCGAATTTCTCCGCCAAATGTAGTAAGAAATATACAACCTTGATCGAAATCCTTGTCGTTATCTTCTTTACTCAATTTCAACCTCATTATTGTTGTCACAACCCGCCTCGTTGTTCCGCATGTTAAATCTCTTCAACACTCGCTTCGCATATTTAGCTGATAAATGAAAACACCATTTTCACTTTGGTCTACTTCCACCGAAGAAATATCTTAAGAAGCCCAAGTCACTATTTCAAAGTCTCTTTTCATGACTAATACTAAAATCAGCAATGAGAGAAGCATAATTGCTAAGAAAAATTAAATCATCTACATATAAAACAACGATAAGTATCTTACCGCTTATTCTCCTTATGGAGTGTGGGCCCCCATCACACTTCTCAAACCCATTCTCAACTGTGTAAGCATCTATCCCGATGTACCACGCTTCTTGGAGCTTGTTTCAAATGACAAAGAGCCTTCTTCAATTTTCATACTTTATGCCTTTGGCTCTTCAACTTCATACCTTGGATGTTGTTCAACATATACCTCTTTCTTTTAACACTCTATCTCGTATGCGTATTTAACATCCATCTCATAAATCTTCCATTTGTGTTCCACTCTTTTCCATCCTTACTAATTGGTGTAACAGCTTCATCATAGTCACCCTTGTGCCATCGTTTTGTAGCCTTTAACAAGTCCTGCCCTGTGTCTTTCAATCTGCTTCAACATTGCTCTTGCAATATATTCACTTAACTCCAATGGCATCTTTGCCTTCAAAGGGAGGTCCACTAACTCCCATGTTTTACTTTTCTCAATTGCACCAATTTCTTCATTCATTGCTTCAATCCATTTATCATCATTTACAAAGATCTTCAAAATGGATTGGGTCATCAACATGGTGGGGCTTGCTGTGTTTAATAATGAATTCGGACCGGTATTGTTACTTACCTCTACTTGTTCATAAATCTCACTAAGATTTCTGAATCTTGGTCTTCTTGGTGTTTTTGGATTTTCATTCGAACTTGAGGGCATTCCAGATCCCTGCGATGTGCTTGGAGTAGCAGTCCCTTGACTTCTTAAGGTTATTTGAATTCCAGCTTGTGGTGGTGGAGGAGGAGCCACCGGAAGGGTCAACATCTGTTGTTCCTTCTTCTTCTTCTTATTTGTGAGACACAGTTGTCTTCACGTTCAAGGCCTTTTCTAGACTTCCATCCCAAGCTTTTCCTTCGGCGTAATCGCACATCTCTCGCTGGTTATCAATTTATTGGTGGATGGATTATAAAGTTTGTGCATGCTTTTGACTCATCACAAGAGGCCAATAAAGACACACTTCTCCCCTACTATCAAGCTTCTTCCTTAGCCGATCCGGTACATGCCCATGCCACACATGTTGAAATACTCTCATGTGAGTGATAGTTTCTTTCTTTCCACTCCATGCTTCTTCTCGTCTCCGTTCCATGATGTACTTTAGTTGGGCATCCGTTGAAGATGTAAATTGTGTAGTGACAAATTTTCCAAATTTCAATACTCATGCGACAAGTATTTTGCCTTCAAGATACTTCTCCGACCATGTCCAAAATGGTCCTATTTTTCCTTTCTCGCAACATCGCTTTGTCGAGGTGCATACCTCGTGGTGAATTTCTTTTGTATGCCATTCTCTCCGCAAAATGCAGAAAGTCCTTGGAGATGTACTTCCACCTCTCGTTAGTTCGAACTTTGATATAGTGCCCACACTTCTCAACAAGAGTTTTGAAGTGGTGAAATTTCTGCCGACTTCACTCTTCTCGTTTTAACACATACACCCATGTCTTTCTCGTAATTCACTGTACGAATGTTAAAACATATTTATTTCCGCAAATGATGGTATTTGCATCAGTCCACACATATCGTAGTGAACAATTTCAAAGGTGTTTTGGCCCTTATAATTTTTCCGTGGAAATCTTTCTTTGTGTTGTTTACAGATGCAGCCTTCACAAAGGCCGTCCGTTTCTCAATCAATGGTAATCCTTTACCATTCCCTTTTCGTGCAACAACATTCAGCCTCCGAAATTGGAGATGTCCAAATCCTGCGCCATAACCAGCTTCTCATTCACTTGCTCTTGAAAGACTTCTTGTGTTACAACCCCAATAGTTCTTCCTCTTTCAATTCTCGCTCCGAGTTTGAGAGGAAAAAATTTCTATTGTTTCCGTCATCCGCACCTCTCGCAATGATCTTCTTACTTGAGGTATGTCTCTGACAGACACATCATTTTTGAAGAACACATTGTAACATTTGTCAATGAGTTGTCCAATGCTCAAAATATTGCATTTGCATCAAGTACATAGTATACATCCTGCACAATTTTCGTTCTCCATTTCTTGCTAGATGATGGATTCCTACTTTTACTCGAAAATATCTTACCATCGGGGCCTCCGTTGTTACCTCGTATTTCAAATTTTCATCTAGATCGCAAACATTGCTATGTTTGGCAAGCCATGTGATTACTACAACCCGAGTCTAAGAACCAAAACATCTTCTTGTTTGTCTTGTGAAATGTTACATGTTAATAGCACAATATTTGGGTTCTTATCTTCTCTATCTATGTAACCAGTATCTACCCATTATTCATGTCATTTTACTTTTTCTTACATTCATTGGCATAATGGACTAATTTCTTTTAATAATGACTTTGGACTTGGGATTTATTAGCACCTTTGTCCATGAGCCTGTTGCCTTCTCAACTTCATTTTGCCTCTACTGCAGCTCCCCACTTGTGCTGAAAGGTGATTATTTCTCGCCTCTATTTTGGCTTCTTCTCAACCTCCGTTAGTTGCCCGCTCGACCTCAGCTCTCGGCCGAATGACATCCTCGAGTCTTGAATGCTTGCTCCAAAGAGGAATTCACTCCTCTACTCATCAGTACCATGAGACATAAGAGAAGTAATGGTGCCCATCTACAGTGAACTATGGGAGATCCTTTGTCTCTTCTATTGCAACCACAATAGCTTCAAACTTTGAGGGTAAACCTCTCAAGATTTTCTCTACAATCGTTCTTTCTTCAAGAGTTTCACCATGAGATCTTATCTGAGTTATTAACCCAATAACATGAGTGAATAATGAATCTATTGTATCAGATTCCTTCATGTTGAGTGTTTCAAAGTCTCTCTTCAACATCTACAACTTTGCAGTCTTCACCTTCTCCATGCCTCCTTAGACTTCGTTGCTGCTGCAATCCATGGGAAAACACTCTCATGTACTGATTGAAAGAGATAAAAGAGGGCTTTGGAGTCCCTTTTCCTATTATCCCTTAACAAGTCTCTTTCTGCTGCTGTTAAAGCAGCCAACGCTGCTGCATCTCCACGTTCAAGGTAGCCATTTTCAACTAACTCCCATAATTCCTAAGAAGCAAACAAAGCTCTCGTAGTTATGGACCAATAACTATGATTCTTCCCATTAAACTGTGGAAGTTGGGAATTTTTCAAACCAGTTCCAGCATCTTCCATCTTTAACTGTATAAGTAAAGTAAAGATACTCACTTTATAATAAGACAAGAAAGAACTTTCTCTGCTAGAGAAAAATTCGCTCAATATGTTTACACTTCCCGTAAAGGGAAAAACAACCCAGTTTTGTCTCACCGAGTGCCTAGACTAGCTTTGATACCATGTAGAAGTTTCTTGATTACTTAAAACAACAAGAGAGAATGAATATTCTCTCAACAACACAATTTTAAACTCAATTTTCTGTAATGAAATTTTAAAAACAATTTAGGACAAGTTTTCTTAATTCATAAAAGAATAAAAGAAATACAAAAATTAGCAATCTGATTCTTCCTCCTTGAGAGGGATTCACAAAGTATAATAGTGGAATGTAAAATAACAGTGCTCACAAACTTCTCTATCCTAAGAACCGCACATACAGTGCTTACAATCTTGTTGTGTATTCAGCCTGCGGGCCACCACAATTTTTTCTGTTTCTCTTCTTTGCCTTTTTCAAGAGTATAACAATGCAATAATCTTACATTCTTACAATAAGCCTTTGGGCTCATTCTTTTTAAAAGGAGCGGTTACAATTAAACAATTAAACCGACCAACAAAGTTAGACTTCAAATCTATGAAATCTACTTTAAAATCCTCATCGTGTCCGGCCAAAGTCCATTTTATCAGAGCCCCGTTTAGCCCAAAAAGGTATATTACCTTTCATGGGCTTTACACCGTGGATGTGCGATTAGCGATGGTGGTGGAGACCACATCGCATCGCAACATTGGAAGCGATCAATACAATGCAAGTCGGTGGAACATTTGCGATCTTGCAATTGCGATTGTGATCCTGCGATTGCGATGGCGCGGGGCCCATATCGCACCACAACATCGGCGAACATCGGTTTAACAGTCCTTTGTAGACAATCACTTGAAAACTTGCGATGCGATTGGAGCGGGGTCCACATCGGATTGGAGAACGACAAAGAGGTAACGTAAACATGCAACAAACTTTTTCCTGGGGGTGTTGCGATTACGATGGAGGTGGGACCTCATCGCATCGTCGAAACTCTTCGGTGTGCACGTTTTAAGAACTTTGAAAGTTTGCGATGCGATAGTGTTAAAACTATCATCGCATCGCATTGCTGCTTGTGATGTAGCGAACTTGTGCCGCGTCAAAACATTAACTCTGCCGATATATAGGTAAGGCCTTAAAGCCTGATTCAACCGGGTAATTGTGTTTTAAAATCACAGATCTCTTGAGTCCAGCCATTACTCGCTCCTACGTGAAGCCCGCTACCGCCTTAGATAAATATTAAGGGGCCAATTCTTATTTGTTCTCAAGACTTCACTTGTGCGAGCTTTCCAATCCTTTTGCAATTCATCAGAAGACTAAGAACCGCCTTGGGATAAGGCATCAATGTGCCGCAATCTAGTCCTTCTCGTACCATCGTTGATTGATACCGCAGTTGGAAATAATTTCCACGTCTTAAGAAGAATGCATCAAGATGTGCCTTTCTTTCATGATTATGTAAACTTCTCTTAATTTTAATGAAGGACGTTTGTTGCGCCGAGAGGCGCATCTACAGCCCAATATGACCTCGATGTCAGGTATGTCACGTCCTCATACAAAATGTCGGCTTAAGTTTTGATAAAAATAAAAAATAAAAAAAAATCCCATTTCATATATCAATTTCTAATACAATTATGTATTATTTATATAATTTGAATGGATATTAAATTATATACGTGAATTTGAATGGATCATAAATTTCAACTCTTATAAAGAAATACAATTATAACCTCATTCCAACTCTTATAAAGAAATACAATTATAACCTCATTCCGACTTTTATAAAGAAATAATCTTATTTCAACTCTTATAAAAAAATAACTCATTTCAACTTTAATAAAGAAATTGGCAACTGAATTGGGTAAATTCAAATTTTACAACTATAACCCCATTCCAACTCTCAACTCTTATAAAGAAATACAATTATGACCTCATTCCAATTCTTATAGAGAAATAACTCATTCCAACTTTAATAAAGATTCTAACTCTTGTAAAGAAATAGCTCATTCCAACTTTAATAAAAATTCCAACTATTACAACTATAACTCCATTCTAAGTCTCCAATTCTTATAAATAAATACAATTACAATCTCATTTTAACTCAATATAAAGAAATAACCTCATTCCAACTCTTATAAAGAAATAACTCATTCCACCTCTAATAAAAAAATTGGCAGCTCAATTCCAACTTTTACAACTACCAGCCTAGATCCATCTAACTCTGGATCTATCATGCGCCGAGAGGGATCAAATCTCTCGAGGTGCAAACCTATTTTTTGAGTGCAAAACTTCAGGGAAGGTTTGCACCTCGAGAGATTTGATCCCTCTCCGCGCATGATAGATCCAGAGTTAGATGGATCTAGGCTGGTAACTATCAAATTTCCACCGTATATAATTTTCTTGGCTGTCACGTCAATCTCTACTTAGAAAGAAATCCTGTCAGGCTTCGTCCGAGAAGACTAACAACACAGGTTGGGTTGTTCTTTTCAAAGCCCCACGTGAGAGATAGACCCCACTCTTCCTATCCTACCTGGTCCACGAACTACTATTAATTGCCCCAAGGTCCAACAGTGTTTCGATAGCATACTCCTCCGCGGGTCATTGTTGACATAGGTATCAAATTATCTCTGCAATACAAAATTGCATTTGTTTGATGATAAATACGGTGGAAGAATCTTTGAAGGCGGGTGGGGGCACGGTTCTTCTAAAATGTTAGAATGTTAGAAATGTAGCGTGGTAACCGTAAATTTCCTATTTGTTTAACGAATATGGACAGGTATCAGCTTACTTCCCATTAAGCCTACTGAATATTTAACAATCAGAAAGGTCATGTATAATAGAGATGGGCATGTGCTTTTTACTTATTATATTGTTTGAACTCAATTTTCTAAAGAGATATAGTTAAGCGAGCAATTGTGAGGAGTGGTAGCTCGTAAAATGGGTAACTGCCGATGCTGCATATAGAAACGCGGAGGCGGATGAGAAGAAGTTAATTATCAGTCACACCAGCGAATTGTGAGGGTTAATAGGGGAAACAATCGACGTCAAATACGTTTCAATTGGCGATGACATTAAGTACGCAATTTCATGGTTCCATTGCTCTCGAGCTAGCTGGTCCATGAACTACTATTGATGGCCCCAAATTCCAACAGCGTTTCGATAGCATACTCCTCCGCGGGTCGGGGTTGACGTAGGTATCACATTATCTCTGCAACACAAAATTGCATTTGTTTGATGATAAATACGGTGGAAGAATCTTTGAAGGCAAGTTGGGGTACGTTTCTTCTAGAAGGTTAGAAATGTAACGTGTTAACCGCAAATTTCCTATTTTTTTAACGAATATTCACAGGTATCAGCTTACTTCCCATTAAGCGTACTGAATATTTAACAACCGCCAAGGTCATTTATGATAGAGATGGGCATGTGCTTTTACTTATTATATTGTTTGAACTCAATCCCATCCCACATGTATTACTCAACGACTATGGGATCCAACAATATAAACTCCAACATCCACTGTTCCGATGGATAGCAGCACTTTTAAACGATAAATTTTCTGCAGAGATATAGTTAAGCGAGCAATTGTGAGGAGTGGTAGCTGGAAAAATAGGTAACTGCGTGAGCGATGCTGCAGATAGAAACGTCGATGCGGAAGATAAGAAGATAATTAGCAGTCGCAGCAGCGAATTGCAAGGGTTAATAGGGGAAACAATCAACTTCAAATACGTTTCAACTGGCGATGAGATTAATTACCCATCAATTTCTAATACCGGCTACATCAACGGTTGCTCTCGAAGGAGCCCGCCTTTATTGCAACCGCCATATTTTCAAGATAATCAGAAACTCATGTGGGGAAGTGGAAGCTCAGAGGATGAGAGGATTATTGTCACGCATAACCCTAATTTTTCACATAGTGAGGGGAAGCGCAGCAAGTCTGGTAATACTAGTAATTCCAGACGTAATATTGTAGCTCCCTCACAGCAACGTGCAGGAGGGCGTAACGTTCGTCGATTAAAGGTGGTGATATCTTCAAAAGAGTTACGTGAGTTGCTTAATTCCAATGGCGCATGACAGTAGCCAGGGAGCCTTTGTTTCTGTTGTGCTGGAGAAACTCTCCTTGAAAGGTGAGAGATCATCTGGGAATGGGAGTATGTTCATGAAGAATTCAAGGCCAAGTTGTATATCAATAAGATTATTGCAGGGTAAGGGTAATTATAATAGTAATTGTCATACATGGAGGCCGTCGTTAGAAGACATCCCTGAAGACTTCACACAAGATTGAAGGGCCTCCTCTAAATGTTATTTCTATCTCAGTAGCTTTAATAATTAGAGGTTAACACCAAACATGGTTTTGAGTTTTGAGGATGTACTCTAACGGTTAGATAACAGGTTTGGTCTTCACAAATTATGTTGTCCAATAACAATAAAAAAGATAATATAGTTGGACAAGTTTGGTTCTCACATCATGTGGTCCAATATGGACAAGAAAAATTAATATAATTAAACATGCTAGCGTAGCGTAGAGGAGAAAGTTTCTGAAACCGCCAAGGCCGTTTCTTCGGTGGAGATGGGTGTACAAAACTCGTACTAATTCATTCGTTGTAGACATAACTGTATATGCTCAAATCTAAATGATCGGTCATGTATTTCAACGTTTTTTCACCACAACCTCCTCAACCACCCAATCTTCGATTGGGAATCTGAGAATATGTTCCTATCTCACTCTAGCACTTTAAATCAGTCACAAATAAATATTTTTAAATAGTTTGTCTCGTCTGTAAATCTCCCTTTCATCGGAGGTCGCTTGTTTTGACTCATGATTAATTAGTATTAAATTTAAATTTAGATTACTGCACGATAATACCAATAAGAGGCATAATATTAAATTGTTGGGTTTATTAGTGTTTTTGGTTTATAATATTAATAATCTATAGAAGATATGATTAATTTTATCAATAATATGTAAATATATCAAATATTAATATAATCATTTTAAATATGCTCAATATTTTAACTTGGTCATTTTAATTTTAAATTTTGTTAGTTACCTCACTTAGTTGAGATGATAAATATTGTTAATAACTATAATGACGAAAAATAATGAAATATTTTTTTTGAATGCAAAGTGATAATAATAATGTTGAAAGATAGAAAAAGTGAATAATAAGAATGTACTAATGTTACAAATAGTCTTCATTGTGATCAATCTCAAACTATTTTCTTTTACTATTCTTATTGCCACCCTTGTTAGTTTTGTTATCTTTTCATATCGATTATATGAAAAAGAAAATTTAAATTGTAAACCATTTAAATATTTAGCTCGAGCTGTTGTAGTAAACATGATACCTTGTCTCTCTTCCTCTCCAATATTAATAGGTTAAATTACTATAACACAAAAAACAATGTACATTGTCAATAACTTTTTGTGCTTACACTAAAATAAATGCATATTGTTAATCCAATCACTTTAAAATTAATGTACCATCATATATCCAATTACGTCAAATCATAAATCAACATATACATTCAAATCAATTCATTTAATGCAAGCAATCAAATAAGATTAGAAAATAACTTCTACATTGAAATCAATGCACCTAATGCAAGCAATCAAATAAGATTAGAAACCAACATCTTCACTGAAATCAATGCATTTACTCAAAGCAATCAAATTAGATTAGAAATCACCATCTACACTGAAATCAATGCATTTAGTGCAAACAATCAAATAGTATTGTAAATCATCGACATTGAAATCAATTCATCTAGTGCAAGTAATCAAATATAATTATAAATCAACATCTAAATTGAAATCAACACCTTCAGTGCAAGAAATCAAATTGCATTAGAAATCACCATCTAGACTGAAATCAATGCATCTAGTGCAAGTAATCAAGTATCATTAGAAATAAATATCTACACTAAAATCGATGCATCTAGTGCAAATAATCAAATAGGACTAGAAATCGTCATCTCCACTTATATCAATCCATCTAGTGCGAGAAATATTCCTCCCCCTCTCCACCCTCCATCCATATCTATATCCCCCTCCAGATATTCCTTTTTTCCTCTCTATCTCACCCCCCTAAACACACATGCTCTCGCATTCCATATATATCAATCTCTTTGTCAATCAGCCCCTCTCCCCATCTCTCTCTTCTTCCCTCTCTTCACCTTCCATCTATATCTCTATCTTCCCCTTCTCTCCCTCTCCCCTGCTAATATCTCTCTTTCCTCCTTTTGTCCTCTATCCCTCTCTCTCCATCTTCCTTGTCACTAACTCTCTCTCTCTCTCTAGAAACCAACATCTACACCGAAATCAATTCATCTACTCAAAGAAATCAAATAGGATTAGAAATCACCATCTACACTGAAATCAATGCATCTAGTGCAAACAATCAAATAGGATTACAAATCATCTACATTGAAATCAATTCATCTAGTGCAAGTAATCAAATATAATTATAAATTGACATCTAAATTGAAGTCAACAAATTCAGTGCAAGCAATCAAATTGTATTGTAAATCACCACCTACACTGAAATCAATGCATCTAGTGCAAGTAATCATATATCATTAGAAATAAATATCTACACTAAAATCGATGCATATAGTGAAAATAATCAAATAGGATTATAAATCACCATCTCCACTAATATCAATCCATCTAGTGTGATAAATATTCTTCCCTCTTTCCACCCTCCATCCATATCTATATCCAAGTCCATCTCTTCTTTCTGTCTCTCTATCTCACCCCCCTAAATGCACACACTCTCACACTCCATATATATCAATGTCCTTATCAATCCCCTCCTCTCCCCATCTCTCTCTTCTTCCCTCTCTTCACCTTCCGTGTATATCTCTATCTTCCCCTTCTCTCCCTCTCCCCCGCTAATATCTCTCTTTCCTCCTTTTGTCCTCTCTCCATATCTCTCCATCTTCCTTATCACTCACCCTCTCTCTCTCTCTCTCCACATTTCTCTCTTATCCCTCCCTCTCTACTTATATCTCCTTATCCCACCTTTTATCTCCATCTCTCCTTATTTGTCTCTTTATTTCATCCCCAAACATACACGCACTCTCCCTGAATCTCCCTTGTCACTTCTCTCTCTCCACTTTTCACTCACTATATTTATTATTTCCTACATCTCTCCCCCTCCAACTCCATCTCTCTATCAATCTCTCTCCCCTCCTCTCTCTCAAGTCCTCTCTCTCGTCCTTCCTATTTCTCTCCTAACTCCGTCTCTCTCTCTCTCTCTCTCTCTCTCTCTCTCTCTTCCCTCCAATACACTCTCTTCCCCCATCACTCTCCTCCTCTATCTTCCCCAATTTATCTCTCTCTCTCTCTCTCTTCCTCTCCCTCTCTAATCCTCTCTCTTCCCCCATCTCCCTTTCTTTCTCTCTCTTTCCTCCCCTCTCTCTCTCCAACTACATTACTATATCCCTCCCTCTCTCCTTCTCTCTTCTTCTCTCGCCTCTTCTTTCCATACATTTTAATTTCTCTCTCCATCTCTCCCTTATCACTCTCTCTCTCTCTGTATTTCTTCTTAGTTATGTAAACTAATGAACATAAATATTAGTAAATATAAAGTAGATTATGAAGTAAATATGAAAAGAGGTTTTATTTACTTACCATAACTCTCGTTTATTTATATTTTTATTTATTTACCATACCTCTTTTATTTACTATGGTATTTTTCCCATAGGCTTGTTATATAATTAGATTTTTATTTATAATCCTATTTGATATATTGTTATTTATTTACCTTACCTCTTTATACCTCTTTTATATCTATTTATTTACCATACTTATTTTATGAATATGGTATTTGGCCCATGGTATCAATATTAATTTGTCCCATGTTATTAGTTCCATAGGCTTCATCTAAATAAAACTTCTTTTTAAAAAAAAATTAAATACAAAAAGGTTTACGGAGTAAATATAAAAAGAATTTTTATTTATTTACCTTACATCTAGTTTATATATATTTTTATTTATTTACCATAGCTCTGAAGTAAGTATAAAAATAGGTTTTATTTATTTACCATACCTCATGTTTATTTATATTTATATTTATTTAAATATTAAAATATTGCAACTTTGATGGGAAATTGTAACATACACCATTAAATTCACATGGAAATGTAAGGAGATACAATTTTTTTTATACAAGTTACTCATGGGTAACTAACCATTCACCATTAAATATTCCTTACTCATCATTACATAGAATGTTTACCAGTTCATTGTGTAATTTTATAAATAAGAATAGTAAACTCCTTAACCCTTAACAACCTCCATTACAATATATTAACTTAATACCATATGATGTAACCCTCCATTCATCTCATTACTCATATAGTATTCACATAATTTCCATTATGAACATCATAACAAGAAAAGAATCAACCTCATCATCTGGACACAATAATCAATCACATCATTGAACACCAATATACCCTAGAAACCCCATAGGGTGAAAACCAGAAAACGTTTAATTTTATTATTAAACGCTCGTGGGGGTGTTCATCCCATCACTCAATGGCTTATAAGGGATACCATCCCTTAACCATCGTTTATATAATCTTACAAGGATATATGCAATTATCTAGCTTAAAGCCATTACAATAAATATGATACCATTTACCCTCTGGTCTTCATATCTTCATATCTTCACATCTTGGTGGCATGGATGTACCTACAATGGACCATCGTACATTGGACCTTCCTACAACTCGCACTCATCTGCACGAACATTAATCATTTACCTGCCACCAAGACAAGCATAATCTCCCTTTGTACATGACAAGCATAATATTCCTTTGTACATGTCACCATCATTCCCTGCTATGATGCCTTCAACATAAAATGATGTCAAGATTCATAAATCAATCATTTCACATATATGCACTATAGTAGTTTCTCCATCTACTCATGTATATTCATGACAAGAAAGTAAAGTACCTTGTCGTTTGCTCTTTAACGACCCATACCTCATATGTGCTGGTTATAAGTCATCAAAATAACTAATGCTTCCGTCGCATAAGCACACATTCCTACAAGACAATGGCTACATCTCCCAAGCATTTCTTTAAAATAAACTGATACATCAGTTAAGATATTTATGCATGTGTTTTACATAAATTTAGTCAAAATAGTTAACCCTTAAGCTATTACTTTTAGTGCATGGACAGCAAGCTATCATAACATGTGTTTCCTCCATGTATGCCAATGCATGCTGATTCCAAAAGACTCTCCCTAGAGGAGTGCTTATACAATGAAGCACATAACCTCCTTCACGAGTCTTCCCAAAGAAAATCTCAATGCTAGTGAGCATGTAAACATATGTAAAAATGCGCAATCAAGAATATAAATATATGTTTCATTTTCAAGATTATTCTAATAATCATATTCAATGTAGTTTTAATATTACAAGCTATCTTTCTGCGTCCAACTATGTACATTATTTTTCAACTTAAGTTAATACATATGTTGCATGCTTATGCATGATCTTCCTCCAAAAAGAATTAACATCATAATCATGATAATATAAAATTAATCACTTAGTTTGTTAATCTAAAGGATATAAATGATTACTTCCTCTAACCATGAATTTACAAAATAACTTTAACTTTACCAACCCATGGTAATCTATTCATGGAATTAGGAATTAACTAACATTCGCAAACACCATGGTAAACCACCCATGGATTTTAATCTTTACCACTGTCATGGTAAACTATTCATGGTTTTATGAAACTAGCCATGGATTTATTAATTCATTACTAATTCCCACATGGTTAATGAATAAAGTACCATAACTAACCCTTATTTGGGACCTTTAAAATAATAACAAATTTAACATGTAACCTTTGCAAACCCTTGCAAAGGTAATAACACAATGGGATTATCTTATACTCTCAAGATGAATATATTCTTTCTAAAATATCATTTTCTTATCTCAAGAATTATGAGAAAGATCATTAGTGTTCTTTCTATTTTCTAATAGTCTTTTTCAGAAAAAACTATATGATATATTTTACCTTCACCATGATATTTACGCATGGATTTATTGAATAACTAATCTTTACCAATGTAATATCATTAGTTGATAAATCTTATCCGTAACTCACATATTTTAAATATATGCATATGTTTTTCCAATCTATCTGCATCAAATACAATGTATAGAGAATATGAAAACATGCATATTTATCCAGACATGCATGAAATAAATACACATAATAGACACATGCCTATTTTAGATATGCATGCATTTCAAACGTCTCAATATAAGGTTACCAAAGCCTTAATCTCAATATGTCCACCAAAACATATTTTCACCTTAAGAAGGAAAAATCTCAACTTATTTCCCTTGAATTATTTTCTTATATATTTACCCATCTTGATATGAAAATTGTAAAATAAGGGAACTATTTATTTCAACTCACAAGTGATCTATATATTTCAATTCTCAAAGAAAGAGATTATATAATAAATAAATTTAGCCAAAATTATTATCTTGGCAATCGATTCTCATTCCAGTCAACTCTTATCAAAGAAAAGAAATTAACACCATGTATATAAAATCTTTTCTTTTATCTTTTAACTCACAAGGAGAAAGACTATATAATAAATAAAATAAGCCAAATCACTTATCTTAGCAATCGACTCTCTCATTCCAGTTGACTCTTATCAAAGGAAAGAAATTAACATCATCTATATATAATCTTTATTTATATATTTCATCTCACAAATAAAAAGATTATATAATAAAGAGATTTAGCCAAAATTTACTCATATCCATAACCATGATTGCTGTACACTGCCAAAACATTGATTCCACATGCATATGCACTCTCCGGCAAATGAAAATGAAACCTCCAACTCTGAAACCGCCAGCTCCTTGAAGGACGCAAATTTCAGTGAAAAGCTCAGCAATATGTTTCTAGGAATGCTGCAGACTTGGAAATTTCGTTAACTCCCTTAGAACCTATTGGGTCATAGTGCAGTGAACTCTCGGATAATAGTTACTAGTGGCCTGCTGTCGAAACCTAGAAGTTAAACGCTGCCATTGTTCTTGGCGAGAGGAAGCTATGTAAAAAAAACACACCACTGTTAAACATACTTCGATGAATAAGAAGAATGGCTAGCGTTCCCCCGGACGACTCCATCTCTAATGTTTTTATACCCTTCTGAATGCTTGGTGTTTTTAAGTGATTCAAGAATTCATTCCCTTTTTAACCGATTCTTTATAAAAATAGTTAAAAGACAATAACGTAATATTTTATTATTAATTACGTGGTTATTTTAGGGATGTTACATACTCCCCCCCTTAAGAGAACACCGTCCTCGGTGTGCTTCTCTCACTGAAATTAAACTTATACTCGTGATATAATAATATAAACAACCCAAAGGGAGTCCTCTCCCTTCACAATGAAACACTTTTGTTTCCTTAAATGTCATTACTTAAAACAATAATGTTTTATCCATATTCATGAGCATGTATAGTGCAAAGAAAATTTCATTTTCATTTCTACTGCTTATCCCTTATTCAATTCACAAAAGTATAGAAAAATATCTATACGAATTTACCAATTACTATTGGTAGAAATGATGGCTTTTACGAAACCTCTCATCGAATGGTTGAACACCCATCGACACTTCCTGGAAAGAGCCTATAATGTATGACTAACAATTCAATCACATTAGTCACGTAGTTTTCAAAATGAAAATACTTGCAACTACCAAACATTATTGCAATATAAAGAGATGTTTTAATCAAATTACTTCCATAAGTACTCAGAGAGAACCAACCCTCTCATCAATGCATCACGTGCACACTGTCTTAGCTCCTGCTAAATACATCCATACAGTACTTAAAAAGTACTCGGAGAGAATCTAGCTCTCTAATCGTACCAATGGTCAATCCATGCACCATAGGCATATCCTAGCATCTGCTAAGACATTCAAAAAAATTAGTAATATTATAAATGAACTTATACATTCACTAATTCATTTTTCGAGCGCTAAGCTCTTTATACTTATCTGGAAATTTAGTCTTTCAAGCTGTGGTCCTCCCAACCATCAAGTGAGGCTATTACGTCCTCCACTTGCCCCCTAGCTCCATAATCTGGACAGTGTCACGGGTCAACAGTGGATTCTTCTACTGTGACATCGGGATGGCCAATCCAGTCACACTCAGAAAAGCCTGGAAGAGAAATTTGGGACAGTCCAGTCCAATTCTCCAATTCCAGTCATACTCAGATTTTTTTGGCTTTACAAGGGTTTCTGGAAGCTATTTTCAACTGGTCCCAACCAGCTCGAGAAAATACTCCCCTTTTACCAATTTCACAGAACGCCTACTCCTCCCTGGGGATCCAGCTTATCCTTAGAGGAGTAGGTAACTGTCTTTCCAACTGTCCCCAACCACTTCCTATTCTTGGAACATTTTTACCATCAGCTTAAAAAGATTTTCTTTCATAATTAATTTCAGCAAATTAAATAACTTGCTTTATCAATAGTGACGATTTAAGTTTTTCTTGCCAGATATAAGAAAATTAAACAAATTGTCTTGAACTAGTTAATACTAGTTAACTTTAATGAAGCTGTCACAACTTCCCCCCTGGAAGTAACATATATGTGTTATATATTAAAACATGATACTTTAACATTTACTGTTGCAATTCACATTGCAATGTTTGTGATGTTTTATTTTTTTCACAGATTTTCTGTTTCTATTAAGTTATCCATGCTTACTATAAGAAACAACGCTAATCGTGAATATGCATTTCTCAAGTGCATATTATCTTATGCACACATTTCCAATTCCCATAATGTTCTGTTCCAGCAGACTGACATACATACGAAGTAATTATCATAATCACTTGTTCACAACTTTCAAATAGCTTTAGTCAAAATCGATTCGTGCATATAACTTTCATTAGTTATTCATTCATAACTAATCAATAGTTTTAATGCATCCATGACGACTCATGCAAACACTAGTTAGTCAACTAGTCATTTAGTTAAGTTTCATAACTTGATCCATTAAGAGACTTCATTCAATTTAATTTTAACACTCTATCCTCTTATAGTAGGACTTTCTTCATCTTTTTCATTCATGCATTAGTTTCACACACCATCACTATACACATTCATCTTTTTAAAGTAGTGCATGGTAACTTAGAAATTTTATTGCATGCAAAAACAATTGCTTCTTTTCAAGCTCAAATGAAAAGTAACTATTTTTATTTCATGCTTTTATACTTTCTTTCCTAAAGAAATAAAGCATAATACACATATTAATATCATATGTATATTCTTATCTCGAAAAAGTATATTATAATAGCATGTACTTTTTAAAGAATTCTCTTAAATGGAAGCTAATCTCATGCAATTCCATGTGTGTAACAATAATTTTTTAAATAATCAACATGCATATGCATAGACTTCTTAAAATAAAATAAAATACTTATCATTATTTCATTTGAAGGACTTCTCTTCGTACTGCAGTACTCATCCCCATCAGGAAATTCACATTCCTCCTCTACGACAATGTTTTCTTTTAGCAACATCGACAAGATTTTATAGTATGATTAGATAAAGCCTTAATCAATAAATAATCAATCTTTGAATGATCCTTTAACACCTATTTATGTGCATATATGAGATGTGAATACAATGTCACAACATGCTTTCTTCTAACTTCTCTACATTAGTGTGAGTAACTAATTATTAATTCATGTCAAATAACACCCACATTATTATGACATTTTTCACACACGCACACATTTATACAAGACAAATCACTATATTTGTTCAGAAATTCCTTTAATGGAAAATGACACAATGTGCATTCGCTTTACTTAAACTTTAACAAAAGAACCACCACTTCAGATTTTGCCTTTGGAACATGCAAATATAATAAAGATAACACGTTGTTTGTTGTTCCTATGCATACCATGCATAAAGATGAATTTCCCAACAGAGTACTTAACATAATCGAGTAGGCAAACTCATGATTCCTCTTCAAGGACATATAACATAATAGGCATGCAAAACATGGTTTTCTTTTCCATAAAACTTAATAGAATAAAACATAAGAATACATGCCTTATCTCGAAATATTATACCCACATTAGCCATGTATATATTTGAAGAAAACCAAAACATTACTTTAGTTTTGTACATGTAATTAATCTTCTTTTCCAATGAATATTTTCTAAAGTATGATAACAAAACATGTTATCATTTTCCACATATAAAATTATGTTCTTTCTGATGAAATCTAATACATCTATTGGATACCTATGCATGAACTTACTCCCAATGAAACTAACATAATAGTTATGATATTATAAAGTACTCACATACTCAATAGATCTTCTATCCATGCAAAGAACCTTGTTCCTCTATGGTTCTACATTCAAAATGCTCATGCTTTGCTTCCAATAATTTATCATAGATAGCCTCTTTTATGCATAAAAACTATGCAATACTAACAAGGTTAACTTAACGTTTAATATACATAAATCAAGAATTTGATATAATCCATCTAGCAATGTAGTATAAAGAAAACGGGCTTCTTATCTTTTCTTAAATAATATATATATAAAGGCAAGCAAGTTTACTTATTTATGTTTTACTACTGCTCACACCTTTCAAGATATGTACTAGTAATCTTTGCAAGAACTCACATGAGTTCTTCTCACCAAAACTAGCATAGTAGTTTGGTCTTTTACCATGGTATATCTTTCTAAAAGATTATCATATTAGCAATGCTTTATTACTTTCCAAAAGAACTAGCACAATCTTGCATATTAAGTAAAACCATGTTTTACTCTATATTTGTCTCTTTTAGTTGCAAAATTTATTTTCAAAATATACATATTTTCTCAAGAAGAATCAAATGTATATTAGTTAAATTTTCAAGCACGCATGTTTCTTTTTCAAGAAACCAAATTCCCAACTTCTTTCAAGGAACTTCAACACAACAATAAAAGTTTTACGCACATGGAAAATACATATCCTTTTTAAAGAAACTCTGACTCAACAGGCATTTACTTTGTAAGAAGTGTATTTTCCATAAATGCAATAAATATTACTTTCAAGACAAGAAATATATTAATACTTATCTCTTGAAACTCATTGTTCAACCTGGATTAGAGATGTGATGCCTTCCATCCCGAATCCCTCAATTTATTTTTTCTAACTCCCAAAGGCGCTAGTGTTGCAACCTTTAGCTCTAATACCACTTGTAACATACACCGTTAACTTCACATGGAAATGTAAGGAGATAAAAAAAAATTTATACAAGTTACTCATGGGTAACTAACCATTCACCATTAAATATTCCTTACTCATCATTACATAGAATGTTTACCAGTTCATAGTGTAATTTTATAAATAAGAATAGTAAACTCCTTAACCCTTAACAACCTCCATTACAGTATATTAGCTTAATACCATATGATGTAACCCTCCATTCATCTCATTACTCATATAGTCTTCAAATAATTTCCATTATGAACATCATAACAAGAAATGAATCAACCTCATCATCTGGACACAATAATCAATCACATCATTGAACACCAATATACCCTAGAAACCCCGTAGGGTGAAAACCAGCAAACGTTTAATTTTATTATTAAACGCTTCTGAGGGTGTTCATCCCATCACTCAATGGCTTATAAGGGAGACCATCCCTTAACCATAGTTTATATAATCTTACAAGGATATATGCAAATATCTAGTTTAAAGCCATTACAATAAATATGATACCATTTACCCTCTGGTCTTCATATCTTCATATCTTCACATCTTGGTGGCATGGATGTACCTACAATGGACCATCGTACATTGGACCTTCTTGCAACTCGCACTCATCTGCATGAACATTAATCATTAACTTGCCACCATGACAAGCATAATTTTCCTTTGTACATGACAAGCATAATATTCCTTTGTACCTATCACCATCATTCCCTGCTATGATTCTTTCAACATAACATGATGTCAGGATTCATAAAGTATAAATCAATCATTTCACATATTTGTACTATAGTAGTTTCTCCATCTACTCAAGTATATTCATGACAAGTCTGTAAAGTACCTTGGCGTTCGCTCTTTAACGACCCATACCTCATATAAGTCATCACAATAACTAATGCTTCCATCGCATAATCACACATTCCTGCAAAACAATGGCTACACCTCCCAAGAATTTCTTTAAAATAAACTGATACATTAGTTAAGATATTTATGCATGTGATTTACATACATTTAATAAAAAAATAGCTAACCCTTAAGCTATTACCTTTAGTGCATGGACTGCAAGCTATCATAACATTTGTTTCTTCCATGTATGTGAATGCATACCGATTCCAAAAGACTCTCCCTAAAGGAGTGCTTACACAACAAAGCACATAACCTTTTTCACGAGTCTTCCCAAAGAAAATCTCAATGCTAGTGAGCATGTAAACATATGTAAAAATGCGCAATCAAGAATATAAATATATGTCTCATTTTCAAGATTATACTAATAATCATATTCAATGTAGTTTTAATACTACAAGCTATCTTTCTACGTACAACTATGTACATTATTTTTCAACTTAAGTTAATACATATGTTGCATGCTTATGCATGATCTTCCTCCAAAAAGAATTAACATCATAATCATGATAATATAAAAATAATCACTTAGTTTGTTAATCTAAAGGAATATAAATGATTATTTCCTCTAACCATGAATTTATTAAATAACTTTAATTTTACCAACCCATGGTAATATATTCATGGAATTAGGAACTAACTAACATTCACAAACACCATGGTAAACCACCCATGGATTTTAATCTTTACCACTGTCATTGTAAACTATTCATGGTTTTATGAAACTAGCCATGGATTTATTAATTCATTACTAATTCCCACATGGTTAATGAATAAAGTACCATAACTAACCCTTATTTGGGACCTTTAAAATAATAACAAATTAACATGTAACCTTTGCAAACCCTTGCAAAGGAAATGACACAATGGGCTTATCTTCTACTCTCAAGATGAATATATTCTTTCGAAAATATCATTTTCTTATCTCAAGAATTATGAGAAAGATCATTAGTGTTCTTTCTATTTTCTAATAGTCTTTTTCAGAAAAAACTATATGATATATTTTACCTTCACCATGATATTTACGCATGGATTTATTGAATAACTAATCTTTACCAATGTAATATCATTAGTTGATAAATCTTATCCATAACTCACATATTTTAAATATATGCATATGTTTTTCCGATCTATCTGCATTAAATACAATGTATAGAGAATATGAAAACATGCATATTTATCTAGACATGCATGAAATAAATACATGCAATAGACACATGCCTATTTTAGATATGCATGCATTTCAAACGTCTCAATATAAGGTTACCAAAGCCTTAATCTCAATATGTCCACCAAAACATATTTTCACCTTAAGAAGGAAAAATGTCAATTTATTTCCCTTGAATTATTTTCTCATATATTTATCCATTTTGATATGAAAATTGTAAAATAAGGGAACTATTTATTTCAGCTCACAAGTGATTTATATATTTCAACTCTCAAAGAAAGAGATTATATAATAAATACATTTAGCCAAAATTATTATCTTGGCAATGGATTCTCATTCCAGTCGACTCTTATCAAAGAAAAGAAATTAACACCATGTATATAAAATCTTTTCTTTTATCTTTTAACTCACAAGGAGAAAGACTATATAGTAAATAAAATAAGCCAAATCACTTATCTTGGCAGTCGACTCTCTCATTCCAGTCTCTCTTATCAAAGAAAAGAAATTAACATCATCTATATATAATCTTTATTTATATATTTCATCTCACAAATAAAAAGATTATATAATAAAGAGATTTAGCCAAAATTTACTTATCTCCATAACCATGATTGATGTACACTGCCAAAACATTGATTCCACATGCATATGCACTCTCCGGCAATGAAAATGAAACCTCCAACTCTGAAAGCGCCAGCTCCTTGAAGGACGCAAATTTCAGTGAAAGGCTCAGCAATATGTTTCTCGGAATGCTGCAGACTTGGAAATTTCGTTAACTCCCTTAGAACCTATTGGGTCATAGTGCAGTGAACTCTTGGATAATAGTTACTAGTGGCCTGCTGTCGAAACCTGGAAGTTAAACGCTGCCATTGTTCTTGGCGAGAGGAAGCTATGTAAAAAAACACACCACTGTTAAACATACTTCGATGAATAAGAAGAATGGCTAGCGTTCCCCGGGACGACTCCATCTCTAATGTTTTTATACGCTTCTGAAGGCTTGGTGTTTTTAACTGATTCAAGAATTCGTTCCCTTTTTAACCGATTCTTTATAAAAACATTTAAAAGACAGTAACGTAATATTTTATTATTAATTACGTGGTTATTTTAGGGATGTTACAGAAATATTTATGTCCTTAAATATTTTAATTTATCCATAGAGTACGGGTTTTCTTTTTAAATATTAATTTTACAAATATTAAATTAAAATAAATATTAAAATATTTTTGATTTTGATTTTTTGTGTTGAATTAACTCTTTTCCTTTGATTTAGGAAATGGTATTGACTTTAGTAAAGAGTAAAGATGTTTAAAATTTTACTTAATTTGGAAATTCAATCTAGTAATTTTTTTTGTTAAAGGTAAATTTATGATCCATTCAAATTCACGTATATAATTTACTATCCATTCAAATTATATAAATAATACATAATTGTATTTTAATAGTTAATCTCATCCCATTAATAAGTTAAAAAAGTTATATATAATCTAAATATTCAAGTTATATAAAATTCAAGATTAGGTTAATACTTTGGCCAACATTAGAAAAGGTAACATTTATTATTTTTTGAGAACGTGACATACCTGGGGTCATACTGGGTTGTAGGTTGCGTCTCTAGACGCAATTAGTGTTTATTAATTTCTTCAATTTGAGTATCTTTTTATTAATTTTATTGATATTTTGCCTTATTGGTCCCTTAGGTTATTAATATTTTTCGGTTGGGTTCACCAATTCCTTTGGTTTATAATATTAAACCCTTGGATTATTAGTTCTTTTGATTTATAATATGAATAATACGTTGGGTTAATTATTAGTGTTTATTAATTTCTTTGGTTTTTATATTTTTTTAATTAATTTTATTGATCCTTCGACTTTATTAATCACTTGAGTTTATTAATAATTTTTATTTATAATACTATTTTGTTGGGTAATATTTTTCCTTTGGGTTCACCAATTCCTTTGGTTTATAATATTAAACCCTTGGGTTTATTAGTTCTTTTGGTTTATAATATGAATAATCCCTTGGGTTGATTATTAATGTTTATTAATTTCTTCAACTTGAGTAAATTTTTATTAATTTTATTGATCTTTCCTTTTATTGGTCCCTTAGGTTTGGTTCACCAATTCCTTTGGTTTCTAATATTCAAACCTTGGGTTATTAGTTCTTTTGGTTTATAATATGAATAATACGTTGGGTTAATTATTAGTGTTTATTAATTTCTTTGGTTTTTATATTTTTTGTATTAATGTTTTTTATCCTTCGACTTTATTAATCACTTGAGTTTATTAATAATTTTTATTTCTAATACTATTTTGTTGGGTAATATTTTTCCCTTGGGTTCACCAATTCCTTTGGTTTATAATGTTAAACCCTTAGGTTTATTAGTTCTTTTGGTTTATAATATGAATAATCCCTTGGGTTAATTATTAGTGTTTATTAATTTCTTCAACTTGAGTATTTTTTATTAATTTTATTGATCCTTCTCCTTTTTGGTCCTTTAGGTTATTTATATTTTTCCCTTGGGTTCACCAATTCCTTTGGTTTCTAATATTAAACCCTTGGGTTATTAGTTCTTTTGGTTTATAATATGAATAATACGTTGGGTTAATTATTAGTGTTTATTAATTTCTTTGGTTTTTATATTTTTTTTATTAATTTTATTGATCCTTCGACTTTATTAATCACTTGAGTTTATTAATAATTTCTATTTCTAATACTATTTTGTTGGGTAATATTTTTCCCTTGGGTTCTTTCTATATATATATATATATATATATATATATATATATTTCAAGTTAATATAGAGAATGTATATAGTTAATATTATTAATATATTATAAGTAAATATATAAAATATTTTGGTAACTTTAATCATAAATATATAATATTTATTTTTGTGAAATATATGTGGTGGGTAGTGGATATAGGCCTATCAGCGTATATCAACCACATTGGTGAATGCAATTGTAAATCTATTTCATATAAGCCTATTTGCGTATATCAATCACATTGGTAAATTTGATTGTGCTAATAATAGTAATTGTCATACATGGAGGCCATCGTTAAAAGACATTCCTGAAGACTTCACAAAAGATTAAAGGGCCTCCTCTAAAGGTTATTTTCTATTTCAATAGCTTTAATAATTAGAGGTTAACACCAAACATGGTTTTGAGTTTTGAGGATGTACTCTAACGGTTAGATAACAAGTTTGGTCTTCACAAATTATGTTGTCCAATAACAATAAAAAAAGGTAATATAGTTAGACAAGTTTGGTTCTCACGAGTCCAATATGGATAAGAAAAATTAATATAATTAAACATTCTAGCGTAGCATAGAGGAGAAAGCTTCTGAAACGACCAAGGCCATTTTTTCAGTGGATATGGGTGTACAAAACTCGTACTAATTCATTCGTTGTAGACATAACTGTATATGCTCAAATCTAAATGATCGGTCATATATTTCAACTTTTTTTCACCACAACCTCCTCAACCACCCAATATTCGATTGGGGATATATGCTCCTATCTTGCTCTAGCACTCTAAATCAGTCAAAAATAAATATTTTTAAATAGTTTGTCTCATCTGTAAATCTCCCTTTCACCGGAGGTCGCTTGTGTAATAAATATTTAGATTACACATCTGCACGATAATACCAATAAGAGGCATAAAACCTATGCAAGGGAGCACCCAAGTAGATACCTCTACCAAAGATAATGACCTAATCCATCCTCATGCTGCTCCTTGCGCTCCCATTCGTTGTTCTCTTTCCAATGTTGTTGGTCATGTTACATTCTAGTGCCGTACCCTTGTAGAAGTAAGGCATCTTTTGAATATACCACTAATGAAACAATTTTTTGGTATTAGTACATTTTCCTTAGGAAATCCACCTGCATGCAACAAAGGGTTGCAGAGGAACAAATATGGTTGTATATCTTATACTTTACACTCATCACTTCTCTAACCTTCATATATTTAGGAGTAAATTAAAGGAAGTGAGACTCGCATGACTTCCCAAAGTTTTTATTGCCACCAACAGACTTGCGTTGCAAACACATCCATTACAAAGAGCTTAAAAAACATATTTACTAGCACAATTATATTTACCAATGTAGTTGATACACACTCATAAGTATATTTGAAACAAAACTAGAACCATATTTACCAATATAATTTATATAGACTCACATTAATCCATCATTAATTTCCACCATCATATTAATAATGGTTAGATATACTTTTTTAAAATATAACTATTTATTATTATTAACAACTATATATATATGAATAATAATAGTCATATTATTTATATAAATATATAATTATATAGCCATATTATATAATTATATTTATTATACTAACATCATTTTGTATATTGTTATTGGGCTCTTTGTTAAATAGTGATGAGGTGGGCTCTTATAGCACTTACCACAGGTTCAATTCCCTTTCTTGATCAGAGTGATGTATGTGGACATGTTGATAAAGATGGAGTAAAAAAAGTAAATAAATAAAGAGAAATGAAAGATACAAGGTACTACCAAGCTTAAAAGAAAGAAAAACATTATTTTGTATATTAGTATAATATTATTTATTACATAAAATATTTCTAATATATTAATATATTGATAGTTATGTTTAAAACTATAATATATTTCACATATAATATAATAATAACATTTAGTTATTATTAATAATATACATTTATCTCTCATCATAATGTTATGGTCAATAATTATTATATATGTACTTAGAGCATATTAATAATATAATTTATATATTAAATTAAATATAGTATACCACACACACACACACACACACACACATATATATGTATATATTATCATAGTAATATAAAAATATATATGAATATTTTCTATAATAATATAATACGTAATAATAATATATTATAAATTTTAAACCCTAAGACTTATTAATCCTTTTTGTTTTAAATATTGATTCCAAGGTTTTAATAACCCTTAAGAATTAATATTTTAAGCCTAATATATCATTAATTTTAATGGATTAAATTATAAACCCAATGAATTTGTAAACCCAACCGATTAATATTATAAACCTAAGGATCAAGAAACTCAAGGAATCAGTATTAAAGCATATGAGATTAATAAACCCTAAAAATGAACACTTTAAACCCAAGAGATTAATAAACCCATGGGATTATTATTATTATAAATAAAAAACTGCTAAACTGAGGGATAAATATTATAAACCTAAGAGATCAACAAACACAATGGATAAATATTATAAATGTAAAGGATCAAAAAACCTAAGGACTTAATATTAAAAACACATGGGATTAATAAACCCTAATAGTTAACATTTTACACCCATGGGATTATTAATATTACAAACCCAACGAATTATTAAACCCAAGGGATAAATTTTATAAACCTAAGGGATCAACAAACCCAATGGATAAATATTAAAAATACAGGGAATTAATAAACCCTAGGAATTAGACGAATGGAAACTGTCTGACCTACGGTTTTGGTTCACATCTTGTGCACTGTTACCAACTATGGCTGGGGGCAGTGACCTGTTCTTCGAACTGCGGCAATAGGGGCTTGCCCTGGCCCAACGGATGGGGTGACCAGGGGCCTTTGGGGCCCCTTCTTGCAAACAGATAATGATGGATAGAGGTAAGGGCCCATTGGAAGGAGTGTAGATCATGGGCTCAGACACTGCAGGAAAAATGAGCTCAACAAAAAGACAAAGAAGGACAACAACACTAAGGAAACCCAGCAACAAAACCAGAAAAGCAACATCAAAATACTGGAAGGGAACGACAAAATTGATTCCACTCAAGAGGAGGAACCCTAAGGTGAGCAAAAAAGACCAAAGAAGCTGAGGCAACTGAAACCTCCATCTTGAATGGCTGCGATCCAGAAAGATCGGCCAAGGAAGACAAACAATAGAAGGACCAAAGGCGGTGTAAGTTAAAAACTACAGAAAGCCTAAGGGTTGTCATCACGGACCTAGAACTACAAGCCTACAGGGATCATATGGCTATTCATGCAGTGATCTACAAGTTTATGGGCTTTAGGCCCATAGAAAAAGCCTTATGCCAATGGATCAAAGAAACTTGGAAGACGAAAGGAGATATGAGACTCCACCTGGAGGCCAAAGGTTTTTTCACAATTTTCTTTGCTAACCTTGAAGATAGAGACTACATCTTTGATGGAGGTCCTTATTTCTACGCCTCTGCAGGCCTCTGCATCAGACCATGGAAGCCAAACTTTGCACCAGAACAGGAAACATTCACGCATGTTACTGTTTGGATTTGCCTGTTTTCCCTCCCGATAGACTACTAGAGATTGGCGGTGCTGGAACAAATCGGCAAAAAACTGGGCACCTTCATTCAAGCTTCTGAAGCGACTGTTCAAAAAAGGTACGGTTCTTGCGCTCGAATCTGTGTTGAAATGGACGTTTCAAGTGCTCTTCATGAAGGTCTATGGTTGGAATACAGAGATGAAGTCTTCTTCCAATCCATAGACTACGAATAAATACCTTTCAAGTGTAGGAAATGCGATGAACATGGCCATTTGTTCTGGGAATGTCTCCTGCACAAGCCCATAGAGAAGGCTAAGGACAACACAAGTAAGAATCAGGATGGATTTTTCTGACCCACGGGCAGACACAGGGCCAACAGAAGGAACCAACCGAAGACAGGAAACCCCAACAAAAGGTTCGGGAATTCTTTTGAAGTGCTTGGAGAGGAAACTGTTGCTGATGAGAATACCCAAACATTAGCCTCTGGGTAGGAAATCTAGGAAAAAACTGATCAGAACACTCAGTTACAGATTCCAACCTCGATCGATGACCTTATCCTATATCCTAGCTTGGGAAAATATGCAGAAGGCGATGAGGAAATGACATTAAGTGAAATAGGCACAGAGGATCTTGACCTAAGTGACATTCTTGAAAAAAAAGGAATGGATCTTAACACCATAGTTGAGCAATGGAAAAAAAAAGAGTAGATCACATCCAAGAGGAAGAGATCGATAGAGTCAACTTCCTCTTCCTATCAAGGCAGGATGCACCCTTGAGAGGGCAGAAAAGGAATCTAGGTGCGACAAAGGGACTGGGTATAAAGGCATAGAACCTACACCACACGCATTCTAGCACAAAACACAAGAAGAGAAGAGGCAAAAGAACCAACAATGAAGCACTCCATGAGCTTGGCCAAATGCTCATCAACTCCAGCAAAATGAAAGCACTTGAGGCTTTCACGTTCTCCTCTTAATACCTGTTTAAATATGAAGATACTCTCATGGAGTACAAGAGGGATAAACAGGGAAAAAAAACACAGACTACTAAGAAAGAAAGTCACAAAGGAAAATCCGGACATTGTTTTCCTACATGAAACCAAATGTTCCAGAATAAAGTTGGAAGTAATACATAGAATCCTGGGAAAGAGAATGGAGCGCATGGAGGTTGAGGTTAATGGTATGGAAGGAGGCTTAGCCATCTTCTGGAATTCCCAATCCATGCACCTCCTGAACGCTGAGGCTTCCAGATCTTTTATCTCCCTTGAAATGCAGATCCTGAGAGAGGCTGGCACTTATTTTCTCATTGATGTATACAGCCCCCAAAGGCTGGAAGATAAGCTAAAGCTGCTGGAAAATCTATCTAGGCTGCAACAAAGAAACCCTAATGCTAAGGCCATCTATGGAGGTGATTTTAACATGATTACGTCTCTGGGGGAAAAGAAGGGAGGGATATTAACCCTAAACAGAGATGCAGAGGCCTTCATGTCCTTCATTAGAACTGCTAACCTGGTGGACATCTTACCCAAAAATGGCTCATTCACCTGGACCAATAAAAGAGGAGGCGACAGGCATATCGCATCTAGGCTTGATCATTTTCTGATCTCTGACACCATTCTCCTGGAGGGAGTCATGGTGGAATCGGATATCATTCCATTTGGAGGATCAGATCATTAGCCCATCTCTCTGAATGTGACCATCCTTGGTACACCTAAAAATAGACCTTTTCGCTTTGATAAATTCTGGCTCAGTCATCCAGAATTCACCACCAACATCAAAATTTGGCGGAACGAACACTTAGAAGCCAGAGGAACCAAAATGTTTAAGCTCCAAGCTAGATTGAAGCACCTAAAGGCTAGGTTACAAACTTGGAACCAAGAGGTCTTTGGCAATATTTTTTAGGATAAACAGGCCCTGGAGGATCAGATGGCACTGATACACAACAACTGGATTAAGGGGGACATCTCCCAGGAATCCATTAACATAAAACATGACCTCATGCAGAAGTAGAATGAGTGATTTCACCAGGAAGAAATACTCCGGAGGCAAAAGTCTCGCATACAATGGTTGAGAGAAGGGGAGAAAAACACAAAATTTTTGCATCGATCAGCCATGGATTATAGATGCAATAACAAGATAACCAAGATTAAGGATGAGTAGGGTACACCCTTCCAGTCCCATCAAGAGGTTTCCTCCATCCTCGGGAACCACTTTAGTCTTATTGCTACAGAACCAGGCATTGACAAACGGGAGGCTATCAATGAATTCATCACTTCTATTCCCAAGCTAATAACATAAGAGCAGATTAAATCCTTGGACCGCCCGGTTACCCTTCTGAAGGTGGAAGAGGCAGTCAAATACATGGCCAATGGAAAGGCTCCGGGACCTGATGGCTTCACCATTGACTTCTTCAAAGCTTGCTGGGATCTAGTGAAGCAGTATGTTTGGGTGGTGGTCGAGGATTCGAGGAGCTCCTCCTCCATATTCAAATCCCTTAATTCCACTTTTATTTCCCTCATCACCAAGGAAGAGGATTCTTGCACTCCCTCTAAATTTTGACCTATTGCTCTATGCAATGTGCTGTACAAGATCATCTCCAAAGTTATGGCCAATAGATTAAAGCCTATTCTTCCCTTGGTCATCTCAGAAGAGCAGTCGGGTTATGTGGAAGGCAGGAAGATTATGGACAATGTCCTATTGGCATAGGAAATGATCCACACCCTTCAGTCTCAGAAAAAGGCAGGAATGATCATACAACTGGAGCTCTCAAAAGCTTAGGATAAGGTCAGCTGGAGTTATCTTAAGGCTATGTTGGAAGCTTTTGGTTTTGGCCAATGTTGGATAAGATGGATTTTAGCCATGGTCAGATCTCCCAGTTTCTCAATCGTAGTCAATGGAGCCCCTTCTGACCCCTTTTTCCCTTCTAGGGGCATTCAGCAAGGGGATCCCATACCACCTTTCTTTTTTTTTATTTTAATGGAAGGCCTGAGTCGCATCATTAAAACGACTAAGGATAGGAATCTCATCAAGGGTCTCCAACCCCTGATTGACTCTCCTATAACCACTCACCAAAAATTCGTAGATGACACCATGTTTCACAACACCCCTTCAGTTAAGGAAGCCCAAGGTTTTAAAGCAATTTTGAACCTGTTCAACCAGGCTTTAGGTATGGATCTTAACCTGGATAAATCCTCTATCTTTTTCTTCAACACACACTTAGTGGTCCAAAGACACCTCACTGATATTATTGGCTTCAAAAGACGCAACCTTCCTTCTAAGTATCTAGGCATTCCTCTCACTGGTAAGCCTTGGCAGAAACTCCACTAGGAAAATTTTCTCTCCTGGATGGAGGATAGGGGCAACTATCGGACTGACAGAGTCTTGAACTTTGCAGGAAGATTGGTTATGACTAACGTTGTTCTTCAGGCCATTCCTCAGTATATTCTCTCTATTCTCCTCGCTCCAAAATGGGTGCTCCAGAAAATCAGGAGCATTCAAAGAGATTTCCTATGGTCGGGTAAAGCGGACAAACCCAAATGGGCTCTGCTAGCCTGGGATAAGTTATGTAAACCCAAAAACCTGGGGGGTTTGGGGCTGTAAGACTTGGACACGGCCAACAAAGCTTCTGGAGCCAAGTTTTGGTGGTGCAGGCTCAAGGAACCCCATACACCTTGGGAAAAATTATGGAAGGCCAAATATGTAGAGAATTGGAAGACTGAGGAGCTGATAAGAATGGTCGATGCCCCCGTAGGGTCCCCTATTTTGAATTTGGCCAAGGCTAACAGAAACCTCATTCAAAACCACTACTTTTGGGAACTTCGAAATGCCACCAATGCGCTATTCTGGGAGGATGCTTGGCAACGGTTACCTAAACTAGAAAGCCCTAATTATCTCCCTCTGCAGAGATGGTTTCAGGCAACTGGAAAGATAAAAGTCCATCATTATTGGTCTGAAAATAATGAGAACTAGCACTGGAGGTAGTGGAACTTAGATCCTCCCCCCCTGGAGGATGACATGAATGATCTCCTCCATACCCTAAACTCTACTCTAGATAAGAGAATTATCCAGTCCACTCAGGAGAAGGACTAACTTAGATGGGGCAAACTCGACAGAGGTAACTTCAACCTCAAGGAGGCCAGAATATAGATCGAGCACAGGGACATTGAATACAAAGAGGATTGGTACTCCAATTTCTGGGACAACACCTTATGGCCAAAAGTAAAGTCCTTTCTTTGGCTGCTCATGCATCGCAAAATCCTTACCTAGGAGAATCTGGTGAAAATGGGATTTATTGGCCCATCCTGATGCCCCCTTTGTGAAAAGGATGAGGAAACTATGAACCATCTTCTTAATGACTATGTTTGGACCAATGACCTTTGGGAGTGGCTGAAGGATATATTCAAACAAACAGGCAAAACAAGGGATTCCATTCAAGAATGCATTGCGAATTGGTGCACAAATTATTCTAGTTGTAATATGGTTAAAACCCTTTGGAGGTTGTCCCTCGGTTTTATAATCTGGTCTACTTGGAAAGAGAGGAAGAGACACATTTTTCAAAAAGAAACCAGGCAGCTTGACACCATCAAAACTACCATCATGAAAAGTTTAAAAGAGACTTGCCTTACCAATTGAAAAGTTGAGCAGGCCAATTTGCTCTCCCCTAATGATTTGTGCATTCTGCTGGTGTTTGGCATGACTAGTCTGTCGGGTCACAGTGCACAAGTGAACCACCCTAGGTCTTCCCCCTCTCCTTCGACTTGGCTGCCCCCCATCCCGGGTTTTTTCAAATTGAAAATTTACGAAGCCTCTCGGGGTAACCCTAGTCCTGCAGGGCTAGGCAGTGTTCTCCGAAATGACAGAGGGGAAATCCTTCATATTTTTAGTAGGGCGCTTGGGGAGGCTACCAACAATGAGGCAGAATTCGCTGCCCTAGAATAGGGGCTGTGAATCCTCATCCGTCTGGGTAAAGTTTCTATAATTGTAGAAGGAGATTCCCTCTTGGCCATCACTGTGATCAGGAAAATTCAAAATTGAATGTGGCCAGGGAAAGCTACTAAGCATTGGAGATTGGCCATGGTCACAGAGCTCATTGCGGAACATCTCTCCTCCCTTAGCAGTATTATTCTACAGGAAGTTAGGCAGAAGGATCATGCTTTACCTAACAGCCTTGCCAACCACGTTGTCGATCATTCGAGTGAGATCATTGACACATGTTGGCAAGACGTCACAAATGAATATCTTAGGAATCAGTGCAATCTAATCTCGCGGCATGACCTTATAGGAGACTCGAGAGAGGAGGATAGCCTGTAGGTTATGGATCATCAGTAGCTAATGCAGATTAACTGTATTCTTAATCACAAACGATGGCACCACTGGGGATCGTCCTATGGGGTGCTTTGGAAAAGGTGGCATATAATCCAAAAGGATGACGACAGACTCAACCGATACATGTGGCGGCATGTGTGGCATCCTCAAGCATGCGAAGGGACTGGCATCAAGAAGTGGATTAATGCTCATGAAACTAGCATCAATACCATGATAAGACAATAGGCTGCCAACAATGATGATAATACGTGGATTATGGTTGGAATTGCCACCCCCCACAATGCAACTGAAGTTATAAATCCTATCACGAACTGGTCAAACCTCATCTATTTCAAAACTTCTGCTTTCCTCTGCATTGTGTTTGTGTTTTGTTTTCTTGTCCGTTGGTTTCACAGTATCTGTCGCTGCATCCTCTCCATGGCTGAGCATAATCTTTGCAGTGCTAAATCAACCAGAGAGCTCAAGTGAGCGAAGGAGGGCTACGAAGCTTTGGTCTCAAAGAAATTCAAGCAAACTATTGATTTGCTTCAAGATGAATTTAACCAAGCCAAGGAAGCTTTGGATAGCCGCACTATGAGCGAGGAGGTAGAATGGATTGCTGACCCTGGGACTCCATCTACCAGGGCAACCCAGTTTCTGCATACTTAGACGGTTGCATGGCAGATGAAGACCATGTTAGCCAAGGCTATCAGTATGCATGGGGCAGTAGTCAAAGACACGTTTTCAGCCACCTCCCTAACCTTGGCCAAGAATTTTGTGCGCCTTGAAAAGTTGGAGGTTTCCCTGAACTCCCTCACGGAACAATTGAAGATGTACTCGAAGCGGTTGGAAGGTTCCATCCAGATGTTTGAGCTTTACCTGCACCATGTTCTGAATGTGTCGATTGAGATTCCGGAGGATGATTCCCACACTACAATCATCTGTTGCCACAAGCCTCACCTTATTCCCAAAGGAGCTGGGGAATCTAGTCCCAGTGCTGCTGGTGATTTGGGAGCCCCCAATCCGGTTCTATAATTCCTCTATGTCTCATTTCCTTTCTGCTTATATTTATATCGTGTCTCTTCTGATATATTTGTCAATGAAGTATAATAGAGGGTTCTGTAAGGTAGATGGCAGTTTTTATTTTCTCAGGATTACTATGCTGTTAAGCAACCCTGTGTGGTTGGCCGACTCTTAGTCTTTTTTGTTCAGTCCGTCTACTATAGAAGATAGTTTTTATGATAGCCCTCTGCGATGTAAGCATGACCTTTTGTTTGGTTGGCCTAATCACTCTCAATTTCATTTGGAACTGGCAGGCCATTTTGTAACCATATGTATTATCATTTTTTCTTTGGTTTAATATATTTCAGCCAACTTACACAAAAAAAAAACCCTAAGAATTAACATTTAAACTAAAAGGATTGAATAAAATAAATAGTTTAGATTTTAATGATTTTCTTAAATTAATTTTATAGATATCACTCCGTTCCATTGGGTTGAAATTATAAACCCAAAAGAATTAATGGAATTCACTACATATACCAAAAAATCCTATGGATTAATACTAAAAACCGAAGGGATTATAAACCTAAGGGAATAATATTAAACCCTAGAAATATGAACCCTTAGATTAATAAACCCAAGGGATAAAAATTATAATTCTAAGGTATATAAACCGTAAGATAAATATTATAAAACCTAAAATAATCATTGTTCACCATGGTTGACCATGGTTGATTTCCATATTGAGACAATCATTGTCACAATGCGACATTGGACCATGGATCACCATGATTAAGTATCATATCAAGACAATATTTTTCATAATGCGACATTGGACCATGATTAACCATGCTTGATTTTCATATTAAGACAATCATTGTCACAATGCGATATTTGACCTTGCTTAACCATAGTTGGCCATGAATGGATATGATTGACCAAGGTTGACCATGATTGGTATTAAAAACCTAATGGAATAATAAGCCCATGGGAATGGTATTGTAAACCCAAGGGAATAATATTAAAAACCCAAGGTATATATACCCTAATATAAATATTATAAACACTAAAATAAAAATGCTTGACCATGGTTGAATTCTATATTCAGACAATCCTTGTCACAATGCGACGTTGGACCATGCTTGAGCATGCTTAACCATGGCTTATTTTCACATCAAAAAAATATTTACAACAATGTGGCCTTCAATCATGGTTGGCAATGGTTGACTAAGGCCGATGATGATTGATAATGGTTTACCATGATTATCATATTGATAAAATCTTTGTCATAATGTGATGTTGAACTATGGTTGCGACAATGAATGGTTTTCATATTGAGAGAATATTTTTCATAATGCGACATTAGAACATTGTTTACCATGGTTTATTTTCATATTGAGACAATCATTTTCATAATGCGACATTCCCCAACATTTTATTGCGACCAAAAGACTTGTGTTGTAAACACATCCATTGCAAAGACCTTAAAAAACATATCTCTTACATCTCCACATATATTAATGAGTAACATAGGTTCCCCTTTGCCATGCATGAGTATGATATTCATTACACTAATTAGCTCCAAACTCTCATTACATATATTATTTGGCAATCTATGGAGAAATAACAGTTGATCGAGGTTCAACTCTCACTCTGGAACTCAATATCCTTGACGAGGAACCTCATGGTGTTGTTTTCACCTGCAATTCACATTGCGTACTATTCTAAGTCCATGTCTAATTCATCTCATTATATTAAAAATATTTATGTTATTATATCATACAAATTTTTAGGTTGCACTGATTTATGTAAATTATTAGCTGATATTCTAGGTCCATTTCTAATTCATAACATTATATTAAAAACATGTATGTTATTATATTATACATTTTGGGTTGCATTGATTTATGTAGTTTACTAGGTGAGATATCCATAAAAAGGGAAAAACTCTCAAAACAAAGGTTGGCAGGGTTTCCAACATGAATTTTAGTCCTCATGAGAGGAAGGAATGAGTTGGAAATGGCTGAGATATGTTACAATCACAATTGAGTGTGTTAAACAAAATAAAATATCTCCTATATAGAAATCTTTGACATGTAGGATAATGTTGAAGATATATTTAATAAGAACTCAACTCGAAGAGCCCCAACGGTTAGCTCAATTGGTTAAGTCCCCATTGTTAATTACTTTTCTTGTTGGGAGGTCACAAGGTTAAATCTCCTTGTTAATTACTTTTCCTGTTGGGAGGTCACAATAAAGTTTAATATTATCTCATAATCACTTGTAATAGTTAATTGAGTGTGATAAACTCATTTATCTCATGAATTTCTAGTTGAGGGTGGTTGGTGAGGCATGCAGAGTGATTCTATTATTTATGGAGTTTGAATTGCAGTTAGTGCATTAGTTTAAGGCATGAGAAATCAGTTAACTCAATTCATTGAGTTAAAATCAGTTGAAATACTTGTAACTATTTGTTGTGTTAGTGAGAGATAAAGTGAATTAAATTAGATTTAATTCACATGTAGTGATATGTTAGGGTGCTATAATAATAGGGATCATAATTTTTAATTGGATATTTTTAATATTGTAATATTGTACATACCCTTTCTTTCTACAAATGTTTTCCCATATTAAAAAATGAAAAGAGTGTATGTCCTAAAAGAAAAATCAAAGGACCAAAAGAAAGAAGAATAAAAAAGGATTAAAATATGAACCCCACAAAAAGAAACAAAAATAGATCCTGAAAGTGGTGCACATTCAAATGCCACTACTCTTATTTTGGTTTACTTTTGCAAATAAAATTGTGTGCAGCTTGTCCAGAAATGCCAAAATTCATGATGATCAAATAGTTTAATTTTGATTCATTCATGTTTTTAAATTTCATGTCATGTTAGTTAGTGAATAAAGATTTGGCCAAACCAATTAATCTTGGTAGATTAGTAGTTAGGTAGAGAATAAAAATGATCTCATCAGCTTAATCTGAGCCATTGTAAGTTATAAGGTTAGAATTAGGTTATTTTTCTTATTAAAAGAAAATAAAAGGGTCAGCAAGCTCAAATGAACTAAATAAAGGAAATAAAAATGTTAGGATAAATAAGGGTAGGTAGATTACGTTCACAAGTAATGGAAAGCATCAAATGGTTCATATCATATCACTAATGTCCTTCATTTCCCCTTGTAAAATCCCTTTCCCTTTTCACAATATCCCTTTCCCTTTATTCTAACCCTTTCCCTTCCTAAAACCTCTTTCCCTAGTCAAAAACTCATTTTCCTTTGGAAAAATCACCTCCCCTTTAGTTATTCCCCTTTTCCATTAAAAACATGTAAAACCCACTTTGAAAAGTTTAAAAGTGCTTAATATAATTGGCAGACCCTATTGAAAAAACACCCCCAATATCATTTTAAGCCTACGCCTAGTATATTTCTAACATCCCTCTATCATATTTCCCCGACCCCTTCATGTTAATTTAACCTATAGTATTATCTCGGTCACATTTATACTCAATAAACCCTATTGACTATATTTCCAAAAGTATATATTACATTAAATCCCGCTTTAATATATCCCTAACCCAGTTTAGATTAAAAACATGATCCCTTTTATATTCATCCAATCCCATAATTTCATATATTTACCAACCCCCTTAGCATATTAACTCCTTTACATATATTAAACCACCCACTTTCATTTAGCCCCTCCATATAATATATATTATATTAAATTCCGTATTAATTTAAATCTCTGTTTTAATATATTAACCCTACTTTATATTAAACCATTTGCATATACTTTTTCCTGACCCCACTTCATTTGAAAAACCCACCAGTTTGTCGACCTTCTGATCTCCATTACCAAATTGGACAACTCCCACATCCTTTCACACTCTCCGCTATCCGATGATTAAAGTCAAGAAGGGGTGCGAAATGGGTGGTTTCACACCCCTGCCTCCCTACGACGCAACAGTCCCATGCTTTATCACACCCCTCAAGCATAAACCACCAAACCGCTCCTGCACTATGAGATAACCCACCTTACCACATTTTTGTCACACAATGAAACCACCACTGTTTCAATCCAATCCCGCATCATGATATTTACTGCTTCCAGTTGAAAGAGATAAAACCCCGCTTTACCATTACTCATCTATTCTCGGTTGAAATTGCGAGAAGACCAACAAACATTTACCGGCTAAGTAAAAATGCCATTTCCAACCAAAATTGAACTTCTGCAGTCCAGAATTCTTTCCACAAACCTCCTTGTTCACTGAATTCACTGCTCGCATCCCTACAGACCTATGTTTTCATTAGCTATTGTTTTATTTTGCAGGTATTTAGCAAGCCCAAAAGATTCGAAAAATAGTTTTGATACTAGTTCCAAAGCTTGTTTGATCTAGACTCACAGGAAATGTATTCAAAAAATTTATTCAGCAGAATATTATGTGTAGGAATACAACTGAGAAAGATCATTGAAATAGAGACAATAATGGTTACCAAGGATAAAAAAATCTACACCAGCAACAATGCTTTCCAGGAAAAATTATTTATTATGCGTAATGTTAAACATGTCTTTTAGTAAAGTCTATTTTTACTAAAAACACAGAACACAAGAAAGGCAGTGTGATTTACTACAAATGAAAGTAGCCAGATAAAAAAAAAAAAAGTAAAAATAAAAGAATGTAAAAGAGAAATCAGGTTAAAGAGTAAACAGATGAAAGACAGAGGAAGAAGAAAGTGTGAAAGACAAGCCAGCATGAAAAAGACAAACAAATAAATCAAATAAAATAGGGACATCTTTCAGTTAGTTAGAAAGGTGTCACTACCTTTTTGCTTCCAGATATTTTATTTCCTAGAATAAATCCTAATCAGTTGATAGGATATTTTGTATTAACTTTTGTATAAATACTTCATCCATTTGAAGTATTAAGGGTGGATTCCTAAACATTTCTATAGTTGTAACTGATCTAAATACCCGAGGGTCTATTGTACCATTTTAAAGTTGACAGACAGGAAAAAAATAAAGGAATTTCGTTACAAGATTTATGTGTTGAGCCACTTCAGTGAAGCATACTTTAATTGTTCATGTTATTTTCTTAAGTATAAATTACACTGCTTCCAAATTTAAATGTTATAACAAGAATATTATTGCAAAATTTGTTTAAGTACACTCTATTCTGAACTATTTTTCATTTTAATTTTTTCTTCTAATATTTGGATCTGAGAATCCTTATTTGCTTTCCTATCTCGATTCACCCCTTTCACCTTCCTTCATGTTACTTTAAGGAATTCTTAATTGCTCCTTGATCCCTATTGAAAATCACTTCACCACTCAGCCTTAAAGATATAATATTTCTCAGCTACCTTTCCCTATAACACTGCTCTAATCACTTGTTTCTATCATGTTTTCTTGATGCATTGACTCCACAACCCAATAAAAAAATAGAAAAGCACCTATCTATCTAAATTAGTAATTCCACCAGCAAATCAAAATCAAACAAAACCAATTATGTACTTATTAACTAGCCTAAACTCAGTTAAAACAATGAAGTCAAATCATTAAAGAGAGAACCCTCTCTGAGCATTAGGAAGGCTATATCCTAATCTCAAAAGTATGTTTGTGGTTACCTCAGTGATTTCTTTCTTTATCCTTGAGAAATTACAGATTGATAGCATGATCTACCATGCAACTAATGATTTACTATTAATAGTTGCATGCATGTCAGTTCCAGTGGAGACCCAATTGAGACAAAGTTTAAAGGGATGTTAACTATTAGCTGTATCATTAGTAGGTTGCTTACATGTAGCAAGACATCAATTGGATTTCCCATGAGAATCGTGCAGTTTTGGAAGGCTAAAATTCCTAAAGAATAGGGATTGCATTCCACATGAATTGCGCAAGGCAAGCAGGCTGATTAGAGGTAGGAAATTGGCTAAGTGTTGGTCAATTTTGTCTGGATCAGTGTGAGATAGTTGTGAGAGGGTAGGAGACTCTTGTGAGAAGAGTGCATTGTAATCGTTTCATGATTCCATGGGGAATATACAATATAATATAGAGGGGTTTTGAGCAGCAATATTTCCCCGGGAAAATATATGTGTTGTGGTTTGATTTGCTTCCTTCTTTACTTGTGGTGATTGGCGACCGTGTTTATTTTCTGCAATTGATTTATAGAAGGCTTCAGTATCTTGATTTAGTTGAGCGCATGATCATATTGAATCCATTGATGTACATATGGTTTGTATAATTTCTACATGGTATTGGACCGCAGGAAATCTCTATAGTGGAGAAGAAATTGAGTTTGTGACTGAAGAGCATTCAAATTTTCAAAAGTATTCTTGGTGTGACAAGTGAATCAGGATCAATTTGGATTTCAATGGCTTCATATTGGAGTATGGACTCGAGGACGACTCAAAATATATAGAGTGGAAAGGCAGGATGGAGGCAGTACTGGAGGACAATTGGCTGAAATAATTCATTGATAATTACATTCCCAAACCAGCTATAGCAGATGCCATAAATATTGATGCTTGGAAAAAGAAGGTTGCAAAGGAGAGGAGGATCTTATTGGAGGGAGTACGAGACCATATTGTCTCAAGTATCCATGGCAAAAAAACTCCATATGCAACGTGGAAGGATTTGACAGATCTGTATCATAGCAGCATTAATCATAGAAAATTGGCACTGAAGGAAAAGCTCACGAAAATCAAAATGGAGAAAGGCGACACTATTCCAAAATGTTTAACAAATTTTGTCCAATGTCGGGATGAGCTTGGGAGGGTTAGAATTACTATTGCAGATGATGAATTCGTGAGCCTAGCTCTTCTAGGCCTTCCCAAGAGTTGGTCAGATTTGGTGCAAGGAGAATTCAGGTGAAATACTAGGGATGGATCTTCATCTAAGACAGATGATGAAGAAAATTGCACTTTGGTTGCTAAGGAAAAGAAAGGGAAAGGAAATAAATCCTATTCCAAATCTGAGTCTGACAAAGAATGAAATAAGCGCGACATGTTGAGAGTGAAGTGTTTTCACTGTCATGAGCATGCACATTATGCCACTAATTTTCCAAAAAAGAAGAAGAACAAGAAGGCTTTAGGATCTGAAGCTGGTAAGGTTTTGGCCTTGCAATTTGAGTTGGGCTTCTCACTCATTGCATTCATGGTGTCAAGTACAATGGCATTAGTGTGGTACTTGGATAGTGGTGCATATTTCCACATGGCAGGAGACAAAGAAGTTTTTAGTAGCTTGGAGGAGAAGGAGCTTCAGATTCATATCGAAATGGGTGACGATGGAAGGTATAACGCTACCAGGATCGGTACAGTTACTTTCGAGAGATAGTCACGTAAAACATTCTTATTAAAAGATGTAATGCATGAACCAGGCTCGAAAAATAAATTAGTTTCAGTTGCAATGTTGGAGCATAGAGACTATGATGTCATTGTCAGTGAAGGGAAATATTTCCTTCGAAACAAAACCACAGGACAGGCCAAAAAGATTTGGATTCGTGTGAAGAATCTCTATAAACTTGATGTAGATGGCTGCATAGAATTGATGGGTAAGGCAGACAAAGAGGTGAGCCGGGATGAGGGTGAGTTATGGCAAATGATATTGGTCCATCTACACCACGGAGCGTTGAAGGTCATGCAGCAGATTTCTACATGTTTTCCCAAGGGTACTCTTGCACAGATAGACACATGCAAGGGATGTACTATGGGGAAGTATGTAAAGGCCACTTTTCATGAGAAGGAGAACCGAGCTTCAAAAATCATTGAGAGATTTCACTCCAATGTGTGTGGATAATTCTCTACTACTTCGACATCAAATCACATGTACGATGTGATCTTTGTTGATGATTTTTATAGAAAGTGTTGGATCTACTTCATGTAGAAGAAATATCAGATGTTCTCAAAATTTTGTGAGTTCATAGCACTAGTGGAGAAAGACATGGGGAAGCATGTGAAGAATTTTAGCAGCAAAAATTGTGGTGAGTACATCTCAAATGATTTCAAGAACTTCTGTAGCAAATAAGGAATTCAGAGAGAGTTGATTGCGCCTCATAACCCACAACAGAATGGGGTCACAAAAATAAAGAATGGAACAATTGTGGGTGCAACATGTACGATGTTGTATGATCAAGGCATATCATTGCATCTATGCGCAAAGTCATTCAACACAATAGTATTTGTGAAAAACCGTAGTCCTCATTGGATACCTAGCATGAGTACACCAGTGGAGGATTTTTTTGGTAAGAAACTTGATGTTTCATATTTTAAAATTTTTGGCTTATCTGTCTACTTCCATGTGACCAAAGATTCCAGGAAGCTTGAACCAAAATCTAATATTGGGATATTTTTTGGGTACAATGATACTCCCCACAACTATTAGATGTATTTTCCAAACAACAAGATGACTGTTGTGAGACGGGATATAAAATTTGACGAGGAGAAAGCCATGTGATTTTCCCTTGAGAGGGAGCTGGATTTGCATGCAGATGAGGAACTCTTGGTTCCAAAGAATGGACCTAAATATGTGGAGTAGCCACATCCATAGGATGATGGAATGGCATAAAACACTTATGGAGATCCATCCACCAGACTTTGTAGAAAGCGTACCACGGAAGCTGATAGATTGAGACTTGATGTGGCAGAGCATGCAGGAGCACCTACTTCACTACGCAGACATAGACAATCTCTAGAAAGTTTTACTAGATACATAGTTCTTATGAGAAAGTGTATTGTGACATAACCATCTTCCTTTGATGAAGCAATACAAGAACCAATTTGGGAGGATGCTATGGTTGAGGAGTAAGACTTCATCGCCACGAACAGTGCATGGGAAGTTGTCCCAAGACCGGTCAGAAAATTAGTGGTTGGATCTATATGGATCTATAAGGTGAAGCAGACGGCATATGGGAGTTTGGAGAAGTACAAGGCTAGATTTGTAGCCTTGGGATTCTCACAAGTTGAGGGAATTGGCTATGAGGAGACTTTCGCACCAGTTGTGAGGTACTCATCGATTAGATCTATCCTTTCACTCTCAGTGTAGATGGGGTTGTAGATACATTAGATGGATGTGAATGTTGTGTTTCTCAATGGAGTTATTGAGGAAGAAGTGTACATAGAGTAGCTATAAGGTTTTGATATCTTTGACAGTGAGTCGCATGTGTGTAGAATCAAGAGAGCATTGTATGGGCTAAAGTAAGCACACCGTGCTTGGTACACTAGGATTGACAGTTATTTCACCGAGTTGGGCTTCACCAAAAGTGAAGCGGATGTGAACCTTTACCAGATTGTGGTTGATTGTAGGCTCTTTATTACCATACTTTATGTTGATGATCTAATTTTGACATGTGATGAGTAGCTGATAACTTCTTGCAAGGAGGATCTTGCCAAGGAGTTTGAAATGAAGGACATGGGACTCCTTCACTATTCCCTTAGTTTAGAAATATGGCAACGATATAGTGAGCTATTTGTGTTAGTGTGGATTCTAATTGCAAGTGTACGGAAAAAACTCACTTTAGCTGTGAATAAAAAATAACCCTAAAATCAAATGTGGTTGTCAATTTCCTTAGATCTGTAGTAGGTCATCAGAATAAATGCTACAAAAATCCATATCTATGTAGTTAAAAACATTAAACAACAAAAATAAACAAGAGTTTCTCCATACATCCAATATATAAGACAAGAATTTATAAAGAATTTATTTGTATTATGACACCAGGGAGCGAACACAGAAATATGTTACTAGTCCCCCTTAATGGGATGGGTTTTTAATTGTCCTCAACACTTCAAATCCAAGATCTCTCTCTCTTCATGGCACATAAAACCTACACAAAAATAGAACTCAAAGCCAACTCACAAGCAAAAGTAGAAAAAATATGACAATGATGGAAGATCAAATTCATACCAAAATTATAGATCAAAAGGTGATGAAAACGTGAAAAAAGGTAGTGAATGAATGGAAAACCGTTTTATTATAACAAAATATTGAGTTAGTCTAGATATTGGTGCATAATTAAAATATTATTGACCAAATCTAGATCCAACTTGGAATATTTTATTATTGTTGGTGGATGGAAAAGGAATTTAGAATTGGTTAAATTCCATTATTTAGAAATAATAAATAAATAAATGATTTATTTATTGTTTCAAGGATGAGGTTAAGGAATAATTAAATAAATAATGATTTATTCAATTATTTATAAATTATTTAGTCAAATTTAACAAGGAATATTATTAAATAATTATTTAAATGATTATTCCTAGAGAATAATAAGATAAATAATGATTTATCTAATTAATTCTTATGTTCTGGGTTAAATATGACCAGGAATATTAATTAAACAGTGGTTTAGTTAATCATCCTCAAACAAAAATAAAACAAATAAGGCTTTATTTAATTATTCCTCATGGGGTTTCCTGTTTAGACCAAAAATAATTTAATAAACTATGGGTTATTAAATTATTTCTCATAGTGAAAGAAATTTTACTATGGTAAAATTGGTCTTACATGGTGTACTTTAGTCCATCTAATAGTAACACGTTAGATGACAAAAATTTGGTGTAACAGGTTTACCCCCAACATGCGAGCGAGAGGAGCTAATTGTATGACCGATGTAAGTTGTAAGAACAAAATTGCTAGACACCGAACTGGAGTCATAGAAAGAGACATATAAGATTGACTGAAGTGAGAGAGGACAAGAACCCGAGGCAGCAATAATTACAGGTGTGACAAGTCTCTTTTATGAGTGATTACCTGTTCTGAATGAGGTGAGGGAGGCATAGCTATGCCTGCCGAGATGACAAAGTGGGAAGAATAATGGCGTGCCCAGCAAACATGGGACTGAGCTATATATTCCATGCTAGCGTAAAAATGGGCTAGATAAAAAACATAATGAACCTCACACACATATTGTGCCTGGGACAACATTCGAGACTTATACAATAATATCTGAGTAAATGAGATATAATAACAACCAAAGAGGCCCTATAAAACAGGAAAGGGCTCTGAAAATCTGAATGATACATGCAAACTAAAAAAGGTGCTGCAATCGGCTGGGGTCGGAACCATCAAAGCTACAGTGCTACATCCAAGGATGTAGTAAAGAAGGCATCTAGGTATGTGGGGGGCTACCTAAAGGGCCACCACCTCATGAGGTTTGAAACATCTCACACACACCCGGGAATCACTGGTACAATCTATTGCATCGCTGAACTATCAAGTATACAAATCCCAATCATGTCATAAGGAGCTGGAACTGAGAAAAAATCAATTCAAAGGGTAATAAGGGGTCCCTATGCTTGATCTGAGGTACCCAAGAAGAGTGGAAAATAGAACCAAGGTATGTCGCCCTCTAGACCTGTCTTCTGGAAAGAATAAGCAGATATCGACAGAAGGAGGTTTGCCATAGTTGAGGAAATAAGGAATCCTGAACTAAGGCATGAGGGATAATAGTAGAGCGACTGATAGACTGACACCAGAGATGATGGCGGAATGGGGGGTACTAAGTAGTGAGCTGTCGACTTCCATTTTTAGAGCATAAAGGTCATGGATGACCTGAAAACTACTGGCTCGACTCCAGAGGGGAGAGGGGACAGTATGACTGGAGGCCAAAATATGTGACACGAGAGAGGTACAAAGTAATGAAGGATGTAATACTGTGACAGGAGAGAAAAGGAACTCGGGACCGACTCCATGGATGTGATCATGACTAAACTTGGATGCTCTAAACAAAGGCGATTCAATTATGCTGCCACACAGAATAGGCTCGGTGGGGACCATAAAAAAATGAGTAAAATATGGTTACTCATGATGAAAATCAACGCGAGCATCAATAAGTATTAAGGAAAAGTGGTGCCCCAAGTACAAGTGTCACAAGTGAAGAAATTCAATTTTGACAAGTAGCAAAGTGACCCTTCTTGGAAAAAAAGGCTTCCGAGTGAAGTATCAAATCACCAAAAACGAAAGGATACCCATTTGAGTGCTTGGCGAGAGCTTTCCAACAATGCTAAAGGTTCGTCAAACCAATATATGGTTTGGATGTAATTGGCGAAAGAAAAATTTGGGGTTTTTCTCTTAATAAGGCTATTTCCCTCCAATTTTATTCATTTGCAAGTGTAGTTGTGGTGAATGTAGAGAGGAGAAAAGGCCCTAAATCTTGTGGTGATCATAATGGACAAACCGACCGTTACAATCAAGATCCATCAGTTGCAGGTAAGAGGCCTAACCATAATATTTCAATTCAGTGGATTAAAGTTTAAAATTAGGCACCTAGAGTAGAGGAACAGACCTCTGCTCCTCCTAATGGTTGGTTCGTACTTTTTGGCGTCTGTTCTACGACCTGGGTATTAGGTACTGGGAATAAAACTGTGACCTGTCCCAGGAAATGGCCTAAAAAGTGTGACCTATCATAGAAATGTGTTTCAATGCTATTTTTGGCTAAGAGATAGTATTTTATGGTTATGATGCAATATTTCCTTTCTGTATGCTGACAAACATGATTGTTTTGTGTAGGTATGGTAGAGATGAGGATCAAATAGAGAGAGAGAAACCTAGATGCGTTATGTTCTGAGATCCGAGGGGATCATGTAGTTTGCGTCACATTGGCTAGGTTTGGGGTCCTCAAATTTTTTTAGAATCTATTGATGAGGGCAGGAGAGCCCTTGCTAGCTCGCACAGTTAGCTATTGGTACCTGGATCATGACATATTTATAGTGCAGGGGCATTGAACCGAGCTAATAGTTCAGACATTAGGGGAATTTTGAGGTCTAAAATGGGCCTCCTAAGGAAATTATAAATAATAGCGGAAATAATAAAATAATATTAGATTACATCATCAAATCTTAGAGGAAAAAAAGAATAAAATAATAATAAAATAATAAAACTATTTTTTCAACTCGTATTTTCAACTTATCTCCCTAAATTTTTACTCAAATTTCGAGTGAAAACACTCATTCGATGCAGAATTTAATTTCTCATCGATGGAGTACCCATGTTGCATACTTTTGATGGACCCTGCTACACGAAAAATGAGAAGTACATGAAAAGCGTGATTGCAATCAGGTTTTTTCATGTATTTCTAATTTTTCGTGTAGGAGGGTCAATAGATAGTATGCAAAATGTGTACTCCTTGGATGAGAAATTAAATTTTGCATCCAATGAGTACTCCGGCTCGAAATTTGAGTAAAATCTTAAGGAGATAAGTTAAAAATACGAGTTGAAAAAGTAGTTTTATTATTTTGTTATTTTATTATTCTTTTAACTTTTTACTGCAAAAATGGTGAATCATCCCCCATGGTTGACATCATCATCTTGAATCCTATTGTTTCTTATAAAGTTTATTTTGGTTGTACATTTTTCTTAGGAGGCCCATTTTAGACCTCAAAATTCCCTTTCTGACATATATTTCCTGACTGATCTCCCGACACTAAGGATGGTGGCAAACACATAGCCAGTGTTACTATGAGGGTGGAACATTATGGAATTTGTAGAGAACCATTGTCGGCTGGGTGTCCATGTGAAAGGAATGTCGATACTGATCAAAGATCTAGAGAGGCTAGAGACTCATGTTGTGGCTGCACCGGTGTTGTGGATCCTGTGAAACCAGATTCTCTACCACATCACCGTAGGCCAAATGATACTAGTTGAGGGAGTATTGAGTGGGACCTACTATGGGTGGGCCCAGATGATGATATCGTCATGGAAACGATAGCTGTCACTATCCAAGTGACAGGTGAACCATGAATATGCATATGACATAGTTCTTTGCTCACTCTTCTTTGAGAAGATCCCTACACTCTGTCCTTGTATACAGATCTAGGATGGGGGACCATGAGAGCCTAGGATGCACCGTTGGGGGCAGTTGTTGTGTAGAGGAGGAGGTAGGCTAGTCGGACGGGTATTCCAACTAGAGTTTTTTGTGCATTGGGATCAGATGCCATTATACATAAACGACTATCCCTATAGTGGGATGAACTATCATGGGGACCTGGACATGCCACTTCTGTGAGGTCGAGCATGGGGGCCATACGGTAAGTGAAAATTTTCTTATCTTTTATGGTGCATTTTAAAGTTTCAAAATATTGTATATGGTACTGATTCATTTACTCTTTGTATGCAGATATAGCATCGGTGAAACTGGCCAGGCATATGGGATGACCTGAAGGGTCAGGAGCTACAAAACCTAGTGGATCGAGGGGAATGAAAAATGAGGATGCAGTGGCCCTCCTGGAGGATGTCTGTTGTAGATGTGAGAAGTTTATGACTAGTGTTTCTGAGCGCAGTTGGCAGGACCTTGACGACCAGTATATTGAGCCATGTATTGGTCTACCCTTAGAGTGGCAAGGATTCGTGCGACGCATAGAGATGGTTAGACAGGGGATGCATGATCTATGGGCTGGAAGAGTCGAGCCATTGGCCCGGGATCCTCCAGATAGTGATTAGATGTAGGGGCATGAGGTGCACCTAGTTTTGGATTTTTGTAACATGTTATGGGCATTTTATATGTATCATAGTTAATGGACTCCAAGATATTGTATATTTGGATGACACATATTATGGATATGCATCATTTTTATGTTTTATGATTATTGTCTTGTGTTAAATGCGTGTGATAAATGCCAATCTGGAATATTTTTTACAATGTTTTCTACATAGTGATTTTGGGCTTTAGGTACATGACTTAATGTAATGGTTTCAAATTCACGCATTAAGAACATCACTCGTAAATTTCTTCTAAAAAGGACAGGATTATGCACACGATAAACACCATTCAATTGCATGACAAGAAACAAAGAATCTAAACAAACATGAAGGTGAAGGATGTGACAGTCAAGGGCATCGGCTAACAAACCTATCACTGCATCATCTTTAGCCTGGATATTGGTGGAAACACCAATGCATATGTCATTATAGAGGACAAGTGAATTCAAGGGGGGTGAAAATGTCCCACGCTACTGAGGTTAGATTCTGGGAGTAGCGATTTGCACCATAAACATAGCCGTTATATGGTGTGGATGAGGGATGCATCTGAAAGGTGCCACAAGACAACATATGAGATGATGATGAAAAATTATAGCAACCTAAATGCAAGGTAGAAATAAAACAAGCACTGCTAGGGGGAATCCTATGGGTATAGTTTCTACACCATGTACACTGAATAGTGGATGGTGTGGGGGAAATATCTTAGGGATAACTTGTGCTCAGGTCACAAAAGTCACCATAGACACCGATGGTGCCATTTTTCTTATGGGATGGATAGATAGAGTTAGGGGTGGTAAATGTTTCCATAAGGTCGTCATCACTATAAATGGGGTGACTGGTGGAAGGATGACCACATAAAACGATAAAATTACCTGACTCATCATTATGAGAAGTCAGGTTCACATGCACATCGTCATGGAGGCTGACAAAAGAAAAAGTAGATGAAGAATCTACCAATGTTGAGCCCAAGGTGATCGTTGAAGGGAGGTCAGGCGAAACATAAGGTGATGCCCCAGAGGTGTCTTCCACCGTGGATCTCATAGATGATGACATGTAGAGGATAATGGTCGAAGACTCCGTCATCTCGAAATCGGGAGGGGGTATGTTAATCGCAGTGGATGTGTCCTTTGGTTCTGTCGAAGAAAAACTCGCAAGTAAGGGAGAGGCAACCTCGTTACACTCAGCCTCGTATTGGAGAACCACTTCCAAGGATGTGTGAAAATATTCGAGGCGGGGATAGAGGTGATTATAGTGGCCATGGAAATCACACAAAGCATAAGGTTTATTTGTCTGAAAATTCTTGAGTTTCTTGGCTGAATTTTGTAAATTAACATGGACTTCTGGGGTATCAGACTCAAGAAATGCTTCATTGACCATGGGTTTGATACGAGACAATTTAGGACAATTGTGGATAACATGACCAACAACATCACACAAATCACACAGAGCTATACACTTTGGAGGCTTAGGAGGAGTAGGTGTTGTATGGGTAGCCTTGTCCTTAGGTGCCTTTTTGTGGGCTTTCACAATAGGAGTAGATTCCTGATGACGTGGCTAAGGTAGAGAAGCAAATGGAAGGGTCACAATGACCGGTTGGACCAGGGTCAAAATAGTATAATTTTTGAGTTGACCAAGCGGGGTATTGGCTGGGGGATCAATTTACCAGACTGGGATCCCCAGGTTCATGTTGGGAAGGGTTAATGTAGCCATAACAGGCACCAAAAATACTCCAAAAGGTGGAGCAAGAAACAGTATTTCACCAGAGGGTTAATGGCCAAGTGGAGTAGCTCCCAAATGGTTAAGGCTAGGGGGAAACATTCCATGAGTAAAAAGAGGATCAAAGACACCAGCTACCCATCAAGGGCCTTAAGGAGGTGGTCTCAAAGGGAGAGTCAAAGTACTAGGAGTAGGTTACAAAGGGCTAGGCTACTGACTAGTCGAACCAAACCATTTGAGGTCGGACCGAGACGATTGCATCATGAAAAAATTGAACAAGATGGGGTCAGGGATAAGAGGGGGGAGACCAGGGAATGAGCCAATAAAAGATAAATATTTATAGACTCTAGGTGAGAAACTGGTAGGAGGTTAAACTCTTCTTTTATCGGCCACCGAAGAAATAATGGAATTTGGAGAGGTTTGGGATTTCGGTTCGTAATATGTAAGATAATCAATAGTGACGACCTTTACGTTGTGAGGAAAAAAAATCTTATGGAAAACTGTATATGAAAAAGAATACATCGCATAAGTGTAGCTACGACCCAATAGAATGTTGTATTCTAAGGGGGGATCAATGAATTCAATGTCAACACAAATAGTTCTGCCCACCAGAGTGATAGGACAATTGTGCAACATGCCAAGGTGCTAGGAAAAGTAGCCATCCCATGCACGGAGAGTGATAGTGGAAGGGGATAACTAGGGTGATACGAGCTTTTTCCAAACAAAAGCGGACATCACGCAGGTGGATGTCCCCTTGTCAATGATACATCGAGAGACGCTGGCATTCCGGACCTTGACAGGTATTTAGAAGTCTACTAATGAAGGTAAGGGTGGATTATCTGACTTGTAAACATTGAAGACAATCAAATGATCATCTGAAGTTTCGACAATTCCCATAGAAGTTATTAGAGATTTCCGTGGGGAAGGGCACAACTGGAGTACTTCCAGCGTTGACATGGCATCAGGAGATTGTGCCAAGTCGTCTACTATACCGTAGGTGTGGGCGGCCTTACCAGAAGCAACATTTCGGTGTAACAGTCCTTTGAGGATCTTGTTATGTACCTCTTCCTTAGGCTGAGTGATCTTTAAAGGAACATTGGGTGTCAAAATTGGCTTTGTGGGACTTGATGGCTAGGGCTCAGTTACAAACATAGTGGGATGCTTGGTGTATTGGCACGACCGAGACTGAAGGTCGAGATCGGTGGTATTGGCCTGGTAAGATCGCATCATAAGGATATGGTGATTAGAGGTACCAAACGAAGGAGGTTGAGTAGGCACCTGGCCTTCAGGGGGTTGGGCAGCCACATATCATTGTTAGGGGGGAGGATTGGTAAACAAAACCTTTTGAATAGGCACAGCATTGGGAGGGATCAAAGAAGAGGCTTGTTGTCCTCGAGATGCTGCTTGAGCTTCCCACAGTTGATGCATATGAGGTAAAATGGGACAATCATGGGAATAGTGACCATGGACATGGCAACAAGAATAAGGCTTATTTGTACGAAGAGGCTTGTTTTGCTTGGGCTGATCACCATGTTGTTGAGTTGCAATGTTAGATGTATTCCCTTGGGGATTTTTTCCTTGATTACCTTGAGCAGGTTGGTTTTGGTTCCCTTTCCTCTTCTTTTTGGAAGTGGTAGGATTATTCGCACTCTGCTGCACATAAAATTGACCTTGAGGGGGGGTGGCTACTTTGTGGAGCTTGAGAAGGCATGGGAGGCTGAGGTGCTTATGCTGGAGGAGCTGGAGCACCTAATTGTGGATACTGATAGTAAGGAGGTTGAGAAAAATTGTGCTAAACCTGTTGAGAAATAGCAGGCCCTGGCATCGAAGGATGCAGTTGGGGAAAGGTGTGAGGCATGACGTGTCTTGGATTCATGTTGCTAGGAGGGGGAAAAGTGCTAGAAGATCTCGCCCCCCCTAAGGGAAACCATAACCCATAGGAGGATGAGTGTACAAATGTGAAAGGGATCCAACAATACTTTCGGTGACATGAGATGCCCCTGGTGCATTGGCACCACCAGGTTTAGGGAGATTAGGTAATATGGTATAAACATAACCATATTGCTCGTAGATCAAGTCATATTTCAATGCAACTTGGAGGGATTCTTCCTTAGTCTACGGAAAGTGAGACGCGGCATCTTTACCAATACAGGGAAAAATGGATATGAGAAACTAGTCCATGTAGACACAATCTTCGAAAACTAGAGCTCGACATAAGGTATTCCTTTCACATCATTTTTTAACATGGTCATATAGGCGAGTGGCAGAAGTTTGACAAAAAGTGGTCAAAATTTTAGTATCAGAGTCATAGCAAAAGGGGAGCTAGAAGTAGGACATAGATTCCTTTGCAAGAGTCGCAAAGGTGGCATGAGAGGTAGAGGCCTCATCGACATACCACTTGGAAGCTTCTCTAGTAAGTGTACGCTAGAATAACCAAAGACTTATAGAGTTATCAGTGATAGATTTGGATGAACACCACATATCGAAATAATGAACATGGTTGGTAGGATCCTTTCCAGTATTTTCTTCAAACTCAGGGATGTTTGAAGGAAGCTTGGTTCGTGGTGAGCACTAGTATTAAAACAAGAGTGCTGCAACTCCCAGGGGCTCGCCTACTTTACTTTATCAAATCGGGGTTCATACAAACTTGGTGGTGACAATGCTATATACACAGCAGATGCATTCAAATCATGCCATCCTCTTCTGCTCTACGAAAGGGTGCTACTTCTAGGGGTTCTTAGTGAAGTCTATCATACTTCAATGAAACTAAAATAAATTGCAAAAAGGAAATGACAGAAAGAAAGCTAAACTAAATTTATAAAATGAAATGACTTGAAAGAAACTAATTTAAATTGCAAAAAGGAAATGACGAAAAGGAAACGAAACTAAATTTATGAAAATAAATGAAAGGAAAGAAACTAATTTAAATTGCAGAAAGGAAATGGCAGAAAAAAACTAATTTAAATTGCATGAAGGAAACTAATTTAACCCACACTTAACTTGGCCAATCGGCTAAACACCCTACTTATCTTATGCTCTATCTATGCAACTATTCATGACCTAGTTCTAATTTGAAGAGGTGTTGCTTGCAGTTTGGGGAAAAAAGGGCTAAAGATGCTAAAGTTAAAAGAGTGGTCTAAACCTTATTAAAAATTTATAGCACAAAAATCCTTTGGAGCGGGAGGCTCTTAGAAGTGTGATGGAAAAACTTCAATGGAGGGACAAAAGTGCAATATGCGATATGCGATATCGCAATCGCAATATTGCAAAGTTGGAGGAGTAGCAGGAGTGATGTTCAGGAGTGAGAGAAAAATGCGAAATGCGATGGGTGCCTGTCAATGGGACTAGTGGCATAGTACAAAAATGATATCACAATCGGTGTTGGGAGAAGTAGGTGTTAACGAGAACCAAATAAAAACTGCGATTTGTGATTTTCGATGAGTCAGAGGATGTGGCAGTGGGACCGATGGCTGAGTGTGATGAGTCAGATGACGTGGCGGTGGGATCAATGGCTAAGTGTGATGACAATATCATAATCGGCATCGGGAGTGATAAGTATTAACAAGGAGGGGATAAATATTCTGAAATGAAATTTGTGATGGGATAAAGATTGCTAAATGTGATTTGCGATTTTCAGTGTGGCAGAGTACGGAGCGATATTTCAATCGGCATTGGGAGCAGTAAGTATTTAAAGGGAAATGGAAAAATATGTGAAATGCGATTGTGATGTACTGTAGTGGGAAGTTTGAGGAGAAAAGGCGGATGTCCACTTTGATGGTTTTTCAAGCATTTTGTGAATGAAAAGGTGCGGAATGCAAATAAGAGGAAAATGAGGGAAATGAAGGTGTAAAAGTGGGGTATAGAAGTGTAACACAGAGGTGGATAGGGACTAGAAAATGAAGCAGAACGACTTAATAATGTCTTTGGGGCTTTTGATGCTTATTCCTGCAAACAACCCTGCAGGTTCATGCACGAAAGAAACAGACAACATGTGTGATAAAAAAACAGTCAACAAAAAGAATTGTTTGGCCTATGGGAAGGTCAACCCTGCTCAAACTCTATTGATAGAGATGAAAGGGGAAGGCTTGACCACATCTTTTGGGTTTTTCCTCTAATCTATTACACTCGTAAGCAAATGAAGAACTACAACATCAAAGTGAAAGAAAAAACTAAACAACAATGAAACTATGTGAAGAAGAACTAACTAAATGATAGAAACAAAACTAGCTAAATGACAGAAAGGAAAGAATGAAAACTGTAGAGAAGCTGAGGCACATGGGTTGGGCCCCAACCCATGAGCCCATCTCTTTGGAACTAGATCAATAAAAAGTCATCTGAATACTCATTGCATTAAAAATACAATCTTATTACATCACGAAGGTATTAAACAACAAAATACTAATAGAATGGAAAATGAATGGCATGGGATAGAATGGAATGGAATGGACTGCATCGAATGGACCAGAATCCACCAGAATCGTCCCTAATTAGTTCTTGATCAAATTTATTTATCCTCAAGGGCAGCTACCAACAAATCCTAAAAAATAGGTAATGAGTCCACTTCACCCCAAGTGAAGTATGGCTTGAGTGTGCTTGGTCTTGAGTTGTTTGGCTGCCTCTAGAATTCAAATTGCTAGAGGGGATTTCATGAGGATCCTTTGGCTACCTTTGAGATTTAAGGAGGGTGGAAAACCCCCTTGAATCTCTTCAATATTTCTCCCTAATTTCCTGATATTGTGCTAATTTATTCTTCACTCTTGATCTTCCAGTGGCAAGGAGCAAGTCCCTAAATTATCTCCTTCTCCAAATCTGCATAATCTACCCAATATTCTCACAATATTCTACAAAAATAACCAATATTAGGCAGAAATATGAAATTACCTTTAAACCTTCCTAATAAAATATTACATCATAAGAAAACGTTATTAAGTGTAGAAGGAGAGATTTAATATATATTTTCATGCACATATGAAAGGTATATGGGCCTAAGAAAGGTTAGATGGGACTTTATTTATGTCTAATTTAGAGGCTCATTATGGCATAGCAGGCCAACCTGGATCATGGTGTATAGGGTCATTAATCAACTGGCTAAACTCAGGAAGGCTTAGGCTTGCCATATAAACAAGTAAGGGAGCAGCCGGAATCATTCCTGTTGTGGCTCCACTAGTAGTGGTTCCAGCATTAGAGCCAGGGCCACCACCAGCAGTAGGTCCTACACCAGACGTGATGAAGGTAAAAGGTGGAGGAGAACCGAGGATGGAAACAGAAGGGGAACCCGATGAACCAAAATCAGAGTCAGAATGGGGACTCGGCGAAGGAATAAATCGGACCCTATGCGGTGGAGTAACTCTTCCTAATGGAAACTAAGGATGACGACCTTGGACTCTCTTGGATAAATTCCTTGGGGATGAAATGATGGAAAATATACACGACACTGAATAAGGAAGATAGGTAAACAAGGTCAGGGAGGTGCAGATTAATTAATTACTATGTTTAAGTCCTGGCCTGGCTGTGTAAACTAGGCGCTCTTCGCTTTAGGTGTGTGTGTGTGTGTGATAATTGTGTTAATATTAATTAAGCCTAGAGATGTGTATAATATATATATATATATATATATATATATATATATATATATATATATATATATATATATATATATATATATATATATATATATGTTGTATAACTGTAAATAAAAAAGAAAGCAATAGTAAATGAAACTGAAGGCGATAGTAGAATAAACAACTAAATAAGCATAAATAACAAAAAAAGGAAGGCTTCCCAACAACTAGTCTAAGGGTGTGAGAAATCTACTAAAATCACAGAATATGGCCAATAGATATAAGGTCAAGAGGGATAGGGATCTAAAGGTCAGATCTGCTGAAAAGAGGTGCAAAAAAAAGCAAGAAAGGGAAAAATGATGAAAAATAGATGGTGAAAGGCTACAACCTAAAGGTAAACGTAGGGGACCCTAAATGGAAGACCGAAAAAAACTAAAAAGATTTGTTTTAGATGGAAAAATAACCGATCAGAAATCGATCTGAAAAGGCAGGTTCTAATATGAAAAAATGGCTAAGAAACACTGAAATCTTAGAAGACCTGCTTCAGCTAAACTCCTCCTAAAAAGGTGGAAGTGTAATGAAGCCCTAAGGGGCTTGGTTCCTACTTCGATGAGTAAAAATAATCAAGTAATATTCCAATACGGGTAAATATGGAGGTCAGAAAACCCTAAACAGTGCCCTCGACAAACCCTCATTATTCCAGAAAAAATCCTGCAAAAAACTACAGGTCACAGGTATTGACCTGTTTTTTGTTGAGGTCGCAGTTTTGGGGAATTTATCCACTACCTGAGAGCTAAGGTCACAGGTTTTGGGCTAAAAAAGGGGACCTACACTTCCATTTTTCTCAGGGAGAGGCTTCCAAAAAAAGTTTCATCTTTGTCGCAACTGATACTTGTTACCTGCGTAAATGGCCCAGGAACAAATGGAAGTTATAATTTTTACTTTTTTAGGGTTAAAAAAGGTTAAAAACAACATGAATGAATGAAAAATAAGAAGCTGAAGAAAAAATCTAGTGGCTAAAGCACTTGGTCATGTAGGGATATGAAAAACGACAACAGTCGTAATTAAAAACCCTTGTGGAGTCGCTAGTTGTTAGTGTGAATTCTAATCCCAAGCGTACGAAAAAAACTCACTTTAGCTGTGCATAACAAACAACCCTAACATAAAATGTGGCTGTCAATTTCCTTAGATGTGCAATAAGTGATCAGAACAAATTCTACAATAATCCATATATATGCAGTTAAAGACATTAAATAGCAAAAATAAACAAGAGTTCCTCCATACATCCAATAGACAAGACAATAATTTATAAATATTTTTTTGTATTATGACACCTGGGAAGGGAACACAGAAATATGTTACCAGTCCCCGTAAATGCGATGGATTCTTGTATGTCCTCAGCGCTCCAGATCCAATATCTCTCTCTCTTGACAGTGCGGAAAACCTAGACAAAAATAGAGCTCAAAGGGAGCTCGGAAGAAAAAGTAGAAAAAATATGTCAATGATGGAGGATCAAATTTAGACCAAAAGTATATATCAAAAGGTGATCAAAAGGTGAGAAAAGTTAGTGAATGAATGGAAAACCCTTCTATTTATAACAAAATATCGAGTTAGGCTAGATATTGGTGCATAATTAAAATATTATTGACCAAATCTACATCCAACTTACTTGGAATATTTTATTATTTTTGGTGGAGGGAAAATTAATCTAGATTTGGTTAAGTCGCTTTATTTAGAAATAATAAATAAATAAATTATTTATTTATTGTTTCAAGGATGAGGTTAAGGAATAATTAAATAAATGATGATTTATTCAATTATTTAGAAATGATTTAGTCAAATTTAAAAATGAATATTATTAAATAATGATTCAAATAATTATTCCTAGAGAATAATAAGATAAATAATGATTTATGTAATTAATTCTCATGTTTTGGGATAAAATGACGAGGAATATTAATTAAAAAGTGGTTTAGTTAATTATCCCTAGAGGAAAATCAAACAAATAAGGATTTATTTAATTATTCCTCATGGAGTTTCCTGTTTAGACCAGAAATAATTTAATAAACTATGGGTTATGAAATTATTTCTCATAGTGAAATCAAATTTTCTATGGTAAAAGTGGTCTTACATGGTGTACTTTAGTCCATATAATAGTAACAGGTTAGATGACCAAAAAAAAATTTAACAATTTTTTTCTCAAGGGAAGTATGCCAAAGAGATTCTGAGTAAGTTTCAAATGGAGAGTTTTAAACCCATGGAGACTCCTCTTCCAAGGAACTGGAGGAAGGAGGATGCTACTTCAGGTGAGGTAGTGGATGCTACTATTTATAGGTAGCTATTGGGTTCACTGATGTACTTAGTGAACACTAGACAAAACATTTCCTACGTAGTTAACCAACTAAGTCAAGCTATGGTTAAGCTGACCAAGCTCTTTTGGAAGGTGGGGAAGCATGTCTTGAGATATCCTAGGGGCACTACAACGTATGGATTATGGTATAGATGAATAGAGAGAGTGAAGCTTCAAGGCTTCATCGATGGAGATTGGGCATGTAGTCCATTAGACAGAAAGGGCATATCAGGATGGATCTTCAGCATAGGATTGACAACAGTTTCTTGGTACAACAGGAAGGAGGGATATGTGGCACTCAGTTTAGCCGAGGTGGAATTCATGGCAGAAATTCAAGTTGCATGTGAGGCCATCTGGATGAGAAATATCCTGGTTGGTTTGTTTGGTTCTTAGATAGATCCGATGGTGATACATTGTGATAACCAGAGTTGCATTAAACTCTCGTTAATATGGTATTCCATGATAGTTCCAAGCACATAGACATCTCGTACCACCATCTTAGAGATTTTTTTCATAGGTGCATTATGTTACTTCAGTACATTCACATGGAAGGTCAGGATGCATATATTCTAATGAAGGTGCTCACCAAGAGAAAATTCGAATACCATAGAGGTAGGATCAGGGTGGAAAATAATCCCTTTCTTGTTCATAGGGAGTGTTGAAAAGTCAACAAGAAATGTGTGTCCAATTTAATTTTCCCTTAATTAAATTGGACAATAAAATGTAATCTTATATCATAATCACCTGTAATAGTTAAATAAGTGTGATAAACTTAGTTAGCTCATGAATTTCGAGTTGAGAGTGGTTGGTGATCCATGCAGAGTTATTCTATTAGTTATGGAGTTTGAATTGCACTTAGTGTAATAGTTTAATTCATGAGAAATATGTTAACTCAATCTATTGAGTTAAAGTCATTTTAAATATTTATAATTGTTTTTTACACTAGTGAGAGATAAAGTGAATTAAATTAGATTTAATTCACATGCAATGTTCTTCCATGCAACTGATGATTTACTATTAATAGTTGCATGCATGTCAGTTCCAGTGGAGACCCAATTGAGACAAAGGTTAAATGGATGTTAACTATGAGTTGTATCATTAGTAGGTTGCCCACATGTAGCAAGACATCCATTGGATTGCCCATGAGCATTGCTCAGATTTGGAAGGATGAAATTCCTAAAGAATAGGGATTGCATTCCACATGAATTTCACAAGCAAGTCAGGCTGATTAGAGGCAAGAAATTGGCTAAGTGCTGGTAGATTTTGTCTGGATCAGTGTGAGACAGTTGTGAGAGTGCAGGAGACTCTTGTGAGAGGAGTGCATTGTAATTTTTCTTCCATGGTGAATATACAATAGAAGATAGAAGGGTTTTGATCAACAAGATTTACTCAGGAAAATCTCTGTGTCGTGGTTTTATTTTCTTCTCTATTTACTTGTTGTGATTGGCGACCGTGTTTATTTTCTGCAATTTATTTGTACAAGAATTCAGTATCTTTCTTTTGTAGATCGTATGATCGGATTGAATCCATTGATATACATATTTTTTGTATATTTTTAAAAATTCCAAATGGTCCCTAAGATATTTTAAAATGTGTTCCCTTGAATCTCATGTCGTAGTGTATTCTCAAAATATATGGTAATCTAACAAGCAACCACTAGAAGATCTTCTTAAGGAATACAGTTCAATGAAAGGGAACCCTCAGGTGCCTAGTTATGTTCCCTACATTTATTATTTTATATTTTTTTATTAATGGATGTAGGAGGGATCTCTATTTGATAATTATATAGCTACTCATGTGTGTATCAAACATTGATGCAAAGGCCATAAACAATTTTTTACACCTCCTCTTCCTCTTGATGTATCAGAGTGGAAAATTTTTCGACAAAATGGGAGTCTAAAACCACACATAGGCAAAAAATTCCCATTATCCGTTTCTAATAGGTATCCAATAGGTTTGTTTATAGTACATCAATAAAATGGAATAAAGGTCAACCTTACTTGGTTACCTTTTGAGGCTAGAGGGAGAGGAAATCTTACTATTCACTACAACTTGACATATAACATCCTAGAAAAATATAAAATTCCATTTTCTCACACATTTATCAACAAATCCTATCAATTTCATGTCATAATGGTTTGGACCTCATGTGGGCCTGTTAGGTGGTTCTTATATTACAATTTTACACCAGCATTATGTACCTTGAAATCACTTTTTGACATGAAAGAAGAAACATTTTGGACATGCATTAGCACACTTGGAAGGTCATTGGAAAATTTCTTGAGATATATTTGAAAGGTCAAGTCACCACCTTCACCATCAAATAGTGAAGGTGGAGGGCAACCTTTGCCTTGAAAAAAACATAGGTGAAATATTCTTAACAAGTTTTTGCTTGTTATATTTGATGATATACACGTCTACATTGCATTAAAAACTTGAAGGACCACCTCAAGAACATAAATTAGGTATTGTCTATGTTAAAAGAAAAACACTTTTATGCAAAAAATAACAAATGAATTTTTGGCCAAAACGAAGTGACTTAGTACATCGACCATATAATATCAAAAGGATGTGTGAAGGTAGACCCAAACCCAAAAAATATCTCTAACTATGAGGATTCCAATAGTTAATGGGATGTTACCAAAATTTTGTAAAAAGGTATGCTCCTATTAGAACACCCTTATCTGAGATACCTAGGAAGGACACTCTTCGATGGAATTAGAAAGCATAACAATATTTTCATCTTGTGGAAAAAAGTAATGTCCTGCACTCTAGTACTGCCTATTCCATACTTCTTTCAAAAAATCATAATTTCATAGGATGCATTCTGATTCAAAATCAATACAGTTCTAATTCAATATTGACGTCGAGGAAAATGTATTATCAATGGAACATGTACAACTAGCAGAAGGTGGTACAATTTTGGAAGAGGTTATAGTAGGCATAGATGCCACCTTTACAGACACCTTATGAGGAAGCCTTCAATTTCTTTTCTTTTTCATTCTGGCTAAGGTAACTATGCACACCATTTTTATTCCATCTTGAATCAGATTTAGGGCTTCCTAAAGTTCTGTTTCTTGAGTTTTTTCTGCTTATATAGAATATGGTAAATGGGTGACCTTTATGGGATGATGTAAGGACTTAAAAGACATGTAATTTTTGGATATTTTTATTTTTTGAATAAAAGGGAAGAAATAGAGTCCCTTTTACATGCAAGTTCAAGATCCACATAAAAAATGTAATTTCAATTCAAAGTAGGATAGAAATCACACATTTTTCTTTGGAAAATAAAGAAGTCTGGTTGTGTTTAAAAGCAGGAATCCAAAACCAAAAGAACACCTCAGATCCATTTACAGTAAGGAAAATATTCCAATTATCCATTATCTAAACAAGTGGGATCAATATTATTTGGAAAGCAAGTTTCTAGTCTGTACCAACCACAATAATCGAAGAAGCCATTGAATACATTAACAAATGACTTGTATGGATTGTATAAAAAAACAAGTAGCATGGCCATTAAATTCACCATGAAATTTATAATTTAATTCACTATTAACCTTTAAATATGTAAATTCTTGAGAATTAGTGAATTTTAAATATTTTAAAAAACATTGTGACGAAGATTACAGGTCACCCTATGTTAATTTTAATCTTAACCATAAGCGTACAAAAAAGGCTCACTTTAGCCGCGCATAACAAGCAGCCCTAACACCAAAGATGGTTGCCAATATATTTAGATCTACAATTATTTGACCAAGATAAATGTTGCAAAAATCTAGATCTATGCATTAAAAGACATTAAGCAATAAATAAAAGCAAGAGTTTCTCCATGCATCCAATAGACAAGACAAGATTGTTTTAAAGAATTTTTTTTATTTATGACACCTGGGAGGAGAACATAGAAGGATGTTACCAATCCTCCTCAATGGGATGGGTTCTTGTAAGTCTTCGGCACTTTAGATCTAAAATCCCTCTCTCTTGATGGTGTAGAAAACCCAGACAAAAATGGAACTCAAAGGGAGCTCACAAGAAAAATGGTAGTAAAATATGACAATGATGGTGGATCAAAGTCAGACGAAAAGTATAGATCCAAAGTGATCTTGAGGCAACAAAAGGTAGTGAGTGACTGGAAAAACCCTTCTATTTATAACAAAATATTGAGTTAGTCTAGATATTGGTGCATAATTAAAATATTATTAACCAATTCTAGATCCAACTTTTATGGAATATTTTATTATATTTATTGGAGGGAAAAAGAATTTGACTTGGGTCAAATCCATTTATTTGTAAATAATAAATAAATGATTTATTTATTATTTTAAGGATGTGGTTAATTAATAATCAAATAAATAACGATTTAGTCAAATTGAACAAGGAATATTATTAAAATAAGGTTTAAATAATTATTCCTAGAAAATAATAAGATAAATAATAATTTATCTAATTAATTTTCCTGTTTTGGGTTAAATATGACTAGTAATATTAATTAAACTGTTGATTAACTAATTATTCCTTGAGGAAAATCCAACAAATGTGGATTTATTCAATATTTCCTCATGGAGTTTCATGTTTAGACCATAAACAACTTAATAAATATGGTTTACTAAGTTGTTTTTCATAATGAAAGCAATATTACTTAGGGTAAAATTGGTCTTACATGGTGTACTTTGGTCCATCTAATAGTAACAGGTTAGATGACCAAAAAATGGTCTAACACCCTATATATAAGAGGGGCAATCTTGTCTGGAGATATCACTCACCAATACTAATACTTATCTAGTTCATCGTTTATATCATCATTGTAGCAAAATTTGAACAAGGATTCATCAAAATGGTCATATTTCTAGGGAATAAGGTTATAAATGAATACATTCAAAGTGAACAACATCAATGACATCGAGACTAGTATAGAAAACACAATAAAAGAAAATACTCGTAGGTAAAATACCATAAAATGCAAGAAGAAATTTCCTTATAAAAGAGATGACAAATCCTGACCCGTAAAGCTATAAAATACCTAGACAAAGCCATATATTATAAATAGAAAAGAAATAGAACAAAAATTAGTGAAAATTTGCACCACTTGTATGGAGAAATGGAGCAATGGTGACCAATGTTATCGGAACCAGCGAAACAATCTAGTCCAATCGGTTCTAGTGTTGTATCAGTCTCTCTCAACATTTTGGACTAACTAAGGCCAATACCATACCATACTTTTCGGTTCAAAATGGAAGCAATCTAAAGGCATCAAATCAGCTGATTCAATATACTATCGTACATGTCTAGAGACCATCCTTGTACTCAAATTTGTAACATTACCATTAATTGTTTCAAGACGTTTGAGAGTGTTTCCTAACACATTCAACTTCATATGGAGAAAGTATAATTTTAGATCCCAATCAAAATTCATAAGACTTAACAGTAACCTCTAAAGTTCACAATAATTTATGATGAAAACATGTTTCAATACCTAGCTCTAATAATAGCATAAGAAGAGCGTGGAAGCACTCTGAAGAAACCCAATCACAACCTTTTGTTTTTTAGACACTTTGACAAGAAATAAGAGAATTGATATCATTAAAAACACCATAATTCCTACCAATGACATGTACCAAGTGTTCTAACATGTATAGAAATGCATGCCACAAAGTCCCAAAGAATTTTTGAATGTGTATATGCTAGGGGTCTTCCACAATCATTCACTATTAATGTGGCATATACAGGATTTGTTGAGAGAGGAGAGTGTTTCATATAGTGATGCAAGTCTCCAAAAATTCAAATCTTAAATCTAACCTTTAGATTATATTTTATTAAATAAGACACATTTTTCCTAGTTCAACCACCCTAATACCAGCCATAAAGTGAATTGGCTTCATGTGTCACAACTATTATGAAGTGAGTTTTCCCTACATTATTTTTACTAATTCTAAGAAAATGAATGCTCCAAAAAAATTCCAAATTTCAATAAATGAGATCTTTTTTAAATATCTTGAATCTAAAATATGTTTTTCAACATTTGCTGCTAGAGATTATACCATGTGGTTACTTTGTAAAAGAGATTAAACAAGGAATCTGACAAACTCACTTGTAGAAGGAAAAGCAAGGTGTGGTGCCCTTGGTTGTAAAATTCATGTTTTGAAGAAACTAGACGAGGCTGTTGAATGGGATGACCTATGAGTGGCTATACAGACCAGTAATGAAGAGATCATAATAGAATGAAGAATGATAGATAGGTTTCCCATCAATAAGTGGAGTGATGTAGATGGTCATGTTTTATTGATTTTTGATGGTATTCCATTACACATTCATTTCACTTTTGCAAGGAAAGTCCTCTTTTTCCTCTAAAATCATGATGACGACCCCCATGTTCACAAAATTTTTTTTCCAAATGATACACTACATGCACCACATAATCATTTCCCTTTCCATGTTTTAAGTACCAAATCCAACAACCCAATTTCAACAAAACTCATGTACACACTTGGGTTAATAAATTGCATATATTTAGTTCACAACATTTAACATTCACCTTTGATTGTCATGTAGCTCCACATGCTTGTATACTAGACCAGGGCAAGGAGAAGGAACCGCAATTGAGGATTCTCATCAACTTTTTCATCTCATTTAGGTTGCAAATGCATCATATTTATCCACATAGAGCATTCAAGAATTTGTTTGAAGGTTAACAATGTTGTTGTCCATTTGATGATGTGGGCTAGATATAAGAGTTACTAAAAAAATGAAAATACCTTGTTATTTAAATTTTTTTATTGTTTTCTCATGAACGAATCATGATGATTAAATGATTATGAATATCATATACTTGCTTTGGAATATTTCTAGGTTTGAAGAGTTGAGAATTCATCAGATGAGGAAGATGCAAGAGCATGTAGCCTATCAAACCATGATTCTAGAATTCCAACCTGAATGAAAAATAAATTGAAAACCAAATAAAGAGAGAGAATGAATGAGGAGTAAATAAAGTGGGTTGGGACATACCTTTATAAACAACAAGGTGATCATGAATCTTTCTACTACAAGTACAAAACTATGTTCCTCAATTCCAAATGCTCCTTGCGATATTTTAAAATGTGTTCCCTTGAATCTCATGTGGTAGTGTATTCTAAAAATATATGGTAATATAACAAGAAATCATTAACATATCTTCTTAAGGAATACAGTTCTATGAAAGGGAACCCTCGGGTGCCTAGTTATGTTCCCTACATTGATTTTTTTCTAATATTTATCAATTGATGTAGGAGGGATCTCTATTTGATAATTATATAGCTTCTCATGTGTTCATCTAACACTGATCCAAAGGACATAATCAATTTTTACACCTCCTCTTCCTCTTGTTGGATTAGAGTCGCAAAGTTTTCGGAAGAATGGCAGTTGAACACCACACATTTGATAACAAAATCCCATTATCCTTTTCTAACACATATCCAATAAATTTGTTTATAGTACATCAACAAAATGGAATAAAGGTGAGCCTTAGTTGGTTACATTTGGACGATATAGGAAGATGAAATATTACCATTAACTACAACCTGACATATAAAATCCTAGGAAAACAAACCAATTCCACATTCTCACACATTTATCACCAAATCCTATCAATTTCATGTCAAACTAGTTTGGACCCCATATGGACCCATTTTGTGGTGCTTACCTCACAATTTTACACCAACATTATGTACCTTGAGAACACTTTTTGACACAAAAGAATAAAAATTTTGGGCATGCATTATCACACATGGTATGTCATTGCCAACTTTATTGAGTTATGTTTGAAAGGTCAAGTCACCACATTCATCATCAAATAGTGAAGGTGGAGGGAAACCTTTGTCTTGACCAAAAATTGGGTGAAAGATTCTTAACAAGTTTGTGCTTGTCATATTTTATGATAAACACATCTACAATATATTAAAACCTTGAAGGAACACCTCAAGGGAACAAATTAGGTATTGTGTATTTTATAAGAAAAACATTTTTTAGAAAAAAATACCAAATGCATTTTTGTTGAAATGGAAGTGACTTATAACATCGACCATATAATATCAAAAGCTGGTGTAAAGGGAGACCCAAAACCAAAAACATCTCTAATTATGAGGACTCCCAGAGTTAATGGGATATTAAAAAAAAATTATAACTGGTTATATTCATATTACAACACCCTTATCTGAGATACCTAGGAAGGACTCCCTTCAATAGAATTATAAATCATAACAACATTTCCATCTTATTGAAAAAAGTAATGTCCTCCACTCGAGTACTACCCATTCCAAAATTCTTTAAACAAATCATAATTGCATAGGATGCATTCTGATTCAGAATCAACACAGTACTAATGCAAGATGAACGTTGAGATAGATTCCTTGTCAATGAAATATGTACAACTGGAAGAAGGTTGTACGATTTTGGAAGAGGTTAGAGGAGGCATTGTTGCCACCTTTACAGTCACATTATAAGGAAGATTTCAATTTCTTTTCTTTTTCATTTTGTCTAAGGTCACTATGCAAACCTTTTTTAATCCATTGTGAATCAGATGTAGGTCTTGCTAAAGTTTTTTTCTTGAGTTTTTTCTGCTTATATAGAATATGTTAAATAGGTGACCTTTATGGGAAGATGCAATGACTTAAAAGACATGTAATTTTGGGATAGTTTTATTTTTTGAAGAAAAGGGCAGAAACAAAGTCCCTTTTACATGCAAGTGTAGAATTCACATAAAAAATGTAATTTCAATTCAAAGTATGATAGAAATCACACATTTTTCTTTGGAAAATAAATAAGTCCAATTTATTTTAAAATCAAGAATCCAAAACCAAAATAACACCTCAGATCCATTTATAGTAAGGAAAATCTTCCAATTATCTATTTTTCTAACCAAGTGGAATCAATATTAGTTGGAAGGCAAGTTTCTAGTTTTTACCAACCACAATACTCAAGGTAGCCATTGAAGACATTAACAAGTGACTTGTATGGATTTTGTCAAAAAGATATAGCACGGTTATTAAATTCACCATGAAATTGATCATTTAATTCACCATTAACCTTGAAATTTGTCGATTCTTGAGAATTAGTGAATTTCAAATATTTTAAAAACATGGTGACGAAGATTACAGGTCACCCTATATATATGAGGGGGAATATTGACTCGAGAGATCACACACCAATACTAATACATATATAGGTCATCTTTTATATCATCATTGTAACAAAATTTGTGCAAGGATTCAAAAAAATAGTTAGATTTATAGGGAATAAAATTATAAATGGAGATATTCAAAATGAACAACATCAATGACATCGAGACTAGTATAAAAAAACAAAATCAAATAAAATACATGTCGTTACAAAACCATCAAATGAAAGAGGAAGCTTCCTTATCAAAGAGATGACAAATCCTCACCCAAAAAGCTATAAAATACCTAGCCAAAGCCATATATTGAAAATAGAAAAGAAAAAGAACAAAAATTAGTGAAAATTTGCACCACGTGTATGGTGAAATGGAGCAACGGTGACCAATGTTATCAAAACCAGTGGAAGCAACCATTCCAACTGGTTCTATTGTTGTACCAGCCTGGTTCAACATTTTGGATTGTATAAGGTCAATAAAATACAGACTTGCTAGTTTATAATTGAACCAATCTTCAAGCAGCAAACCAGTCGGTTCAATATAGTGTCGTACATGTCTAGAGACCATCCTTTTACTCAAATTTGTAACATTACCACTAATTGTTTCAGGAAATTTGAGAGTGGTTCCAACCACATTCAACTTCATATGGAGAAATTAGAATTTTAGATCCCAATCAAAATTCAGTAGATTTATCAGTTTTCAGAATTTGTAGGATTGCAACATTTCAAATCGATTCTATCATTTATGATAGTATGTAACTGGAATTTAATCAAGAGAAGCAAGCCCTCTATATCCCTTCAAGTTGGCTACAATGCTTCATTTTTCATTGACCTCATTTTTCATGATCCTAGTGAAATGTACAGCACTAGAGAAAAATCATTGGTTATGCATGTTAAAATCTTTCTATCTTATTTTAATGCATAAATGCTTTCATGTTCAAGGTATTTTATTTTAGAGGTAAACGACCTATTGAGTGCTTATAGGGTTTTTTCTAGGCCAGGAAGCGAAAAGAGTCATTGTCATAAGTTGAATACCCCATCAGACAAATTGTAACTTATAAAAAGAATTATTTTTTTATTTTAAATTTTCAAGAAAACCTCCAAGACCAAGTCGGACTGCCAAGAAATAAGTCAACCTAATTTGAGGAACTTCGTCCACCTTGGAAGCCTATATATAGGAGGTAACTCGACCTCCTAGGTACACAATTTATCCTCTCATAAAACTGAGCGAATAAGAAGAAGAAATAAGCTAGCAAACAAATGAAGATGAAGACCAAGTGTTTGGGCTATTTTCTCTCTCTCTCCTCACACATGTGAAGGAAGAAATCTAGGGTTTTTGTTGGTAGCTTATTGTTTTTTTATAATATAGTATGATAGTCCAAACACCAAAACAATGATTTCATAATGATAGATCAAAGATAGAGAAATAACTCTAGATTAATATTGTGACATTACTACCTCTTTTTTAGATATATGGGTTTTGTGAAAGGTGAGTTTAGTCCCTTATTGTACTAATTTTTTAACCCCATTGCATCATTCCACCATTTTTTTGCTATAAAAATTAATTTTTTCTCTTAGAATATTACGCCTTGGACACAAGACTCAATTGGGAGGAATATACAATGTCAATTTTTCTATGCTAACCAATGTTTTAAAACTTGGGGTCTAGCATGGAATTGGTGGAGGGTTAACTTGGACCTGGAATCAGACTCAGAACGATCTGATATCAATGATTTAGTTACTAAAATAATAAATTTTAATGAAAAATTTATATTTTCAGGATTCTAAGCCATGATTCCAAAAAATTATTGAAATTTTGAAACAAATTTGAGCAAAAACATTTAAATGACAATCATAATTGAAAAACAATGTTCTATTGTTAGGTCCCTATATTACAAGTATAGCCCCTTATTGTTGTTAGTGTAACCCCCTTATTTTTATTATTGTACCCCTGGAACCCCTATATTGTTATCATTGTTCCCTTAAATTAGTATTGTTAGGTCAGCTAGGATTACGTTGTGGCCCCACTAAGATTACATTATGGCCACATGGACTCCTATATAGAGAAAGGAGGTTTTGTAATTTGTATCATCCAAGAATTGTTCATTCATGTAATGTATTGGAGGTTTCCCCCTCGAAGTGGCTTATTTCTAAGGCGTTGATATCTCTTTTCTTCTATTTTTGGAGCTTCTTTCACAACATTTGGTATCAGAGCTTTTGATTCTAGGGTTTCGCTACCTGAAACGAGTCATCGTGTAATTTTCGCTATAATTTTTTTTCTACGAAGGTTAAGAAGCTGAAATTTTTAAAGTTCGAAGCCGAAATCCTAAGGAAAATAATTGCAACATTTCAAATCTTGGCTTGCAATATTTTCAGAGATATGATCTGTGGAAGTTAGGTATTTTTGCAGGCTCCTGAATTTAACCTAAACAGGTCATCGTGGAATTGTCGCTACAACTTTTTTTCTACAAAGGTTCAGAAGTTGAGATTTTTAGGGAGCGAAGAAAAACTCCTGAGGAAGGTCATCACACACTATCAGATCTTGGTTCAAAATATTTTTGGAGATATGGTCTGTGGAAGTTAGGTCTTTTGCAGGCTCCGAAATTTCATCTCAAAGAGGTGATCGTGGGAAAATCTTCATAATTATCTCTCTGAGCATCGGATTGGAATTCTGTAAAAAGTGGATGCAATTAAATGGACTATAGTTTTTGCTATATCAATTTCAAATCTGAAGGAGGAAACAGTGACATGTGGAAGGTCGTACAATTTCACTCTAATAACCAGGCCATAATTATGTCATCATAGGATACTGGGCATAACGTTTCCTTCAAGAATCCAAATCAGGTTAGACCTATGGCATTCGAAAGAAGATTCAAAGGGCTACTTCAGGGCCAAATTTCAGATATTGAAGATTCAAAATCACATAGATAAATTAGTTTCAATATCGAGCTCCTCAAAATCAAGAAAAAGGTGTGTATTTTTTTCAAATTGCATAAGTATTTTTTGAAAAATCAGTTCTAGCTGATTCTAAAGGCCTATTGAGCATAGATATCAATATTGGGTTCTAAAATTCCTCCTAAAAAAAATTCAATTCCAATTAAGCCCTCAGTAGGCTCTACTATGACTCATGAAGATGAAGAAATGCAACATGAGATATCAAAAGTCCATGAGCAAGTGCACCAAATTTTTCTATTGCAAAGAGCAACAAAAACTGAAATGGATGGTTTGAAGAAAGCCACAAAAGCTAAGATTAATGGTTTGGAAGATGATATGGATGGCATGGAAGTTGGCATGGAAGCTAAGATCGATGAAAAAATGGAAAACATGAAGAATGATCTAAAAGTAGACATCAAAGGTTTGACAAAGTTGATACAAAAAAAATTTCCTAATGGTGAAAAGATAGTAGAGGAAACTCATGATGAGAACAAAATAAATGTTAATAGTGATTTCATAACCTCTAATGTTGGTTGGAAGAACCATCATATTCCAAAAATGGATATGAGGAAGTTTTATTGAAGAGATCCTGTAACATGGATACTACAGATGGAGCAATATTTTGATCTCAATAATGTGAAAAACACACAAACGATATGCATTGCAACTTTACATTTAGAACAAAATATATTTTTATGGTATCGATGGCTTTGCTCTCATAAAAAAATTGTCACTTGGTCAATTTTTATGGAGGAAATGATAGCACATTATGAGGATACAAAGAGAAATACCTTCTTTAGCTAATTGATAAATCTCAAACAAAATGGTTTAGTGGGGGAGCACATTGAGGACATCCAAAAATTGAATATAAGGGTAACTAATATTCCAAAAGGGCACAGGATTTATCTCTTCATAGAAACTTTAAAGGATAACATCCAACATGAAGTTCATGTTTTGGAACTTGATCCATTGGAGAAGGCATTCAGGTTGGCAAGAAAAAATGAATGTAAAATTATGGCGACAAGGAAGCCTACCACTCACTTCTATAAAGAGGGAAGTGTTGCTACTCCTAGATTTCCACAAGCTACAAGGTTGACACCACAATAATTGGAAGAAAAAAGAGCAAAAGGGCTTTGCTACGGTTGTGATAGAAAATACAGTAAAGGTCATAAGTGTGCTAAGAAGAAATTATTTTACATAGATTGTGAAGAGAAAGAAGAAAATGAACAAGAAGAGGATATACACCAGGAACCAACCCTAGAAGAGGAAGAAATGTGTCTGACCATATCATGTAATGCATTGGCAAGAATTACCACTCCTCAAACTCTCCAGATAGAAGGACATATAAAGAATAAAAAGGTAATATCGTTGATTGATTCAGGTAGTACCCATAATTTTATTCATTGTAAGGTAGCCAAGAAATTGAATTATTTCCTATACCCAGCACCAGAATGTCAAGTGATGGTTTCAAATGGAGGAACTATAAATTTCTTTGGAAAATGCCATAATATCAAGCTAACCATGGGCGAATATGTATTGAATAGTCCAATTCTTTCCATTCCTATGGGAGGTGCTGATGTTGTACTAGGAGTACAATGGTTACAATCTTTAGGGACGATAGCCTTTAATTTTCAAGAATGTTTCTTGAATTTTTTTTCAGAAAGAAAGGAAGTCAAATTACGGGGTATTGCAGGGAATTCGAGAAAGATAATAAGCTCTAATTTCATGACAAAGCTTCTAAAGAAAGAACAACGAGGTGTAATTGTACAATTATGCTCACTAGAAATTCCAACATCAAAATGATCTATTTCTGCAGATCTCCAAAAATTCTTGGACAAACATTCCAAGGTTTTTGAAACTCACAAAGGACTCCCACCTATTCGTGATCATGATCATGTTATTAATTTGATTCGAGGAAGTGTTCCTCCAAACATCAGGCCTTATAGATATCCTTATGTCCAAAAGAGCAAAATTGAACATATGATTGCAGAAATGTTAGAGGCTGGTATAATTCAACCTAGTCAAAGTTCTTTCTTTGCTCCTGTAGTATTGGTACACAAGAAGGATGGATCATGGATCATGTGTTTGAATTATAGGGAGCTCAATAATCTCACCATTAAAGATAAATTTCCCATTCCTGTGATTGATTAATTATTGGATGAATTACATGGAGCAATTTATTTTTCCAAGTTGGATCTTCATTTAGGATATCATCAAATTAGTGAAGACTGAAGATATTCTGAAAACAAAATTTCAAACTCATGAGGGTCATTATGAATTTTTGTTCATGCCTTTTTTCCTTACCAATGCACCTTCTACATTTCAAAGCTTGATGAATTCAATTTTCAAACACCTCCTTAGGAAATTTTTTCTAGTATTTTTTGATGATATACTAATCTACAATAGGTCTTGGAAGGATCATGTTGAACATGTTGATAGGGTGCTCAAACTATTGCAGGAGAAACAATTATATGCAAAAGCATCCAAATGTTTCTTTGGAGTACAAGAGGGGAATATCTGTGTCATATTGTATCTCACGAGGGTGTTAAGGTACACCCTAACAAAATTAAAGCCATTAAAGAATGGAAAGTGCCCACAAACATAAAGCAGTTGCGAGGATTTATCGGGTTAATAGGGTATTATCACAAGTTTGTTAATAATTATGGGAGAATAGAAACACCTCTAATAACATTATTGAAGAAAGATGCATTTTCATGGACTCTTGAACCAACTAGGGCCTTTGAACATCTTAAAGAGTCAATGTGCCTAGCACCGGTCTTAGCTACGCCAGACTTCACAAAAACCTTTATTGTGGAATGTGATGCCTCAAGAAATGGAATTAGTGTTGTTTTAATGCAAGAAGGAACACCCATTGCTTTCGAAAGTCGTCCAATCAAAGGAAAGTATTTATAGAAAGCTAATTATGAGAAAGTAATGTTAGCAATACTGCATGCACTAAACAAATGGTGAACTTGCCTAATGGGAAGACACTTCAAGGTAAAAACTAATCATGATAGTCTTAAACACTTTTTGGAACAATGACTATCTTCAAAAGAGGTGAAAAATGGGTCACAAAGATGTTGGGTCATGACTTTGAAATAATCTACGAAAAAGGTAAGCTAAATGTTTTTGCAGATGCACTCTCAAGAAAGAATGAAGAGGTGGAAGAATTTCTTTGTGTCGTTTCTATTATCCAACCAGATTGGATAACCGAAGCAAGGGATAAATAGAAGAAGGACGAAGAAGTGTGGACACTCATTCAAAATTCGTAGCAAGATTATAGTACATATGATACATTTAGTTGGAAAAATGATTCCTTATGGTACAAAGATCGCTTATATATTTGTAAGAATTCCAAACTAAAACAAAAGATTCTTCTGGAATTGCACACTTCTCCTTTAGGAGGACACTCAGGATTTTAAAACATTTACCACAGGGTGAAGAAAGAATTTTTTTGGGATGGCCTTAAATATGATATTCAAAATTTTGTGGTGGAATGTTTGATTTGCCAGTAGAATAAAGTTGAGACAATTAAGACCCCAGGTCTTCTACAAACTTTATCCATTCGAAGTCAACGTTGGGAGGAGATTTCAATGGATTTTATCACAGGTTTACCTAAGTCTGAAGGAAAGAGTATCATCATGGTGGTAGTTGATAGACTTACCAAGTATGCACACTTTTGTGCATTATCTCGTCCATTTAAAGAAAGTACAGATGCTACTACATTTATGGATACAATTCAAAAGCTCCATGGAAACCCAAGGGTTATTGTGAGCAAATGAGATCCCATTTTTACTGGAAATTTTTAGGAGTTATTTTCTTGTTTGGGTACTCAATTAGCTCATAGCTCATCTTATCATCCTCAATCCAATGGTCAAAATGAGATAGTAAATACATTTTTGGAAGGATATCTTCATTGTTTTGTATCTGATAAACAAACACAATGGTTCAAGTGGTTACCTCTCACTGAATGGTGGTATAACACCTCCTTCCATACTGCAGCACAAATGTCCCCATTTATGGCACTTTATGGATATCATCCCCCATCCATCACATCATCTTTAAGAGGAAATTTGAAGGTTCAAGCAGTGGAATATCACATCGAGCATCAACAAGAATTTCTCCGGCTCTTAAAGGATAACCTCAATTTGGCACAAAATCAAATGAAACAACAGGCAGATCAACATCACAGCGAGAGAAGTTTTGATGTAGGAGACTGGGTATTTTTACGGCTACAACCATACAAAAAAATGTACCTCAGGTAAGCTAAGAAGGATAATAAATTATCACCAAATTACTATGGTCCTTACAAGGTGTTGCAAAAGATTGGTACTATGGCATACAAATTGGAGCTTCTTGCTTCTTCACGAGTGCATCTAGTTTTCCATGTTTCATGCTTAGAGAAGGTTATAGGTGAGAATATTCTAGTTCAAACAATATTTCCAGAACTTGATGAGGAAGGAAAAATCATATTGGAACCTGAAGCGGTCACGGAAACAAGAACACTATGGCTACGAAATCGATCAATTTTAGAGTATCTCATCAAGTGGAAGAACTTACCCACTAAAGATTCTACAGGGGAGGATTAGAATTTTATACAGAAGTACCCAAAGCTACTCAAGCATTGAGGACAACACTCTTTTGAAGGAGAGGGGAATGTTAGTTCCTTATATTACTAGTATAGTCTCTTATTGTTGTTATTGTAACCCCATTATTGTTATTATTGTACCCCTTTAACCCTCATATTGTTATTATTGTGCCCTTACATTATTATTGTTAGGTCAGCTAGGATTACAGTGTGGCCCCATGCACTCCTATATATAGAAAGGAGGTTTTGTAATTTGTATCCTCCAAGAATTGTTCACTCATGTAATTTATTGGAGGTTGTTTCCTAGAAGTGGCTTATTTCTAAGGCATTTATATCTCTTTTCTTCTATTTTTGGAGTTGGTTTCACAACATCTACTTTCTTTTGCTGGGATCCTCATCATTAGTATCACCATTTTCCTTTTTTATCCTTTGCCTCTACCTTAGTCCTCTATGGATGTCAGTTAACACCACCCTATATTGATGAAACTGTCTAATCCAACATAGTTGAAGTAAAAATATTGCAAATTACCACCTCAATAATGCCATTAAGTGTTCCCTCTAGATCATCACCAACATGTGTAAAAGAGAATGTTTTAAAGTTGGAAAACCTCCATACTTCACAACCTATGATATTCATCCTTTAATTTAGTTATAATATATGAAACTCCCAGTTTCCACTGGACAGCTTATATTAATTCCTCAATCAACAGTTCCATGTGTAGTCACCTAGAGACAAGCCAACATGCAGGGTAACATGATCACCACTCATCAAATTCAAGTCTCACGAGATGTAGATGTTGCAGGGAGAATAATACTAATTTTCCATTAAAATACACCATCTACAATTTCTTCCTTAAATTCCGCTATAGAAAGGGAAACTAATATGCATGGTTCTCTCACCCACTCAACTAGACCTTTTAGTCGAATCAATTATTAAGATGCTTTGCTTTTTCGAGATGGACTTGGCATAAGCCATCAATTTATGCCTGTAAATACAACCTCCCTCACCCAAGGAGTTGTAATTAGAAATTATAATAGTCTCAATAAAACATTGTGCATAATCTACTAGGACCTTCTAGAAGGCCTTCTCAGATAGTTGAGTTTTTAAAGCTACTTAATGCCCTGAAAACTAACTTGGAAAATGTGGAAAGGATGTGTATGGGAGATGAGAGGGTATTTCCAAATAGTTTTGACTCATTTCGACCATTAATTGGAATACTATGAAATAATTTACAATCCTATATGTCATGTTTGGATAGTTAGATGAAATTTGACATGGTAGGAAAGTTGATAGCTTTAGTTCATGGCCAAATTGTTAGACCATCTATAATTATATTTTACTAGCGACCCTCTACGGGAGTGTTGTCAAAACAAGAATGTTCATTTCAGTATATGGATTCTCATGAATTGGTTAACAGTCTAATAAACATATGAGTAGGCGGGACTAAGAGTTGATTCCCATATTTTCACATGTATCTTTGTTTGTTGCTATATTTGACATTAATTTATTTTAAAATGTCACACATGATGTAAAATTTTCTTCATCACATATGGCCACGAAGTCTCATGTAATGTTAAATAAAAAAAGAATCTAAAATTGAAATAAATGAAAACCAAGACTTATTCTAATTAGAAAAGATAGTTTTGTTAATGTCCAACGAATGATCAATCTAGTATTTACTTTTCCTTCCTGTTAGCACTACCACGAACATACACATTGATGCGCATGTGGAGGTAATTGCAAAGATGAAGTTTTACCTGAATCTCATGAGGTTGTAGTCCTGGTTGGGCTAAACATGAAAATACGTGAGGGTGGCATTTCAACATGATGAGGATCATCAAAAGGTGCAATATCCAAGTTCTCCAAGACCAATGCTCCAACTTCCAAATTGTGCTCCTGTCGATAACTATCCCAATTGTGATATATTTTGTAACAATATTTACCCCTTGTAGTGGGACAATTACAAGTTGTAATTCACATAGACCAAGCTCTCTGCCTGGTATAGATTCAAGGTGTTTTTTTTTTTACATTGTCTTAAAATGTAGGTGGTACAACACTTCTTTGTGGAAGAAGTGTTCACTACCCATGGGAGCACCCGATTTTTCCAAATGCTGCACCTTTGGAGTAGAAACATCATACATGTTCCACCACTAGAGTGAATTATTCATCTTCCATTATATACAAATGGATAGGCATAACCAAATAATCCATGGGCCTTGACCATAAAATAGGACAAAAAATGATATCTAACACTACAAAAGAACTATCTCTATTTTTTGTATTATGTATCCTCAATTCCCCCCATAAATCGCTCATCATCATATTAGAAAATTGTCATCTTATCTTCAACATGCACTTGAAGGTGAGCTAATGGCTACCAAATATTTTACTTGTGAGATTAAGTATTTTTAACTTAGAGTGAATATGGTAAATGTACTAGATAATAATAGGCCTTCTCATGAATGTGATGATGGACTTCCATTTCTTTTACAAGACATTGATCTAGTCATGCTCTCTGTGCCTAACAATATTAGGTATTAAAATATTCAATATGTGTAATGAACAATCAAAGTGAAAATTTGAGGATGTACATCCTTAATGGTTTTCCTGATACTGTACAATTAGCTACATTATCTTTAATGACTTGTGTAATATTGGATGGCCCTCTATCATTATTAATTTTTGGTAATATCTATGCAATGCCCCCAGAATATCATACAAATAATGAGGAGTCTTGGGTTGTATGGAGGATTGTATCACTAGCCAACACACCAAGAACATTTATCAAATTTTTTTTTTAACATTTTTTAAGCCATCGGAGACAATGGAAACCCCAATATTCAACTACTCATCCATAAACTGTCCTAGAGAGCTCTGGGCATCAATTTTTTTCATGTCTAGCGACAAAATTATCACTTTATCATATCTAGGGATTTTGTATCCATTAGGGGAAGTTAATGATGGACTGAACCATAACATACGAGTAGGGGGAGTGACAAACATTGAATGGTATATGCACAAAGAAGCGTTCTTCTATACTTCCTAGGTATAATGTATTTTCACATATTATTGTATATAGACAAAAGGACCTGAATATGTTATCATATGTGGTTTTATCAAAATTTACTAGGATGTAATCAATTATAAGATTACATTGGTTCTAGGGAAAAAACTCATTTTACTAGACTATTTTTCATCTCTCTCTCTTTAATTCGAATTTTGTCACTCTAGTTTTATCGTTCTCCTCTTTCTTTAATTCCTGCTTCTTACCATCAATATTGAGTTCCTTTTCTAGAAAAAAAAAAAGATACAAAGCAGATTATAAGACATGGAAGTCAATGAACAATGGAATATAAACTAAAGTACTATAAAGTATTTATATGATATATACCTCAACATAAGCAATATTGTTAATGTCATTTTTCCCCATAAAATCAAGAAACTAGAACAATTTGTATTCAGTTGGGAAAGATTAGCCACCATCTAGCCAAATGACCTGTATAAACAAAGAAAATAAAATGTTACCATTGAATACATTTTGTACCTATTTTAATCTTAGTTTACAACATCTGCTTATGAAATGTTATATTCAGCTAAAGTAATAAATGCAAATAGAAGCATACATTTCTATCCTAGTGTTTTGACTTCCCATGCATATGGTACATTGCAATTTTGATTTTATCCAACATAATCAAACATAGCAAGCTAGCAATTTCTAATAAAAGTATCACATGCTCCACTTTTAACCTCGCCACCCTTTTAACCTCTTTTATAATCATAAACCTCTAAAATAATATCATATACTACATTACTATTTTTAATCATTATTGATAATCATATCCTAAAAATATCCTTTATTATCAATCATACCTCTCTCAAGTACTATTAATATTAATTTTAAATTATTATAAACGATTATAAATATTTCTAATAATATTGTAATTAATATTAATAATATGTAAATTTTAAAAATCTATTAAAATTAATATTATTAATTAAAACTAATAACATTAAAATCTTACCAATAGAGCATCCTATTAATTAACATAAATATGATCTAAATTGAATCTTATTATATTAACAAATTAATAAAATTTAAAATAAAAATTAATAAATTAAATTAAACTTGCTATGATTTGATATCCATTCATACTAGTATTATTATTAATATTATAAATTATTATAGAAAATAATAAATATTGGTAATATTAATAATTTAAATTAATATTATCAATATATTAAATTAAATCTAATGAATTAAAATTGTTATCATTAATTAAAACATATAGCATTAAAAATCTATTTTATTAATAGTAGAATTTATAAATAACATATCAAAGATCTAATTAAATCTCTCTATATATATATTATCTAGTTAATAATAATTAATTAAAACTAAATAAAGCTTATTTTAAAAATAATTTTACATAAAATAATTTTAAATATAATTTAATTAAATCAACATTTTTTTTAAAAATATTAAATATATTTTTTCTTATGTTGAGTTGGTTTTCTTTTCACTTCACATCAGTCTTTCTATCATGTTTTTATTTTCCCTAAATTCTTTTCTTCTTAGCAGGTTTTGTCTCAAAGATGAGTCTTATTATAGACTCGAAATGTTGACTAAAAATGAAGACTCTGGAAATTTCGAGCTTTTCATCTGAAAATATACATGACAGAAACCTGCACACTATGAATGTTTATCTTCTTTTTATCATAAAATGTGAACCCAATATTTTTAAATTTTAATGTTACATAATGAAACTGATCATAGTCAATGTGATCTCAGGTAGTTGCTTCAACAAACAAGCATTAGGAGAATTTTGAGGTCTAAAATGGGTATCCTAAGAAAAATGTACAACCAAAATAAACTTTATAAGAACCAATAGAATTCAATATGATGATGTCAACCATGGGGGATGATTCACCATTATTGGAGTAAAAAGGTAAAAAGATTAAAAAATAATAAAATAGTAAAACTATTTTTTCAAATCGTATTTTCAACTTATCTCCCTAAGTTTTTACTCGAATTTCGAGCGAAAGTACTCATTGGATATAAAATTTAATTCCTCATCCAAGCAGTACCCACATTGCATAATTTCAATAGACCCTACTACATGAAAGATTAGAAATGCATGAAAAATGTGATTCCAATCATGTTTTTCATGTATTTCTCATTTTTCGTGTAGCAGGGTCTATCGAAAGTATGTAACATGGGTACTCTTTGGATGATGAACTAAATTTTTCATCCAATCTGATTTCAAGAATCTGCTTCAACAAACAAGCTTGTTGATTCTCATATATCCAGTTATCCAAATCTTTCAACTCAATTTTCCTATTAAGTTTTTTTTGTTTTGGGAAGAGTTTCATTCAACAACCACCTTCCCAGGAATTGACAGCCAGGGTTATTCATGAAAATGAATGGAAATTTTAGCATTATTTTCAGTGTAAGTTATAGAAGTTATTTAAATTTTCTTTTGGAATAAAATTGGATAGTGAATATGTGATTATGTCCACTTCCTTTTGATACTCTTATATCATTAAAATGCATTTTGAAATGTATACAAGTAGTGCATATATAAAATTTGTTGCCACATTTGAATTCATACGTGGCAGATCTATTTTAAAATTCCTGTCAATGGTATTAGTAGCTACCCGTACACTCTAAAACATATTTGATATAGCTAGTCCCCAGTTACTTTACCTTTAAATGTGGAGCCAACATGTTTAGATTTTCTCTAGATATAGTTTATTGGATTTTGGAAATTGGATTCCTTTTCCCCTGGAATAGTACATTGACAATTGAAGATTATTATATTGAAGCTATATTTGTAGTTAGCTTCGAATTTAATAATTATTTTCTTATTTTTTTTTAGTTTCTTGTTGTAATCTTGTGTTAGCAATAATTTTCTCCACCCATTACATTTCTACTGACTAATTTTATTGTTTAAGTGTCATTGCTTCTTAAAGATAACTAAAGGAAACGATACAACCACAAAAGTGGAGCATGCGAAATTCTTAGTAGAAATTCCTAGCTCTATTGTGTTTTATTATGTTGGATAAAATCAAAATTGCAATGTACCATAAGCATGGGAATTCAAAATACTAAGATAGAAATGTTTGTTTCTATTTGCATTTATTACTTTAGTTGAAGATAACATTTCATAAACAGATGTTGTACACTAAGAACACAGTAGGTACAAAATTTATGCTATCGTGACATTTTATTATATAGGTCATTTAGCCAGATAGTGGCTAGTATTTCCAAACTCAAGAAAACTTGTTCTATTTTCTTGATTTTATGGGGAAAAATGTCATTAACAATATTTCTTATGTTGAGGTATATATCGTATAAATCCTTTACAATCTACTTTAGTTTATATTCCAATGATCATCGAATTTCATGTCTTATACTCTGTAATGTATCATTTTTTCCGAGAAAAGGAACTCAATATTGATTGTAAGGAGGAATTGAAGAAAGAGGAGAACAATAAAACTAGAACGGAAAAATGCAAATTAAAGAGAGAGAGAAGAAAAATGGTCTAGTGGTACCTATACAGCCAATATTCTACATACGACACACACATAGAGATTGATGGCCAAGCCTTCAAAGTTTGTGAATTCACCTGCAATGTCTTGGAAAAAAATTGATAATGTTTTGAAGTAATGAAATAATATTTCATATGTTAATTGTACTCTAACCAATTTTAAGTTGGAAACTCATATTGTAATACTTGACATTTTATATAATATAATTTATGTGGTTGGAATTATTTATAGTTTCACTTCATATTACTTATTATTGTAATTAACATGAGTAACTTTATGTTTTCATATTAGATGAACATGTATATTGTATGACATTTTTTTTTAATTTAGCTGCAAAATCATGCTAACTAGTTTATGTTTATTAATAATGAAAACATAAATTCAATCTAAAACTACTAAATTAGAAATTTATGTTTATTAATTATTGACATAAATAAAATGAATATACGGCTAATTTAATTTTTTATGAATATTGTTAATGAAAGTAAATGAAATGAATATAAACTACTAAAGGAGTCATTTATATAATGACTATGAAACTACTAAAAAAAGACATATTACTATTGTAAATTATAAATTTGTGATTAAAATGATGACTAAATTTTGCATATATACGACTATTAGTAGCGAATTTACAGTATCTTATACGACAACTAAAATTTAGTCATATTTCTTTAGCCATTAATTGGTTTCAAATGATGACTAAAATTTACATATATATGCCTATTAGTAGCTAATTTACAATATCAAAAAACATGACCCACATTTTGGTCATATTTCTTGAGACATTAATGGGTTTTCTTGTGTGATAATTTAGTACTATATTTTTTTGTATATTTGGTCATTAATTATGAAAATTAATTACCAAATCAATGACTAAATTAATGAACAAATTTACTACTAGACAACAAAGTTGAGACAACTTATTAATGACTAAGCTAAAAACGACTAAAAGTTGGTCACATTATAAGATATTGTAAGTTAGATGCTATTGGTCACCAACCGAAAAATAGTCATTTATATGCAAATTTTAGTCATTTTTTTAGTAACTAATTAGCCATTTTGTACTAGTGTATGTGTATATATATATATCCAGTGACAAATATCATGGAAAACATGGTGATGGAAAAAACTCATAGAATGATTGGGAAGAGTAAGAAATGGAGAATCTAGGTCTGATCATTACAGAACTCTAAAAATAATGGCTTTTCATCGAAAAAGATTGTGCATCACAGTCAGAATTGAACCTATGCACTCATGTCATGTTGCCACCTTACATTAAGAATCCAGAAAAAATTCAAAGAAGCACTCGTCGATCTCATACCTGTGTATCTCTTATTCAAATGGGAAGTTGTTTGTTATGTTATTGTGTGAGTTTTCGTGACATGGAGGAAATTTCTAGTGTAAATTTATGTTATGATTAAAAAGCTATGGATAGAGTTGAAGGATGTTTTTATGCAGTGAAGTGTTCAAAAATATAGTTATGACTTGACAATGAAAGAGATAGGATTGTTTCTTACACACATGAAACAATCCTTACAAAATTTGTTTTAGTGCATAAATTTCAAGGTACATCCACATACACTTTTGATACCATGTAACTTGTAAATTCAGCGCACACTAGGCTTCATTTAGAAGGGTAGATTTCGTATAACCTTAAAAATAAATGGATAGGAACGTTTTATCCACTAGCAAGTTTAGGAAGACAATTTTCGTTTCAACAATGTGAATGTTACATTGATAGGCTTGCAGGAGGCACTCACTTCTACAGCTTCTTAGAATGTCATTGCATTTGGTCGCGTTTCGTCAAAAATCCTTTGATTGGATTGGGGTGTATTTAAGCTCGTGGTAATATGGGTGAGATTATGGCTTGTCTGATTCGAAGACTTGAGTTTGTATGGATATCCTTGACATTATTTTGGGAAATGTGACACAATACTTAAAATTTGAGAGAATGGTTACAGTAAGAAATTCTAGAGTTACAATCTTCATCACTATGTCATTGTCGTGTTTTACATAGAATCAATGGGTTCAAGAATATAATCAAGTTCGTCCAAGACACAGTATAGAAGAAGATTTAGTGTACATCATTAAAGCACAAAAACGTAAAAGTTCCATTGCAAAATTTTGGTTTTATCTTTTCGTTTCAACAGATGGTTTTGGTGTGTTCATTACATCATGAAGTAAGAGATCTTCAAAACAACAACATTCAGTCAAGATACGTGACCATTAACATAGATTTCACCATGGGTTATTGGTAAGATGACTCATCTTTTGAAGTGAAGGTTTAAAGATTAAGTACTCTAGATTCCCCTGGTCAACATGTTAAAATGAAGATTAATTTCATATTTTCAACAAGATCAGCGAAGGAATTTAAACAAATAAAATATATAATATACATGTGTATTAAATAGTGAAGCCTTGAATAAAGTTTTGATTAAGAAAAGAACGATATAATTTCAAAGAGGATGCAATGAATGAAACCACCAAGATTTCATTTCATAACCAATGAAGAGTATCGAGACCATCTATTTTCCTCAGGAGATCTATAAAAAGAAAACAAGAAAAACTACTCCCTCTTGAATAACCAGATGCTTCCTATTTTTGAGTGAGGGCATGACCAATAGTAAGGTTTCTTTCTTTTATTCTCAGTTTCATACTCGTGGAACTCACCTATGATTGTGTGATGTCATTGCTAGTTTGCAGGTTTCGTCTTTTCAGTGTCTCTTGGAACATAATGGCAAAGATCCATTAGTCTATAATTGAGAATAGGTTAAGGTATTCCATTGTATTTATTTCATTGTTTACCATTAAAATTGGTATTTACCTCATGAATGTGCTGCATCATATGATCTTCTTATTCATTGTTGACCAATTTAAAACGACTATGCATCACCTTTCCATTTTCTCACGTATCCCACTCGACAAAGATGTACCTAGATGAGAAAATGCAATAATAAAAAAGGAATTTCTTTGCTAGTCAAATCTCCCTTCAATGTTTTTTCGCAATGTTTTTTGGCATTTGGGTCTAATATCCTATGTTTTCTAATGTTTTCTAACAATGTTAGGATTTTACATTTAAATTTATATATGTGAATTTGTTATTTCATTTCCTTTACTATCGTAATGTCTCACTTTAATGTTATGTAAATTTTATTTATGTTTTACTTTGTTTTACTATTTCGACACTAACCCTAACTTTGTAATAATATAATAACTATTACTTTACATTGACTTCTTTTATATTTTATTCTAGTTAGAAATCTCCTTTTAAATTAGTTTTATTCTTGTATTTATGAGTTTATTTTTCAGTTGAAAATTGCTTAATTTATTACGATAACTCTTAATGTTTAATTGTTGTTTAAAAAAGAAATCTTACTAATATGCATCTTAGTCACACATTATATTATTTGATTAAGATTTCCAATTTCGTGATATAGATGCATAAGAAATTAATCTATGTAATCAAGAAATTAAATAGTACTTTTACAAAATGTTTAATTGTTTTTCGATGAAATATTTTTCATTATAACTTAATCATGTGTTCTATGAAATTAATTAAGATTTAATTTTTACGATATAGATATATTGGAAAAAAATTAAATTATCATTAGTGTAAAAAGGAAATAATAAATATACATATATGCCTCTACCTATTCACTTATCCATCTATGTGTTTAAGGTTTGACATAATAAAGGGGAGGCACATTCTATTTAATTGTTTTTACATAAAGGGAATTGTAGTCAATTCCATTTTTAAATTAAATGTTTTTGAGACTCTACAATACTATAAGGCCAAAACTTTAGAGAATTACTTAGCTTGCATTTTTTTGTAAATAACTTGGTGTTTAGGGTTAGGGTAGCTAGGTTTTTGTTTCCTTTTCTTTTGACCTTCTAGGTTATTAGCTACAGGACTCTTCCTTGCCAGCTACAACTCCTTAAAAAAAAAAGAGGTTTAAGTTGCACCACTATTGGTGTCATCTAAAATCCAACTCAAGCAACTATAAACTATGAGATAGTGTTCCTGTTACTTTTTGTTAGCCTAAATGAAGCTTGATATGAAGATGTAGTTCCAGAGTGACACACCCCAATTCCAAAATAGTAACAATGTCCACATTGGATGTATTAGAAGCATTTCACTCTAAAATAAAATCTCTACTATCCACATTGGGAGCAATTAACTGCACCAAATCGCATATAATTACCATTGACATTGAAAAATTTGTGTTGTGCCTTCTTTCTTTAGCCACATTTTGGGTTCCAATAACTATTTTACTTGTGAAATTTTGTCACTATGTTATAAATGAGGGCGCATCTAAATGCATCATGTCCACAATTTTTTGGAAAATTTGGGTTCCACGTAGCTACTATCATTAGAAACCACCCTTTTGGCCTATGATGGCCACTCATATTATTTCAAAGGATTATTCCAAAAAAAATCCCATTGAGCCTATACAAAAGATGGCCCTAACAAAAATTTAGGTTATAAACATACCTATATATTATAACATTTTACTTTGAAGTAACTACATGTATTCAATGAAAGAAGTGTTATATTCACTCTTTCATGAATATGTTTCCCTTTAATGGGAATATTGTCATGGTTTACTAGCTCATTCATTATGAGATGCAACTTACACCATGATTGGATAACATTTTTTCTCACCTTTGGGGCATAATGTATCTCCCATAATTTGTAGATAGTAGACTTGGTATCTTTGAAGAGTCCACCATGCATTTCCCTTATCATCAAGATATCACATAGATATATTCTCCCCAGTCAAATAATCATTGTAGCATCATGACTATGATCGAATAACCTTCATTTCTTCACCCACACTCAATAATTCATATGTCCGAAAGTAACCACTTGTTATGAACTAAATACCTATACCAACACATACTCCTCTATTAGGAAAAATGGTGCCCATCCTAGTGGATCAACTCCCACTCACTCAAATATTATTTTTCTTCCCCTCTCCCTCTTACGCATGTCATATAGCACATTAGGTGTTAGAAACATTAGCACTACTATATATGGTTTCACGAATTATTAGGTGGTACCTAGAGCCCCCTCGAAAATACCCAAGTTAACATCCATCTAGAATTTTGTACCATACTTTGTTCCCCTAGGAATAATTCCCAAATTATGAACTCTTATACTAGCAGATCCTAATGCCATCATTAAAGTAATTGGGATACCAATCAAAGGCATAAAACAAATACAAGGAAGCACCCAAGTAGGTACCACTACCAAACAAAAGAAGCAATAATGGGATAATCCTCAAACCACTCCTTGTTCTAGCATCTCTTTAACTCTTTGTGATTCTCTTGCTCACCTTAATTTCTAGTGCCCTAGTCCCCAGATTTAAGGAAACTTTTGAATATATCATTTATGAAAATTATTTCCTCCCTCTTCCACCATTGGTGCTACTATATTTTCCTTAGAAAATACACCTATATTCAACAAAGGGTCACACATGAACATATAGTGATGTATATCTTATACTTATGGGAATTACGCTCTTCATTTCCCTAGGATTAATATATTTCGAACGAAATTAAGGGAGGTGAGACTCACATGACATCGCCAACCTTTTATTGCAAGAAACTGACTTGTGTTGCAAACACATCCATTAAAAGACCCTTAAAAATATCCTTTGCATATCCAAATCCATGAATTAGTGACATAGTTTCCCCTATGCTCTACATGAGTAAGATAGTCATTACATGAATCAGCTCCAAATTCTGATTACATATATGATTTGGAAGGCTATGGGGAAATAAAAAAGTCCCTATGGAACTCAATATCCTTCATGAGGAACCTCATTATTTTCTTTACACCCTGAATTCACAGTGCCTATTATGTTAAGTCCATATCTAATTCATATCCCTATGTTAAAATCATGGATGTGCTTATATCATAAGTTTTGGGATGCATTTATGTATGTAATTCACTAGGTGAGATATACAGAAAAAGGGAAAAGCTCTGAGATCACAGGTTACCAGGTTTTTTGGCAAGAATTTTGGTCCTCATGAGAGGAAAGAATGAGCTAGAAATAGCCAGGTTATGTTACAATCACAATTGAGTGGGAAAAATAGAGATATAATATCTCCCATATAGGCATCTTTGACATAGAGGATAAAAATGAATATTTATTTAATAAGATCAAGTGGAATATTTTTTGAAGATGAGAAAGGAGCTCTAAAATATTTGGAGGAAAAAATTTCACATGTTATAATGACATGAAACTAAATGTAGGATGAATAACATGGCATTTACATCAACAAAATGAGATGAATAAAAGACATTATTCCAACATTTTACATAAGGAAGAAAAACATTGGAGGGAAATATGAAAAAAACATCAAACCAAATGGAAATAATATTTTGAAATCAAAATAAATTGTCGAACAAGGAATCAATTATCTCCCCAAATCATTCTTAGAGACAAAACAAGAAAATCATATAAAAAATAATTCAAATTACTAAATTATTTCCTATAGCAAAGTATAAGAGGTAAATGGTGATTTTCTTGCAATAGTTTCAAAAGGAGGAGTAAAAGAATCATATGTATCCTTTTAGAAACATAAAAACCACAAAATGGAATTAATTTTAGGCTATATAGGCTTATCGAAAGACAATATTTTGTAAGTGTAGAGGAATCAAGAGTCTCAAGCAGTATTTTAAGTACTCTAAATGAAATTTTTATAACACTCATTCTTCTTAAAAATGATAACCGAATATTGTTTCGTGACTTCCACTCCATATATAGGATTATTACAAAGGTAATTGAGTGAAGATTAAATATAATTTTTTTTGATTAAATATGAGAAAAATAATTTTCTTTATATAAATTAGAAAAATTCATTATGTAATTGGTTTTTATTTCATTAAAACTAATTGGATTTAAGTGTTGATTATAAATATTTACCTGTCAAAGTCCGATGATCAATTTAGTTAGATCTTTGTTATATGAATATCACTTCATACTAGTCCTAGGCTTCCATTCATCAACTGAGTACTATGTGGCATGAGTTCGTCCTCTTAATTTATCCTCGTAAATGGATTTCCTCAAAGAATTTCAAGTCCTCAATAAGCCATTGGAAAGAATGTCAAATATCCCATGAATTATTCCTTCCAACGACTAAGTTATAAGAAACATCATTGAAGCATATAAGATGAATGGTAAAATGTAAGTTATACATTTGGATGGAAATATTTCTTTGATTCACCTATTTAGATTTTGTACTTTTATTTGACATTAGTTCTACAAAGAAGGTTGCTTATACTAAATAATACCTTTGATTCTATTACAATGATACAATTATGGAAGTAAATATCCATAAATATTTTGTTTATTTTAGTGGTTTGTTGAATAGGAAAAAAAACATAAGTGATACAAACTTTTCCCTTTCACGTATTAGATTGGGTTGATCCTTAAGTTTTACTCTCAAGAATAATGGATATATATCTAGGGATTTTTTTTTGGATTTTTGAAAATATAAAGAAAATATTTTTATGATTGATTTGTTTTCTTATCTATGGAAGTTTGAATAATTCAAGTAAAAATCAATATTAATGGATATGGATCTAGGGATTCTTTTGGTTTTTTAAAAAACTAGAGAAAATATTTTTATGATGGAGTTGTTTTCTTATCCATGGGAATTTGAGCAATTTTTGTAAAATAGGCATTAGAATCCAATAACATTTATTGCCATTTGTTAGAATACACTCCATCTAGAATAGTAGAAAATATTAGAAAAAAAATTGTTTTAGATTTTTGTGGAAGAAAAGAAATGAATCATGTATATATTTAGTAAAATAATAAAGGAAGCTAAAAAGTTTGTAATTTTTGGTCTTAGATACCTTGATCGGTTTGGAAGAGAATTTCCAATAATATTATGGAAATTTATAAAAAAATTATGGTTTGTGGCACTAGGAAATATCATCGAAATACATGGATGCACTCTCTACAGAAAAATGAATAACATAAAGAACTGAATTCCATTTAAGTGGATTAATAATGTGGAAGGATTTGGTTTATGTTTTCCCTTTAGTAGGTAATTGGATAGCTGGGAATATAGGAAATTGTGAAAGTATTAGGACAAGAGTTGACTCATGGATAGAGTATGGAAACACAACCACCCTTCCTGAAGGCATCGAAGAAAGCTTGAGAAAATAGAGCATTATTTATCTTACACATTATATAATTTTGGGGTGGAGGGAAATTCTTGTAGGATGGATGGAAGGTAGCAAGCCAATTATGCTGTAAGGAACAACTAAACTCGTAGAACACAATGAGAGGGATGTTGATGGAAATAATATTAATATGAACTAAGAATTTGATTCACTAATTGGGTCTTTAAACCTTTTAGATTAAATACAATTAAGTCATGTTTCTTGAACCTTACTGAAATGAATGTTAGTAGTGGAAATAATTATAATAATTGACAGTAATCTAGGATATACTTACTAACCATAAGTATAACTAATAATAAGTAATAAAATTTTATCATAACAATTTCCAAAAATAATTTACGAATGATCAAAAATTTGTAATTTATATACATGGGCCATTACACGACTCAAAATATCATATTAAAAAATCATTTTACGAAAAAAATTTGAAACAAGGATGGCTGCAAGGCAGCTAGTCCCTACCTTGAGCCAACCATAGTTGGAGCAGCAGATTACCTTGAGCCAGCCAGATTTTATGTATAATTATTTTCATATGTGTCCTTGCACAATGCAATATGTTCGAAATAGAATACCAGATTGTATTGGTGATTTAGTAGGAACGGTCCTGGCATGATGAAATCCCAGAACTTAATTTTTTTCATTGACCATCAAACAAAGCTAAATCACTGAACCGGAAATTTGCAGGAAATCAGAACCTACTGAGTCCCCGCTGTTATGTTCAATCTCTGACAGGTCACATCTTTTTATATGCATATCCTAACCAGTTTGTTATGTTCGATGTCTTACAGCTCTGATATTTTTATACGCGTAGACTGTAGTTTAACTCGGGCCTCGAATTTCAAATATTGTAACATGAACACTATGGTGATTTATTAAAAAGAACGCAACAAAATCATGTATTGACACATGTTAAAACTATACTTCTGATGAAGTTACATGGGCAGCTGCGTTATTGGGATGTGATTTTATAAAGTAATTTATAAACTCTTGAATGACATACAACACCTGTAAACACTTGAATGACATGTGGACTTGGATGTAAGAAACGTTCTCGGTTGAGGGCCACCTTTCAAACGAACATCAACAAGCGTAAGTAATACAATAGGATTTTAAGTGGAATTGTCTTTCGTTTTGCTTCAGTGCGTTTGAAGAGCAGGAGGTCCGGTGATTGATTCCCGATCAGGCTCTCTTTCAACTCGGATCTCAGGAATTCCTACAGAATCTCCTGCTAAAGATGATGACACTTATAAAAATTTCAGGAACTTGGCCACATTGCTGTTAGAACGAGGCTACTTTGTGCAGGTAACTGTTCAAGATCTCAGTAAGAAAAGCTGGGTCGAACTTGTTTTCTGTTAAACGATACCTCAATATATCACCACCATAATCTGATACCCTCTCATGTTGCAACACTTCAAGATTTCTGCGTATGCTTCTTATGTTGCTTTGATTGTTCAATGTTATTCTTCTGTATTTTGTTTTCGACTTTAATTTCTGTAAACAGTTGCTGGTGTAGATCATTTCATTTGGCCAATGATAGGAATAAACTAAGACAAGCATATGTCTGACTTAATTATGATGAAATTTTGAGATATGAGGACTATGGATTCAAATGGATTTCTAGAGCTTGTTGCTTATTCTTGATGTAGGAATAAAGAACACACAATTCCTACCAATCAATTCACTGTAGTAAAATGTATAAATTTTACTGGGGCCCACACCTTCCTTATGAAACTAGTTTGATTCTAGATTTCCACAACTTTGATCAATGTAAAATTTCCCAATTATTCCCCAACATAATGATGTAAACGTCTCGAGACCACATACCATCTATTCCTGTCCAAATGGTATTTTTTTTTCCAAACCCCGTTAGAACTATATTGTTTACGAATGATCATTACAAATTTGAATCCATTAAAGAATTCGAATAACATGAAATTTGAACCAAACATATATGATAGCTTAACCCTTCATAGGTTATACCCATATAATTTATTTACTCTACCATATGCATACAACGTTGAGAAAGTATCTATTTAACGCTAACAATGGTTTAAACCACATCTCAACGCATTTTAAAACCATTGTAAGCCAGATTTCATTTCGACCTTCGCATATATCATTTGACCTGCACATATATCATGTCAACGTTTATTGCAATTACAACCCGTGGCATGAACGCATCAAACTTCATAATGCAATCAGGCTTGTGTAGCCTCCACGCACACGCTGTGGTTTGACCTTGCCTCGACAGCAAAGTTTCATACCAATTGACTCTGGCATGTGATATCATTGTTGTCACAAGTTGAGCACAGAACATTTACCAAGGTCGTGGTCCCTTTAACTATGCTTCCAATACCGTCCTTCGACTATCCATACACCGTAGCACTTATGCACATCAAGGTGCTCTCTCTGGGACTTCAACTGCTTCCGTCAACACCATCCATACATCATGGTGTTCTTACATATCAAAACGCTCTTCGCAGACATAGTCTCAACACTGTTTCAATCTCCTGCACTCACACATTCCAGCAATATGTACATCTATAATAAAATTGCAAAAATAAACTCATCCATAAAAACATTTCATCTGATATGAATAATCTACTGATCATATTTTCCCATAAAAATTTGGAATCTACATATTGACCAAAAAACTTGAGGTTCTCTCACCATCCTCCAACTATTTATACTTGAGAAATAAAACTGTTTTCTCTTAAAATAGATTTTCTCAATGAATTACTACCTTCCTATTTTTTACGCTTATCCCTATGTTGGCTCTACATTCACGCAGGGAGAGAAACAAATTGCTAAATTTATTCCATATTTATTTAATTTCAAAACAAACTAACAATGCTCCAAAAATAAATAACAAATTCAATAAAATAATAAATTATACTATTCCTAAGTCTATTTTATTTTAATTTAGCCATAACATGTGACCAAGACGTCACATTTCTGGCTAGGTTCTCTATGCTCCTGCATCAGACTCCTGGGGAAGAAAACTGATCTTGTAGTACTTTAGAATCGCTCCCCCAATATCTGTAGTTTTGTTTCAGTCATCCAATTGGTGTCTTCCACTGGTTGTCCTTTCCACTTGACCAAAGGTTGGTTCCTCATTTTCTTTGACACTCTCTTTTCCCTTTTTCCTGCTTTGGGCTTTCTTCTGTTATGGCATCTCCTTGTGGTTCTTCTTCTGGGTTTTGGTATAGGTACAAATTTGCAACACATGACTAAGTCACCTGCTTGGAATTTCTTTTTCCGCCTCTTCATATATGCTCATTGCTTGTCTTTACCACTGCATTCCTGCCATTTTCTTTTGACATCCGCCTCAAATATGATTTTAGGAGTTAGCCAATTCACAACTGCGTGGATTTTCTTCGAATCCACTTTCCACTCTTCTTTAGAGATTGCACATTCCTCCAAAACTTCATTCATCAAACTCATGGTGATTTTATTTATGGCTCGAGAATCTATGCTCATGTGCCATTCATCTTCTTCCTTTGGACTGAGTACTGTTGGTGCAATACATGGATTAAGGCTTCCTCTGACTAAACCTTTATCCATCAACTCTTTCACTTGTCTTCTAGCTTCAGCATTTTCCTGTGGTGTTATTCTATAGGTTGCTCTATTCGGCAAACTGGCTCCAAGTATTTGATCAATATGGTGACTAATACTCTTGATGGGTGGTAACTTATTCAGCAACTCATACACATTAATATCAGCAAAATCATTCAATAGATTCTAAATTTCTTTAGGTAAATATTCTAAATTTGTAGAAGTTAAAATTACCTTGGGTTTTCCAACACTACCAAAATGCATCTCCTTACCCTTCTCATCTTCCTACAACAAGGTCTTCCCACTCATTAACATAAAACTTTTTCTAGGTGTCACCTCATCAGCTTCAGCTTCCAATGGCAGCAGTGTATGCTTGTTCCCATCTTTCTCAAAATTATAAGTGTTATGCTTGTTCCCATCTTTCTCAAAAGTACAAGTGTTTCTTCTGCCATCGTGTATGGAGTTTCTGTCAAATTTCTAGGGTCTCCCTAGCAATATGTGACATACATCCATCAGCATTATATCACATAAAATAACATCCTTATAAGTACCAATATGAAAATCAACTTTACATTGTTCAGTTACAATAATTCGATGGCCTTTCTGAAGCCACGAAACTTTATAAGGAGTGGGGTGTATTGTTCTCTCCAACTTCAACTTTTCCACCATCTCTGTAGAAACAAGGTTATTAGTACTACCGCTATCAATTACCAATTTGCAACACTTACCCTTTGACTTACATACAGTTATGAACAGATTCCTTCTTTGAGCTGGTTCTCTAACTTCTTTAGCTTCTTTAAGAAATACCCTCTTCATTATCAAGGATTCTCCAGCTTCAGGTGGTTCCTCTCTGGCTTCAGATTGAGGAATCTCCTCCTTGGCTTAAGCAACGTTCACATTGTGCTGATTTTCTGACCTATTGTGAGGAGAATCCTATTGCATATGTCCCTATTCACCACATGCAAAGCACCAAACATCTCTTTCTTGGCCTCTACCTTTGGGCACGAACCTTCTGCGACTAGAATCTCCTCTTTGTGGTGATCTATTGCTCGCACTCCCTGCCTCATTTTGAGAGTGTTGAAATCTAGATTCAAATGTTCCCCCTTCTTTTGCTGGACTCTTGCCTTTATTTCTCTGGTTTTGTTTGCACAACAGTTTTTCCTCTGCCCTCAAGGCTGCTTGATAGGCATCTTCAATCGTCCTCAAATTTAATAAGTTTATCTCATCCTGTATTTCATATCTCAAACCATTTATATATCTAGCTACCTTTTCTAGATCATATTCAACATGGCCAGATCTAATACTTAGCTTATAAAATTCTTCAGTATATTCCTTGATTGTCATTCCTTTTTGTTTTAAGTTCTCCAATTGTCTAAATAGATTTAATTTGTAATCCTTTGGCAAAAACTTACCCTTCACCTTACTTACCATCCTATCCCATTACTTGATTTTGGGCTTCCCTTTCACTCCCTGGATAGCTGCAATTCACCCCACCATAAAGCTACATGGCCTTTTGATCTCATGGCTACAAACTTCACTTTCTTCTTTTCTTCGACTTCTTCATAGTCGAAGTATTTATCTAACGAACTAATCCAGTACATTAGCACCTCCACACTAAACTTCCATCATATAAAGGTGCCCCTAACTTTGGTTGGCTGCTGACCTTTGCGAGCATTTTCATAACTTTGGCTGCCTCACTTTCCTCCGCTTCTTCGTCAGTGGTCTCTTCTTCATCGGCACTAGCAATTCCACCATCTGCTGGTCTCCTCTGAGTGGTTTCTACTGTAGCCAGTCTTGTGTTCAAATCCCGAATATCATCTAGAAAAACTATGTTTTCTATAGCTCTCCCTCGACCTATCCCAGCTCCTCTTTTGGGCGGCATTCTTTGCAATGCTCCAAAAACAGCTTAATAAGATCTGATACCAAAATGACGTAGGAGAAATGAACACACAATTCGTACCAATCAATTTACTGTTGTAAAATGTATAAATTTTACTGGGGCCCACACCTTCCTTATGAAACTAGTTTGATTCTAGATTTCCACAACTTTGATCAACGTAAAATTTCCCAATTATTCCCCAACATAATGATGTAAATGTCTCGAGACCACATTCCATCTATTCCTGTCCAAATGGTATTTTTTTTTCCAAACCCCGCTAGAACTATATTGTTTATGATTGATCATTACAAATTTGAATCCATTAAAGAATTTGAATAACATGAAATTTGAACCAAACATATATGATAGATTAACCCTTCACAGGTTATACCCATATAATTTATTTACTCTACCATATGAATACAACGTTGAGAAAGTATCTATTTAACGCTAACAATGGTTTAAACCACATCTCAACGCATTTTAAAACCATTGTAAGCCATATTTCATTTCGACCTTCGAATATATCATTTGGCCTGCACATATACCATGTCAACGTTTATTGCAATTACAACCCACGGCATGAACGCATCAAACTTCATAATGCAATCAGGATTGCGTAGCCTCCACGCACACATTGTGGTTTGACCTTGCCTCAACAACAGAGTTTCATACTAATCGACTCTGGCATGTGATATTGTTGTTGTCATGAGTTGAGTGCAGAACATTTACCAAGGTCGTGGTCCATTTAACTATGCTGCCAATATCGTCCTTCGACTATCCATACATTGTAGTGCTTATGCACATCAAGGTGCTCTACCTGGGACTTCAACTACTTCCGTCAACACCGTCCATACATCATAGTGTACTTACATATCAAAACACTCTTCACAGACATAGTCTCAACACTGTTTCAATCTCCTGCACTCATACAATCCAGCAATATGTACATGTATAGTAAAATTGCAGAAATAAACTAATCCATAAAAACATTTCATCTGATATGAATAATCTACTGATCAGATTTTCCCATAAAAATTGGAATCTACATATCGACCAAAAAAATTGAGGTTCTCTTACCATCCTCCAACTATTTATACTTAAGAAATAAAACTTCTTTCTCTTAGAATAGATTTTCTCAATAAATTACTACCTTCCTATTTTTTAGGCTTACCCCTATGTTGGATCTACATCCACGCAAGGAGAGAAACCAATTGCTAAATTTATTCCATATTTATTTTATTTCAAAACAAATTAACAATGATCCAAAAATAAATAACAAATTTAATAAAATAATAAATTATAATATTCCTAAGTCTATTTTATTTTAATTTAGCTACAACATGTGAACAAGACGTCACATTGATGGCTAGGTTCTCGATGCTCCTCCATCAATTCTTATTATATTTTTCTGTGAAGAGTACTTGCTGATGTCAAATCATCTGATTCATGATGATTGAACCTTATAATTCCTTCCTTCTGAGACAATACTGTATGTTAATTCATGCTACTAATATAATATAACAGCTATAGATTGAAAATAATGGTAATCAGAATGAATCAAATTTCCAATAAATTATGAGTTTTAATCGATGAGGGGGCTATGCATTCGAGACCTTTACATGAGGATAGGTATAAATTTCTAAATATGAGTAGGCCAACAATAAATTTATTTCCAGAACCCAAAATACATACCTTTGGGAAAACAGTTCTACTGTATAGGAAAGAATTAAATTCTCGTGAGAGAAAATTTCACAATTTAATATAGTGGTGAAGTACAAATTTATTAAGAAAGATAGTGTCAAAATCGATCAAATAGATATTTACTGTTAGATATCTAGAAGGGTATGGCAATAATCGAGATTCATAAACCAAATGTAGCAAAATTATCTATTCTAAATAATCAATATGTCTAATTTTTTGAAAATATACAAGTATTACCAGCAAACATTTGAGTCTTGTATTGTTGTGCAAAAGAAAAAAAAAACAACAACCTAATGGTGGAATAGTGAAAAGGAGCGATCAGGAAATGTAACCAAAAGGGGATAGATGCATTATCCACTGATAGCAAAGAAATTCAAACCTTAATATTAAATCTGGCAAAGAATGGAAGGAATACATAAGCGAAAACAAGAAATATCTTATTCCATAAATTACATTACAGTCCAAAAATGCAAGAAAAATTAAAAATTCTGGAATAGACTAAGCATAATAAGTTAAATATTACAAACATCAATAAAATAGATGATGTCATTAGCAGAAGTCACAAAGGTATTTTTAACTATGTAAGAACCTATGCCTTATTACCCAGTGATTCTAAGTTTGTGCTCTCCTCAGATATGTATTATTCGATATTTTTTTAACATTAAAAGTGCAGGAGCTAAATTGCATTTGATTACTTTAAGTTTTGCATTATTGTTGTCATACATTGCAAAATACAGTGTTGTTGGAGCGGTTATTAGGGACAAAGCCTAAATTGGGTGACATGCTGTAGTTGAAAGGTAGTTATGGAAATCTCTTTCACATGACAAGATGAGTACTGCATTTCACTATAAATGCCACATTTATTTTTGTAAATTATCAATTAGAAATGTAAGAGTTACTGAAAACAATTTAAAAATGGTAAGAGAGTGTTTGTGCCTTGCAGGAATACCATAATCCTTTTGGGGATAATTGCTTCCTCCCGTGATAAGCATCGACCAAGAACAAAGCCTCTAGTTGGAAGCATGGAATAAAAATAGAAACATAGGTGCTAAAATATTTTAGGTTCCTCCGCCACCTCCAACGATAAGCACTGACTGAGAACAAAACCTACAGTTAACAACATGGAATAAAAAACAACAAGATGGAATAAAAGAAGAAATAACATGGAATAAAAAACAAAAAGATAAGTGCTAGCCTATTTCAGGTTCTCCTGGTTGCTCCGGAACATAAGCGCTGGCAGAGAACAAAGCCTAAAGCCTGCTGTTGGAAAGCACTGACGGAGAATCTGGTGTATTCGAACTGTACCTAAAGCCTGCAGTTGGAAAGCACTAATGGAGAATATGGTGTATTCGAACTGTACCTAAATGGGTCAGATCGTTATCCCAAGAAGGCTTCCTGAACTGATGGGGCAGAACATAGCAGAGAAAATGAAACATGTAGCCTTCTATTGTAGAATTCAAAGACTCTGGCAGGCTACTGCTAAAGAATTCCCAGGAATTAAAAGTTTTAATTTTTTTTGTTCCACATGGAGAATTGCAAGAGAGGAATTATTTCTCTGCACATAGCATATAAAAGGAGCTAAAGAATTATGTCTTCAGCACATAGCATAGAAAATGAAGAATTATGTCTTCAGCAAGGAGCTGTAGAATTATGTCTTCATGAAATAGCATAGAAAATGAAATAGGTTAAGATAAAAGAAGAAATGTGGTAGGATAAGGACATGTTTCAGGAAATTGACTAGCCGCATGTAATAAATCATGAAATGAACAACGTGTAATCTATTCCATAGGCCTATCTTCCGTCATGCAGCAGTTTGGGCTACATTCTATAAATAATTCACTGAGAAGTGATATATTTGTAGACATTAAATGTTTGATGATTAATGCTAGCATTAATCTAGCATAGGATTACTCTATCTTATATAATGGATATTAATGATTATAATTTATGAAATATATCTTATCACCTCAGCACGAGGCCAAATAAGACGATAAAACATTTTATTGGATGGCGAAGAATATACTCAGAATATAAAAATTAAAACTTTGGTTATTCGCTGGTAGTTATAAGTTTAAGCAGCTAAAAATAATGCTAACCCCTCCATTTTGATTCCTATAGTCCCTGCCTTAGCCTCAGGTGGAAGGTACTAATAAGAAATTTTGAATGGAAAAATAATGAGAAAAAATAATAGAAAAATGGATGTGTAATACTGCATTGTGAGGAAATACATATCTCATGAATTACTCGATATGCTTCTTAAACAAGATGTATTGTTGAAAATGAAATTCAATTTTGTGTGACTAAATATTTAAGTTAATTCAAACTTTTTTGTAGTAATATATTTATCGGAAAGCCATTAGGTAGTCTAATTGGCAAGGGTTGTTGATCAAAGAGGCTCATTTTACAGCCTAGTGTGAAGCCAATGTGTAATTATGTTCATCCCTCTTAAAAGAAAAATAAAATATTCTCTAAATAGAAAAACAATGTCAGCTATAATAAAAAAGAAAAAAAATATATGCTATGCATATTTAATTAGTTGTCCATATGACCTAATATAATCTCATATGAAGTAATTATAAATAAAAATAATAATATGTGAGTAATATTTTTAAAACATGATATCAAATTCATATATATCAATGCTAAAAGAAAATATTTTAATGTTATAGATCCAATGCGGGTCATGAATAAATATTTTAATATGACTTAATATTGACTATACTTAAAATATATTAATAAATAAAAACCATTTTAATGTGCATTGATAAAATGACTCAATGTACATGTTATGTAATCTTGATAACATTCAAAAATACAATTTAAACAATAGAATATTACACATTGTTTTTTGCACTCAAAAATAAATTTTCACATGAAGAAATTTGATCCCTCTTGGCTCATGTTAGATTCATGGTTAAGATGGATATATGTTGGTGTAAATGGGTGGGAACAATGCAACCAAGCACCTTCATTAGAACATGTGCCATATGCCACCTGTCCATTCTAAATCATAACATGTCATGCAAATGGTCATAAGAATTGGTGTCACAAGGAAATGTCCTCCTACGATAAATGTGAGGAGTTGGTGGATTATAGTGGATGCTCCACTTTTATTCCAATTGTGTTTTCATCATTTCTTGGTAGTAATGGGAAATTTTTATTGTGCATCTTCGGACTACACCTCTAAACATTTGATATAATTTCGATATGAGGGCATTAATGGAGGTTTACATCATGAAAAATAAATTTTTTTCTTAACAAGTGTGCCAAGAACATCACTTTCCCTTCCCTAGCAGTGTTGTGGTTTCTGAATCGTTTTCTTACTTTGTGTCATTCTTCACAGTACTTCATCTACAAATGAATGTGTTTTTTTCTCTACATGGGTAAGGTACGATGGGATCGAAGGCAGTGGGGAGGAGATATCCTTACTTGGTCTCTTATTTTCCTTTTTGATGGTCGATATAGGATGTTACAGTTGCATGTTTTCATCTTCTAAAAATTTGGGATGCTATATTTTTATGAGGCATATTGGAAGTGTGTTTTCTATAAACTTATGTTCTAGACTTTCGAAGGGGGTCAATATTCTTCGTCTTCTTTCCACATAACAATGAAATATGGTTAATGTTTGAACTAGTCATGTTCCTTCCTACTTTGAAGCTTCAAGGGACTAACTCTCTAGGTGTCTCCTTGATGTAGGAGCATCGAGCTTAATTTTCATTATTTATTTGTGTGATTTAGGGGGTGATTTTTTTTTAATCATTTTATAAATTATGCACATTTTAAATAAATTAAGAGAAAAAAAATATGACTGTGAGATTTATTGTAAATATTCTCTTAATTAATTGAGAATATGAGTGGAGTTGAGTTGGATAGATATTTTAGGGACTAGAAATTCCTTAAATGGAACTTAGTTGAGTAAAAAAAGGGACAAATATATTTTAGAGTTTGGTTGAGATATTTGGGGAGGAAATCATGGATTGGAATTAATCCACAATTATGTATAAATGTGAAGCTTTGTGTGAGGATAGAGGGACACAGAGAATGGAATAGGACAGAGTGATATAGAGATAAATGGTGTGAGTGTTTATGTAAAGGGCCGAGAGCCAAGAGGCCGACAATTGTAATATTCGGGCAAAATGGCTTGAATCTGAAATTTCTTGTGTTATTATATATCAGTATTTTGTTTGTGTTGGTTCTCTCTTCTTTATATATATTTTGAGTTGAATATAATGTGGTTTTAATGAAAATTTTGATGAGGAATTTCATGCTAAAGGAAATACACACCCTTCTATGTGCTCTACTTTGATTTATGCAGAATCTCTGCATCATTTGGTATCAGAGCCTAGTTATAATGTTGCTCTAGTTAGAAATTATTTGATTTGTGACTGAATCTTGCAGCAAATTTGTGGTGCATATTGGTTTATGATGAATTTTTAAGGTTATAACAATCATAAATTTTCTATAGAGAGAATAAAGAAATTTGTATGTGATGTACAAAGGCGTTTTGTGTAAATCTAATGTGCCTGAGATCTGGATGTGTGAAGGAGTACTCATATCGATTTGAGGAGAATAAAGAAAAACTGAGTCACAGGCTACAAGAAGCTAGAAAAGAAGCATCATTTAGCTTCCCATGTTGTGAAAGATGAAAGTCATGCATTCATTGTTGTTATCAGTAGTTGGAGCATCACTCATAATGGAGATGATACATCCTGTGCCAATGTAAAAGACATTAAAACTAATTTCTTTTCCATTTCAACGTTTTTGAAGAATGCCTCTATGAAAATTTTTCATGGAAAGCATTATGAGCTTGTCAGTACAAGTTTATTTTGTTGATAATTTTAGCATGGAAAAAGATACTTTTACTAAAAAATATTGATGATTGGTTAGAGGAGATGATAGAATTGCATTACAAGTTGTTTTCTCAACAAATGAGGAATTAGTGAAATTCCAACCAGAGGCTCAATGTTTGTAAGATTTGTCTCTAGAAGATGGAGTGAATGATGACATAGATAATGGTGAAAATATTGTTTTAGTTTATGAGAAATTTTCAGAGATTACATCTGATGCAGCAGATGCACGATATCATGTTCTGAGAAACATAGTTTGGACATTTTAACAACAAATGTTAGATTGTTAAAATGTGGAGAGGAACATCAAGAAAAGGAAGCATCAACACAATTGTATTGAAGAGAAAAGAATTGAACCTGCATTGTAATTTGTTAACCCTTCTCTACAATTGTTAAATTCTGTAATTATGTGGACCTAGGGAGAAATACCTTGTGGAGAAGCAGCATAAGCTCGAGCATGGAGGCTTGCGCTATGGGTGTTGCAAGTATTGAAGACCCACATGTAGAGGATTGTTAATGTGCATGTTCTAAAATATTTTTGTAGCACGGTGAAAGCATGGAGCCGACTAGTCAAACCGCCATGGAAATTAATAGGATAAACTGCATATCTCACTATGAATAATCTGTGGTCAAAGATTCTGATAAGCCTGCAAGCTATTTAAAATGTTTGTTTTTGAATTAACTTGTGGTGCCGCGTTTGGAAAATTAAATCTGGTAACAACATCTGTAGATTCTATGAGTTTTATTTCGGGAAAAATGATAGCCATGTAGCTGAATATTGGTAATAAATTTGGGTTCATGTTCTACAAGACCTCGATCATGACGAAATCTGTTGTGTACTCGAGAGTAATCTCATTGTATCCCTGTGCCTTGTAGATATTTTGGTGTTGGTGTGAAGACTGGTTAGGGAAATTCGACTCTGAAGGTCGTGGTTAGGGAAATTATATTGTCATCCTTACTTATGTTGAAAGTGCATGCTTAGCGGAACCATGTGGTTTTCAAGGGCCATTCAATAAGGGACATTTCGTTTCATTTTCGGCATTAGTTAAGTTTGGTTGAGCGGCAAACCTACGAAGAGAATAGACACATTGTGGAATAAATCCTCGACAAATTATAATGAGGGTCTTGCTATGAACGCTAAGAAAAAAGGAGCCAAATTTTGCCAGGAATATAAGAGAAAGGGGTTAGATCATTTCACCCACAAGGAGATTCCACAGTAAGTGCTCATTGAATGAATCAATATTCATGGATTAAAGGTATTTTTAAAATTTGGAGGATTCAATTCCCTTTCCATACTCGAGAAGTTAATCTTTTTGTAAATTTTATGAAAGAGTGAAATCAATCCAAATTTTAAGGAATGGAATTGAAATCCATCTCAGAAATTGATGTGAAAATATGGTTCAAGAGTGGTTTGTGTTTGTTGTTTCCAGAGAAATATGTTGATGCCACCATGTTAAAAGGAAGTTTTGGAAACTTCCTATGAAGGAATTTTTTTTGGGCACTGAAGAGAGACAATGTTGCATGAGAACCGTCAATGCAAAGAAGGAGTTGCATGGAAGTGCAAGAAAGTTGTCTGTGTTCATATGATGAGTGTTTTGAAGAGGTTATGGTATGAAGGGCATGTTAATATTCATAGTGATAAGAACGGCACATAAGAGTGAAATCCAGAGAGTTGAAATGGCAAACAAAAGGTTTATTAAATAACCTTGAAGGGAGCATAAGGTATGATCATTCATTTCAAAGAGGTATTTTAAATGTTGAAAATTAAATGGTTTATTTATTTTCACCATAAAATAAATCTGTGGAAAAGTGGATTTCATTTCAATTTAAAGGCTACAGTATCATGATGTAATTAGTGACTTATGATATTATCATAATAATGGAGTATGAAAGAATTGGTGGAGTGAAGAGTTTACATCATGAGAACGTATTAAGGGTGGATGCTCATTGGTATATTGTATGACTTGAATTAGAGTCAAAATATCCACTATTGTAATTATTGGGTCAAGATTTGAATTCAAACAAGATGTTAAAGTCAAAAGAAAATTTTTTGGATAGTTTGAGTCAAGTTAAACCATTGAGTTATTGTACAAAAGGGTGCATTTTTCATCCAAGATGAAGATTTGATGTCAAGTGTGGAGTCAAAGAGTCTTAAATCAAGTCAAAGATTTGAATTTAATTGGGTGCATGATCGGTAGAGCCCAACACCCAAAGAGTTTGGTCATTGTAACGCAAGAATTACTGAAATTATTGTTAGGAGCAAGAGAAGCAAAAAAATTTCCAAGAAATGATTCCAGGACAAGGAAAAAAAAATACCGAGCACAGGAAGAGAGCTTGTATTGTTGGATGGAAAGTATGAAGGCTTGCTGAAAAGGGGATTTGAATGAAATCCACATGCTAACAGATGAAGTTGACAAAGGAGGAGAAGATGACTGTTGATAGTCATTTCAGAGGTTCTAAGAAATACCGCAACAAAAGAAAGAATAAAGAATATGCCAAGGAAAATGGAATATGTAAGCAGTTGACTGATGAAGAGTATAATAGGGAGAAAGCTGAGATAGCATTTCATATTCAGTTATTGATGGAATTGTTGCAGAGAAATAAGAAAGACCATAGACATGGTTGACCCATGAGGAAGAAAGTGAAATGGTAGAGGCTACACGCAAAGAGGGAGCAACAGGTAAACATACAGTTGAAAAAAGAGCTAAGGAAGCTCAAGCAGATGATGAGTGTGAAATTGAGATGTGAAGAACTTATAGAAAATGAGTTGGAAATGGAAGTTTCCATTTGTGGCCCAGAACAGGGTGAAATTATGGGTGAAGAGATTAATGAGAAAGATCTAATGGACTATTGGAATAGTTCAGAAGAATTGGAAGATATGTTGACAAGAGAAGCAGATGAGGCTATGAAGCCTTGTATTTTTAAATCTCATAGTTTGTGTATGTTTGCAGGATGTATATAAGATGATGGATAGTTTGGTGAAATTGTCACGGAGATGAATGAAACTCTTGATGTGAATTATGATGGAGAATTCCTTTCAAAGGAGGAAGGTACCGATTTCTTGCAGCAGAAATAATTCATATATGAATTCATGTTTGGTTTAAGACAACCAATTGAAGCTGCTATCGAGCAAAGGCATAATGAAAATGTGTAGTGATATTCCAAGGAGGTAAAAAAATGAATTTGTTTAATGAAATTGATGATATAATTTTGCAATGTGATGGTACAGAAAACAAGATAACTTAGGAGGATTTGTAGAAGAAGAATGAAACTGGGAATGAAGGTTGTGATGAAATGCTAGAAATATTTCACATGGAAATAGAGTTCTTGGAAAGATGGCTCAAGGAACCTAAGGGAGAAGTGGAGCTTGCAGAACCTGATACAGAATAGATTGCAGTTGCCATGCATGAGAAGGATGAAATGTTTCTAATGTTTATAGAGTTAAGTGAATATTTTAACTATTCAAATAATAATGTGGTTGTAGGTACAAAAGGCAACATTAATAAATATGATGTTGAAATCAGAGAAATTGAGCACAAAGTATTTTGAGATGAGATGAAAGATCAGGAGTAGCAAGAAAGTTATGTCCTTAGAGACATAAAGGAAACATCCGCATTAAACCAGCAAGATAAAGATGAAAGAATCCAACAATTCAAAACATGTTCTACTAAGATCCAGAAAGACTATAATGGGAGATTGGTGCTTCAAGCATCAAAAGAGGCCAAAATGTCTTGTATTTTTAAAACTAATAGTTTGTTGATGAATTTGGTACAACACCGGATGAGAAATTTGTTACTATAGGAGAAGTCAATGACTATAGTTGTTATCAAGGAGAAATTCTTGATTATTCTTCATTTTAGGAACTTGAATATTCAGCGCAATTGGAGATGGAGGCATTAGACAAAGAGGAATTGCTGCAAGGAATTGGCGAAAGAAATTGTTGGAGAGACTGATGGAATCCTGTTGGTAGAATGAGTGATGTTAATGTACATCCAGTTCGAGATTATTTCAAATTTTGGAGACCAGAGGAATGGATATCAGTGATTCTACACAAGTCTATAATTTTTTAAATAAAGATGATGTGGTATGGAAAAGTGAGAGTTACATTCAATAGTATTCTGAAAATACTATTCTGGAAATTCTGTGCAAATTTACAAAATGGAATTGATACTTTAAAATACCAGCGGCAAAACAGAGTTTGGAATCCTGGAGGAAGCAAGTAATTGAGACTTGTGGCTATCGCATTATTACAAAAAAGTGACATACCTCATAGATAGGAGTCTATGTAAACTTCTCTACATGGGGAGTCTGATGCAGGAGCATCGAGCTTAATTTTCATTATTTATTTGTGTGATTTAGGGGGTGATGTTTTTTAATTATTTTATAAATTTTGCACATTTTAAATAAATTAAGAGAAAAAAATATGAGTGTGAGATTTATTGTAAATATTCTCTTAATTAATTGAGAATATGACTGGAGTTGAGTTGGATAGATATTTTAGGGATTATAAATTTCTTAAATGGAACTTATTTGAGTAAAAAAAGGCTATTTTAGAGTTTGGTTGACATATTTGGGGAGGAAATAATGGATTGGAATTAATCCACAATTATGTATAAATGTGAAGCTTTGTGTGAAGATAGAGGGACACAGAGAATGGAATAGGACAGAGTGATATAGAGAGAAATGGTGTGAGGGTTTATGTAAAGGGTCGAGAGTCGAGAGGCCAACAATTGTAATATTTGGCCAAAATGATTTGAATCTGAAATTTCTTGTGTTATTATATATCAGTATTTTGTTTGTGTTGGTTCTCTCTTAGTTATATATATTTTGAGTTGAATATAATGAGTTTTTAATGAAAATTTTGATGAGGAATTTCATGCTAAAAGGAAATACACACCCTTCTATGCTCTCTACTCTGATTTATGCAGAATCTCTGCATCACTCCTTTAATTATTTTTTTCTAGTTGGTGGAGTATGGTGTTATTCCCCATATGGTTTTAAGGTAATTTTCATATCTTGTTGGCTAATAGAGAAATTTGGGTTTTTCGTATGTAATGTTTTATATTTTGGTCCCTTCTGTCTCGTACTATGTTTTATGCTCCACACTGGTCTCCAATTTTTGTTCTAGTATATATACAAAAACACCGCTTAGTAGTATTTTCTTCCACTCGCTCCATATTTACTAACTATAGACTTCAATTATGGCACATTGATGATAATGGGTCACTATTTTTCTCTCAATCTAAAAACCTCAATTTCTATCATCTCCCTCATTGTTGGTTTAAAAATGGTTGTTTTTCTCTGATCGAAGTAGTTGGTCATGTTCAAATATCTTATCTGAAACAACCTTTCTAACTTGTGAAAATATACCACCTGGTATGTTGGCTTAGGCTAGCGATCGAGGTTTTCGGGTATTTTAATGTTCTTCATTATAGTGGTCAAGTTAGTGTGGTTACTTTGCTCCCCTTTGGGACAATGCCTCCTCAAAAAAGAATGGAAATTCAATGATGGGGGAAAGTAGTTTAGTTTCTCATCATCAACAATCATTTGAGTGGAATTGAGTAGCATCTCATTTCAACTCGGTCCCTCTAGAGGTATGAAATGAAATATGACATCTTGAGTTGAGAGAGTTTGGTGATAAGATTCACTTCTCTCATTCTACGGTTGGGGTCCCACATCTCAAATGTATTCCTTATCCATGAAAATTTAGGAAGAGGATATTTCATTTCTTACACTCTCTTTCGGTCCACCAATTGATCAATATACTCTTTCGCTTGGCCCTGCGAGATAAGTAGGTGGATAACTACAAATTTTTTGCATGTTAAGAAGATAATAAAGTTGGAAACCTTTGAGAAATACTAAGAGGGGGGAGGTGAATCATTAGTGTGCCTTATTATCAAATTTTACCAATTTAAACATTAACTGAATCACACACACTAATTGGTAGGAACTTATTAAACATTTACAGATATATGCATAAATCATAAGCAACAAATAAACCATATGAGAAACATAAACATGAAAAGAAACACAAGCAAGTATCAACGCATGAGACTCAAGTATTTATGGTGGAAAACACTTCACTGAGAAATAAACCACTTTTGGTGTTGCTTCTACACTACTCTGAACCTTCTATTAAGAAAAATGTGTCTTTTACATTGATCTGTTTACTCCCATCATCTAGGAGAACCGAAGTCAATTAATATTAACCAATACCCATTAGACAGGAGAATATATTCTACTAATCATCTTGGAAGACTATGTTCTCACGCAAATCCAAGGAATACCATTCGTTGAAATCCACCAAGATAAACAGTCCTAAACCAACTCCAAATGGACTATATAACTTTGATTTAATGGAGAAGTTGTTCCTTTCGCTAAAGCTTCGAAATCACTGATCCACACCCATGCAGTAACTTCTCCTTTACTCTATGTCAACATTGTTTCATATAATTTCACATTGGATCCCAATACTTTATGCTCAACTTCATTTAGCTTTGTAATACCATATATAGAAGAAAATTACCATTGATAATCATTCAAAAAGACCACAAATAACATTCTCTCAACTCCAGCAAATACTCACACAAATGCAACCATCAATAATACAATCATCTAGAAATATAAACTCTACTCCATATCCACCAAATAAAATCTCCTACTACAACCAAGAATATGATCTAGAAATTGATGCTTCACTTCAAAGTTATGCTACAACACTGCCATTTGCAAACCTACATAATGTAACTCTTCTCTAAACCAGATCGAAATAATTCCTTCTCTATGCAACCTTCACTCATTCACTATCACACTAAACCAACATCATTCAACTCCAAAATAAATATATCAAACATGTAGGGTGAATTGCAGTTTTGGGTTGGGACCAAAGCTGCAAAAAGTTGACAAAATCAAGCCACAATCACTAGTACTAGTGCACTAAAGGTTTTCACATCATTGCAGGACTTTTCAAACCATTCATGACCTTTTTCAATTAAACTAGAAGCCTCTACAATTTCCATGTAGAAATACATCCAATATGCATGAGAAATCTAAATAATTTTTAATTGAAGTTTAATGACACACACAAAATAATTTGATCCTGGATGTAACCCATGCACATTATTCTCTAAATGTGTTTGAAGCCTTTCAACCACACTAACAATCTTGGATGGATGTGGTTGGGGAAGGGGATGGTCATAACCAAAAATACTCTTCTTACGATCTCAGACACCTATTGTAACCTCTGCTCTATCTCTTGTACAAGCCTCGAAACATCGTTCGAGTCCATTCACACATATACAAATATCTTAAGCATGTCTCCCAAGTGTCACTTCGAAATGGACCTAGAAACCAAGAAAAAAAGGTTGGAATGAGTTCCAAAAATTCCTCATCTCTCCTCAACCACTTGCACAAGTTGCAACACATATAAACACACTCTGTAGTACATATGCAACATCATAATAAGGTCAACATATTGCTGCAACAAGTCCTCTCCATGAGCATAAACATGAAGACCTAGATGAATACCTAGTAAGGAAACTCCTCTAATGTGCCAATTCAAAAACATAGATCACGCAATAAACCATATCCATCACATATAAAAACAACATCTATCTATAGCAGCATCAGCAAACCATCAAAACATGTCCTCCAATCATCTCTATGTAGCCTCTAGTTTCTACACTATGTCATGAACACCACTAGCACATGAGGAACCATCAACCACACCAATGTCATCATTTGACCATCATGAGTGTAACATCATAAGGTTGACATCAATTCCAACACAATCAATTCAATCCCAACTCACCTAGCCGCAACCATACTACAAGAATGGCATCAATGCATTGACTAGTCTACATATGGCTAACATCAATGCCAACATTAGCTAGTTTCCATCTTGAAACTAATGGAAAGATCAGCTAGTTGTGCACATGAACACCATAATGCCAACAATATCCCCCTTTAGGATTGATGGAAACCATAAAAAATCCATACCAATCTACTCTATGACTCCCCTTTTGGCATCAATATCAAAGAGTCAACTCCATTTGATAAGGCAACAAGAACTAAAGCCCCAACACTGGAGCAACTAATCTCTACATAATTGAGAAATAATGCATATCGACCAATATCCATCCCTCTCATATAATTATCAAGAAACATATGAATCAAAAAAAATACAAAGAATCATATCCAACCAACATCCTCTAGCAGTAGCATAAATATGGTAGAATAAGGAAACCATACAAGCATCAATGAGTAGCATCATAATGAACAAAAACATGCAACTATGTGCACATGAGGCATCAACAAACACTCTCCATAGAAACAACATAGCAACAACTACCAAACATCTATAAACATAGCACGAGGCCATGAAAGACAAATGTCATAGCATATCATTAGGCACATCATGAACACCTCCAAGTGCACCGTTATTCCAATAATGGATGGCTGAAATAAACAAAAGAAAATAGATGCTCCCTGTGAACACATGAAACCTCCAAGTTGTAGTAATTTCTTTCATTTCAAACATTTCTTCCTTGCCATGAAAGAAGGACCATATTTAACAACACTCCACATGACCATTACTCAAAGGAATAATACATTGATAAATACATGGTTGTAGAGACAAAGTAATAGCTCATATATGACCAATATATGAACCCATGACTCATGGCTACAAAATAAATGACAACCATAATACAAGTACATAGTGTCATGAGAACATTACATGGATTTTACAATGAATTACATTGACGCTATCAGCATATCCTTTGGACCAGTGAATCTAAAACATAACATAACATGGCTATTACAATGTCATTATCCCATACATGTGGCTACAAAATAAATCCATAACACGCCTGCATAACATTCCTATCGACATAATGACTCAAAAATCTAATGACTGGACCCTTTACCAACATAAAATGATGAATCAATTACAAATACATGGTTTTAATAAATTGAATATAGCAACCCATACATGGCTGGTCGACGTCTCAAGTCATGATATGCACATCATTTCCACATTGTCCTCATGATAGGGTAGCTGAAAAATGGTCCATAAAAGATGCAACAAGACTAATAATAACATTCTTTACACTCATAAACAATAAATATATCAGCTATAAATAATGTGAGTGAAAATAAATGATACATAAAGGAACAAGCCTTGAAGACATAGCCCCTCCTTGAGCATGATATTCCTCATATAAAGTGATCTAATTGATCTGAAAATGCATGGAAGAACTGCATTAAAACTCATTTTTGTTAAAACTCCTCCAGCTCCCAATTCTCCCCGTGAGACCATGCTAGTATCATACATACTACTACAATCATATAGATCTACTATTGTTACTGTTGTACCCCTCTAACCCCAATATTTTTATTATTGTGCCCTTACATTATTATTGTTAAGTCAGCTAGGATTATATTGTGAACCCATGGTCTCCTATATTTAGAAGGAGGCTTTGTCATTTGTATCATCCAAGAATTTTTCATTTATGTAATGTATTGAAGGTTTCCCCATTGAAGTGGCTGATTTATAAGGATTTGATCTCTCTTTTCTTCTATTTTTTGAGTTGGTTTCATAACATTTCATATCATAGGAGCTTCCTACTTCTTTGCAAGTGCATCTAGTTTTCCATGTTTCATGCTTAAAGAGGGTTATAGGGGAAAACTTCTAGTTCAAACAATTTTTCCGGAACTTGATGAGAAAGGAAAAATCCTATTAGAACTTGAAGCAGCCATGGAAACAAGAACTCGACAACTATGAAATTGATCAATTTCAGAGTATCTCATCAAATGGAGGAACTCACCCAGTGAAGATTCTACATGGGAGGATGATAATTTTATACAGAAGCATCCAAAGCTGCTCAAGCATTGAGGACAACACTTTTTTGAAGGAGAGGGGCATTTTAGGTCCCTATACTACTAGTATAGCCCCTTATTGTTGTTTTTTTTTTTTCTGAATAAGGCTAATTCTATTAATGAAAAGAAACATATGGTACAATCAGGCTTGCAAGCAAGCGAAAACTGAGAAGCATGAGAGCTGTAGGTGATAGAATATCAGCCTCGCTCTTGAGCAACAACTACAGAGTGAGCATAGATAACAAAAGGGACAGAAAACAAGTGCTGGACAGGGTTATCTACCCAGTGTGGGTGGATATTGCCACCCGAAATTTTTTCCCTTTTTTCCTGTTTACTTTGACCCAGTCGGTGGAGCATTGCTGGGCCATGACTAGCTGTAGACTATCCGGCGCTGGGGGTGGAATATCTTTATCCGAGTCCGAGGATGATGACACGTGGGAGCGTTTCTGAGAGAACGTGGGTGCAGAGGGGTCTGCATCACTCGCTGGGGGAGCATTCATCTGAGTTTCAAGATTCTCCTCATCTGCTTCAATTTCCTCCTCATCCGAGCTGGAGGAGTCTGTATCAACCATGGGGGGAGGCACACAGGAATTCCAGCTCTTCGATTTGGATTTGCGATTCGAAGTTTCCTTTTTGCCGAGGAACTGTGTGCATGCATTTTGTAAGTGCCCTGTTTGATGACAGTGGCGGCATCGAAAGGCTGTATTTTCGTAATCCAAGGTTTGGGTCCAATGGAAGTCCCCAAACTTGAGGTTGATCTGGTCCGGCAATCCTTTGCTTATGTCTATTTCGGCACAAAATCTTTCGTAGGTGTAGATTCCTTTCTCCCTTCTCTCCACATCTGTAGCAAGATAGCGTCCCAAGGTATCTCCAATGGCTAAAAAAACAGAGAAGTGCCACAGATGCGCTGGAAGGTTTGGGAGCCTGACCCAAATAGGAAGTTTGGTGATGACCGCTGTAGAGGGATCAAAATCTGGAAACCATGGCGTGAGGAAGAGCCCAGCCGTACCCCAGAACCAGGGGCCTCCTGTTAAGGCTTTCTGGTAATCTTCGATTGAATCAAACGCCACAATGAAAAAGCCTTTCGAACATAAGTAGATCTGACTTTTAGTGGTCCAGTTGGTGTGGATCCATTGGTATAGATCTGATGTGCATGGCCACAGACTATTAAATCTGCAAATGATTGCGGTTTCTGCAAATTTCTGGTGAAGATCGGCTATCAGAGGATGAGAGAGATTGACAGAAGGAACTTCCTCAAGTTTGTCAACTAGGAATGGCCTAGGAGCCATAGCTGGTTGAGCTGTCTTCGAAGATGAATGTGGTTTGGCTGCGTTTTTATGCACTGCATCCTTATAAGAGGAGGGTGGGGCAGAGGAGGTCTGCCCAAAGGACCCTCCTCTTAGACGAAGGGTAAGAACAATAGAAGCATCCCTTTGAATGCTATAAAAGGAAAGGGGGAGAGAATCCTCTAGTTGCTTACCTTTAAACAGCAGCCTCTGGAAAGAAGCAGGGATCCCCAGCCGGAGTTCGAGTTTGTACAAAAGATCCTGCACAAACTCTGTATCGTGCACCCATTGTAGCAGCGTTTTACCAGAGAGAAGAATGATTTGTATCTGGAATGTTGTTTCTCCTTCCGGCAGAACTGGCTGGTCCAAGAAGCAATTCTGCTTCTGACAAGCAGCATCTGCCGGGTCTGAAAACTCATTTGCTTGGATCTGAGGTCCTGAAGGATCCCTAGATCGGCAGCTATCCACTGCTTTGCTGTGGAAGATGGTATTTAGGGACGCAGCTGTAGACGAGGCTGCCGAGATGCTTAAACCGGTGTCTTTGTGCCATCCGTTGAAGACATTTTCTGTGCCTAATCGCCGGCAGAGGGAGACATTGGCGAGATCTTTTGGTCCTGCAGCAAGATCTGCGCCGACCCAAGGTGGATTAAACCCACGATCTGCAACCTGGGCAAAAGAAGTTGCTGGATGGAAGCTCCGTTGCTGCGTTCGGTGTGTATTTGGAGAAGGAAGGCCACGGAAGGCTACAGCGTTGTGTTCCTCACAGCATGCACGCCCTGCCATGGAGTCGGCGGCGGAAACGCCCAACAGGGCCAAGGGAGCGTAGGCGTCGACTGGAGACATTAGGGTTTTCGGCGCGATCTCAGCCCCTTATTGTTGTTACTGTAACCCCCTTATGGTTATTGTTGTACCCCTATAACCCCAATATTGTTATTATTGTGCCCTTACATTATTATTGTTAGGTTGGCTAGGATTATATTGTGACCCTATGGACTCCTATATATAGAAGGAGTTTTTTTCATTTGTATCATCCAAGAATTTTTCATTTATGTAATGTATTGGAGGTTTCCCCCTCAAAGTGGTTGATTTCTAAGGCATTGATCTCTCTTTTCTTCTATTTTTTGAGCTGGTTTCATAACAAAGAATGGACTTTAGTATGGGTTGATCTCTTCTACTATGAATATGATGAGAAAGAGTACTCTCTCAGTCTCCAGTTTCTTCTTACTCTTCCCTTTGAAACATACACATTATCTAGTGCCTTGACTCCCTTAGCAATCACTCTCTTTGATCCTTATTTTTGGATGATGCAACCTTTCAAGCTGAAATTCACTTCATTACCTCCATCAACCATTTCGCTGACACTCAAGATATTATGGTTTAGGCCTTCAATGAGCCAAACATCATCTTCATTGGTCCTCTTCTCACCAATATTAGCTTTAACTCTACCCAATACTCTTTTTGGTCCATTACCTTCAAACACAACACAACCACTCCCGGTTCTATTGAGAAAATGAAATTTTCTTCTAAATCCTAACATATGGTGTTAACATACACTATCAATATACCACATATCATACTCTTCATGTGAAAAAATTTCAATGCTACACCTTCCAAGTTATTACTCCTTCTTCTTCTATGTGTTCCTTGGTTGGTTCTTTGGTTGTGCATTCTCTTTTATTTGTTTCTTTAGAAACGAAAGCCTTGAGGATTTAGGAATTTTAAAATCATTGGACATGTGCCAAAAATTATGACACGCATAACACTCTATATGAACAATATACGTAGCCAAAGGATTTGATATTTTTCTTCTCATATTGGACCCCCATCTTCTGATGCTAGATCTGAAATCAATGGCTTTGTGACCAAACAGGTTAGAAGAAAAGAAATGACCATTAAAAGAACTTGTATACCTCAATGTAGGTCCTCCTCCTAGCTGATCATATTGCTACATAGATTTGCACATTATCCTCCTACAAGCCACTACCACATGTCGAAAATTTTGGCAATTGAAGCACTCAATATCATCCACTAGGCGGGAAAAAGGAGTTTTGACTCCTCCTCCGAAAAATAGTATTCTTAATCTGAAGAAAAAAAGGTATTATCTATGTGAAAGCTCCTCTTGGTTGTATTATTTGTTGTTGGTGGTGATTGGTCATATTCTTTGTTGCAGGCTTGTTTGGTTTTTTTTTTTATTATTATTCTTTATTCCATGAAAAATTTTCTCTGCCTTCTAAAAATTGATGCCAGATCTGTTCACCATTGTGGTGCTCTTTCCTTGCTCCAAATTTTTGTCTTTTTCTTCAAGTTGTTTCCTTAATATTTAAATCACACATTCAAGTGCTTCAACATAGCCTTTTCTATATTTTTTCTTGTTATAATTGAATTCTTCTACTATTTTCGATTCTTCTAGTCATGTCCTCCAGCTAGTATTTTCTTCCTTGAGATTTTTCTCCTTTTCAACACAAACCTACAATTTATTCTCACATTCCTTGCATTCATCTATTAGTATACCAATTTCACATGAAATATCTTCAATAAAAACAATGGAAGATTAATATTCATCCTTAAGGAGCATGAAACTACGCCCATCATCTATTTCTCTACCCATATCTAAATCATTATCACTACTTCTATTAAGAATATAACCCGAACATAAATCAATGAGGCTTATACCTTGAGATCTATTGTCCTCTTGTACAACTGCTTTAAATGGGGATTTGTTTTTCTTGGATCTCTCCTTATTCTTCTTCTTTTTGCTGCTCTTCCCAAGGTCTCCATCACTGTTGGTGCAACTTATTCCAATTAACGTATGCAATCTATCCCAAACCTCCTTTCATGATATTAAATATCCAACCTTTTTTAAGTCTACATTATGGGATTTTATAAGGTGATACACCTTGTTTGATATTTTTTCTTCATTTATTTAGATAAACGAGAATCATCATCATATCCTTCACAAATCAATCTTCTCAAGTTAGAACCACAAGAAAATAATTTATACTTCACAATTTATTTCCATACCTTGAAATTTTCAGCAGTAAGAACATGTATTCCTTGAGAAAGCATTCTGAAAAAAAAAAAAAAAATCCAAATTTTCGTCAACAAACCCGAGATATACTCTCCAGTGATCTAGTTGTAACCGAGAGCCCCTCTCTAATACGAATTTTTGGAAACCTTTCAGAACTACCAATAGGTGTTTGGGGGGGTGAATTAGTGGTGTGTCTTATTATCAAATTTTACCAATTTAAACATTAACCGAATCACACACAGTAATTAACAACAAATCATTAAAATTTTCCAGATATATGCATAAATCATAAGAAACAAGTAAACCATATGAGAAACATAACCATAAAAAAAACACATGAAAGTATGAACACATGAGGTGCAAGTATTTATGGAGGAAAAACCTTCATTCATAAAAAAAAACACCCTTGTTGATATTGTGCTACTCTGAATCTTCTGTTGAGAAAAATGTGTGCTTTACATAAATTTGTTGGCTCCCATCAGCTAGGAGACTCAACCTCAAATAGTATTGGCCAACACCCATCATCCAGGAGACTCAATTGTATTGTTAAGCATGGAAGAGTATGTTTTCACACGGATATTCAAACTACCATTCGTTGAAATCCACCACGATCAACAATCCTTTCCCAACTCCAATTGCACTATCCAACTCCCTTTGCATGGAGAAAATTCTTCTTTCATTGAATCTTAATAATAACTAATCCACACCGATGAATTCACTTCTCCTTTACTCTATGTGGACCTTGTTCCATATATTTTCACACTAAACCCCAATAATTTTTGCTCAAATTGATTCAACTCTGCAATACGATCTCGAGGAGCAAGATACCATCAATGATCAATCAAAAACAGAAAAAAATAACATTCTCTCAACTCCATCAAATAGTGTCACAAATGCAGCCATCAATAATATAATCATCCAGCAATATAAACTCTACTCCATATCCTCCAAATAAGCTTTGTTATAGCCACCACGTATCTGATCTAATAACTTATGCTCTGGTTATAACACCCTCCACCCACATCTACCCAAGTAACCGGCTAACTGAGGTAAACATGTGATTTAGAGTTACTATGAATTTTCTTCAACTCCCTATGTGCTTGTTAAGGAAGTGGAATTGACGGAACACAAAAACAAAAAAATTCTACACCTATAACAGAACCCCCAAGATCCATCTAAGCCTTCCAGGTGACTAGCCCTTGAGACAAGCTAAATTTTTTGCTGCACTAATCCCCTTGTCACTCCCTTTCCAAGCCCTCCAAGTGACTGAGAGCCCCAATCACTCCCATGAGCCTACATGAGTGAAACTATTACCTTTTTCTTGCAATGGTGTGGGAGCGAATACGAGATTTAAGGCTGAATTTTAGTGCTAGGACCCAGATCACTTCTGAAAAATCCATGATACTTCCAAGAATAAAAGATAACAATAGAATAATGACCAAAATGTAATTACTTTAACAAGGACTTGACTGGACCCCTACTAGCCATCATAGGAATTTCATCAAACATGTCACAAATATGTAATCTACAAGTTTAAACAAAAAATCTTAGCATATGGGTGTCATACTTAGTTGAGAATCGCTAAGAAGCATTGATGCCTCATCAAATTAGCTTCATTATCATCTATTAGGTAAATACTGATTATTCATTAATTTACAAGTGAAAACATTATGAGATCCATACATCAAATTTGTCATAGAACACATTCATGACCAACATGCAAACAACAAAAATGACAAGCGTAGAACAACCATATAATCCACATAATAACATGCATATTTACCCATCAATAAAAAAGGAAAATAGATCTTATTTCCATAAGAAAAATGCAACCAATTCTGGGACTTCCATGTACCATCTGACCATAGACATGGCCGAACCAAATATATCTTCATGCAGTCAATATTGTTTCATATTCCAAACCTAAATGTGGGATTTCACAAAAAAATTAACTAAAACCAAAACAAGCCCCCCAGAGGCCAAAGCACCTCAATCCCTCGACCAGTGATTCCACCTCATGGTCAGACATCACTAACCATCACCAGATTGATATCTACTCAAGTTTTCCATGACTCTAGGGAAATTGTTCCAACCAAGAATCTAGGAATAGAAACTCAACTCACAATTTTTGCTGGGCTCCAGAGCTTTTTTCCAGCCAAGGCTCCAAGACTAGTAACTCAATCAACCACTAGGGGCTCTAGAGTGTTTTTCCAACCAAGGCTCCAGGACTAGTAACTTAAACCAAGTTTTTATAGGGCTATAGAGTGTTTTTCCAACCAAGTCTCTAGGACTAGTAACTCAACCCAAGTTTTTACAGGGCTCCAGAGTGTTTGTCTAACCAAGGGTCCATGAACTAATAACTCAACCCACAACTAAAGGAACATGAGAACACACTTGAAAAAAAAGGAAATAAACCATAACACCATGTCTATTTAATAAATGGCAAGGCTAGGAAAAAGCACTGTGAACCTAGGAAATATTCCATGCCAATGAGTATCATGAAGAAATAACCACATGCATATTCCATGCATGCCAAAAATAGTGAGGAAAAAATACGTGCAACTCTGGACCTGCAAGCAAAACCTGCTTTATTTGTTGATCCAGATGTCCACTTATGCTTTCTTATCCATCCTTTTCCTTCTTACTCTAAAATTCCAAGTATGTCACACTCCTCCAAGAGTGCTCCAAGAAAACTCTAAATGTCCAAGAGTATGAGAGAGAGAAAATAGAATGAGAAATTCAAAACTGAGCTAACAAAAGTTTGTCAACTGATCCTCAAAACCTTTTTTATTGATGAGACCTCTAATTTCTTTAGTTTTCCATTATTTTCCTTCATTTTTCTCCTCACATTCAACCTATGACCTTTCCCCTCCCTTTTCTCATATTTTCAATTGTTTTCATAAATAAATGCTAATAAATGCCACTTTTCCTTTCCAAAGCCTTAGACATTGCCTTTTCCAATTTCCATAGCCATAGTAAACCATATGAACACCCACACTAGGATTTTTTTGAACATTCATCTTGGAATATGTGTCCCATGACCCTGGTTATTATTTTTCCTTCATTAAATTTTATTACATGGAATTTTCACCTAGGGGCGGAAACGTGAAGCTGGGTTACACTTTTGTGAGAATCGGGGGTCGAAATTTTTTTTCAACAATAGTTCGGTCGAACATTTTACAAAGTTCGGCCGAACTTTGTAATAGTTCGGCCGAACTTTTTTATAAAGTTCGGCCGAACTCATGATTCCGTTTAGATTGACGGCACACTGACGGCGCGGGCAAATAGAATTTTTGCCGGGGATTGGAAAACTGGCATCAAAATTTCGGCCGAACTATTTTCTATAAATAAATCGCCCGCGAAGATCAATGGTTTACAGTTTTCATTGTACGCGCATTTTTTTTCACTCTGTCTGCGTTGTTGCTACTCCCGGCCGCCCTGGTGCTCCTGCCGTCCCCACTCGTCGAGTTACTCTGCATCTAGTAGAACTTCTCGGGTATGTTAAAATTCTCCAGAGTTATTTAAAATGCCGAATGCCGAATTACATTGAATTTGTCACTGTTTTGTAGTAAAATTTTAAAACTTAAACGCTAGACATTACAGCGTCACAATTCTGAGTTTTATCCTTTCTATTAATGTTAGAAATTCAAAATTCTTTTAGGCTTTAGCATATTTTATTATTTTGTAAGTTGTTTTCAAACTTAGCTTAATAGTAAATAATTTGACCTTTGAAATAAATTGTAAATTACTAAATTTAAATTATAATGCAAGTAGTTTGTTAATTCAAATTGCCAGGAAATCATCTTTTGGATAGGTTCAGCATTTTGGTGAGTTCTAAGCTAATATGGTATTTTTCCTGTGCACACTGCGCTTTAAAGTTATTATATTTATAAATATTTGTGGAATTTGTTATATAATTTAATTTATTCAGTATTACTTGAATTGTACATTCATTTTTATTATTTAAGTTTATATTTAGCCAGTAATGTGCGGGAGTTTTTCACCACTGACTCAGTTTCAATTCACAGTACTCAAGGCATCTAAATCTGATTCTCAGATTATCATGCACATTTTCAATTTATATTCTAAGTTATTCCATTGCTAAAAATTCTTTTTTTTTGTAAGTCAGAAGTATTATATTAGTCAAGAAACAGAGAATACATGAGATTACAAAACGGCCTGAAAACGGTTAGCCATCGAGCTTCACGGGCCTGCTCCTTTGCGAGCTGATAATTGGACTGTGTATTCTTGGGCTGTATATAGCCTTGCTTTGAAGGAGCACCAGACTATGAACAAAATTGTAGGCCAACCACGCAGGGTTGCCTGTGAAGTAAGAGACACTGATCAAAATTTTATTTAAGGCCTGAGAATAGCCAAGTACATAACAACTAAAACTAGTTCAATTTGGTATGTAAATTTAATATTTACAGTTTATTTAAAAATATTATATATATATATATATATATATATATATATATATATATATATATATATATATATATATATATATATATATATATATATATATTATATGTATCTTAGATGACCCCGTAAAAGTTAGGTTTGCTTTACTAAGAACCACCAACAGGATCATTAGCAGCACCCGTAGCAGGAGGTTAAGAAGCACCACGGTAATAAGGGTGAAACATCTATAGGAAATATTTGCCTCTCTTCTTGACTGGAATGTTGGAAACCTTCTCTGTCTTGAAACCTGATCTGTCTTGAAACTGCACCTACACTCTGCAACTAGCCAAAAAACAGATTTGAAATATTTGACTAATTTTTTATATAATTGAAATTCAAAAATAGATGATTTTCTTGACTGGAATGTTGGAGACCTGCTCTGTCTTGAAACTGCACCTACACTCTACAACTAGCCAAAAAACATATTTGAAATATTTGACTAATTTTTTATATAATTGAAATTCAAAAACAGATGATTTTCTTGACTGGAATGTTGGAAACCTGCTCTGCCTTGAAACTGCACCTACACTCTGCAACTAGCCAAAAAACAGATTTGAAATATTTGACTAATTCTTTATATAATTGAAATTCAAAAACATATGATTTTCTTGATTGGAATGTTGGAAACCTGCTCTGTCTTGAAACCTGCTCTGTCTTGAAACTGCACCTACACTCTGCAACTAGCCAAAAAACAGATTTGAAATATTTGACTAATTTTTATATAATTGAAATTAAAAAACAGATGATTTTCTCCATGCTAGATGCAGTCCTACCTAATAAAATGTGTAGTACTGCTTTTGGGAAACTCGTTCTACCTCTAGAAACTCTCTTTGGAGACTCCCAGCTACTCGCACTCTTGCGTGCAACATGCATTGACTAACTGGGTTGCATAGCACTACCACTAGGGAACTTGTTCTTGCCTCTTTTGTTGGAAATATTTGCCTCCCTTCTTGACTGGAATGTTGGAAACCTGCTCTATCTTGAAACCCTTTCTTGGAGTCTCTCTCTAGCTAGAACTGCACCTACACTCTGCAACTAGCCAAAAAACATATTTGAAATATTTGAATAATTTTTTTTATAATTGAAATTTAAAATCAGATTATTTTCTCCATGCTAGATGCAGTCCTACCTAATAAAATGTGTAGTACTGCTTTTGGGAAACTCGTTCTACGTCTAGAAACTCTCTTTGGAGACTACCAGCTACTCACACTCTTGCCTGCAACATGCACTGACTAACTAGGTTGCATAGTACTACCACTAGGGAACTTGTTCTTGCCTCTTTTGTTGGAAATATTTGCCTCCCTTCTTGACTGGAATGCTGGAAACCTGCTCTTTCTTGAAACCCCTTCTTGGAGTCTCTCTCTAGCTAGAACTGCACCTACACTCTGCAACTAGCCAAAAAACAGATTTGAAATATTTGACTAATTTTTTATATAATTGAAATTCAAAAACAGATGATTCTCTCCAAGTTTTAATTGTTTAAAATATGATTGTTTGAGCAACTCTTTCTCTGGGATACAAGAAGGCTGAAAGATTTGTTTTCTTGTATATTTGAAGCTCTCCATTATTATATAAAAGAATTTTTTGCTTGTATATTTGTATGCTCTTTGCCATTGTAATGTCATAGTGTATGAAGTTTTAAATTGTTTTTATTATTTTTATTATATGTTGGATGTGATTTTGATTGAAAATGCTTCTTTTTTATTTATTAATTAAAAAAAATTATTAGAAAAATTATTGCTTTAAGCCTTGGAATTTACAATCAAAATTAGAAAATGTATTTACATCTAACCTATTTATGAAAAGTTTAATATTGTTTGATTTTCTCTACCATGTCCTTTTTACATATATCTAGAATAATATTATTTGTAGTTTCTAATTTTTTGTAACATTTTACTACCATAATCAAAATCTATAGAAATAATAATCTAACATTATAATATCTTGAAATGGAGCTAGCCAACTCAAATATAGTATTGCAAATCCTTGGCTAAGTTAGATGAGGAGGATATGTATTACATATGGTCTTGAATGATCATTTGGACTCTTCAAATATATATCTAAAGAGTCCAAAAGCTCATTCAAGACCATATGTAATACATAGCCTCCTCATCTAATATATAAAACTTTAATCCATGTGCTTAACCTTAACATTGACACAAATGGAATTTACAATTTTACTCGCTGCTTTATGATAGAAAAATATGTGGATGAATATTGCCCACATATCCAAAGTCAAAAGGGATAGATTAAAAATGGATGCGCTCCGGTCATCTATGAAATATAAATTAAATAAGCATGAAATATTAGTAATGCAAATTAGATATTCGTACAAATTATGTTCATATAACACAACAAATAGATGATTCAATACAAATGTCACATAGAAGTCATTTATCTCATGGGCCTTCAACTTAAATTATATATCTAGCATTACATTAAGCTATAGGAGATAAATCAAAGAAGCATTTGAATGTAAATTAAACATGTGTAAGCCCACGTGGTGTAGAACAGTCGGTGATGGCGTGCACTGTTAAGGCACTCCGTTCTGTAAGGTCACCGGTTCGAAACCCGTGGGTGGCATGGGAGGAGAAAAAATGGAAAAAATTAGGATTAGTCTAAACGAGAAAAAAAAAAAAATTAAACATGTGTAATAATTATGTCCTTTAGTTTAATAAATAGATAATAATTTGCAAATGCCATATATCTAAGCTATATTTCATCTAAGTAGCTTTCAATTTAAACTTATATCTAATGGTAAATTATATAAAATAATAACAGTAATCCAAACTTTAAAAAAATATTTAGAACTTTAGTATAAAATGTGACATATAATTTTCCTGTGTGGAAAAACATAGTTATCGAGAGATCAAAACTGATGCATTTGAATAGAAAGTGGGTATACAAATGAGCAAGTAGATTTTTTCTAGAAATGAGGAAGTGAAGGTTGATAGAGAGCCACACAAAATTGCAAATTCATACCTTAACAAAATTGTTAGATCCTTTTAAAGAAAACATGTCATATAATCAACTTTCATCGAAATATACATGATAAACTCAACCCAATTTTATGAAAAATAGTATACCATTTTTTACATTTCACATAATACAAATAGATAAATATTACTTAAGTATTGTTATAAATATTTAACTGCCCATAGAGAGATGGCCAAGTGATTGAGACAGGGCATCATCACAATAAAAAACCAAGTACAAATTGTAGTAATCCTAGAATCATGCTTTACATGAGGTAAAATTTGGGAACTCATGACTTATACTATAGATAAAAAAAACATTTACCCTTACCAAAAAATATATGATAAAAAATGACAAACTATTTAAGCTTAAGCTTAAGGGGATATAATCCTTCTTGCCTTCCATATAGATAATGAAAATGATTGTTCCAAGTCTCATGTTGCTTCTCATGTTATTTTATAAACCTTGATTGGAAAGAAAAATAGGAGGGCAGAAATGGAACAAATATAGAACATAATGAAACACAATGTAAGAAATAGAGAACATAATGAAACACACAAATAAATATCTCTAGACAATCAACACAATTATTTTCGTAGGAAATCCTTATATGGGAGACAAGCAACCCTAAAAAGTAATGATGCTCTAGACTCCTTTTTCCCTAGGAAATCCTTATGGGAGAAAAACAACACTAAAATGTAAACATGCTCTACTCTCTCTTTTCTGGTGTGGAAAATATGTGAGTACAAAGAAAGAGGTAATCTCTCTAGAGTTAGCTAAGACTTTTAGCGTGTAAGGTTGCTATAAAAACTTAACTTCATACATTTTTCTCTCTAACTTCACACTCGTAGTTGTATTTTCAACTATGGAACAAAATACAATAACACAAAATGGAACTCTTAGTCCTCCTAGTGGCCAAGTATTTAACATAGTGTGATAGCCAACTAGGTGTAAGGTTTGACTCTGTCAACCATTAACGAGATTTGTGATTTTAGACCTTTTAGAGTCTTGTTAAAATTCCACATGTAGCTAGCTTTCCATGCATGAGTAATGGGGCTAAGATGTCATTCTCTCGTACCATGGTGGTCAACATGATAGGTCAACTTACTAAATGCATAAATTTTGAATGAACTTCGTTTGATGTTTTTCTTGCACCATTGGATATGTCTTTAAGTGTAGGATAATGGTCAAGATTTCGGCACAAGGGATAATCGTTTGACCCCCAGAAATGTCATTTAATGCCTCAAAATGACTCCAAAAGGTTTTAGACCCCAATTCTCCACCCACCATTAAAATGACCCTACAAGTTGATTCTTTCATTTTTTTTCACTCTATAAGCATCAAAATATATGACAAATAATATAATTATCCAATCTAGATCATTATTTAATAATTTGTTAAAATTATGAGTAAGATATGTACATCATGGAATTTAAATAAATAACGTTAATTCATTGAACACCCTTGTACATGTTCCTTGTTGATACTTTGAAAGTAATACGTTTTGAAAAATAATTTGTTTATGGATTCTATTTTCCACATTCTCTCAACCATATCAAAAACCTTCTTATAATATTTGAAACCTAAGGTCTTTCCCATACCAAAGTATGTTCTTTTAAAACATGTTTTCTTGATGATATGGGTGATTTAGAAATGATTGGGAGAGCGAAATTCCTCATTTAATATGTACAATATGTTTGGTTCATGCCACTAAGCCAAGAATTTTAAATTCAACTGACTTTTAATATAACCAACTAAATCCTGCAAAAAAAAAATAAAACAATTTATGTTAGGGTTGTGGATTTAGGCATTGAAACAACACACCATGATATTTCAAATTTAAAAATAATGGTTTGAGTCCTAGGTAGCTTAGAATCCTATCTAGAGGTTTGTTTTCAAAATAAGGATGCACTCCCATTTGATTCTCATGATTAGGTTGTAATCATGAGGCTCTCGCTCAAAAGTGGACCTTCCCAAAATCTTGTGACGTCTTGTCACAAACAAAACCATCAAACTGAAAAACACATCATGCAAGAAACATAGCTCATTGACATATCATTTTTCTCCTTCAAAGAAAAAAAATTCACATCATGTGAATATCTCCATGTACTCTTACATATTGGTGTACAAAACCATCAACCAAACACAAGTCAACAAAACATGCCTCTTCAAACAACTAACTCTCAAGTCAAATAATAGCTCATGTACAAATTTCCATATTTGTTGCATTTAAGTGTGTCAAAATAACTCTACTTTCAACATCTTGCTTCATGCAACATGCACCATACTTTGAATTTGCAAAGAAATTCATGAAACATCAAAATACATGCAAGGCCTTAATTGGATAAGTAATCTAACCATCTGTTAGGAAACCATTTCAATGGTGCATCTTTTAGCTGCACTTCATCATGTGAATCATCTTGACCCTCATTGATTATGGAATCCTCTTTTCCATTCTTGTCGTTATCTCTTTCCACCTTCTTCAAATGTTGTGGATGACTTGTTGGATACAAAGTCCAACAGTTGTCCACAAGGTGACCTTTCTTATGGCAATGAGTAATAAACAATTGCATCTTATTTTCAAAATCATTTTCCTTGTCTAATGGGCCTTTGACTTTTTGCCTCATTTATTTAGAAAGTTTCAATGTGTATGGATATCTTCTTCCAACATCTATAAACATTATGATTATTCAAACCACAAAAGGAACATGTGCAAGTTCTTTTATATATCTTATGTGAATATTTACCATGTTTATCATAATCAAAAGCAATTTGATTAAAGGCAAATTTATACCTTGAACATTCACCATTGTCACCTTCTTGAGGAGGTGAATTTGATGAGGTAGTGGCTCTCCTCTGAATACTAGCAATGAATTCAATGACTAGATAGAGCTTTCAACATCCTCTTCTTTTACATTCTCATTAGCTGCATGTTTATTAACATCTTCTTGCAAAATGGGTGTCAAACTTTTCCATTCATCATGAACACAAACTTCACAAGCTTGAGGTAATGAACACGAAATAAAATTCCTTCTTGGAACAACTTCATGTGCCTCCTTGGCTTTGGAGCATTCTCCATGTTTTCCATAACCAAGACCCAAATAATTAGGCCCTTCCTCAACAACATTTGGCTCAACTATGCCTTGTACATGTTTGCCTTTAACCCTTTACTTTCATAGCACATTTTCATCAAAAATTTGGACCTTATTCCTCTAGTGTGTCTCTAAAAAGCACGTACACATTCATTTTGAGAGGAAATTGAAGACAGAAACCAATAGCTAATTCTTCTAACTAACCTTGACTAAAATGAGCTAAATTGTACTTTTATACCAACTTGATTTGAATATCGACAAACTAGTTTTATTGGGCTATCTCCCTCATTAGTTAAATAAAAATGTGTTTAGGATCGTCTAAAGTTAGCCAATTCGGAAGGGGTTTGTGTCAAGCTTTAAGTGTATTTTGTGAGAAATTTATGAGTTAATTAGCTTTTAAAAACTCATGTGTACAAATAAAATGCAAAATTTTTATTTAGGAAATTTTTTTCCCTCAATCCAGATTTCGATCATTGGACATGTAAGAGGAAGAAAGAGGGAATTCACTTTTCAAATTCTAGACCTTGTCTAAACCAAAATAAACTAGAGGTTTGGTTTTCAAATACATTCACTTATTTGGAAAAGTTCTAACTACCAAAAGTACATATGCCAATCTACCTCCCAAGAAATACATTTAGTACACCATTGGTTAGTTTTTTGTCTTCCTATATTCTTTATCAACCTCTTCTAGTGATTCTTGAAAGGTGGATACTTAAATCCTTCCTAAAAATTTGAGCTCTAAAATGAGAAGACATACAAGGTCATTTTAAGTCATTCTTCTATCCAATTATAAAAACCAAGTGAATATTTCTACATATTGTTTTCTGTCCCATAAAGTGTACAATATATGTGGAGTTGCCTCACCCTAAGCGAGATGTTTAACAAACATGATAATAGAGAAACAATTAGTGATGTGACCAAAAGATGTAGCCTCTTCAAAGTATCATATCCTCTCATCAAGGTCAAGAATCTATTCACCAAAAATGTCCTATGGAAATGATGGTTTAAGAAACAAAACTAGACAAAAACCTTCAGTGAGAACAACAAAATCTAAAATCTCTTCATCTTCAATCTACTCGTAAAGTTAAATTACATGTCTTGATCCATCTATGGTAAAGAAATCAAATAGTTCTATCGATTCCACCTTGCAACTCTAAGAGACATTGAATTAAATTTCATCTCAAGACAGGGCTTTGAGAGGACACTCTCAAAGCCAACCTTCGTTATGGCTTTGAAACACATGGTAAGTATCAAGACTTAGCAACCTTATTTGCATAATTTTTTCTAGCATGGACCCTAATGTCATAGCCTTCTTTTGCCTAAAATGAATGCAAAATTCCTTGCAATTTGGCTTGCGACATTCATAATTCATGCTCATGGAACATGATTGTGTTGCAATTGTCATAACATTTGCTGTATGCAGAAGCTAATAAAAAATGATTGAAAATGACATTTTTGCTCTTTTTTTTGAAGATTTAAGGAAAATTACACCAAGTAGCTTCCAACTTCATATGACCATCATGTCAAACTATTTCGGGATATTGTCCAAGTAAGATCCACTTAAGCAAGCAATCTCGTATACATGACTCCAATTTCAATTAGCAGCAATGAAATTTCTAAGTATGGTGCAAAAATTGCTCCAGATCCTCAATGGGGCATGTTTGATGACAATAATTTTGGGAGTGAGAGAGGGAGATGGTAGGAGAAAAAATTCAAGGAATCCACGGGAAATTGAAAAATATATAAATAATAAGGTGGTAGACATTTGTAACCTAAGAGAGAAACCTGTTAGGAAATGGGTGAAGTTGGTATTAGACACCCAATTGGACAACCTCTAGGAGAAAACATTTCTGCCACTTTATTTGTTGGCATAACCTAGTAAGTGTTATCCACCAGGTTGTAGAGGATTCCAAGCCTAATTTCATGAAAAGTAAGCTAGGGATGATCAAATTGACTTGCTTGATGACGTGTCTATGAAGATTAACTACCTTGAACTATTTTTTTGCGTAGGGAAAGAGACACATTCCCATGTCTGAGCATGAAAACGTTATTTGATATTTTTAATGCCTCTAGTGTTTACTTCTACAAGTTCTATAGGCAGAGTCTGTAAAGGGCCAGGTAGCCTCTAGATCTCATCTTTTATAAAAGGTGACATATCTAGTAAATGCCCCTACAGTCAATCTCTGGAATGGATCTAAATAGAAGTTCTTCATTTTAATATCCATAAAACACAACAACTTTAAGGTAAACTATGTACATGTGTCATTTCTCCCACAAACTAAAGTGTATAAGTGGTAAATTTTATACCAAGTGTGCTCCCACCATGTAAAGCGTAATTTGGTGAACTTATCATTTTTATAATTTCTTTTTCGATTAAATTTAGTTTCACACACGATCAATTATTGCTTTGAAAGTTGTGTTCTACATAATTTGTGTACACTAAATTACAAATTGATTTTTTGAAATCTATTTTGTGTGAATGTCGACCAATAGATATATATCATGGAGGATGAACGAAGAAGATCAGCCGAATCCGATATGGAGGTTCAGGGATCGAAGGATTTTCACGATATTTAAATATAATCTTAAATCTCCATACATGTGTGTACATATGGAATTAATTTTTTATTAACTTTGTGAGTTAAAGTAGTTGTTAACAAGTTTCATATTTTAATTCTTAGGAGGTAAGAGGAGAAGGGTTTCTACTCCATCCGTGGAGCATGGCCAAGGTTCAACTGGTCAAGGTATGAGTGGTAGCAGGTTTCGGGAAGGGGGTGATATTTATTCCCCCGAAGGCCAATCAACGGGTGTTGGTTCTCAACAGGGTCACTGTGGGTCTGGTTCTCAGTAGCATCATTCTGGGTCTCATTCTCAGTAGGGTCATGTTGGAGAAGATGTTAACCAACAACATCAAGGTTGCCATCAATTTCAATATTTTTTCATTAAATTTGTACAACTTTTTTTACACGTGTTTTTTCTAATATACAAAATTTTATATATATTGATGCAGAGGCCGAAAATGTTCGAGCTAGTGGTCAAAATAGACACAGGGCAGCGCGCTACATTCAAGAAGAAGGCTGTCAACCTAGCACAACTTATCCGGCCGAGATTACTGATATACCATGGGAAACCAACATGGCGGAATGCACCTTACAAATGTGTGAAAGCCTTCATGCAAAATTGCAAAGAGATCTCGTGGCTTTGTCTCTACCTGCTGAGAGTCGACAAAGCCTTGAAATAGTTACACATTCATTGGGTGAAATGGTAAAAGTGTACAGAAATCTTGGGCCAATGACTGATTCATTTGTAGAACTGATGAGAAAGAGAAAAGAAATAGTGATGGGTCCGGATAAATGGGAGGACATTAAACAAAAAGTTACAAGAGACGTGGCCAAGTCAATGTTTAATTATAAGGAAGGGACAAAAAGAAAAATGTTGAAGGTGCAGTATTTCAAGCACCGAGAAATAGCTCGTTATTTGTATGATCGGCATCTTGCAGCCTTTAGAAGGCTTCCATGGAACGATGAGGTTCCTGTTTATTTTTCACAGATGTTTTATGCAGAATTTTTTTTGGGTATGAAACCCAACTACAATGACCTTCCTTCAGGATTTTTTGGCCCAGGGAAAGGTTGATTATATAACCATAAGGGCGCTAAACGAGATGTGGATTTGCCTCTCCCTGAGCCAACTCTGCAATCAGTCGACCGTTTCGAGTCGAAACTCTGCAATCAGAGATGGATGCGACTTCTCAAATAAGTCGAGAAGCAAGGGATGTTATGATCAACTATGTTCATAGCGGATTAAGTGGAGTCGATATTTGTTTAAATCAACAAAGAGCACGTGAAAATGCACATGCCAATTTTTTTTATCGTACAGATGAGGAGATTTACAACATGAATGTTGAAGATCTCCGAACATATGCAATAAATTGTCACAATGGTCTACAAGACCTAATTTTTCATGAGGAAGAGGGCACCGGAACGGTATGTGTTAGTGACCTTAGGGTTTGAAATTATTTTTACATATACATGTGTACAATTTGTAATAAATACATGTGTATGTACATGTATACATTTATTCAAGTATGTGTACATTAATCTAACAAAAATGTATGATTATATGTTAAAACACCATTTGCAGTTCTCAGGCACGATGCGTGATGAAAATGTTAATATTACGTTCGGGACCTCCGGTTCAAACGATGCAGATGGGTCTGACCATCATGATCTGTTAACACATGTTAGTGTTTTTTAAGTGACTCTAAAATAAATAATTGTTTCCACACATGTACATGTATGTATATATATAATTTGATAAAATGTTTTAACAGGTACCGATTCCGTCTGATGTTTTTGGGATAGCGGTACCTTCTTCTTCCTTAGGAGATGTACCTTCTACTTCATTGGCAGATGAGCCACAAGTATGGACAATTTTTCACAAGTTTAAGATTTATGTTTAAAATTTATATATATATATATATATATATATATATTCTACCTCAAGAAGTTCCATTAAAAATTGAGATATATATATATATATAGAGAGAGAGAGAGAGAGAGTTATTTAAATTTTTTTGAATTTAGGTTCCTATAGAAGATTTCTTTAATCCAGGGACTCTAACGATGGAGATAGGAACATCCACAACATTTGAACAAGTTGTCTTTAGTTCCTTTTTTTAATATTATTGAAAATAAGTTTATATATGTACACGTGCATTTTCATTTGAAATTTTTTAATTTATATAAATTATATATATATATATTTAACTGTACATGTATATTGTACAGTTTACCACTACAGATGTTCCTATGGGAGAACCTGTTCATCAAATGGAGAGGGAAACTTACGAGGTATTGCATGATTTTTTTGTTATATTTTGTTTTTTACATGAAGTTCTAGATATATATATTCTCATTCATTTTTAAAACTTCAAATTTTAATGTTCAAGTACATGTGCATTGTGTATGTAGGTTTCCCATTCACAGGATAGGGCGTGGACTGAGACCCTAGTAGGGAAGACACTAGATCCTCCATTTGATGGACATGATTTACAGTAGATTTGATTTCAAAATTTAGATGGTTTTAAAATTTGTTAAACTTGATACAGTTTGATACCTGTGAGATTTACAATTTTTGAACATATTTTATTACATTGTTATTATATAATTTGTTTTATTTCATTTTTGGATGGTTTTAGTACTTTTGGCATGTGAATGTGAAGTAATGTTGTCATCTGAACTAAATTTGGCATGTGATATTTAATGTTAAATGCTTTTGTTGGATAGTTGAATTATAATTGGCATGGCATGTGAAGTTTTTAAAACTCAAGTTTTGGATGGTTTCAATCTACATTTTGCATGTGATATTTAATGAACTTTAAATGTTTAATGTTTTAATGTTGCACAATATATAATCAAAAGGTTTAAGACTTAAAGTTTTGGATGGTTTCAATCTACATTTGCACATGTGGTAAATTGAAATGTTACTTGTAACAAGACAATCCCCATTGATTTCATTGTATATGTTGATTTCTGATTTGATATAATTTCATGTATGATGGTACATTACTTGTAAAATCATTGGATTAATAGTGTTCATTGATTTCAGTGTAAGCGCAAAAAATTATTGACAATGTAGAACGATTTTTGTGTTATAATAATTAAACCTAATAATATTGGAGAGCAAGAGAGACTTCAGGTATGGTGTTTACTACAAGAGTTCGAGCTAAATATTTAAATGGTTTATGATTTATGATTTTTACTTTCTTTTTAATATAATCGATACGGAAAGATGACAAAACTAATAAGGGTGACAATAAGAATAGAAGAAGAAAATAGTTTAAGATTGATCACAATAAATGCTATTTGTAATTGATTACATTCTAATTGCTATTTGTAATTGATTACATTCTAATTATTCACATTCTATCATTCAATATTATTACATTGTCACTTTGCATTCAAAAATTTTATTTGATCATTTTCCATTATTAAATTTATTCTACAATATTTATCATCTCAACAAATTGAGGTAACTAAGAAAATTTAAAATTAAAATGACTTGATAAATCTCAAACATATTTAGCATATTTAAAATGGTTATATTAATATTAGATGTATTTACATATTATTGATAAAATTAATCATATGCTCCTCATATTAACGATAGTTTTTCCTTGGTTTCACAGGACTGAAACCAACCTAGATCCATATTAACTACGGATCTATCAAGCGCCGAGAGGGATCAAATCTCTCGAGGTGCAAACCTTTCCTCAAGTTTTGCACTCAAAAAAGAGGTTTGCACCTCTAGATATTTGATCCCTCTCGGCGCTTGATAGATCCATAGTTATGATGGATCTAGGAAAATAACTTTCTAAAAATAAGTAAAGGAAAAACAACATAGGGAACAATTAGGAGTAGATTTAGGGCATAGGGAACAATTAGGAGTAAATTTAGGAACATGTGATAGTTGGGTGAGATAAAATCATATTTTAATAAAATAATGGGAATTTGTAGGAGAGACAAATAGTGGATATGACATGTATTTTGGTGAATAATCAAATTTATGGAATTAAACAATTAATTATTTTTGTATGTGAAAACAAGATTCACACCTAATCCTCACCTAAAAGACTAAATTAAACACATTATTATTAAGGGGACGAGGAGCTTTCTAGGTTTTGAGCTCCCCATTGTTAGATGAGTGTCGTAATGGCATTCCAAGTATTTTTGTGAGAAATTATGATATTGTGATATTCTAATTACGAAATAGTGATCTTGAGTACATGCTGGATAATGTAGTAGATAGGAACTTTTTGATAAGGGGAGATTAGGGATGTGACCAAATTCCTATCAGTGAAAAAATTTATCTTCACCTTCCTGTAACTCCATTGTAGCTTTGGGGGCCAAAGGTAAGAAGAGTACCTTGGAATTTCTTGGGTGAAAAACCAAGTAGGTCACCAACTTTGGTCTAGTGCATTGGAATTCATTAAAGAATTGGTCATTGGAGCTGCTTCAAGCTAGGAGTGAGCATCATCACCAACCTACATTTAATATTTTACACTCCCTAGGGTGAATGATACTTTAAATTGATTGAATAACTTAAACATGATTCTACCTTCAATGGATATAGTTTAAAGATGGGCATTCATGTATAATCTCAAAACGTTATTGTAAAATTTTTAGGTTATAAATTCTTGGTCACATGTAAATGGATGGAAGGAAGTATATTAAAATTTGTTTACTATAAATTCATATTATTGTTAATGTTAGTATATAATTTCTTGATTATATGTAATTAATAGGAATTTTTATATTGAAATTTTTTTACATAAAATAATTTAACATATTTAGAAGAAAAAATAGGGGTGAAAATTTGGGGCTATAAACTATGGATGCTACATAAACTATACTTGTAATCATACATGCAATTATATCAAATCAGAAATCAACATATACAATGAAATCAAATCCCTTGTTTTGTTACAAGAAATGTAACAAGGGAGTTGAGTTTCAATCTAGATGGTTTCAATTTACATTTCAATCCAAGACAAGTAACATTTTTCATCAATGCACATTGAACATATCCGACCATTAGACAAGAAGATTTTGTACTGGATTTTCAATCAGAATTAGAGATGTGGGTCAAATCCCACCAAAAGTCGGAGAAGTGCTTCGAGTCTCTTGTTTGAAAGGAATTTCCGTAGAAAACTATACTGCAGATGATTTATTTACATTGTGTCCATACTTTTTACCATAAAATCCAACGAGTTTTTCATTAATGCACATAGAAAAACTAGTTCCAGTTAATTGCATTCTAGAACACACACACACACACACACACACACACACACATATATATATCCAATACATATAACATTTTTCATCAATGCACATGTATAGAAAAACTACTTTCAGTTGATACTAGAGCACATGCTTCTACCCAAACAATTTGTACATGTGCAAACACTTGCACAAATAACATAAGCAACTCAATTTTTAGTTGAGTATTGGAAGTTCTAAAACATATTTAATCCAAAGATAATAAATTGTTGGACAATTCACTCAAAAAAATTCTAATGGAATTCCATCCTCAATAATCCGTTCATGATCGGATTTTGACATTTTCCATCTCTTAATTTTTTATTTTTTCTTTGATTGAACTTCTATCAACTTTATGTGTGCTGCACACACCAAGTGACTATATTGACAGCTTATGGAATCAGGTTCATAGTCTTCAAAGTAAACAAAGTCTCCACTTTGATGAGTTTGTCTGAAAAAATAACCTTTCAGTATAATAGACCCTCTGTCATACTGAAATCCGTGATCTTCATAGTTCTGTAATAATTTCATTTTTCATTTAGTGCAACGCATCAAATAATACTTCACATTTTCATCATTGTAAATAGGTGCAATTATAGCAAAAACATCTCCTGCACAATAAAATGAATTTAACAAAATTATGCATATTTAAATTTATTTCTAGATCTTTAAATCATTAGAAAGTAATTCAAATGTTACCTTCTCTAACAAGATCAGAAAATCGATCACCATCGGATGATATTGTACTTTCCTCTGATTGCATTTCTTCAAACATTGCAACAGACATTTTTCCCTTTGTATTTAGCTCTGTATGTTTCCAGTCGTTCACATTCATTTTGTTTTCACAAACGTCATTAGATTTTTTGTTGTCTATGCAAACATCACAAAAACAAGAATATTTTCTGTTATCCAATGCAAACAAATTTCTGGACGACTTTGTTTGAATTGAATGCAATTTTCGAGTCCCTTTTATTGTTTCAATGTCATTTCCAATTGATCTATCTACGTCTTCGATTCCAATATGCCAGAAAAAGCTTTATATGGAAAATTAGAAGAAGAATTTGTAAATATGATATCAAAATACAATCAAAGATAATCATTGCATGATAAATGTACAATGTTTAAATTTAGATTTCCAATATAAATTAAATTGAGTGTACCTTCACACTTCTCTTGATGGGTTTCTCTCATGGCTTAGAGCAGCGATGCACCATTGAAAAACTTCTTCAGCGTTCACAAGTCGGCTTGCAAAGTGGTTCATTTGATATCTTCAAAGTACTCGTTTTATGCATGCTCCTGCACCGTCATGTTCTCCTTTTCCATGGCTAGTTTCAAAGAAATTCCAACAATGTTTAATGCAGGTTTTCTTAGGAAGACAACACAACCAAAAGAATCATCGTGCAGATTTGAATTGACCTGCGCATCCGTCTGACCATATCCAATGTTCATTGAATGTTATTCCACGATTTTTCAATGAATCATAAATTTTTCCAAAACAATGTTGTACAAAACATGTATCATGTGTATGATCATCACTGATATAAAAGTGATATTCTTTAATGATATGTCGATTTTCACTCGTGCTTTCTATATGATCGACATTTTGTTCAGCATGTCTATATAGAATATGGACGAGCACGGAGACTTGGTCAGAATGATAGTATTCACTCTGAATTTATTTTTGTGGAACAAATGTGTAGTTTTCTGCAAAATCAATCACTGAAAAAATGGTCCCTGGTGGAAAAACTTCATGATATTTTTTGAATTGCAAGTCTTTCCATCGAGCTTTATGGGAATGCTTGGTATATTTGTAAATTTCTGCCTCAAACTTTCTCAAAAAGTCTATCAGAAAAATTTCGTCTTCTAGTAATTCAATTCTTTTAACACTATTTTCACCTTGAATCGATGTATCGCTATATTCATATCTCTTCCATTTCACTTTCATGTTGGACAATGATTTATCATTTATATCAATACGATATTTGTTTTGAAATTTATTCAAATGTCCACAATCATCGCATTTTTTACCACCAACACATTTCTTTTTGTAAAATAGTTCATCGCTTTCTCTTTCACATAGAATTTGAGATATGAAATCACGGATAGTGGAAGGAGGAGGTGAATCCTTCCATAATGTTCTACTGAAATCAAGGAATGTGTCATAATATAACTCAAATTCCACATGATAACGGCAACAACAAGTGTCACGTACGGTGATAGGTTTTACATACCATGGTTTTTGTTGAACAAAAGCACTGAGTGAAACTTGAATTTGACGATTCTCTTCTTCGAACTTGTTGAATAACTCTATTTGAGTGGTTTCCAAGAGATGTTTTTCATGTTCTTCGTACTGATTTCGTGCTATTCTTCTTCGCATCACATGTCTTGTAGTTGGTGAAACACACGAATTGTTCTTCCAATATTCATATATTATTTTTTTAACATTTTCTCCAAGTCTATCTTTGTATGGTTGCCTACAAATAGCTCTCCAACAAGCGAGTTCATCATTTACATCTATTTTCAGTCAAAATTTTCGATGTTTGTGTAGAGTTTTTCGCGAGGTTCCCAGTGCTCGTGCCATAGATGTTATCAAACGATTCTCTTGATTACTTAGTGAAACCATTGCCATCTGTATTCCTCTACGTACATTTGAAACATATTTATCTCTAGATCTCTTAATTGACTTTATAGCACTACTCATATTTTTTATCACCTCTTCCTTCATTTTTTTTATCTTTGGTTGATTTTCGAATACCCAATAGTGTCGTAGCTTCTTTTAATTTCCTTAATGATAGGAGACTTTTCAACATTTGAGCCTGAACTATCACCCGCTCATTTAAGAAATACTTTTCAAAAATGAAGTTAACACGATATCGTATAACATGGTCAGGTTTTTTATCTCCATATGTGTGAGTGTCAACATTTTCTAACATCTCATTATCGATAGTGATTTCATCTGTAGATATTCGAAAAAATAGTACATATTCAATAAATAACTAAATTAATAAATATATCTAAAATTTCAAATATTTTTCAATAGATCAATAGATCATAATATTTATATTTACATACCTGCTTCAATTTCTGCTTGAGGTTGATTTTCTTCTTCAATATTTTGAGGAATATCTCTGTCTATTTACATTAAACAAAATATTTTTCAAACTAGTTCATCAAATAAAAATTAAGCTTCACATTTTACATTAGGAAAATTTTAAATAGATCAATAGATCATAATATTAACATTTACATACCTGCTTCAATTTCTGCTTGAGTTTGATTTTCTTCTTTAATATTTTGAGGAATATCTCTGTCTGTTTACATTAAACAAAATATTTTTCAAACTAGTTCATCAAATAAAAATTAAGCTTCACATTTTACATTAGAAAAATTTTAAATATATCAATAGATCATAATATTAACATTTACATACCTGATTCAATTTCTGCTTGAGGTTGATTTTCTTCTTCAATATTTTGAGGAATATCTCTGTCTATTGACATTAAACAAAATATTTTTCAAATTAGTTCATCAAATAAAAATTAAGCTTCACATTTTACATTAGGAAAATTTTAAATATATCAATAGATCATAATATTTACATTTACATACCTGCTTCAATTTCTATTTGAGGTTGATTTTCCTCTTCAATATTTGAGAGGGCTTCTAACTTTCTTTTGCGAGATTGTCTCGTCTCTTCTCTACGTTCCTCAGGGTCTCTTTTTCGATCATATTTTCTTGCACAAGTTCTTTGATTTCCCATGATAATAGGGTATGAAGTTCAAAAAATTTCCTAGACAATAACTCAATTACAAAAAATATCACAAAATATTTAATTTAAAAAAATTCAGTGTAAATTTTTCGCAAAAAATACATGGAACGAAGCTCAAAAGATTTACTTCAACAAAAATTTGAAAGAAAAATGTCTTATAAAAATGAAATGAAGCTCAAAAGATTTACTTCAACTCAAAACACGTACATACCTCCAATAAATGTCTTTTGAATGTACGTCCAAGAAATTTTTTTAAGTTCAAAACAATTTTTGCCAAAATCAGGCCGCCTCCAAGAAATGCCTTCCAAAAAAAATTCTTTAAACCCAAAACAATTATTTGTAAAATCAATTTTCTTCCAAGAAATTCTCTTAAACCCAAACTTTGAAGATAATTTTTTGAACCCAAACCAAGATCTTTGTAAAATGAGATGAAACAGGTTATTACAGAACCCTCGCCCTTGGGAGAACACCGTCCTTATTTTTCAACGACAACTAAAACCAATAAGACTTTTGTGAGAAAAAAATATTTCCCATGGAGCTTTATAACTTAGCTCGTTGTATTATTTACAATGATCAACCCACTGAGAAGTAAGAAAACATGAAAACATGGAAAACATAACATCATAATGACTTGACACTGATACTAATTATTAGATATTTATAACATATCTAATTGTGATATTTAAATCCATATAGATATGTACATATACAAACATCATACCAAGCATATATCAAATACATATACCAAAACACATGCCAAAAAAAATTCTCAACCAACGAATAAGGAAGGATACATAGCTCGCATCTGATCTGCAATAGCCCATGTACCTTCATTAGGCCCAAAGTACTTCCACTACACTTTAACCTGCTCGATTTCTCGGTTTCGGAGCATGAGTGTCTTTCTCTACAAAATATATTGAGGTTAAGGATAGAATTCTCCTTCTTGACCTACCTACAATAAAAACTAGTCAATGACATGATCAACATATTTAACATACTTCTTAAGCAATAGCAGATGGAAAAAATCACAGTATTTCACTATTGGAGGCAATGCAATTTGATAGGCTACTGTTCCTATCCTCTTAAAATCCTAAAAGGAACAAAAAACCGAGGTGGCAGTTTGGCACACGATCCAATCTGTAAGGGGATCCTCTTCGGCTTGATACGTAAGTACACCTCCTACCCAACCTAAAAATCCTTAAACAACATGTTCCAATCTGTGTAGCTCTTCTTCCTATCATGTGATGCATTTAGATCCTTTTTTAATACCTGCATTTCCTATTCCATTTCTGCCAATATGTATGGTCCAATCAACACCCTGTTAACTAAATCAATCCAACTGATAGGAGTATTACAACTTCGTACATACAATGACTCAAATGGACTCATCCTCAAATATTCTTGATACCCATTGTTGTAAGTTAACTCTACCAGTGGAATATACTCTTCCAACTTTCATTGTTGGTGCATCACATACATCCTCAACATGTCCTCCAATATCTTGCTGACCTTCTATGTTTGTCCATATGTTTGTAGATGATAAGTTGTACAAGAGGCCAACTCTATGCCCAATCGTGTAAACAAATCCTTCCAAAACTTGGAAGTGAACTTTACATCCATATCTGACACAATATTCTACGGAAAACCATGCAATATGACCATAACAAAGATGAATACATGTGCTACAACATTCATTGAGTATGTATACTTCACGGAAATGAATTGTGCTACCATTTTCAACTTGTCCACCACAACCATGATGGAATCATACTGTCTAGATGTCCTCGTTAAACCTATGATAAATTGAATGGAAATTATCTCCCATTTTCACTCTAAAATCAAAATTAGTTGTAGTAGTCCACATGGATGCTTACACTATGCTTTGACCTGTTGAAATTCCAAGCACCTAGCCACAAATGTTGCTACATATATCTTCAAATTCGGCCAATAGTAAAACATTTTTACTGTGGCCATCGTCTTCTCATATCCTGGGTGACCTGAATATGGTTTCACATGAAACTCCCTCAATATCACCTTCTTGAGTTCACTATTGTCTAGAATATATATCTTGTACCTTCACAAAATCAAGCCATATGTTGTAAGATCATAGCCCACATCCTGTGCTATTGTACACGCACCTGTACCTATACCACTACATGTACATGTACTTGAACCTATACTAATACCCGTACATGTACATGCACCTGTATATGTACCAATACCTGTAATTATGCCTATATTTTTCTATAATCTCTGCCTAAGCTCCATATATCTAGCATCCTGATGATCGGCCTACAAGATTCTCTCCTGTAGATATGTCCCATAAGAACTCATAGTTGCTATATGATTCACCTGTATCCGCCTGCTAAGGCCATATGCCACCCTCTTCTCTTTACCTTTAATATACTTGATCTCAAAGTCAAACTCATTGATTGTGTCCAACCATCTAGCTTTCCTGGCATTCAAATTCGTTTGGTCTAATAGATATCACAATCCACTATGATCACTCATAAATATAAATTTTCTACCCAAAATATAGTGCCTCCACATCTTTAATGCATGAATAATCGCTACCAACTGAAGATCATGTGTCTAGTAGTTATGTTCGTTCTCATTTATTTTTTGTTACTCATAACATACCACCTATCGTTCCTACATAAGAACCCCACCAAGTTCTCTTTTGCAAGCATATGTGCATACCAAAAACTCTTTGTCTAGATCTGCAATATCTAACACTGTAGCATGTGTCAACAACTACTTGAACTACTCAAAACTGGCTCCACATTCCTCTATCCATTCAAACTTCTTACCTTTCCTTTGCAATGATGTGATAGGATATGGAATCTGTGAGAAGTTCTTGATGAACCTATTTTAATATCCTACTAACCCCATAAATGATATTACCTCTTACATATTCCTATGAATTTCCCATTCCATGTTAACTCATACCTTTTATGTATCTACTTATGTGCCTTCCTTGGAGATAACATGTCCCAAGTAGTGTATCGCTATATGAAATAAACTGCACTTGTTGACCTTATCATACGACTAATGCTCTTTCAACAATCTCAATATTGCTACTAAGTGTTTGACATGCTCTTGTACATTTTTATAATATACCAATATATCATCAATGAACAAAATAACAAACTTGTACAAGTAAGGACGTAACACGTTATTAATCAAGCGCATAAAAATATGTAGAGCATTAGTCAAACCAAATTGAACTACAACAAACTCATAATTCCCATACTTAGTCTAGAAAGTTGTCTTGTGAATGTCATCTTCCTTAATGTGTGCCTGTATAATTATTTCATTAGCTTCTTTGCAACACCTTATTTATTCTTTCAAACTCCTAAATGTGTATTCTAATTCATAAGAGTTCCCAAAATCATGCTGCACTTCTGATTCATAGGAAGATCCTTTGTAATCTACCTTATTTCTAGTCATATTTATCTCTTTATTAAAATGCATACTATGTCAGCTAAACCAAATTATAAAAATCTAATGTACCTTAGCATCATTCAGGGAGGATATCTCATGCAATATCAACTAATAAACGTAATACATGTATAAACATAATCATAACAACATGTAAATCTACTCGGATAGATCCTATCTCCAAATTTCATCCCTCATTTATCCAAGGGACTTCGGATAAAATTTCCCAAGTCCTTAGAAGGAATAATGCCTCCTCTTCCTTCAAACCTCTCTATAATTTATTACAAACTCCCTTGGATTTGTCAAGGAACCTATCAACCTTAAAGACCTAAAAGGTGTTTACATGGTTCCTTGCTCCTGTGGTACTCTCTATATTGGGGAAATAGGTCGATCCATTAAATAGAGAATGTAGGAGTATGCTGCAGACATTATGCACAGTCGGTCCCGCACGTCTACTCTTTCAGAACATGCAGAAAAATCATGTCACCATGTATGCATTGAAGATTTCAAATTCATTGCTAAGATTGATCACTTCCACCATAGGAAGCTCACGGAAGTTATTGAGTTTGTGAGGCATGCTAAGAATCTCAATAGAGATGATGGGTGGAAATTGAGTAAGAGTTGGACTCCAGATCTCTTTAGGTGCTCTCTCCCCTTTGTATTGAGACTCGAATCACCTTTGGTCTTGATTTGTTTTTCGTGTTCCTTGTTTTTTATTTTTATTTATTTATTTATTTTATTATTATTATTGTTATTATTATTACTATTATTATTATTATATTTTTTTTCTGGATCTTGGAACTCCCCTTTATTTTTATTTTAGTTATAATGTCTTTATATTTTCTTAAGAATTATAATAATAATACATAAAAAATTTAAACTTTTATTAAAATAAATTAAAAAAATTTAACCCCCTTTTTTAGATATGTATTATTAAATTATTTTATTACCCTATTATATTATTAATAAAAAAATTATTAACATATTTATTAATAATTTCTATATTAATATTCATTAACCCCCTTTTATGAAAAAGTCTTCACAGATAATATTTGAATATTATTCCCTAACTAATAAATAATAACAACGAGTTTTCAAAGACTACATCCGGGCAATGATGCATCCACACTACTTATTCATTAAGATCGATTATCTTTTTCACCTTGTCCTGAGGATGAAAGACATTAGTTGGTTCGAAAAATCGACCAAATCCTAATGATGTGATTAATCCTAAAATTATTTTTCTAAAACATGTAAATATGTAGCACATAGATAAAAAAAACATATAAACCTCATTCCACTTGTAGTCGAGTTGTCAATGCATGACCATATTAATCACATACCATGATCTCATGCGTGACAACAACCACCATACCAATATTCACTTAAAAACATATAAGCACTTGAAACACATAACCAATCACACACTCGTGATAACAAATTCCACAACAACCCCATCAACCTCCACATGGCGACATGACAACAACCATCACCAACACCATGCATATGCAACATGCACATAGACCACAAGCATAAGGAACACATATGAAACTAATTTGAATGCATGAAAAACACACTGTACCTCTAGTTCGAGGGGTGAAAAATGCTCTGATACCACTCTGTAATGCCCCCCTTCCACATCTACCCACGTAACTGAACAACTGGGGTAAACATGTGACGAAGGGTTTCTATGATATGATATAAATCCATATGTATCAGTTAAGGAAGTGGAACCGACAGAAAAAAACAACATAGACCTTCTACACGTGCAAAAGAACCCCAGGATCCATCCAAGCCTTCCATATGACTAGCCCCTGAGACAAACTAAATTTTTGCTTCATTAATCCAGAAATCGCTCCCTTTTCTAGCACTTGATCAAGTGACTGAGAGCCCGAGTCACTCCCATGATTCTACATGAGTGCGACTATATGCTTTTTCTTCCAGTGTTGTGCTAGTGACTACGGGATCTAAGGATGAATTTTAGGGCTTGGACTCATATCACTTCCCAGAACTCCATGACACTTCCAGGAATGAAAGGCAACATCAGAATAATGATACAAATGCAATTACTTGAACAAGGACTTGACTGGAGCCCTACTATCCATGATAGGAATTTCATCAAACATGTCACAAATATGTAATGTACAAGTTGAAACAATAGATATGAGCATAGGGGTCTCATACTTATCTGAGAATCACTAAGAAACATCGATGCCTCATCAAATTAGTTGCTTTGTCATCTATTAGGTCATATATTAATGGTTAATTCTTTTAAAATTCAAAACATGATGAGAGCCATACATCATCAGTATCACAGAACACATTCAAACAACTTAATTGACAAGTGTAAAACAACCATATAATCCACATAATAACAAGAATATTTACCCATTAATACAACATGAAAAGAGCTCTTATTTCCATAAGAAAAATCCAACCAAGTGTTGGACTTCCACGTACCACCCGACCATAAACATGGTTGAACCAAATCTATCTTCAACCAGTCACCCTTGTGCCATATTCCAAGCATGAATGTGGGATATCATAAAACAAATCAACCAAAACCGAACCGAGGTTTTCGGAGTCCAAACCACCTTAATCCCTCAACCAGTGATTCCACTTCCGGTCAGAAATCACTATCCATCATTGAATCAATCTCTACACAAGTTTTTCAGGGCTCCAAAGCGCTTTTACCAACCAAGGCTCCAGGACTAGTAACTCATCCCATAGTTGTTTTCATGCTCCAAATTTTTTGTCCAGACAGGGCTCCAGGACTAGTAACTCAACCCACCACGGGCTCCAAATCATTTTTCCAACCAAGTCTCTAGGAAAATTAAATCAGCCTAAGTTTTTGCATGGATCCAGAGCGTTTGTCCAACAGAGGCCCTAGGATCTAGTAACTCAACCCACAACTAAAGGAACGTGAGAAAAAACCAGGAAAATAAAAGGAAATTAACCCACAACACCATGGCTATCCAGGAAATGGAAAGTCTAGGAAAAACACTATCAATCGAGGAAATTACCCATGCCAATGAAATATCATGAACAAATAACCACATGCATATTCCATGCATGCCAAAACTAGTGAGGAAAACATACATGCAACTATGTACCTACAAGAAAAAATTGTTGTAGTTGTTGACACCGATGTACTCTTGTGCTTTCTTGCTCTTCCTTTGGCTTCTTGCTCCAAAATTCCAATTATGACACACTCCTCCAAGAGTGCTCCAACAAAACTCTAAGTTTCCAAGAGTATGAGAGAGAAAGAATATAATGAGAGCTCCAAAACTAAACCGAAAAAAATTCTATGAACTGATCCTCATAGGAATTTTTATTAATGAGGCCTCTAATTTCTTCAATTTTTCATTATTTTCCTCCATTTTCCTCCTCACATGGAACCCATGACCTTTCACCTCCCTTTTCTCCTATTTTCTATTATTTTCATAAATAAATGCCAATAAATGCCACTTGTCCTTTCCAAAGCCTTATACATTGCCATTTCCAATTTCCATAGCCATAATAAACCATATGAACACCCACACTAGGATGTTTTGCCCAAAAATCAGCTTCGAATATGTGTTCCATGACCATGGTTATTATTTTTCTTTCATTAACTTTTATTACATCGAATTTTCACTAGGGTTGTTACACTACTTCAGAATTCTACTACAACACTTCCATTTTCACACCTAGACAATGTAACTCTGCACTTAACTAGCTCTAAAACATTCCTTCTCTATCCAACCTTCACGCATTCACTCTCACACTAAACCAGCCATCAACCAACTCCAAAATAAATAATATAAAACATGTAGGGTGAATTGCACTATTGGACTCGGATCAAAGGTGAACAAACTTGAAAAAATCAAGCCACTCTCACCACTACTTATGCACTAAAGGTGTTTACATCATTGCAAGATATTTTCAAACCATTCTTGACCTTTTTCAATTAATCTAAAATACTCTCAAAATTCCATTGTCGAAATACATCCCATTTGCATGAGGAATCTGGAAATTTTTTCATGGAAGTTCAAACGCGCGATGAATCTAGAGATTTTTAAGTGGAACTTCAACCGCACGCACAAAACAGTCTAATCCTAGATGCAACCAATTTTAGAGGATTCTCTCCACACGGTTGGAACCTTTTAGCTGTAGTGCAAAATTTTAAGGATGGAAATTTATTTTAAAGTTTATAAATCTTAGCAAATCTCACTATTTTCTAATATGAAAACCATAAAATGTTTGTTGATATCTTTATAAAAATATAAAAATTTCTAATTATCTTATAGGTAGGATCCATATATAATTTTGATGATTTTTAGGGTAAAATAATTTATATTGTAAAATTTGGGTGAATCATTTTTAGAAGAAATGCAAATTGGAGAATTGTTTTTTTGGAAAAATTGTGGAAAATTAGCCCACTTGCGAATATTAGCCCCTAAAATTTTCCATCAGTTGCACTCACAAGCATGCATGGATGCAGTTGGGGAAGAGGACGGTCATAACCAAAAAACCTCTGCTCATGACCTCAGTCACCTATTGGAACCTCTCCTCTACTTTATGTACAAGCCTCCAAACCTCTGTGAAGTCCATTTACAGCTCTCCAAATAGCCTGAGCATGTCTTCCAAGTGTCACCGCTAAATGGACCTAGAAACCAACAAACAAAGGCTGACATGAGTGCCAACAAGTCCTCAGCTCTCCTCAACCACCTGCACAAGTTGCAACACATTTGAACACACTCTGTTGTGCCTATGAAAAATCTTCATCAAACAAACATATTGTTGCAACAAGTCCTTTGCATGAGCATAAGCATGAAGACCTAGATGAAGACCTAGTATGAAAACTCAGCTAGTGTGCCAAATCCACAACATAGATCACGTGGCCAACCATCTCAAACACCTATAGCAACAACATCTCTCTATAACAGCATCAACAAACCATTAAAACATGTCTTACAATCATATTTTCTTAGCCTCTAGTTTCTGCACTAGGTCATGAATACCACTAACACATCAGGAACCATCAACCACACCAATGCCATATCTAACCATCATGACTGTGACATCATAAGGTTGACATCAATGCCAACTCACCCAGCTGCAACCATACTACAAGAATTTCATGAATGCATAGCTAGTCTACATATGGTTGACATCAATGTCATCATGAGCTAGATGCCATCATGAAACCAATGGCAACATCCCCTAGTTGCACACATGAACACCATAATGTAAAAAATGAAGAGAATGATCAAGAATGTTTGTTTTTTCCTTGATGATATAGTTTCACATCCCCGCGGGATGGAGAAATATGTCATTTTTTACTCTGAATATCAGGAACTCACAAGGCCTCCTATTATCATTAATACACAACCGACTCCTACTTATCCTTCAATGGCTACATCTCCTCATTCGCCAAAGACCATATCAGACTCAAGTGGATTTCTAGTGCCTGGTTTTGTCAACTCGATTAATATGTATTTCTAGAAAATGTTGTTATAATTTTGTTGAATGTCTACTCTAGTATATCTCTCTTCTCACTGAATGCAGTCAATGGCGGAAATACTATTAATATGGTATTGTGTTGTGCTTTATTCTATCACAAATGGCGTGCAGTCCAATTTTTGTTATCTCCAATGGCAGCTATATCTCTCTTCTCACTGAATGCAGTCAATGGCGGAAATACTATTAATATGGTATTGTGTTGTGCTTTATTCTATCACAAATGGCGTGCAGTCCAATTTTTGTTATCTCCAATGGCAGCTATATATATATATAGCTTTCTTTACATGGAACTCGTCTTCTATTGGAATGATCTTGTAATTCTATTATATATGATATAGGATAGTGTCCTTGCTCTATTTCTCGTGGCGTAATCTCTTCATGGCAATGGTCTTTCATTATCATCTACTAGTTACAGAGTTTTAGCTAGATGTAATTGATGTTAATATTGGGACTCTCTTTTTGATAGTCAACCTTTTAGTTGCTCATGCCATCCCAAAAAAAAAAAAAGAGTATGATGTGCCAAGAGGTCTAGGGTGACACGAGGCCTATGAGAGATAGACCCCGCTCATCCTATCCTAGCTGGTCCACGAACTACTATTAATTGCCCCAAATTCCAATAGTGTTTCAATAGCATACTCCTCCGCGGGTCGTGGTTGACGTAGGTATCACATTATCTCTGCAATATAAACTTGCATTTGTTTGATGATAAATACGGTAGAAGAATCTTTGAAGGCAGGTGGAGGTACGTTTCTTCTAGAAGGTTAGAAATGTAACGTGTTAACCGCAAATTTCCTATTTGTTTAACGAATATTCAGGTATCAGCTTACTTCCCATTAAGCCTACTGAATATTTAACAACCACCAAGGTCATTTATGATAGAGATGGGCATGTGCTTTTACTTATTATATTGTTTGAACTCAAACTCATCCCACCTGTATTCCTCATCGACTGATAGGATCCAACAATATAAACTCCAACTTCCATTGTTCCGATGGATAGCAACAGTTTTAAACGATAAATTTTCTGCAGAGATATAGTTAAGCGAGCAATTGTGAGGAGTGGTAGCTGGAAAAATGGGTAACTGCGTGAGCGATGCTGCATATAGAAACGCGGAGGCGGATGATAAGAAGATAATTAGCAGTCGCAGCAGCGAATTGCAAGGGTTAATAGAGGAAACAATCAACGTCAAATACGTTTCAACTGGCGATGAGATTAATTACCCATCAATTTCTAATACCGGCTACATCAATGGTTGCTCTAGAAGGAGCACGCCTTTATTGCAACCGCCATATTTTCAAGATAATCAGAAATTCATGTGGGGAAGTGGAAGCTCAGAGGATGAGAGGATTATTGTCACGCATAATCCTAATTTTTCACATTGTGAGGGGAAGCGCAGCAAGTCTGGTAATACTAGTAATTCCAGACGTAATATTGTAGCTCCCTCGCAGCAACGTGCAGGAGAGCGTAACGTTCGTCGATTAAAGGTGGTGATATCTGCAAAAGAGTTACGCGAGTTTCTTAATTCCGATGGCGCATCGCATAACAGTAGCCAGGGAGCCTTTGTTTCTGTTGTGCTGGAAAAACTCTCGTTGAAAGGTGAGAGATCATCTGGGAATGGGAGTATGTTCATGAAGAATTCAAGGCCAAGTTGCATATCAACAAGATCATTGCAGGGTAACGTTAATTATAATAGTAATTGTCATACATGGAGACCGTCGTTAGAAGACATTCCTGAAGACTTCACACAAGATTAAATGGCCTCCTCTAAATATTATTTTCCATTTCGGTATGGGTAACACCAAACACTGTTTCATTACTCCAGATATAATAACTGTACAAATTCATTCGTTGTAGACATGACTCTGTTTGTTTGGTCATATATTTCAACGGCTTCTCACCACAACCTCGTGATCCTGACAATATTTGCCGACCTGACTCTAGCACTGCAAATCAGTCGCAAAGAAATATTTTTATAGAAATTGTCTCATCTGTAAATCTCCATTTCACCGGAGATCGTTTGTTTTTTGATAGCTTGCCTCATTTGTAAATCTCCGTGCTCTTATTTTAGTGACATACAAACAGATAGGTATTTGTAGGGTCATAGCTATTTCCTAATTGATGTTACTTTTGGTTGCCTTTGTATATACCATGGTTTATTGCATAGATGTTCCAGGTTTACGCTGTGATTTTATGTTGGAATGGGTTAATTAAAAAAAATATAAGAATTATGGTATTGTTGAAGGTTAACACTAAAAATTATGAAATATGAGTAATATATATATATATATTTATTGAATTGATTAAAATATGTATTTGATATAATAATAAGTTATTTTAAATTGAAAATGTGTAGATAACTAAAAGTCATGAAAACAGAAATAATAGGAAAAGGAAATAAAATGAATAAAAAGGAAATAAAATTAAAAACAACAAATTAGTACGAAATAGAAATAGAAGTTACAAAACAACTCATAATAAGACCTCAACCAATCACCTTACAAATAAATAAATTTAAATAATAATGAAAAATAACTAAAACTGAATTTCCAATGTTAAAATGTGGATAAGTGGTAGAAATGTTTGGTTAAAAACAAGCTAGCACAGTTAACACAACAGAATACATAATACCGTGTGTCACGACCCCATGCTATGATGCCTTAAGACCACTATGGGCGTTATACGACACCAGAGATATTTCATTGTGATTATACAAGTACTCTAACCTAGACTACACCCAACTCCTTTACACTTCAACACTTGGTAAAATTTCTAATTGAGTCTTCTTATTCCAATTACTTCATTCAATAGTTATACAATTCTACAATATCGTAAAATAACATAACCAATGTAAATAAGCATAAGTGCGACATCACAAATGCAACAATGAACAAGAGTATGCAACAGGAAGGGGGGGACTTCCAAAAAAAATTTCCCCTTTACTTCTTTTATTAACTTCAAATATAATTTACAACAGTTTACAAATGATCAGCCATGACCAAACTCATGCGATGCCCAAGTACAAAGTTACAATCGTCGTAGTCCTTGGCCCAACCCAACGCACTTGCCCAAAAATGCCAAGTTCACAACTTAGGGTGCGCCCAGAGTAAAGTAAGCACCTTGCACAACAGAAAGTCCAAAAATGGCACTGCAAAATAGTCTTGAAAACCAAATCTCAACCCTACCCAGAAACCTGCTCACTTGGGCGATCTCTCCTCCTTCTCTAGCATGCCTTAGCCGCAATTTCCTATTTCTGCGATGTGCACCCTGCAACTCTATGATATCGCACAAATCACATTTTTGCGATATCACATACTTCGCCTTTTCTCTGTGATCTCTTTGTCTCATGTGAAGTTGCGTGTTGCCTCATCTAAGTGCCAAGATCCTATACTTATATGTGTCCCTACCCTTTGGTTAACTGTGGGTTGATGCCCCTCTAAGTGTTGAGTCGACTTACTCCTAGTTGTGCGAGTTAGGTGCACCCCTTGTGATCTAAATCTTGGGGGAGACCCCTAAGATCTAAAAAATTGAAATGGATCTTGGGGGGGTAGACCCCCAAGATCTAAAAAATTGAAATGCCAGAGGAAAAGAGAGGACACACAGTAAACAAAACCACAATTTGTTTTTATTAAAATAGAGAATATTTGTAAAAGCTACATTGTGGTGGACAATCTGTCCTTTTACAAAATGTGACTTGTTACTTATAGTCTTTTTTAGTAACAATACCACAGGTAAATCCCATCGATGGGTAAATACCATAGAGTCATGAATACCATGGGTAGATTTCACTTACAATACCATGGGTGGTTGAATACCATTGGTGGATGCAACTTACAATGCAATGGGTAAATTCCATGGGTAGATGAATATAATAGGTGTGTGAATACCATGGGAGATTGAATACCATGGTTAGATGTCGCTTACAACACCATGGGTAAATACCATGGGTGGATGTCGCATTCCATTTGGATCATTAATCCCTCTTTAAGAAGCAATGGTCCCCATTGCATGAAGTTCCCTCTTGAGAAGTTTGTGTTTAATATGAAGAGCCACTGAAGAGAGGGGATTTTTGTGGTTATAATTTCGGTAAATCTTTGCGACCCTTTTAACCAAGACCTGTTACTTCGGTTGATGTGTTAGAATTACAATTTATCAAAAGCATTAATGAACACATATGCAGATATAATTAAGAGGAAAACATGTCAACAATCATGGAACAAAAATGAAAGAGGTTTAATAACGGATTTCGTCCAATGTGGACTACATCTCCGAGCCTGAGTGTCTCGATGGTGTTGGACGCTTCATTCGGTGTTGGAAAATTTGATGATCTACATGGATGTTGATGACTTGTCATACAAGGAAAAGGAGCCCTCAACATGAGTGGAAAATCCTCTCCATGAGACGTTCTCCTACATGGAAATCTCACTCATAAAGACCTCCTATCAGCATGATAACTTCACAGATGGTGACAAAGAGTATCTCGCCATCAAGGCAAAAAATGGATATCACAACACAAATCACCACCCATGATAAATACATACAACATCAAAAAACATAAATATTCTGCATCTCACATCAGCAGGAATCAATAACAACAAGTAAACATAAATATTTTGCATCAAGCGGGAATTGACATGACATAAAGCATCGTACAACAATAATAAATGAAGTACATGGCAACAACACTTCATATACCTCAAATATAATGTTTCCTAAAGAATATGTTGCTCAATCATTGGATCTAAAAGCACCATCGCAAATGTGGTGTCGAATGGCAAGAAGTCAATTGTCCACATATTGAAATCCAACATCGTCATCCCCTGCTAGAAAATGGTTGAAAAACATAAGGCTCATATGGAAAATTTAACTATACCATCGGGTTCGTGTTGCCAAGACATGTAGAATCAATTGTCAATTTACTGAATTCTGACACTATCGAAATCTAGGCCATCAGGAATATTTTAGATTCCCCTTAGATTCCTCAATGATGTTGCTCCATAGGGAATCTGGAAATCTGCAACTCAAAACAGGGATCTGATCTCACCATTGAGATCCTTGTGAAATTATGAGAAGAATGAGTATAAACTTGACCTCATTCTGACACCAACGAATTTCGGCCCCCAAGGAATCTCAAAGATTCCCCAAGATTCCTAAAGATTCTCTTCCATAGGGAATCTACAAAACCACTACTGGAAAGGCGAATCAAATATCGCCATTACGTTTCCTAGGAAAATCTGAGAAAAATGACTATAAACTAGAGAAGATTCTGATAAAAGTAAATTTTATCTACCTTAGGGAATCTGTGGGCATCAAAGGAATACTCTTTGTCTCGAAAATCCTGCCACCATTTTTCCTCCTATGCATCGAACTACGTGCCCACTCTTGGTTTGTCTGGTTGCATTGACAAACTGGGTTTAAATATTAATTTTCAGGCGAATGAACCAAAGAAGGTGGTTGTGGTCCATTGGTGTGTTTCCAAATTAGGAGGAGAGCGGTCGAGGGATCAAATCATGCCCCTCCCTTTTTTAACACTAAGTAGATTGGATTTTTTTATGGTGGGCGAGAAATTCCACTCCACGCGGCCCGACCTGACTCGCACCATGCCTCCGTTCAATGCATAGTGTTTTTGTTGGTGGTGTCGCCCGCTCAGGGGCCGACCACGAGGGTCAGGCAGGTTCAACCCCCATCGGCACCATTATACTAGCTTCGGGTGGTTACAAAAAATGTAATGGCGGGTTTCAAAATATGTTAATGCATATATATTTTTCATGCAGTTATCTCGTGGTGAAGGGTGTGATGGGGGTCATGGCCGGCCACCTTGGTTTTGTCATTTGTTTTATTATATGGTCGTTGGGGGTGGCAGGGTTGGTGGCCCACCACCCTATTTCAATATATATATAAAATAAACCAACCACAAAATTTTAAAATTTCCCGATCCCACAAATTCGCCCAGAAATCAACCAGATCTGGCCGAAATCTAGTGGTCAGATTTCTACGTAATTGCATCCCCCTTAACTTGTCAAGTCATCTAGTCAACCTTAGAACTTTGACCAGCTCTAACTTTTGCATACCAACGTGGTTTTATGAACCGTTCACGTTGTTGTGATCAGGACAACAAGATCTTCAACCTGAAACTGAGTTTTCCATGTTTCCATCACTTTGACTTTGGAGCTTTCATAAGCCCTCTTTGTCATGTGTGTCTTTGGAGCCACCTGGATCATTCCTCCCCATTAAGGAGATTTTGGTCCTCAATAGCATTAACAATAATCTGCAACTGTTGCATACAATTTCTGCACCACAATTATCCTAAAAAATGTCACCCTTCCATCTCCTTCACCTTTGTTCTTCGGAGCCTTATGCGATGAGCTGATACACACATCCTCTGCAAAATTGTAGTACCATATCCTCCAAAATTACATGCTCAAATTATGACCATCTATGACCCAAAAATTTCCATACTTTCCATGATTTTATAACACATACTTTGTGGTCACGTTTACAAAATGGAATCAATAATACCCTAGCTATTACAAGGCCAATAACATCATCATCGCATTTCGAAGATGGAAAACACATTATCATTTTTACATGAAAGAAATTTAGCACATGATTTACAAAGAAGGCCATGACACACTACCACATCTACAAAAATCATCTCTCACTTATCAAAGTGAATGGGTCATCTCCTTGTGGCGCACTTGCTTGTCGAACAATCATTTAAACTGGTTCATGCACCGACGCTTCATCCTTAAGGTGCTACTCTGGATCGAGCCTCAAATACGTGGCTCTTTGATGACCATTTGGTTTTAATGGGTGCAAAAGGTATTCTTCCTCAAGACTTTCTTAACTAATTTATTTCCTTGTTGTAGAGAAGGATTTTCACCCCTCATCCTCCTTTGTGTTTCCATTCTTTTCCAACACTTAGCAATGAAATGGTTATGTAAACCAAAAAAATGAAAATTTTTCTTATGCCATGATTTATGTTCATGATTAGAAACATGCGTATAATCAAAATGAACTGGAAAATATTGAAACTTGTTATACCTCTCCTAGTGGTCTCTAGTGTGATCATGGTGATGAGAGCCTACCTCAGCTCTTTCACTGCAACATGCACTTCCATGGGATGATGGAAAAGTGTTCCCATCATTCTATCTCCTCGACGGTTTCATCAATGTCATGGAAGCTTTAGACGCCCTCGATCATTCTCCTTTAGTGTATCCCAAACCTATGTAGCGAGGTCTCTGCACAAATTCCAATGGATGAGTTATGCGTTGGCCATGAATGTCAAGTCCCCCTCCTTTTTACCCCATCCTGGTAAGGAGTTTCATGTCATTTACTTTAATGGGATCTCCACATTTCCAACAGAAATACTAGCATGTGAAGATGAAACTGAAGAATGATCATAGTTGTTTACCTCAGATGTCAATTTTGAAATAGGTGAAGAGGACTTCTCTAAGCCTTCATTGCGCTTCACTTCATCCAAGGCCTCTATCGCGACTTGTAGCTGAAGCTGCAATCACTGCTTCTCCTCCTTCTCTTCCTATAAGAGTGCCTCCAATGCCTCATGATCTTCTTGAAGACTTTTGTTGTTGCGCTTCTATTCTTCCAATGCCTCTGTCGTGGCTTGCAACTGAAGCTGCAATAAATGTTTTCCCTCCTTCTCCTCTTGTAGAAGCATTTTCAACTCAGCGTTATCTGCTGCTTGTTTCTCATAAGCTTCATACAAAACGTCCTCTTTCTCGAACACCCTAAGCATGGTCTCGTACATGTCTTTGACATCCTCCATTACTGCACTTTCAATGGTTCACGCTTGCAATTCACATCAACAAGAAGACTGTTCTGATACCACTTGATCCGGGTAAATCTCTGCTACCCTTTTAACTAAGACCTTTTACTTCGGCTAATGTGTTAGAATTACAATTTATCAAAAGCACTAATGAACACATATGCAGGTATAATTAAGAGGAAAATAGTCAACAATCATATGAAAAAAAACGCAAGAGGTTTAATAACGGAGTTCGTCTAGTGTGGACTACGTCTCTAGGCCTCGGTTTCTCCATGGTGTTAGCCACTTAATTTAATGTGGGAAAATGTGATGATGTACATGGATGTTTTTTACTTGTCATACAAGGGAAAATATCCCACAACATGAGTGGAAAATCCTCTCCATGAGATGTACTGCTGCAGGGAACTCTCACTCATACAAACCTCCTATCAGCATGACAACTTCACACATGGTGACAAAGAGTATACTGCCATCAAGGCAAAAAAGAGATCTCACAACACAAATCACAACCCATGATAAATACATACCACATCAACACACATAAAGATTCTACATCTTACATCAGTAGGAATGAATAACAACAAATAAACATAAATATTATGCATCAAGCGAGAATCGACATGACATAAAGGATCCTACAACAATAATCAATGAACTACATGACAAAAACACTTCATATACCTCAACTCTAATGCTAGCTGAAGAATAGGTTGCTCAATCGCTGCATCCAAAAGCACTATCGCAAACGTGGCGTCAAATGGCAAGAAGTCAACTATCCATATGCTGAAATCCAACACTGTCATCCCCTGTTGTAAAATGGACAAAATATATAAGCCTCCGATGGAAAATATGAGTGCACTATCAAGTTCGTGCCATCGAGAGGTGTAGAATAGATTGTCAATTTTTTGAATTCTGACACTATTGAAATCTAGGTCGTAAGGAATCTTTTAGATTCCCCTTAGATTCCACAAAGATGGTGCTCCACATGGAATCTGGAAATCTGCAACTCAAAATGGCAATTTGATCTCGCCATTGAGATCCTTGTGAAATTCTGAGAAGAATGAGTATAAACATGACCTCATTTTGACACCTATGAATTTCGGTCTCCAAGGAATCTGAATAATTCCCTCAAGATTCCTGAAGATTATCCTGCATAGGGAATATGAAAAACCACTGCTGAAAAGGAAAATATGATATCGCCATTACGATCCCTGCTAAAATATGAGAAAAATTACTGTAAACTTGAGCATATTTTGATAAAAATAAATTTTACCTCCCTAGGGAATCTCTAGGCATTAAAGGAATATTCTTTGTTTCAAAATTCGTGCCTCCATTTTGCCTCCTTTGCCTCAAACTGCGTGCGCACTCCTATTATGCCTAGGCACACTGAGGAACTAGATTTAAATTCTAATTTTCGGGCAGATAAACAAAAGAAGGTGGTTGTGGTGTGTTGGTACTTTTCCAAATTAGGAGGAGAGGGGTCAGGGGATCAAATCCCACCCCTTCCTTTTTTTACAGTGAGTAGGTTGGAGTTTTTCACGGTGGGTGAGTGGGTCCACTCCACGTGGCCCGACCCAACCTGCACCCTGCCTCCGTTCGACGCATACTGTATTGGTTAGTGGTGCCACCCATTCGGGGGGCAGCCACATGGGTCGAGCTGGTTCAACCCAGGGCGACACTGTTGTGCCTCCGAGAGGTTACAACAAATGTAACCGTGGGTTTTAAAATATGCTAACGGATATATATGTTGCATGCAGGTATCTCGTGGTGCAGGTCGCGACAGGGGTCATGGCTCGGTGCCTCGATTTTGTAATTTGTTTTATTATATGGTTGTTGGGGGTGGTGGGGTTGGTGGCCCTCCACCCCATTTTAATATATATATACATATATAAATTAAACCAACCACTCAATTTTAAAATTTCCTGAATTTAAGACGAAGGGGACAAATTAACGATCCCACAAATTTGCTCGGAAATTGACCAGAGCTAACCGGAATCTGGTGGCTGGATTTCTACAAAATTGTGTCCCCCTTAACCTCTCAAGACATCTAGTCAATCTAAGAGCTTTTACCAGCTCTAAATTTCACATACAAATTCGATTTGATGAAGCGTTCACACCATTGCGATCAGGATGACGAGATATTTAACCTGAAACTAAGTCCGCCACATTTCCATCACTTTGATTTTTAAGCTTTCATAAGCCCTGTTTGTCCTGTGTGTGTCTCTAGAGCCACCTGGATCAGGTTAACCCATAATCATGATGAATGAAGATCCAAGGATAGATATATCCTTTAATTCTTATGACCAACTGTGTTATTAACAGTGTGCGGCCCAACAAATGGACTTTGATAATGTGTGGGTTTGTGGATCCATAATCATGAAAAACGAAGATTTGAGGATAGAGATATCCTATAATGTTTTTGACCAACTGTGATACTAACAGTGTGGGGCATATCAAATGGAATTCGATGACAAGGATTTTGTGCGTTTGACCCATAACCGTGATGCTGACTATTGATGAATTATTGGGTGCTTATATAGCCTGGGGTGGGAGGGAACTTTTCCAAATAACCCAAGCAAGGTGCTACAATGCTAAAACTGAAGAATGTGAAGCAAGAGCCTACTAAAGTACGGAGGGAGGGCATGTCTCCAAAAGGAACTCGCTCTGAATGTTGCTTCGGATTTAAAATGAGCATAATTCAGTTAGTATAACTCACAATATCTATTATAAGTTGTTTTGGAAATAGAATGACCATTCTGCATCTACCCATGTGATTGAAATTCGTATATGGATACCCTAGAAACTAGGATTCACGTTGCAATTGTCCTGACGTCATAAAAATTGTGAAAAAATAACTGATTTTTGAAATTGGGTGATTTTTCAGTAGGAGATCAGATATGTAATCCGGCTTCTAAAATTCTACAAAAAAGTTGCAAAAAATGATAGGAGAGTCGTCGTCAATGAATTTCTATCAGAAAAATTTCTGCAGCACAATTGATTTTAAATTAACGATATGTCCCTCATCCGAACTCCGATTCAACTATTTTTTTTTTAAATTTGGGTATGTTTTTGCAAGGAATCCAGATATGTTATTTTTTTGGGTAAAATTTGAACCAAAATTTTCATATATGATCGGAAAAATCACCTACCAAAAAATTCCTACAATAAAATGAAAACAACTTTCTTCTTGCTTTGCTCAAGAAAGTGTTATATGGGGGTCATAGCACATCCATGAAGTTTGTTGAATATTGCTGCAAAAATTTGAAACTGAAATATGTGTCAAACTCTCATTCCCATGGAATCATAACTTGAATCTGATACCACTGATCCAAATATTGGCGAGAGACCCCTAAGATCTGAAAAATTGAAATGTCACAACAAAAGAGAGGACACACAATAAACAAAACCACAATTTTTTTTTTTATTAAAATAGAGATTATTTGTAAAAGCTACATTGTTGTGGAAAATATGTCCTTTTACAAAATGTGACTTGTTACTTATAGTATTTTTTAGTTACAATACCATAGGTAAATACCATGGATGGATAAATAACATGGGTGAATGAATACCATGGGTAGATGCCACTTACAACACCATGGGTGGAAGAAACTTACAATACCATGGGTAAATTCCATGGGTAGATGAATATCATGGGTATATAAATACCATGGGCAGATGGCACTTACAACACCATGGCCGGATGTCACATTCCATTCGTATCACCTTGCTAGGTAGGTGCACCCCTTATCGAATGGGCACACCCGTATCTAGGCACTCTACCTTCCTGTGCTCCACACTACTACCTCATCACAATCCCTTATCACCTACCTGATTGTTGTGTTTCCCCTCATCTCACCCTGCCAGCCATCAGTTTCCTTGTAGGACACTTCTCTATTTGTCACGACACATGGGTTTCCCACATTATTTGTGGGCACACTCATGGTTCGAGACTTTCCAATTCGAGTTCTCACCGTTTTGTGTGGGAAAGAACACCAATCATGATCTACCCATTATGTATTTCCTAACATGGTGCCATGCCATTGTGCGATCGCACCCAGGGTTCCCACCCCTCAAACTCATGCATGTCGCCCCTGTGCGGAACTCAGTGCCCCTCGTCCATGTGTACACGCTCATTGCATAAGTTCACTCGTCATGTCTCCAAGTCACTTCCATATTGGTTTTGTGACACCATGTGAGCATTAATCATCATGGGAACCCCTTGGCCTTGGTGCCAACTCATGACCCTCACATACTCCCCCACTTAAAAATTGTTGTCATCCTTGATATCAAATCGACTTAGAAACTCCATTGCCAAGTCTGTCTATCGCAAAATGCCACTGGTTCCAATGATAATTGTTCCTACTGCATGAAATACTTACTTTCATCACATGAACTTTATTCAAGGCTCATGAATCTGTGTGGGTAAGACTCCTTAGTCCATGTTTAATAGGCACAACTCGTTGGAATCCTCCACACCACCAAAAAACATGGAAGGATTCTCCTTCCATATCACATGCATGCCTTGGTCACAACTCATATCGTGCCAATCCACCACATATCATCATCATGTGAATGCCTCCTTCCATGCTCCAAATCAATGCTTCCATGCATCCATGCACTTGGTCACCCCATGAATTGAACTACTTGGGTGATCCGTCCAACATCACATCCAAATCCACGAGAATGCACCTCCTCATTCCTTCGTCGGTTTTTTCCTTAGCGCTTCATCACATCTTCAACTTAGATTAAGAATTCTTCTTGTTTCCAAGCATCAATCCTTGAACTAAATTGTATTTTTCCATATCCAGGTCCATGAATAAAACTCCATTTCATCTACAATATGTTGTTCATTTCTGTTCTCAAAGGGGAAAGTATTCACTTACAACATTGTCTCATCCATGTGCTTCCCATGGACATATACCAACAGCCTCCATTTCCATCAAAATGGTTCTCATTAGACTCAACCCATGCCTAAGTTCTCTCACCAAGGCACATTTCTCACTACAACCACTACCCAACTCCAAGGCATATCACTCCTATCGCATCCATCAAGTCACTTCCTACGAACACATCCCATACTATGGACAAGATATGCATCCCATATTGCATCAAAGTCAATTCAAAATTGACCTCAGCTCATCAACAAACTAGACAATCCAAAACCGCCATCACATGAAGTATTCATTGGCTACAAATCTCTTCAAGTCATCATAGGCTCCTTTGAACCATCTTAACCCAACACTTTAGACAAGCACATTTGTCTCAGTTGCAAGTCCCATCACAAGTTGCATCTACCTTCTTCGTTACATGAATTGTCTCATAGGTCGCCCATGTATTCAAAACGACCATGACGTTGTTGTTCAAATGCACCCAACATCCCCATTAGTCCTTTTGAAAAACATCTTCATACCACATTAGCACACCCGTTCTGCAGGACATCCTTTCTTGGAAATTCTTCTTGATGTCCATATGTGACATCCTCTACAAGTGCTTTTGCTTGATGACCCCACATGAAGTCTTCCATGCCTCTCTATTCTACTCAATGCACATGAATTCAAGTTCCCAAATCGTTCACTTGAGAAAAGCCAACGGAACCTCAACCATTGCATTCTTATCTTTGGTCAAGTTAGTGCCATCGGTCTCCCTACCCTCTTATAGCCATCATAGTTCCATTCTATCATTGCTACCTCCCCAACTAAAGGTTCACCAAAAAATTAACATTGGCCCAAATGAAGCTCCAACTATGAAGTCTACATGCCCAACTACGCATCATGAAATATTTCTCTACGGTGTGCCCTTCCTTATTCTTTCCATGAGTCATTCCTGGCACTTAGCCCTATCTGCATTCATCTAATCATGAATCTCTCATCACATAATTTTATCACATTCCAACGTTGTCTCAAGCATTCACACCTTCTTCTCTAAGGTGGAATAACAACCAAACAAGTCCTGCAAAAATCAACCATCACATAAATAAACACAAACATACCTCAATCATCTAAGTGAAAGTCACCCATCGCATGTTCCTCTCAATCAACACAAGGGGAACCATCATACTACTTTTATAAACAAATTCATATGTCTTCCATGGATGTGATATGCATGAATCTAGTCCAACTTTGGAAAGCTCCATCTCACCAATATCTTCCTCTTTCATTGGAAGATTCGAAACACTTGTTCCTTCATGCTCGTCCCTATGGCCAACTTATTCCTTCAATGGTTGTGACATGCCCAAATATGGTTCAGCTATGGTAGGCATTTTCAAACCATACTCTTTCTCCTTTGGCTGTATGCTCACAACGCTTACATCACAATTGACCATGAGACCAACTTCCTCTTCATACATCACAACTTCTTCTTCATCATCATGGCTAACAGGTTCAACCTTCCCAACCATCCAACCAAGCCAAAGAAGCTCCCTTCTGAACCTATATTCCAAAACTTAAATATCTTCTCACAACCATGGCCTCTATTCCTTCATGCGTCCCAACCTATCTATGAGTTTCATAAGTATATTGCATCCCTATTGAAAACCTACCATCGTACAACCCAAATCAAGAAGATCATAGCCTTGATCACAGTTCTTCAACTTCTTGCAAACTTATCCAAGTGCCCACATTCGCAAAGTAGTCTCTAACACCATCTGTTCATGTAGCAGGAAGATGTATTTATGCCACTAATATTCACAAAGCAGGCTCTTAAACCATTTCTCCCAGCCCCACACCACGATGCCTTAAGACCATCATTGGTGTTGTGCAGCATCGATGATATTTCGTCGCGATTATACAACTGCTCTAACCTGGACTATGGCTAACTCCTTTACACTTCAACACTTAGTCAACTTTCCAATTCAATATTCATATTCCAAATTATTATTTCAATGGTTATATAATTATGCGATATCATAAAACAACATAATAAGTGGAAATAAACAAAATTTCCATATCAAAAATACAACAATGAGCAAGATTATGTGACGGGAGGGGGAAACTCTAACAACATTTTCCTCCTTTGCTTATTTTATTAACTTCAAAAATAATTTAAATAAATTTACAAAGTGTCAGCCATGCCCAAAATCATGTTTTTCCCAAGTAAAAGGTTACAAAGGTGGCATTCATTAGCACAACCCAATGCACTTTCCTAGAAATTCCAAGTTCACAACTTACGGCGTTCCCAACCTAAAGCTAGCACCTTGCCTAGCAGAAACCCAAAAAATGTCACCCCAAAATAGCCTAGAAAAAAAACTCTCCACCCTGCTCAGAAAATATCTCACTTGGGTGGGCTCTCCTCCTTCTATGACATACCTTAGTTGCAATTTCCAATTTTTGTAATGTGTGCCTTGCAGCTTTGCAATATCCCACAATTCACATTTCTCCAATATATCGGACTTCACAATTTTCTGTGATTTTCTCTATGATATCTTTGTCTTGTGAAAACTTACTTGTTTCCTCTTCCATGTGTCGAGATCCTCTACTTATATGCATCCCTGCCCTTTTCTTAAGTTTGGGCCAACACCACTCTAAGCGTTGAGCTGACCTACTCTTTTTTCTATAGGCACCCCTTCATGGGTGGATGTGCCCCTTGCTGGGTGGGTGCACCCTTGGGTCGACTTATCGTCGGGTCATGTGGGTTCCCCTTGTCAGACATGCACACCCCTTCCTAGGTGCTCTACTTCTATGTTCTCCATGCTATTGCCTCGTTGAAATTCCATGTCACCTACACCATCATTGTGTTTCTCTTTGTTTCTCCCTACCGTGCACTCACTTGTCTTGTACGCCATGTATTTGATTATCACGATGCGAAGGAATCCCACCCTGGGTGTGGGCGCAAGATTTTCAAGTTTATTTTTCATCGTGTTGTGCGGGCGAGTGCGCCCATCGTGATGTGCCCGCTATGTATTCCCAGCACAACCCCTAGCACCTCGCCATCATGTGGGCACAGTAATGGCGCATTTCCCTCGAACTCGTGCACATCACTCCTATGTAGACGTAGGAACCCCTCCTCCATGTGGGTGCACTCATCGCATAGGAGCACTCATTGTGCCTCCAAGTCGATTCCATCTTAGTTTTTTGACACTAAATGAACATCGACCATCATGGGCCCCCATTGGCCTTGGTGCCAACTCGGGGCCCTGACAACATGCTTGCAAGAGATATAAAAAATGGAATGTAATTAAAAGTTCATAAATAATTCATAATAGTATGTAATAAATCACGTAATATAGATGTGGATCTTAATGATATTTAAAAACATAATTATACTAATTTTAGTTTACACATGTGCATGACTAATTATTACTAAATTTAGATTATATTCAAAACTATGAGAGTACACCCTTTCTTAATTATGAGTACTATTATTTGTTGATCCAAGTTTCACTTATGATTATAATAGTTAGGTTAATTAAAAAAAACATGTTTTATTTCTGTATGTTAGTGAAACTTGTTATCAGCGGCAAGATGTACAAGTTTTTTCTTCCTTTTTCTCCAAACTTTGTATTTTGCTTATTTTTTATTTTTCTTCAATTTGCCTTATTCTTCTTCTACATCTTCTTGCACTTCAATTAATTGAACTTTTCTTTTTGTAATATAATAAAATAAATTTTCATTTTATTTCATCTAATTTTGAAATACCTTCAACAACGCTAATTTTTTCTTTCATTTCTTTTTTTCCCTGCTCCATACTCATTTTCCTCCTTGCCATACTTGGGCTTTGCATGCCATTCTTCAAGAAAAAATAATTCACCCCCATAATCAAATTCACAATTTCATTACTAGGGTAGAATATGTTATCATAATCTAATTAAATTTCATAATATAACTTATTCTATAGTAAGTTATGTAGGGTGGGTTCTTATAAAAAATAATAATAGACTAAGTAATTTAAGTTAGGGTATGGTATATTCATGTATAGTACGGTAGGTTGGATAAGATATATTAATGTAGGATAGGATAGGTTAGGAAATTGTAGGTTACTGTGAGTTACAAAGTTCCAAATCAAGGCTATCGTAGTCAAGAAGAAGATAGTTTATATTAAGGGTATGTTGAGCTAGGTTATTTTCGGGTAGGGTAGGCTAGCGAGGTTAAGCTATAATAGTTTTAGGGTAGTTTAGTGTAGTCTATGGTGTAGATTAGATTACAAAAGTTAGGTTAGGATAGGATAGGATATGTTAGTGTAACATAAGGATGGGGGGGTATGATAAGTTATGGCCAGCCTAAGGTGCTTTATGTTAGCGTAAGCTAGGATCGTCTATATTAGTCTATAGTGGGTAGCTAAAGCTAGGTTGGAAAGTTTAGATTACAATAATTATAGGCTAGTATATGGTTCAATTGACTAACATCTATATGCTAGGTAAGGGTATGGAAAATCCATGGTAGAGTACGTTATGTAAGGTGAGGTAGGTTAGTTGAGGATATAGTGGATTAGAGTAAGTATGCCAGTGAAGGGTAGGATATGTTAGCTTAGGTTATGTTAGGGGTAGATAATCTAAGGTATGATATGTTAGATTAGTTTATGCTAAGATGTGCTATACAAGTCTAAGCTATGGTGGGTAAGGGTAATCTAATAAAAGGTACGCTAGTATAAAGTAGAGTAGACTATGTAAGGATGGATTAGTTGTAGGACATTCTAGGGTATGGTATCTTAGAATGTGCAATATAGGGTATGAAATAAATATTCAATGGTAGGGTAGATTATGTTAAATAGGATAATTTAATATAGGTTATAGTATACTTTCATAGTTATGTTAAGGCCCGGTAGGATAAATAAGGATACCATAGGATAGTTTGGGGTAGATTACATTAAGCTATGTTAATATAGGTTTTGGGTCAGTGGAATTTCATATATTATTGCACTACTTTCCTTAGTTTTTTTTTCTATTTTTTTCATCTGTCAAACTCAAGTTCAACATTTTTGACACAATTGGATGAGATTTTTTTTTTTTTTTTTCAAGTGGTTTGAGTTCATTAGAGATTACACTAGGTTTGACCTTTGGCTTGAGAAACCACGACCTAGGGGCATCTAATACATCAAAATAACTTTGAGATCACACCCATCCTGGGCCACAACACCTCTTAAAATGAATAGGTTTTTTCCCTTGGAGTTTCGAACTAGTGACCTCCATATCCCAGAGCGACTTAAAAATACACCCCATCACTCTCTATTTTATGCCCTATGGGCTAGTCAACCTCAAGTTCAACCTTTTTGACACAATTGGATGAGTTTTGGTACCAAGTAATATTGGATTTATTCTTTTCATCTTGATAGGAATTTATATGTATGGATAAGACAATTACATGATTATTTTCCATTGTCTTAAGTTTTTCTAGAACTTCATTTCAATATGTTGTTGTGGAAGTGTCAAGACAAGTATTAGTTACAAGAACTACATATCTAACGTCTACTATAGAGGCTATGAACTGGGTATTGGCTACAAAATATACGAAGTAATAGTCATGGTGAATAACACTTATAGAAATTGGTTCCTAAACTATCAATGTCCTTTCCACCCAAGAAGTTAAGGATTCATCTTGATTGTTTGTAGTTGATGTGTTGAACGTATTAGGCATAATTTGCTGTTTTATTTGTGGCATTGAAAAAGGTATATTTTTTGTATTTCTGGATAATGATATAAATTCAAATAAATGATTTGAACACAACCTTAATTTTAGTTATTGAACATGAGCATGATGTATAAATTTTCTCCACATTAAAAGAAAAGGACGCAATTATTTTCTTTCAATACTCAAACTATGAGTTGAAACATAGTTATTTTATTATAGAAGATAGTTGATGTTTGTTTCAACATTTAACTGTGATTAAAGTTACTCCTTTCACTATGAAATATTTCCTAAATGAGACTCTATTCTAGGGAGACTATGAAACCTAGGAAACAATAATCCTTCTTGTATTAGTTAGATTGTGAAATCCATAATTATTTGTGATAGATATGCATTATTACCATTGAAATTTTATGAATGAGCAGCCAAATAAGATCATGTTTAGCTCTTGTGTATAGATATTGTACATATAAACTAACCTAGGTGACTTTCTATTTATTTGACTTGCTTGTTAATTCATTCCTTCTTTAGGATATACGAAGTTGGCCTACAATTTTCTTGTCCATCCTAACATAATATAGTATATAAACTAGCTTGAGGAACTCATTTTTTAGTTTAGTTAGCTATCATTTTAAATTTTGATTTAAGTACGCATCCTTCTCTTATCTAGTCTCCACTAATACAATTGCTAGACAGATATATGAGTTTATGACTTGCTACCTTGTTTTATGTTTATGTTATTTATTTTACCTTTATATATCGATATATTTACTCCTATTTCACACTTAAAATAATTACATAAGTTGTAAAATACCCTCCACTATCCCTAGCCCCTACTAAGGTAGAAAGAGGGTAGTTACTAAACTGGCCCAACCTCAAAGGTTCCAGTCATGGAGATGGGTTCTATTTTTTTTCAATCTTGTTTAAAACCTTCAAAAATTAAAATGGAGAATGTCATTGTGCTTATTTCATCAATATCTTTACAATAGCGTGAAATTTTCTTCATTTTGACTCTTGGATCAAATTATATAGTCATTTAATGCTTTAGTCTATCAACTTTTTCCTGACATATAGGCTTTCCAAGTCACACCTATGTGGCACCTATGTCAGTTTCTGATTCATAGCCCACATGTAAGTTTTTAACCAGTTCATGATGGTCAATTATCATAAGGTCCCAATTCCACATGACTATTATATATAACATATTCATATTATTATAACATAACCCCCTTGCACACATTACCAATCAACACTATATTAAGCCATGCAGGGCCCTTAAGGCCATGCAATCCTAAGGATAAAATCCTAGTAGTTTACCTTCAATACCTTTTACAAAAATGTTGGGATTCCTTGAATGGATATCGTTGATGTGATGGGGAGTACCCTATCCATTTTTATCTTTAATATTATTCCCCATGGCTACCCTTGTTAGTTCCCTATAATAGTAGTGTAGTCCCCTTATTGTTATTACTACTCTATCCTGCATATTGTTATTGTTGTGGCCATGTAGCCCCCATATTGTTGTTGTTGTGCCCCATAGAAGCCCATTGTTTTTACTGTTGTGCCCTTAAATTATTATTTTTAGTTAGGATCTGATTTCACGGTGACCCCTTAGACTCCTATCTATACAAAGGAGGTATTATTATTTGTATCATCCAATATTTTTTCATTTATGTAATGTAAAGGAGGTTTCCCGCTTGAAGAGGCTAATTTTTAAGTTGTTGATGTACCTTTTCTTCAAGAAACAACATTTTGTTTTTTTACTTGGGTTGGGCTTGAAACGATGCCCTAAAGGTTAATGCAGCTAAAAAGAAAAGGAAAAGCATAATTTCCCCACTCTCAATAGGAGAGGTACCATAAAATTCAAAATATGACTAGGAAATATTGATTTAGCACGTGGGAAAAATCCAAACATGAGCTCTACCCCTATCATTATGGCCATCACCCTGGTTCTTAGGGCCCCCTTAGATTGGCACGCTTCATTCGTAAGGAACCCATGATTGTCCCAACAACAGATGGGTGATGAAATACCCTACCTTAAGGGGGTATCCATTTATATACCTTGCACATCATGATTTCATCCCCTGGAGCCTTGATTAGTTATAAAAGAAAAACAATAAAATGAAAAATGAATATGAAGAAGGGTGGAAAAAAAAAGTTTGTGGTAACTCATGTACCACAATTTCTCCCTCCTACATGCATACACCCAATTTTGGGATTCCCTTACTATAGCTACCCTTGTATTATGGCACGTGGCAGCTTGGAGGCTTCCCCTCATGCCCCACTCCATTCCGTCACTATATCACATGCCACCTGCCCTTTGTAGGATGTACCATGGACATGACACTCTCCTTATAGGTTGAAACCACCTAAGAGGGTTCTTGGTTTATTTCTTCTTGACTTTGGTGTTGAAAAGTCAACAAAAAATGTGTGTTTAATTTAATTTTCCCTCAATTAAATTGAACAATAAATTGTATTCTTATTATGATCACTTGTAATAGTTAACTGAGTGTGCTAAAATAACTTAGCTCATGAAATTAAATTTGAGGGTGGTTGGTGAGGCATGTAGAGTGATTGTATTTGTTTTAGAGTCCAAGTTGTAGTTAGTGTATTAGTTTAATGCATGAGAAATCGGTTAACTCAATTAATCAAGTCAAAATCAGTTTAAGTAGTTGTAACTGATTGTTGCACTAGTGAGAGGTCAAATGAATTGAATCCAATTGAATTCAAATGTAGTGATATATCAAGTAGCTGATGATTTACTATTAATATTTGCATGCATGTCAGACTCGATGAGGACCCAGTTGAGACAGAGGTTAAAGGGATGTTAACTATCAACAATATTATTAGCGAATTTCCCACATGTAGTAATACACCCATATAATTTCCCATGAGCATTGTGTAGTTTTGGAAGTTTGAAATTCATAAATAATAGGGATTTAATATTACAGGAATTGCGCAAGCAAGGCAGGCTGAGTAAAGGAAGAAAATTGGCTAAGTGTTGGTCGATTTTGTTCGGATCAGTGTGAGACAATTAGTAGAGTGCAGCAGATTATTGTGAGAAGAGTGAATTGTAATTGTGTCATGATTCCTTGGATGAAAATACAATAGAATATAGAGGGGTTATTAGTAGCAATCTTTCCCCAGGAAAAATATCTCTGTTGTGGATTGATTTGCTTCTTTCTTTTACTTGGTGTGATTGTGCAGTCGCGTTTATTTTCCGCAATTGATTTGTAGAAGGACTCAATATATTGCTTTAGCATATCACATGATCAGATTGAATCCATTGGTATACATATTTTTTTTTTAATTTCTACATGGTATTATAGCACAAGAAATCACCATAGTGAAGAAGAAATTGAGTTTGTGCTGAACAACATTCGAATTTGCAAAAATATTATTTGGTGCGACAGGCGGATCAAGATGGCTTTCAATGGCTTAAGATTGGAATATGAACTCGAGGGAATTTCTAATTATATTGCATGGAAAGACAAAATGGAGGCAGTTTCGGAGGAAAACGAGTTGAAATAATTCATTGATCATGATATTCCGAATGCCACAGCAATAGACGTCGCTCTTCTTGATGCTTGGCAAAAGAAGGTTGCAAAGGCAAGGAAGATATTATTAGAGTGAGTTCAATATCAAATTTTCTTGTGTATCAATGGTAAAGTGACTCCATATAAAATGTGGAAGGCTATGACAGATCTTTTTTAGAGTAGCAGTGACCACATAAAATTGGCACTGAAGGACAAGCCCAGGAAAATCAAAATGGAGAAAGGAGACACTATTCCAAAATATTTGACAAAGTTCATACAATGTCGAGATGAGCTTGTGAGTGTCAGGATTAGTGTAATGGATGATGACTTGGTGAGCCTAGAACTTCTAGGCCTTCCCAAGAGCTGGCATATTTATTAGGACTCTGTCAATGGGAGGGAGAAGCTACCAGATTTGGAGTGACTTTGGTCGGATTTCTACAAGAAGAATTCAGACAGAATATTAGGGATGGATCCTCATCCAAGACAGATGATGAGGAAAATTTCACCTTGGCTGGTAAGGCAAAGAAGGGGAAGGGAAAGAAATCCTATTCCAAATCTGAGACAGGAAAAGAAGGCAAGAAGCCTGACATGTCCAGAGTGAAATTTTTTCACTGTCACGAGCATGGACATTATGACACTAATTTTCCACAGAAGAATAATAAAAACAAGATCACTTCATGATCTGCAGCGGGTGAAAATTTGGCTTCACAGTTCAAGTTGGACTTCTCGCTCATCGCATGTATGGTGTCTAGTGCGATGGGATCAGTGTGGTACTTGGATAGTGGTGCATATTTCCACATGATAGGATACATATAACTCTTTAGTAGCTTGGAAGAGAAGGATCTTCATATGCACATCAAGAAGTGTGATGACGTGAGGTATAGTGCTACCGGGATTGGTACAGTTACCTTCTAGAGACATTCAGGTAAACCTTTCTTATTAAAATATGCCATGCATGTACCAGGCTTGAAAAATAATTTATTTTTAGTTGCTATGTTGGAGGATAGAGGATATGATGTGGTTTTCAGTGAAGAGAAAGAATTCCTTTGTCATAAAGCCACATGATAGGTTAAGAATATTACGATTCGTGTGAAGAATCACTACAAATGTTTTTTAGATGGATACGTAGCATTGATGGTTAAATTAGACAGAGTGGTGAGCTGGGATGCGGGTGAGTTATGGCACAGGATATTGGGCCATATACACCACGGTGCTTTGAAGGTCATGCAAAAAATTTATATAGGGCTTCCGAAGGGTACTCTTGTGCAGATAGAAAAATGCAAGGAATGTACTGTGGGGAAGTATGCAAAAGCCACTTTTCACGAGAAGGAGAACCAAGCAGAAAAAATCCTTAAGAGAGTTCACTTAGATGTGTGTGGAACATTCTATACAGTTTCTACAGAAAAGCACAAGTATTATTTGATTTTTGTTGATGATTTTTCTAGAAAGTGTTAGATCTACTTCATGTAGAAGAAATATTAGACGTTCTAAAAAAATTTTGAGTTCAAAGCACTAGTTGAGAAAGATACAGGGAAGCATGTGAAGGCTCTGAGGAGCAAAAAATGATGGTTAGTAAATATCCAATGAATTCAAGAAATTTTGTGCCAAATAAGGAACTTATAGAGAGTTTATTGCATGTCATAACCCACAACAGAATAGGGTTGCAGAAAGAAAGAAAAGAACAATTGTCAGTGCGACACGAGAGATGTCACATGATCAGGGCCTACTGATGCATATGTGGGTAGAGGCATGCAACACAATGATATTTTTGCAGAATTGTAGTCCTCAACGGATACTTGGCATGAGTACACCAAAGGAGGATTTTTCTGGTAAGAAACCTGAACTTTCATATTTTAAAAATGTCGACTCATCTGTCTATTGCCATGTGGCCAAATATTCCAGAAATAAGCTAGAACCAACAAATGAGATTGGGATATTTGTGGGGTACACTATTACTCCTCACAACCATCGGTTGTATTTTTCGAACAACAGGATGATAGTTGTAATATGGGACGTAAAATTTTAAGTGGAGAAAGCCATGCGATTGTCCCTTGAGAGGGATCTTGATTTGCATGCAAATGAGAAACTCTTGGTTCAAAAGAATGAACCTCAAGGTGTGGAGAAGCCACATGCAGAGGATCATCGAGTGGCAGAAACCACTCATGCAAAGCCATCCACCAGACATGGTAGGTGGCACACAGAAGCTGACAAATTGAGACTTGATGTGGAAGAACATGTAGGAGCACATATATCACTGTAGGAGCACCTACATCACTGCGTAGAGAGAGATAGTCACCATACATGTTTACAGGATACATGGCTCTTATGAGCAAGTGTATTGTGATAGAACCATCCTCTTGTGAGGAAGCAGTGCAACAACCAACTTAGGTTGACGCCATGGTTGAGGATTATGACACTATAGTCAGGAACGATGCATGAGAAGTTGTCCCAAGACCAGCCATAAAAACAATAGTTGGATCTAGATGGATCTACAAGGTGAAGCAGGAAGCATATGGGAGTGTGGAGAAGTACAAGGATATATTTTTAGCATTGGGATTCTGATGACAAGTTGAGGGGATTGACTATGAGGAGACTTTTGCACTAGTTGCAAGGTACTCATCGATTAGATCTATCCTTGCACTCTCAGTGCAGATGGGTTGGTAGATACATCAGATGGATGTGAAGAATACATTAATCAATGGATTTATTGACGAAGAATTGTACATTGAGTAGCCAGAAGTTTTTGAGACCTTTGATAGTGAGTTGCATATGTACAGACTCTTGAGAGCACTGTATGGGCTAAAGTAAGCACCTCGTTCTTGGTACACTAGCATTGATAGCTATTTCACTCGGTTGGGCTTCAGAAAGAGTGAAGTGGATGCCAACCTATACCAGATTGTGGTTTATAGTAATATTTTGATTATTGTACTTTACGTTGATGATATTATTATGATAGTGTTGACAGGAAAATTTGTCCGGCCAACAGTAAGGAAATCTCCTTGGTAAAAAGTCCCGATTAGACTCTGAACCATTTGTGATAGGGATCCCGTCCAGGGTGTGGGTATGGCTACCGCTGAATACTCCTTCTCTTGGACACAAATGAGCCCTACAGAGTCATAGGTATACAACTATTGGATGATACAAGATGAAATATCGATGATTGTCAATGAGCATAAAAAACTACAAATAGCAAGAAAAAAGGAAACATGTAGCTGAAGGAGATGCTATTAACAGCATGTCATTAAGGTCATGTTTGTAAAAGTTGAACCATACAAGAAAAGTTCTACCTAGCAAGAACACCCTATGCTTACTTGGGCGTTTTCATGAATCAGTTAGATGTCAATAATGAAGCTACCAACATCTCCTAGGTAAACAACATACCGTCATTAACACATTCAGTGAGCTGAAATGCATGAAGAGTATAACAGGAACTGCAGATCAATTAATCATAAGATATCATACATATACGAAAAAATACTCATAGTATCAACACATTAATTCTCATCAAATCCAATAGTGGATTTAAGACAAATGCTTGTATTCACTCAAAAAGGGTTGTTCAATGCTTTACAACTCTCTTCTCTCCTTTCGAGTCCAAAAAAAAAAGATCCTTTTACAAGTCCATGAAGGGAGTATATATAAGACAAAATTGACCCTTGGGTGTCTTGAATTTTCGCCTTCCCGCCTGTTGGTATGCTTTGCGACCTAAATGGAAAGTGCAATCTGCGACCTTACCATGGAAGATGCAACCTGCGACCCCTACTATAGGTTTTTCCTTGCAATCTTATCATTGGAGCGTGCACGTGATTGCGAGGTCCAGAACATCTACTTCTTGCTCTTTAAGGAAATTTTTCTATGCATGATAATCTGCAGCAACTGGGGAGATCATAGGAGTATCTTCCCTCAACCTGTGCAGGCATTCTAGGGTGTTCGGGATCATATTTTCTCTCTTGATTGTGACCTGGTTGGACAAGGAAGCCAGTTTGGTGTAAATGAAAATTGGCGTCACGACGAACTTGACCAAGTTCTCCTCTGATTCCGGAAGATCAGGTGTAGAAGCGACTTGTCTAATAGGTTGCAGGAATGCCTGAGTTTCCTGATTTACCTATTCCTGAGTCTTTTCTTCACCCTATGTACCTAGAGAAGGAATATGGTGCAGCTCAGCCATCGAGTCAATGTCGCTAATCAAATGCTCATAGGCAGTCATCACCTTCTTTAGGTCTTTGAATAACTTCTCCTTGGATTGCACCTTCATGCAAATTGGACCTTGTCATTCTAAGTGCGAATCCAATCTTTCTTGGGAAAAATTTCTGGAGCCTATGGATATCTGTTTGTCCATTCTAAAATTCTATCCAAGGTGGTGGAGGCTTCTTTCAGTTGCTCATTCCTCTTCTTAATTTCTGCTTGAGCTCTGAGTAGAGGTGCAACTGTTTGCTTTATGGTGAACATTTCCTCGTATACCTACCTCATGGTGGCTTCCAGTGTCACCAACTCTCTTTGGAGAGTGAGTGGTACTTCATTAATAAGGGTTTTCTTATCTTGGAGTTGTTAGACTTCTTCCCTTAGTGCTCTCTTTTATTTCTCTAACATAGCTTCCCTTTGTTCGACGTCTTGTAATCTATTTTGTAGGGAGAGGATTTCCCTACTCATCCGGCTCACACTTTCTTCTATGGCTATGGTGAAGGCAGTGCCGGCTGATGCTATCATTATTGGATTGGTCCTAGTGTCTAGGACTATATCCTTTTCCATTGTGGCTGTGAATGGCACAACAGGGTTCTGTGTTAGGCATCTCCTCCTTTCCTATCTGATTTTCAATGTGAACTGGTCATAAGTGAGTCTCGTCAGATTGAACACTTCCTCCTCCTATGCTTCAGAGGTACCCGGTTATGAGAGTGAAAAACGTGTGCTGATTGCAGGAACTTCAATGACCGACAGCTCTATCTCTACCCCTGTTATTGGAGGAGGTGTCTCGGTGTCTTTGGAATAACTGTCTTTCAATATTTGATCTTCTTCCTCTTTTCTCTTTTTTTCTACTTCTTCTTCCAATAGCCGCTCCGCCTCTACCTTATCCTGTTCTTCCTTTTTTCTGCACTCAGTATCTGCCTTGTCTAGCTCTATCTTGAGCTTACGCTCAGCCTCTGCTTTTTCTAGCTCTATCTTGAGCTGACGCTCAGCCTCTTGTTTTGTTTCCTCTTCTTCCCTCCTTTTTCGTTCAGCTTCCACCTTATCTAATTCTATCTTGAGCTGACGCTCAGCTTCTACTTTCGCCTCCTGCTCTTCCTTTCCTTTACAGGCATCTTCTACCTCTTTCTTCCTCTCTTCTTCCTTTAGGTGTTTTTTACATTTATCCTCGTCCTCTTTTTCTTTCTTTTCAGCTTCTCGTTGATCTTTTACTTCCTTTTATTTCTTTTGGGTGGAAGAGCTATGACCTGTGTTAGTTCTAGGCTTCTTGGCCTGAGAAGATGAGGCTCCTCCTAATTCGTGGATTCTCTCTTCCAAAGTTTGATCATCTTGATCCTCCTGATTGGTCAGTGCCTCCAGGGCGTGTTCCCTATCCTTATTATACCAGTTTCTTACTCCATCTTCAGCTGGGCACTTAGTATGTTGGTAGCTCCACTTAAACTTGGACCGTTTGCAATGGGCAGGGACTATCCTCTCAGGATCATATGTCCGATGATCCAAAGGCACCAGGAAGAATCCTCTAATTTTCTCAGCTTCTGCCTCCACTTCTCTAAAATCCTTGACTGTATAAGCACCGATGGTGAGCACTAGTGTGGGCCATGGCTTCTTCTTACCTTTAGTAAGGACCTTCGAGAAGCCTAAAGTCATCTAATAACATGTTTCCTGAAGTAGCAACTTGTTAGCAACAAGTCGAGGTAGAGCATGGGGAGTCTTGAATGAACTAAGGACTCGGATGAAGGTGCCTTCTTCAAATGGAAAGTAGTGTGCCACCTTGATTATCATTTCCATAGCTTTCCAAGACATGCATGGGGTATCCTGACAGAACAATTTCCCATATAGTGCAGGGATGAAATTGTGTGTGATTTTCTCTATATCCTACTTATATTTGGATTCCAAGAATACCTGCAACTACTTGTGGATTGGGCGTGTGCGCTCCTGATCCCAGTTGTGAGCCCATCCCTCAAAGTGGCACCTGCCACAAACTGCATCCAATAGATAGGAGGCCATGTAAAATTCAGACGAGTATCCCTTCTCGGGCGCTAGTGCTACAGATATGTTTGTTTTGAGGGATGCTACCAGTAAGTTGGCCCAATTGAAAAAGGTGCCATGTACAGTAAAAAAGTACATAAGGGGTACCCAAGAACTGCTGAAAGTGGTGGCATTGGGACGACCATACATTCTACAAAGCATAGCTACTACGAGCTTATAGACCTTCCTGAGGCCTGCTACTTGATACTCCCGGTCCTTCTTGACTTTGAACTTCTCCGATTCTTCCCACCATCCTCTTAGGGTGTCTACTATGGGAACTGCATGGGTAGTGGCCCATGCCTCTGTGAACATCTACTCCCGGGTTGGAAGTGCAGGATAGAACTCTGCATCCTCCTTTCAAATTTGCAAAATATTTCCCCTCGTGATCTTGAATCATCGACATCCTGGGGTCGATATTTTGTATGATCCATTCAATAATTTCAGCGCATGGGAATATATATGGGTTGGCCCTTGTGTATTGAAGCTTTGACCTTTCAACTTGCACATATACCTACCGGTCTGGGAGGTCCTCTGGAAACTCAGGTTGTGGGAACTCTTGGTATACTTGATACTAACTCATACTTTCTCCTTTGCTAAATATACATGTGGTGTCCCCATAGATAGGGGGAGGAGACATAGGTATTTCACTTTCTGCGATCTCTATCTCTGTGCTCTTATTTTTAATGCAAACTACCGAAGGCCCCATGTAACTTGAGGCTGAAGAGACGGAGACGCACTCTAGCTCTGCTTTGAGGTTCCCTGGCATGTTCATAAAACAGTCCCACGATAAGACAGATGCCATATTAATGAATGCTTAATGATTATTTTAACTCTACCCAACTAAGCTCAAGGAAGGGGTGAATTTGCGACTTAGTGACCCATTCCTTGGGTCACTGAGTTGCACTGGTTTAAAAATTTAGAGGACAACAACCCTGCAACTTGGTGACCTGTGACTAGGTCGCGAGGTTGCTGAGTCGCATTGGTTTAAGATTCCATGAAGATGCGACCTTGCGACTTGGCAACTTGCGACCGGGTCGCAGGGTCGCTGAATCGCAAGGTCGCAATACTTCAGATTTTGAGCGATACGCGACTTGGTGACTTAGCGACCAGGGACTGAGGTTGCTGGGTCACGGCGTCGTAGGGTCGCGGGGTCGGAGGTCGCACTAGGGCCGAGCAGACGATTTTGAATGGTGAGGCGGTATTTTACTCAATTTTAAGTTAAATAAATAAGAGAACCAGGGAAGAAGAGCCATCAATTGAAGAAGAACTTGTCATTAGAGGAAGAGACTGACACAAGTGATCTTGGTTGGCTTCATCTATAAGTTTCGATAAGAATGGCAGGGTTTGGAGGCTTAGAGAGGAATGCAGGTTCAAAGAGGGTTTGAATGGAGGATAGCTGGTGGCTTAAAAGGGCTAAGATACAGGGGATGGGGGAAATAGATAGAAAAAATAGAAACAACAGGAGGATTAGGCAACTTTCCCGGGAAATTGTGCTCCAGTTGGCCTATTAGAAGCGTTTTTGCTCTTCGTCACGTGGGTGAAATGCGACCTATGCGACCTTTCTATTTATAAACGGGTCACGCATGCAGGAAATAAATGAGGTCATTGGGTCGCAGGAAAACCGCGTTGATGAGATGTGCGACCCTGCGACCCTGCGACCTTGTGACCTGGGGGTCGCGGGGTCACAGGTTCGCTAGGTCGCAAATGTTTAAACTTGAAAGCGATATGCGACTCAGTGACTTGACGACCTGATAGGTCGCAAGGTTGCTACGTCGTTGATTTGAGAAAATGACCTATTATGCGACTTAGCGACTTAAGGCTTATGAAAATATTTTAACTTCAGGTTTTGACTTCACTTTTCGATGCTCGGGGGCTCAAAAAAATTTAGAGGGTGAAATTTTTGGAGGGTGTTGTAGCAGCTACAAAAAATGGCGATTCACTGGTAGGGTCGAGGATCTTTGCCGATGTTACATATTGAGGGGGATGGGAGGGCATAGCACACTATTCCTTTCACCCCATGGGTCCCACTTCTTCCTTCTCTGAGCCTTGCTCATTTTCTCTCCCTATCTGCCTGCCCTTGGGTGCTGGTTTACTGTGTTTTCATTCATTGGAGACCAGATGGAAAAGTTCGAAGTAATCCAATTTTTGATCCAGTTTAGTTATTTGGTCCTCATTGTGTTGCTCCGCTGCCAGCAAACCAGATGGTCCTAGCGGAGTCACTTCCTAGGAACCACAAGCATTGATCCACTTCCAGCGAGCATCGTCAGCACCCCGGCGAAGTCATTGTATCGCCTATCTGTGCAAGAAGACTTTCTTAATCCTTTACCGTATATTCATGTGCTTAATGCACTTATTAAAATGTGCTCAGGGAACTTTTTTTTGTGCTCAGGGCACTTATTTTATTTGGAAATTATTTCCTGGGAAGATGAGGGATCCCGACTTATTTTACTTGCAAGAGAGGTTTCTCCTAGTGTACATGAGGACTTGGGGTTTTCCTGGATTTCTGTTCGTCACCTGAGGCTGACTCCTCCCTTTTCCATCTAGTAATCGATTTAACTGAACATTTCCTTTTACATAGTAGTCCCTTGGGCTAGCATACTAGGTAAGTTGTCGCGTCTTGGTATGTTTGCCTCTTTTACACTTTGGGATGAGATAATAAACCATCATAGATCCCGACTCAGCGTGCCACTTGGGTAACTTCCATATCCCCTTTCAAAAATTTGGATGCCAAAGAAAAGAAATGGTTAATGGGAGCCTGTGTGGAACAAGCGATTTATTGAAAACAAGAAATGTAAATAATGACAAAACAAGACAAAGGTGAAATAGTGCTTAAGGTCATGTCCATTCATAGGGAGGACCTCAATCCTCCCTTCAAGAGTTTGTGACCTGTAAGTGTGGGAACTGACTTTCTCTCTGATCTGGAAAGGGCCTATCCATAATGCCTGGAAATTGGAGTTTTTCCCTTTATCTTCATGAGATTTATCCCATTTTAGGACAAGGTCACCTACTTTGAAAACCTTGTTCCTGGCTAACTTCTTGTCAAACCATCGTTTTATCCGTCCTTGGTGGATGGCGAATTTTTCTCGAGTTTTTTTCCTTTCCTCCTCAAGTTTCAACATTATGTCTATTCGGGCTTGTAAATCAGGGCAAGGAGTGCCATGAGTCTCCTGAGGTAATCGAAGGGCTGGGAGAGACAAGTTGGGAGGAAGGATAGCTTCCTTTCTGTATACAAGGAAGAATGGGGAGGTGCCTAGGGAAGGTTTGGGTGTGACTCGATCTTCCCAGAGGGCATTGTGGAGTGCCCTATGCCAATTTCGTTGTTGGGACAATAGAGTCTTCTTGATGATGAGGATTAGGTTCTTGTTGGTTGACTCGGCTAACCCGTTTCCTTAAGGGTAATAGTTGGAAGAATGTTTAAGTACGATACCATTTTCTAGAGAAAAATAAAATAATTTTAACGATGAGAAATATGTTGCATTATCAAAAATAAGGGAGGTTGGAACGCCAAACCTGATCATGATACATTGGGTGATAAAGGCTATTACCTCTTGATCATTGACTTGATGTAACGATACCGATTCAACCCACCTTGTGAAGTAGCCCGTGGCAGTGAGAATGTACCTATGTTTCTTGGAAGAGTGTGGTAGGATTTCCCCAATCACGTCTAGCCCCCATTGTTGAAACAATTCTTCCACTGCGATAGACTGTAATAGGGCCGAAGGCCGTATATCTCTATTTGCCAACTTTTGGCACTACTGGCATTTCCGGACATATGCATGTGCATATTTAAACAAAGTAGACCAATAGAAACTAGCATGCATGATCTTGTGAGAAGTGGTGTCTCCTACGTAGTTCCCCCCTGTAGGGACATCGTGAAGTTCTGCCAATACTTTCTATGTCTCATCCCATTCCAAACAACATAGCAAGACACTGCTGTGATGTTTACGAAACAACTTACACTGCATTAGCTGGTAGGATATAGATTTCAACGTCAACGCACTCTTCTGGTTAGTAGTTAAAGAGGGGCTCATGGTGCCGTGTTTCAGATATTGCAGGAGATATATGTACCAAGAGGAGGTATCCTGTGGGGCTGTGCTATCAGTTTGATACATATCGATCTCATGTTCCTAGTTTTCTTCCTCGTTGCCTTGTGAGTCTACTGCCTCTTTGGCCATGCGACACAATCCTTGGCCCTTTACAGTGTGTGTTGGCTTGAACTCCAGGTCATACTCTTGGAGGCATGTCATCCAATTGCCTCGTCTCTCACCTAGCTCTTGTTGTACGAATAGTGAGCACATAGTTGGGTGAGGTACGAAGACTGTGACATGATTCTTCAAGATGTATGGCCTGAAGTGTTTAACCGCCTTGTATACCGCGTAAGATTGTTCGTCAATATCCAGGTAGTTTAGTTTGACACCCTACAACCCAGTACTCATAAATGATATAGGTCGCTCATTTTTGTTGTCATCTTTCTGAGTGATGACGAGCCAAAGATGAATCTGACGCAAAGCTATACAAGAAAAAGCCTTTGTTGAAATATGGACTGTGCAGGGCAGGTGCTTCTACAATGTCTTCTTTGATGTTGTTGAATGCTTCCTTCTCAAGAAGATGCCACTTAAAACTTGTGTTCTTCTTAATCACGCCTTGCGATGGTTTCATGATTTGGGAAAAATCTAATATAAACTTTTGGACAAAGTTGATATTGTCGAGGAAGGACTACATATCTTTTTTACCACTTGGGGGTGGTATCTGAGCGATGACTTTCACACGTTCTGGGTCCACTACTATGCCGTCTCAAGTTATTATGTTTCCTAACAGGTTTCCCTCAGTAACGGCGAAAATGCTTTTCTTCGGGTTGAGGGAGATCCCATATTTCCAGCACCTTTCAAAAATCTACCTGAGGTGGTGTAGGTGGTCAGATCTGCACTTGGAGAAAACGGTGACGTCGTCAAGGTATACTACCGCACTTTTCTCGATGAGCCCTCTGAAGGCGATGTCCATAGCTCTTTGGAAGGTGGTGCCAACATTAATCAAGCCAAAGGGCATGCGTCTGAATGCGAAAGTTCCCCATTTAGTTCTGAATGTGGCTTTGAGCCTATTGGGCTCAGCCACCAGTACTTGATTATACCCTGAAAACCCGTCCAATAGAGAGAACATCTCTGATCCTGATACAGTTTGAAGGATTTGCTCCATAGGAGGTACCGGGTAGTTGTCCTTGTCAGAGGCTTTGTTTAAATTCCAGAAATCCATGTACAAATGGATTTCACCGAACTTCTTGCGTACAGGGACCAAGTTTGACACACAAGTCGAATGTCTAACTTTCAAAATTATTTTCGCATCCAAGAGCTTCTTTAGTTCCTTTTGGATCATTGGTTCTAGGACGAGGTGTACTTTTCTCAGCTTCTATTGAAAAGGCTTCATCCCTTTCATGGGTATGACATGCTAGATGATCCGTGTATCATACGTCCGAAGCTCATCATATGTCCAGGCAAATATATCTCTGTACTTCTTGAATAACTCAGTGAATGCTTATTCCTCCTGGGGGGTGCACTCATTACCTAGGTTGAAGAGCTTGGGATCTTTGTCTCTCCTGAGGTTAATTTGTCTATGTGCTAGTGTTGAACTTCTCACTTTCGTGTTTGGAGGCCCCCAAAAGTGGTTGTGTAGGTCGAACAGCTTTTCAAGTGACACAATTCATTTGGGTATGGGATTTCCTTTCCGCTACTGTAGTTCTTCCTACAAAACCCAATCATGGTCCTCTTATTCAATGACTGCATCTTTGAATACGTCCGTATTGAGTAGGAAATACAATATCTGTTGGTCATCATTGAAAACGCGTAAATTAGTGACGTTTTCTGGCACGGAGGGCCTGTAAATAACTTCAATAGAAAACCCATCCTTAAGTGGGGTGAACCTAGCGGCAGCGTTAGCGAGTGTATCAGCTACTGCATTATATATTCTAAGTACAGATTTAATACTGAAAGCATCAAAAGTAGAAATTAAATGCCATACCTCTTGCTGATAAGCTCTTAGATGTGGAGACAAGCAATGGATGGTATTACGTACTTCACGAGTGATAATATCAAAATTTCTAATCACCTTTAAACAATGGACCTTTAGGTCTATGGCCTTTTTTAGTCCTAGTAGAAATGCCTCATACTCGGCTGTATTGCTCATGCGTTGGAACTCTAACCAACCAGAAATCAGAAATTTATTCTTCTCAGGGTCTAGCAAGATGCAGTCGGCACCAGCCCCGTCTTGGTTTTTGGAACCATCATAGAACAAGGTCTAGGTTTCATCTTTCTATTTAGTGAGGTAGTCCAAATGAATTGAGGAACTATCGGGATTGGCAGTCCCTGATATTTCCTTTGTTGAAGCGGAGGGGTTTTCAATGGCCAGCAATAGCTCCGACTGGACGTCTTGAGTGACTGGGGATTGCGGGGTTTGATAGCATCCGAGGATGGATTCTAAAAAATAGATACCAAGCTCTTCTTGCATGAAACTGACAGGTTCATTTGTTGCATCTAGGTCGGTCACAGTATGTTTCATGTATGGTTCAATTTCAACCCATATCTGGTTATTCCTGCCTTTGTACGAGAGCCAAAGGTGGGACCAATCAGTGGCGAAGTACCCTTGGAGCTTACTAAACCAATCTCTGCTTAACATAAGGCCATAGGCCTGGGGGATATCCACGATTACTATGTCGATACACTGATGCACTCTGGAGTTAGAGGATAGGCAGATGATGATGTTGTTTAATTCGCCTACTATGGGGACTTGAGATATATCGAGCTGGATAATTCTGGCATCAGTTTTCTCAGGGCATATGTTTAACTTCTTGCACACGGACAAGGGCATAACATTCGTGGATGCACCATAATCGACGAGGCAATTGTGGACATTGAATTTAAGGATCTCGAATGAGAGGAGGAAAGGTGGCATGGTGCCCTTGGAGTTGGCATTCACCGCATTCACGATGGATTGGGGACTAGCAGCAGGTTGGGTAGACATGATGCTTATGATTTTGGTCTCCAGTAGATTGGAGAAGGTTTTGAGAATGAGATCTCGTTGGTTAGTAATGCGAGCGAGCTCATAAATAGAAATATTGGCCCCAATATTCTTCATATCCTCGATAATTTTATACCTAGAATCTATGTGTGAGGTGGGCTCGGTGGTGTTCTTTGGGGAAGCTAATGAAGCTTTAGCCTTGGGGCCTTCTTGGCGAGTAGTTGTACTAAATTTTTCAAGAGCTTTGTCTTGGTTTTCTGCGTTCGGTGGCAGGATTTTCCTTAAGAATGCTTTTCTCTTCTCTTCAAAGGATTGCTCAAGCATCGTACATTTGCTCCTCAAGCCATATTTTTTAGGTGGTTTAGATTTAGGTTCGTCAGCTAGGTTTATCCCAAAGGTGGGAAGGGGAGACACTCCACGGATCACCTCGAAAGCGAGGACAATAGAGCCCATATCTTCATCTTGGGGGGGGAATTTCTTCGTTGTCTGAAATAGCCTCCTCCTCCATATCCCCGGGGGTTTGATATTCTATAATTTGATTCACCACTATGGTCATGATATTAATCCACTGGGGGAAAGTATTCTCTGAGTGAGAGGCTTGATGAAAAGAAAAAAAAATTTATTTGCTGATTTCTTCAACATTGGGACCTACACTTGATCTTGATAGGGGCCAGTTCATGGAGGGATTATTATTTTTCCTGAGGAAAAATTTCAACGTTTTAACAGTTGGGCCAGAATCGTTGTTCTTCCTCTTCAGATCAGAGTTTTCATTGGTTAGAAATTTAAGGGATTTTGAGATACTTTCGAAATCAAAGGGGTCTTTATATTTGTCCCCGGATTTATGAATTGAGGATTGGGCTCTCTTCGTGGTTGTTTTTTTATCATCTTGCCCTTCATGTTCAATGGCACCTATGGACAGCATGTCCTTTTCAACAGCAAGGGTGGTGGTGTAATTGGCTACCAAGGTAGCTCTGTCCTCGCGTTTCAAAAACACAACAATATCTCATGGGAGGGCTCTGGTGTAGTAGTCAATGGTAATGGAATCATCTAAGGCCATGTTAGGAGGGAATTTATTCAATATAGTGGTGAAATGTTGATTGAAATCCTTGAACTTCTCCTTCTTCTGAAATTTCAGCGTGCTGAGCCTGTGAGGAGCATTGAGGGGGTTTTATCTTCTGAGAATTTTTGCAGGAAGGTACGACGGAAGTGTTCCCGCAAAGGGGTAGAAGCAATGGGGAGCGACCGATACCACGTTGCAGCTTTATTTTCTAGATTATGAGGAAAAAGGCGACATGCTATGTCATCATACTGCACTCTCATCATCTGTAAAGAAAGGTAGAAGTTGCTGATGTGGTCTTCAGCCAAAGTACCTTTCTCGGGGTCGAAGTTAAGGAGATGTTTTTCAGGGTGTCGGGGCATGTCATGGAGGGGACCTTGGATACCTAAGGGGGACTTAGCCATCCAAGCCAAAGTTTTTACATGTCTGGCTTGTTGGTGGCATGGTATGTATACATGTCCCCTCTCACTTTCGGATTAGCTACCCATGCCAGACCCAGAGGCCTCACCCTCATGGCAGGACTGCATGTCTTGGTTTTCTCCACAGTTTCCTATATTTCTGAAGTTTCTCCAGTTGTAAAAAAAAGGAAACCTATTTTGGTTTTGGTGGGGGTGGTGGTCAGCATTTTGGCCTCGCCCATGGCCGCTCTCTCCCCTGCCTCTGTTACATCGGCCTCTCCCGTCTCCTCCCCCGTGTGGGTTTTTGGCTTGCATGTTATTATGCAAAGTATGGTCAGGTTGGGGGCCGATGTTGGGTTGAGGTTCAGTGATTTTGGGGTCGTCTTCTTCCCCCTCCCTGGGGCTAGCTAGAGGGGCTTCAGAACTTCTCTCAACTGCGTCTACATAATATTCGATCATAAGACCAACAAGCTGAGGAAGGGAGTTGAAAAGGGTTCCTTGGCACATATGATTAGTTGCTGGAGTTCTAGGATTTTCCAAGGAACTAGTGACCAGGGCTTGTTGTAAACCCCTGACAAGGTCACGGCCGATAGGGCGTAGGGCCCTTAGTTGGGCTAAAGTAACCTCATAGAAAGGGGGTACCTCCTCCTGGGAGTTTTCCAAAGGGGGAGGACTGGTATTTTCATGTATGGTCTCCCCTTGGGTAGTTTGTAACAGGATATTACTTTTGTGTTGGGAGGCTACCATCAGGCCCTTCTTCTAGCACCAAATCTATTGACGAGAAAATTTGTCCAGCTAACAGTAAGGGGATCTCCCCAGTAAAAAGTCCCGATTAGACTCTGAATCGTTTATGATAGGTATCCTGTCCAGGGTGTGGGTCTGGCTGATATGAAATTGTGAGAACAAAGTATTTCTTATACAGAGATTGACAGTAGGGGGCTTTTACTGGTTATTTCACCTTTACTAGAAAGGATGAAACCAGAAGCTCTTGGCCCACAAACTGGCTCTGCCTAAAGAAATAAAATGTAAACACTGAAATAGATCCAATAAATAAAAGTATTTGTTTCTGTGCAAAGTATTCATTAATCAAAATTCTATGTGTGAATAAGCAAGTTCAAGTATTCTGCAAATCAAGTAATGTGTTTTGAAGTTGAACTAATGAGTTTTGTTCACTGTATAAGGCTGCTTGGGAAAAGTCTACTTATGAAAAGTTACTGTTTAATGTAGCAGAATCTAAAATATAACAGCAAAAATGCACAGCATAACAGTAAGCATTTGTTTAAGCAGTTCACCCCTCTCTTGGGCTACCTCTGCTGGGTCCAAAAGCCTCTAATTAGGCTTTTCCCTTTTTTCATTAATGCTCAAAATGTGAATTACAATGTGTAGAAAGCCTCAAAAGGAAAAATAAGCTGCAAATTCAGAAACAGAAGGCTAAAATCAGCATAAATCGACTATTCATTCACCTCCAATGGATGAGTATAGTCCAACACAGCGGATCTTTCATTAGGCCCTGGTGGCTCCACAACCAAAATCGCTGGTAAAATCACTGATAGAGCACCCTGATGGCTCTGCAACCTGTCCCAACAGCTCCAGAATGCTTCAATACCCCAAAATCAAAAAACATTTCTTCCCAAATGGACTTCGCTAGCCAAAGTTATGGCTAACTGAAGTTTTTCCCAGTTAGGGAAAGAAAAGCTCCACCAAATGTGGTGGAACTCCAGATAGCGCCGACAAAATAGGGCTCGGCGCCAAAATGGCACTCTGCCATAACTTCCGCCAGTCGTGGGGGGGGCTGAAGAATAGATCCACGTAACCATAACCTTTGGAAATCGTTTAAAAAACTTCGAGTTATCAACAACATTGGATAATGTTTTAACTATATATTTAAATGCCCCCCCGCACCTTCCGCCGGTCCATGGGACCACGACCCAAATTCGTTGCTCGTCTAAACCAAAATTAAAATTAAAACTTCATGCCAATGGTTTTCAAGAACTATGGTGTGGCCCAATGGCCAGTCTGTTGCGTTTGTGTCTTCCCGACCCGATTTCAAATCCTGCCCGCGACCAAACAAAATTTTTGCAACACCATTCCGTTCAACCTTGGGGCCACGTCATTGGATGCCTGCGAAATATTCTGTAGAATATTCTGTGGAATATTCCATAGAATATTCCCAGAATATTCTGTGGGATATTCTTTTTTTAATAAAAATATTGTTTTATAAAGTCAAATTTGGACCATTTTTTAATTGAAATTGACAAACTTCAAAGCTGAATATCTTCCTCATACGGCGTCAGTTTTCAGTGTTGTTCACGTCTACAGGATCTTTTTTCCGAGCTCCTTCCAGTCGATCTAGTTTGGACCAATTCCGAGCAACTTCATTTCTGAGCATTTTTCTACAAGAGACTTGATCTCCTGATCACACCTCCCAAATGGGAAGCTTTTGGACCCTCAAAAGCTTTCAATTACCTGTTAAGAAAGTGAGGATACAACCTCCTCACTTGTTCCAACTCCATCCACTTTTCTTTTCTTGGTTTACTGCCTTTTAAACCAACCCTTAGATAATCAACATCTCCCCTCCTTGAAGTGCGTGTCCTTCTGTCAAGGATTGCATCTTCTTTCAACTCATCCAAAAATTCTGGCAAGAAATCTTCTATGGATGGTAGGTGAACATGATTTTCAGAATCATCAATAAGAGGAGGTTCATAAAAACGTAAATTTTCCACATTAACAACAGAATAAATTTGCATGTATGAAGGAAAATCTAGTTGAAAAGCATTATTTCCAACTTGTTTAAGGATTTTGAATGGACCATAACGAATAGGCTTCAGCTTTTTACCTTCTCCTTGCATTCTATCCTTACTTATATGCAACCATACCTCATCTCCTTCCTGAAACTTGTGATCAATTCTATATTTGTCATGTCTTTCTTTGTACTTGCCTTGACCCTTTTCAAGCTATTCTTGAACTTGCCGATGAATGAGCTGAATTATTTCAATGAACATGCGAGATTTTTCAATGTCACTATGCCCATCAATGGAAATATACTTCTCAAGAATGAAGTCTAATGGTGACTTAGGAAAATATCCAAAACAAGCTTCAAATGGGGAAGTATTTGTAGAAGAGTGCTTGGCAGGGTTGTAAGCATGCTGAATGTAATGCAAATTCTCATCCCAAAGCTTGGGATGCTTGCTGCAATACCCTCTCAAAAGATGCACAATGGTTATGTTCACTACCTCTGTTTGGCCATCTGTTTGCGGATGGAAAGTAGTACTCTTCTTCAACTTGGTGTCCATCATCTTCAATAGATTGGACCAAAAATTCCCAACAAATCTGGAATCCTTGTCACTAAAAATAGAAGTAGGCAAGCCATAATAAACCCATACATGTTAAAAATATAAATCAGCAGTTTGTTCAGCAGTTATAGTTTTCTTACATGGCATAAGAATACACATCTTGCTGAAACGATCAACTACTACAAAAAGATAATCATGCTGCTTTCTAGATAATGGTAATCCCCCAACAAAATCCATAGAAACACTTTCCCATGGTCTAGAAGGTACCGAAAATGGCATATAAAATCCAAGCTTCCTATTGCTAGGCTTGCTTGTAGCGCATAATGAACAACCTATAATGAAACGTGTAACACTATCTACCATGTGAGGCCAATAACAATACCTATGCAGATGTGCCACCGTTTTTCTTACACCGAAATGACCAACAATAAGAGAAGAATGAGCTTCTCTCATCATGCTTAATCTCTCTCCCTGTGGTATACATAACTTTCCCAAGTGAAACAAAAAATTATTATGCAAATTATAATCATTCTCCTCAACATGATTCCATTTACTCAAGTTAACATACACCTCTTTAAAATCTTCATCTGATGCATACTGTTCTATGTAGCTTTCATGCACAATAGAATCATTCTTAAGAAAAATACTAGCACTTATAATAGGCCTTGAAAGCATATCAACAACTTTATTGAGAATACCTTTCTTGTACCTTATTACCAAGTGAAATTGTTGTAGGAAACCCATCCATCTGAAATGTCGTGACTGTTGCAATTTACTTTGTGACTACAAATATTGTAAAGGTTGATGGTCGGTATGCACAATTGTTTTTTTGCCCATCAAATAGTCCTTCCACTTTTTGACCATTTGTGCCAACGCATACAACTCCTTATCATATGTAGGATAATTCACAACAGCACCATTAAATTTCTCAGAATGAAAAGTGATAGGCTTACCATGCTGTAAGAGAACTGCACCCATGGCATAATCACTAGCATATGTCTGAATCTCGAATGACTGTCTCAAATCTGGTAATGCAAGAATCGGAGCTGAACTGATCATTTCTTTCAAAGATTCGAAAGCTTTTTGTTGCTTAATTCCCCATTGGAAAGCATGCTTCACACTTGTCACTGCATCCATAGGAGCTGCTATGGCAGAAAAGTTAGCAATAAACTTTCTCCAATACTGAGCTGCACCCAAAAAACTTCTTACCTCTGCAATGGACTTGGGAGTAGGGAAATTCAAAATAGCTTCTACTTTGGAAGGATCAATTCTCAAAGCGCCTCCACCTACTATGTGTCCCAAATAAACCAAAGAAGTCTTTCCAAGTTCACACTTTGACATCTTAAGAAATAACTGATTTTTCTTCAAAACATCAAGTACTTTACTGACATGCATGACATGATCTTCTCTTGTCTTACTAAAAATAAAGATGTCATCTAAGTAGACAATAACAAAATCATCAAGAAGAGGACGTAAGACATCATCCATTACCCGCATGAAAGTTGCAGGTGCATTGCATAAACCAAACGACATCACAAGCCACTCAAAGAGTCCTTGTTTGGTTTTGAAAGTTGTCTTCCAAATGTCACTTTATTCAATTCTCACTTGATGATAACCAATTCTTAAGTCTAACTTAGTGAAATATCTTGTATCTTTCAGCTGATCTAACAAATCATCTATTCTTAGAAGTGGGTAACAATTCTTTACCGTTATCTTGTTCAAAGCTCTAAAGTCAACACAAATACGCCAAGTTCCATCTTTCTTCGGAATCAACACTATTGGTGACCCACATGGCAAAGTGCTTGGCCTTATGAAACCCTTGTCCAACAACTCTTTAATCTGCTTCTTTATTTCAGCATTCTCCATAATAGACATGCGATACATGGCTATGTTAGGAAGAGGACAATCTGGATGTAAATGGATTTCATGCTGAATCTCCCTTTTAGGAGGAAAACCTGTTGGTTCCTAAAACATCTCATGATGTGCATCAACTACATCATATAAATCAGATTTAAGCTTTGCATCACAATTTTCAAATGACTCATGATTCACATCAACCTTTGGCTTGACCATAAGAAGTACAAAACTCTTGCTTGAATTGACTAGCCTTTTTACCTCTCCTGCATTTACCATTGCTACATTTGTCTTCTTGCGATGAGCTCTGACAATAAAATCCTTTCCATATTTGAAAAGATGATATTTTTTTTCATGACGATAGAAGATCAATTTCCTGTCAAACAAGTAAGGACTTCCCAAAACAATACCAGATATATCAAGTGACACCACATCAAGTTCAACTGTGTCAATAAAGTGTGCAGTTATTGCAAAGCGCAATATGCACTTCCTTGAGACTTGCAAGTTGGCATCCTTGCATATCCATCCAAGTGGATAAGGCTTCGGATGTGGAATGGTCTCAAGTTTAAGCTTCTTGGCCAAGTCTTCAGATATGAGGTTAGCTTGTGACCCACTGTCAAATAGTGTGTCAATTTTGGTATGTTTTGAAACTACCCTCACATGAAACAGTTCAATTCTTTCTTCCTCATTAGGAGCTTGTGTATGACAGTTTGAAGAACTAGCACTTGCTTGAGTTTCAATTTCCTTCCCTTTCAAACTTTTCAAAACCATGGCTGCAATTTTTGTTTCGTCACTTGAATCATCACCTAAATCTTCTGGTGTAGTTGTAGTAGCTGCATTTTTCTTCTTTCCCTTGTTTTTGTTAAACTGGTTTCTTTTTTCAGGATGAAGTTCCAACAGTTTTTCTCTTCATGGCCACTCTTTGAACAATGTTTACAAATGACCTTTTCACCCTCTTGTTTGATAGATGCATTTTTCTTGCTTTTTACTTTGTTTTTCTCTTTTTTCTTTCCTTCGAAAGTCTTGTTTCTACCCTCATCAAAATTATTCTTTCCTCTAGCTTCTAAATGTGTAGCCTGCACACAGACTTCATCTAAGATGCTAGGATTGAACATTAGGATATTATGTTTAAGGTAACTGTGCAAACCTCCTATGTATTTCAACAAGGTGTCTTTACTTTGTAAGTCTAATCCAAGTAGAAGTGCTCTCCTTCTAAGCTCTTGGGTATAATCTTGCACATTTAGACCCTTAAGTTGCCTAAAATTTTGCCAATTCATGATTTCTTTCTGAATATGAGCAAGAGGATAAAATTGTTTCTTAATAGTTGTAATAAACTCATTCCAAGTTAGAGTTATCTTACCATGCTTTTTAATTTCCTCCTTGGTCTTGGCTTCCCACCAAACCAAAGCTGCTCCATCCATTCTCAAAGAGGCTAATTGGATTTTTGTTTCATCATCATGAAAATTCTGAATCCTTAGATAGACTTCTAGTTGTCTAATCCAGTTATCCAATTTTTCTGCATTCACATAACCATTAAACATTGGCAACTCAAACTTCACATCAAGCTTTAACAAAGGATTTTTAAGAGATGTTTTGGTTTTGTGTGACTGATTAACAGAAGTTGAAGAGGATGATGTGGAGGAAGAGGATGACGATGGAGATGGTGGATCACCATTTCCTCCATTCCCTTTCTTACAATTATCATTGTCTTTCTTCCCTCCTGAAGAATCTCCTTCTTCTCTTTGGTTTCTAGACCCTTCTCCAGCAATCCTATCATTTCTCTCCTGGTATAGGATCCTAACCATCTTAGTCATGTCCAAGAAAGCTTTTCTACAGACTCTTTCTTCTTCCTTGGGATCCATTTCCTCATGTACTTCTCCTTATCTGGAAGACATGTTTGTGGCTGATTCTAAGGCTAATTAGGATGAAATGGAAGGTGGATATAATGGCACTCTAGCCCTCCTTGGTTGAGGATTAACTTGTTCTCTAAGCAATTGAACTTCCCCTCTTTTCAATTTCAGCCTAGTAAGCATCAAATTTTGTAGAATAACACAATCTTCTTGCACAAATTTCACAAACTCTTAAGCAAAACCTAGAGCTCTGATACCAATATGATCTGAAATTGTGAGAAAAAAGTATTTCTTATACAGAGATTGACAGTAGGGGTCTTTTACTGGTTATTTCACCTTTACTAGAAATGCTGAAACCAGAAGCTCCTAGCCCACAAACTGGCTCTACCTAAAGAAATAAAATGTAAACACTAAAATAGATCCAATCAATGAAAGTATTTGTTTCTGTGAAAGTATTCATTAATCAAAATTTTATGTGTGAATAAGCAAGTTCAAGTATTCTGCAAATGAAGTAATATGGTTTGAAGTTGAACTAATGAGTTTTTTTCATTATATAAGGTTGCTTGGGAAAAGTGTACTTATGAAAAGTTATTGTTTAATGTAGCAGAATCTAAAATATAACAACAAAAATGCATAGCATAACAGTAAGCATTTTTTTAAGAAGTTCACCACTCTCGTGGGCTACCTCTGCTGGGTCCAAAAGCCTCTAATTAGGCTTTTCCCTTTTTCATTAATGCTTAAAATGTGAATTACACTGTGTAGAAAGCTTCAAAAGGAAAAATAAGCTGCAAATTCAGAAACAGAAGGCTGAAATCAGTATAAATCGACTATTCATTCACCTCCAATGGATGAGTATAGTCCAACACATCTGATCTTTCATTAGACCCTGGTGGCTCCACAACCAAAATCGCTAGTAAAATCACTAATAGATCACCCTGATGGCTCTACAACCTATCCCAACAGCTCCAGAATTCTTCAATACCCCAAAATCAAAAAAAAAATTGCCCCAAATGGACTTCCCTAGCCAAAGTTTTTCCCAGTTAGGGCTAGAAAAGCTCCACCAAATGTCGTGGAACTCCAGATAGCGCCGACAAAATAGGGCTCAGTGCCAAAAATGGCACTTCGCCATAACTTCCACCAGCCGTGGGGGGGGGGGGGGCTGAATAATAGGTCCACGTAACCATAACCTTCGGAAATCGGTTAAAAAACTTTGAGTTATCAACGACATTGGATAATGTTTTAACTATATATTTAAATGCACCCCCGCACCTTCCGCCGGTCCATGGGACTATGACCCAAATTCGTTGCGCGTACAAACCAACATTCAAATTAAAAATTTGCGCAAATGGTTTTCAAGAACTATGGTGTGGCCCAATGGCCGGTCCGTTGCATTTGTGTCCGCCCGACCTGGTTTCAAATCCTACCCACGACCAAACAAAATTTTTGCAACGCCATTCCGTTCAACCTTGGGGCCACGTGGCAGCCTCCAGGATGGCCACGTGGCGCCCTTTCATTGGCTGCCTGCAGAATATTTTGCAGAATATTCTGTGGAATATTCCACGAAATATTTCCAGAATATTCTGTGGAATATTCTTTTTTTAATAAAAATATTTTTTTATAAAGTCAAATTTGGACCATTTTTTAATTGAAATTGAAAAACTTCAAAGCTGAATATCTTCCTCATACTGCGTCGGTTTCAGTGTCATTCACGTCTACAGGATCGTTTTTCCGAGCTCTTTCCAGTCGATCTAGTTAGGACCAATTCTGAGCAACTTCGTTTTTGAGCATTTTTCTACAAGAGACTTGATCTCCTGATCACTGGCTACCGCTGAATACTCATTTTCTTGGACACAAATGAGCCCTATAGAGTCATAGGTATACAACTATCGGATGATACAAGACGAATTATCGATGATTGTCAATGAGCATATCACACTACAAATAGCAAGAAAAAACAAAACACACAGCTGAAGGAGATGCTGTTAGCAGCATATCATTAAGGTCTTGTTTGTAAAAGTTGTTCGAACCATAGAAGAAACAGTTCTACCTGGAAAGAACACCGTATTCTTACTTGGGCGTTTTCATGAATCAGATATATGTCAATAATGAAGTTACCAACATCTCCTAGGTAAACAACATACCGTCATTAACACATTCAGTGATTTTAAGTGCATGAAGAGTATAACAAAAAACGCAGATCAATTAAACATAAGATATCAGACATATACAAAAAAATACTCATAGTATTAACACATTGATTCTCATCAGATCCAATAGTGGATTTAAGACAAATGCTTGTATTCATTCAAAAAGGGTTGTTCAATGCTTTACAACTCTCTTCTCTCCTTTGGAGTCAAAAAAGAAGAATATCCTTTTACAAGTCCCTGAACAGAGTATGTATAAGAAAAAATTGACCCTTGGGTGTCTTGAATTTTCCCCTTCCCGCCTCTTGGTATGCTTTGCGAACTAAATGGAAAGTGCGACCTGCGACCTGACTGTGGAAGACCTGATCTGCAACCCCTCCTATAGGTTGTGCCTTGCGATCTGATTATGGGAGCGTGCATGTAAGAAACATGAACCTTCATATCTGATCCGTAGGTTGTGCCTTACGATCTGATCATCGGAACATCTACTTGTTGCTCTTTAAGGAAATTTTTCCATGCACGATAATCTGCAGCAACTGGGGAGGTCAAAGGAGTATCTTCCCTCAACCTGTGCAGGAATTCTAGGGCATGCAGGATTATATTTTCTCTCTTTATTGCGACCTAGTTGGATAAGGAAGCTATTTTGGTGTAAATCCAAACTGGTGTCATGACGAAATTGACCAAGTTCTCCTGTGATGCCGAAAGATCAAGTGTAACGACGACTTGTCTAATAGGTTGCAAGAATGCCTAATTTCCTGATTTACCTGTTCCCATGTCTTTTCTTCACCCAATGTACCTAGAGAAGGAATATGGTGTAGCTCAGCCATCGAGTCAATTCCGCTGATCAAATGTTCATAGGCAGTCATCACCTTCTCTAGGTCTTTGAATAAATTCTCCTTGGATTGCACCTTCATGCAAATTTGGACCTTGTCGTTCTAAGTGTGAATCCAATATCTCTTGGGAAAATTTTACGGAACCTATGGATATTTGTTTGTCCATTCTAAAATTCTATCCAAGGCAGTGGAGGCTTCTTTCAGTTGCTCGTTCCTCTTCTTAGTTTCTGCTTGAGCTCTGAGTAGAGGTGAAACTATTTTCTTTATGATGAACATTTCCTCATATACCTGCCTCATGGTGGCTTCTAGTGTCACCAACTCTCTTTGGATAGTGAGTGGTACTTAGTTAATAAGGGTGTTCTTACCTTGGAGTTGTTGAAATTCTTCCATTAGTGTTCTCTTTTATTGCTCTGACCTAGCTTCCCTTTGTTCAGTGTCTTGTAATCTATTTTGTAGGGAGAGGATTTCCCTACTCATCTCGCTCACGTGTTCTTCTATGGCTGCGGTGAAAGTAGTGTCAGCTGATGCTATCATTACTAGATTGGTCCTAGTGTCCAGGACTATATCCTTTTCCATTGTGGCTATGATTGGCACGACAGGGTTTCGTGCTAGGAATATCCTCTTTTCCTTTCTGATTTTGAATGTGAACTGGTCACAAGTGAGTCTCATCAGATTGAAAACTTCCTCCTCCTATCCTTTGGAGGTACCCAGTTCTAAGAGCTCAAAATGTGTGTTGATTGTAAGAACTTTGTTGACTGGAAGCTCTGTCTGTACCCCTGTTACTGGAGGAGGTGTCTCAGTGTCTTTGGAAGAATTTTCTTTTGATCTTCGATCTTCTTCCTCTTCTCTATTTTGTTCTACTTCTTCTTCCAATAGCTACTCTGCTTATCCCTTATCATGTTCTTCCTTTTGTTTGTGCCCATCTTCTGCCTTGTCTAGCTCTATCTTGAGTTGATGCTCAGCCTCTGCTTCGTTTAGCTCTATCTTGAGCTAATGCATAGCCTCTGCTTTTGTTTCCTATTCTTCCTTCCTTTTTCATTCAGCTTCCACCTTATCTAATTATACCTTGAGCTGACGCTCAGCTTCTACTTTCACCTCCTGCTCTTCCTTTCCTTTGTAGGCGTCTTCTACCTGTTTCTTCCTCTGTTCTACCTTTAGGTGTTTTTTACATTTATCCTCATCCGCTTTTGATTTATTTTCAGCTTCTCGTTGAGCTTTTTCTTCCTTTTCTTTCTATTGGGAGGAAGAGCTATGGCCTGTGTTAGTTCGAGGCTTCTTGGCCTAAGAAGATGAGGCTCCTCCTAATTCGTGGATTCTCTCTTCCAGAGTTTGATCATCTTGATCCTCCTGATCGGTGAGTACCTTCGGGGCAAGTTCGATATCCTTATTGTACCAGTTTCTTACCCCATATTCAGCTGGGAACTCAGTATGTTGGTAGCTCCACTTAAACTTGGCTTGTTTGCAATGGGCAGGGACTATCCTCTCAGGATCGTATGTATAGTGATCCAAAGGTGCCAGGAAGGATCCTTTGATTTGCTTAGCTTCTGCCTCAACTTCTCTGAAATCCTTGATTGTATAAGCACTGATGGTGAGTGGTAGTGTGGGCCATGGCTTCTTCTTACCTTTAGTAAGGACCTTCGAGAAGGCAGAAGTCATCTAATAACATGTTTCCTGAAGTAGCAAATTGTCAGTGACAAACTGGGGCAAAGCATGGGGAGTCTTGAATGAACTGAAGACTCGGATGAAGGTGCCTTCTGCAAATGGAAACCAGTGTTCCACCTTGATTATCATTTCCATGGCTCGCCAAGACACACATGGGGTATCCTGATCAAACAATTTCCGATAGAGTGCAGGGATGAAACTATGTGCGATTTTCTCTATATCCTACTTATATTTGGAGTCCCAAAATACCTATAACTCCTTGTGGATTGGGTGTGCATGCTCCTGATCCCAGTTGTGAGCCCATCCCTTAAAGTGGCACCTGGAACAAACTACATCCAATAGATAGGAGGCCATGTAAAATCCGAATGAGTATCCCTCCTCAGGCACTAGTGCTACAGATATGTTTGTTTTGAGGGTTGCTACTAGTAAGCTGGCCCAATTGAAATGGGTGCCATTTACATTAACAAAATACACAAGGGATACCCAAGAACCGTTGAAAGTGGTGGCATTGGGATGACCATACATTCTACAAAGCATAGCTGCTATGAGCTTATAGACCTTCCTGAGGCCTGCTACTTGATACTCCTGGTCCTTCTTGACTTTGAAATTGTCCGGTTCTTCCCACCATCCTCTCAAGGTGTCTGCTATGGGAACCACATGGGTAGTGGCCCATGCTTCTGTGAACATCTTCTCCCTGGTTGGAAGTGCGTAATAGAACTCTGCATCATGGCCTTTCAAATTTCCAAAATATTTCCCCTTGTGATCCCGAATCACCCACATCCTAGGGTCGATATTTTGTATGATCCATTCATAATTTCGGTGCAAGGGAATATAGATGGGTGGGCCCCTAAGTAGTGAAGATTTGACCTTTTAACTTGCACATATACCTACCGGTCTGGGAGATCCTCTGGAAACTCAGGTTGTGAGAACTCTTGGTATACTTGATACCAACTCATGCTTTCTCCTTTGCTAAATATACATGCGGTGTCCCCATAGATAGGGGTAGGAGACAGAGGTATTTCACTTTTTTCGATCTCTATCTCTGGGCTCTTGTTTTTCCTGAGAACTACCGGAGGCCCCATGTCACTTGATGCTGAAGAGGAAAAGACGCACTCTAGCTCTACTTCGAGGTTCCCTGGTATGTTCATAAAACAGTCACATGACAAGACAGATGCCATATTAATGAATGATTAATAATTATTTTAACTCTGCCAAACTAAGGTCAAGGAAGGGTTGAATGTTTGACTTAGCGACCCATTCCTTGGGGTGTTGAGTCGCACTGGTTTAAAACTTTAGAGGAGAGCAACCCTGCGACTTGGTGACCTGCAACTAGGTCGCGAGTTCACTCAGTTGCATTGGTTTAAGATTCCATGAAGATGCGATCTTGCGACTTGGCGACTTTTGACTAGGTCGCGGGGTTACTGAGTTGCAAGGTTGCAATACTTTAGATTTTGAGCGATACGCGACTTCGCGACTTAGCGACCAGGGACCGAGGTCACTGGGTTGTGGCGTCGCGGGGTCGCGGGGCCGGAGGTCATACTAGGGTCAGGCAGACGATTTTTAATGGCGACGTAGTATTTTACTAAATTTTAACTGAAATCAGTAAAGGAACCAAGGAAGAAGAGCCATCAATTGAAGAAGAACTGGTCATTAGAGGAAGAGAATGACACAGGGGAGGCTGGTTGGCTTCATCTATAAGTTTGGATAAGACTAATAGGGTTTGGAGGCTCAGAGAAGAATACAGGGTCAAAGAGGGTCCGAATGGAGGATATCTAGAGGCTTAAAAGGGCTAAGATAAGGGGGATGGGGGAAATAGATAGAAAAAATGGAAACAGCAGGAGGATTAGGCAACTTACCCAGGAAAATCGCACTCTAGTTGGCCTGTCAGAAGCATTTTTTCTCTCCGTCACATGGGTGAAATGCGACCTATGAGACCTTTCTATTTATAAAGGGGTCACGCGTGTGGGAAATAAATGAGGCCGCTGGGTCATAGAAAAAATGCGTTGATGAGATGTGTGACCCTGCGACCTTGCGATCTGGGGGTCGTGGGGTCGCAGGGTCACTACGTCGCAAATGTTTAAACTTGAAAGCGATACACGACTCAGCGACTTGGCGACCTGATAGGTCACAAGGTCGCTAGGTAGTTGATTGGAGAAAATGACCTATTCTGCGACTTAGCGACTTAAGGTTTATGAAAATATTTGAACTTCAGTTTTTGACTTCGCTTCTCGATGCTCGAGGGCTCAAAAAATTTTAGAGGGTGAAATTTTTGGAGGGTGTTGTAGCAGCTACATGGAGAGGTATAAACCGATGCAAAGTACTCTTGCAGGAAACTGGAGTAAGGAGGATTTTGATTTAGGTGAGGTAGTGGAGACTATTGTTTACATCCAGCTTCTGGGTTGACTTAAGTACTTGGCGAACACACGACTAGACATATGTGACGTAGTTAACCAGCTTAGTCAAGTTATGGTTTATATGACCGATCTATTTTGGAACTTATCGAAGCAGGTCTTGAGATATCTCAGGGGCACTACAGAGTATGGATTATGGTACAGATGGATAGAGGGAGTGAAGCTTCAAGGCTTCACCGATGTAGATTGGGAATGCAATCCATCAGATAGGAAGAGCACATTAGGAGGGATCTTGTGCATAGGATCGATAGTAGTTTCTTGGTACAATACGAAGGAGATATCAGTTGCACTCAGTTCAGTCGAGGCAGAGTACATGGTAGCCAATCAGGCATCATGTGAGGCCATATGGATGAGGAAGATACTTGTTGGTTTCTTTGGTCACCAGATGGATCTGAGGGTGATACATTGTGATAACCAAAGTTGCATAAAACTATTGGTTAATCTGGTATTCCATGACAGGTCCAAGCATATAGACATCCATTACCATCATCTTAGATATTGTGTTCAGAGAAGCATTGTGTTACTTCAGTACATTCCCATGGAGGATAAGGATGCAGATATTCTGACGAAGGCACTCGCCAAGACAAAATTCGAATACCATAGAGGCAGTATTGAGGTAACTGATAATCCTTTTCTTGTTTAGAGGGAGTGTTGAAAAGTCACAAGAAACGTGTGTCTAATTTGATTTTACCTTAATTAAATTGGACAATAAATTGTAATATTATCACATAATCACTTCTAATAGTTAACTAAATGTGATAAACTCAATTAGCTCATGAAATTCGAGTTAAGGGTGTTTGGTGAGGCATGAAGAGTGGCTCTATTTGTTTTAGAGTCCAATTTGCAATTATTGTATAGGTTTAATGCATGAGAAATTAGTTGAATCAATTAATTGAATTAAAATCAGTTTAACTGGTTGTAACTGATTGTTGCACTAGTGAGAGATCAAGTGAATTAAATCAAATTTAATTCACATGCATTAATCTATCAAGTAACTGATGATTTACTATTAATAGTTGCATGCATGTCAGTTCTGAAGAAGGCCTGGTTGAGGCAGAGGTCAAAGCAATGTTGACTATTAGTTGTATTATTAGCAAATTGTTTTCATGCAGTAATACACCCATAGGATTTCCCATGAGCATTGCACAGTTTTGGAATGCTGAAATTACTAAAGAATAGGGATTTAACTCAACAAGAATTGGGCAAGAAAGGTATGCTAAGAAGAGGTAGTAAATTGGCTAAGTGTTGGTCAATTTTTTCCAAATTAGTGTGAGAAAGTTAGAAAAGTGCAATAGACTCTTGTGAGAAGAGTGTATTGTAATTGTTTCATGATTCCTTGATTGAATGTACAATAGAAGATAGATGGGTTTTGAGCAAGAAGTTTTCCCCAATAAATGTATCTATGTTGTGGATTGATTTTCTACTTTCTTTTACTTGGTATGATTGTGTGATCGTGTTTATTTTCCATAATTATTTTGTATAAGGATTCAGTATCTTGCTTTAGCATATTGCATGATCAGATTGAATCCATTGGTATACATATTGTTTATATAATTTCTACACTTAGAGAGACTTGTATGTTCTGAAGCCCACTATGGAAGGGCATGCCACTATAAATTTTAGACTTGGAACCATGATTTGAAAGTCCATTTACTTAATTTCACTAATTTTTGGTTGTACTAGAAGATGAGGGGACACATTAGATGTTATATAGGATTTCAAGTGGATCATCACCTTGGGTTTTCTCTCCATATACTAGTTCCAAGCCCTCCAAAGGGTCATATTGGCATTTGTAGGGTGAGATTTGAGAGCCATGGGCCTCCACCATAGCAAAAAGAATATTTCCACTTCATGGTATCCTGAGTTGCAATCATTTCTTCCTTGTATTCCATTTTTTTGACAATAATGATGCAGCTAGACCACCTTGTCTAGCCAGCTACACCACAGGGGCGTCACTCAATTAACCTATGGCACGTGTGTTCATGGCATACTAAAAAATACCCTTAATTTGACTACATATTGGAAAATACGTCTAAAAATCACTTTATTTAACCCCCTACCAATACTAACCCATTGCATTTTCCCAATTTAAAAAACCCCTACTTTCACTAGATGTTGTAGGTATCTGTTTTTTCATTAAAAAAATTTACACACCTTTATATTTATATCCTTAACATAATGAAATTATGCCTCTCTTATGACCCCACATGCATTCTACAATTCACCTTTCTTCTTGTGATATACATAAGAGATACATATTAGTATTCCCACAGTGTGATTACTCAATCCACAGTCAAGCACATCTCACTATGATTTGTGGCATTTAATGGTCTAAGGCATACAAATACCAACCATGTTTTAGGAGGATTGATTACGTGCATGTCTATAAAATGACATATAATTGATATATATGATGAAAAATAAATTGATCAATCTTTATGAATGTGTTTGCACCAAACAAGGTGTTCAATCACAAGTCTAGACCCTCTTCCCTTTAAAAGCTTCTTGTTCAAATATCCAACTAGAACCTCATTTACTCAAACTAGTGTCTTATTAAGGTGGAACAACAAAATTTATAGTTTCAGGGAGTTATATAGAGAAGAAAAGGCAAGGTGAGGATGAGAGTTATGAGACCCTCCCTTTTCTTTACTGAAAAAAAAACATTGTTCTCTCTTGTTCTTAATTTAAGTGTTTTAATGAGAGCCCCATGGTATATTTTATTAATACATCATTTGTAAACAACCCATGTGGATGACATTAATGGTTTTTTAAGCTTGGTAATGTGATTTAAAGAGCTCTTATCGCTAGATTTCTTGTTTTTAGGATTATCAAAAACATTTTGTAAGCATTGTAGATAGTTTCCCCCAAGTTCAAATGGATGGTCTTATGTGGCTATGTTTTATGAACCTTCCCAACATCAACATGTAGCTAGGTAGGTCTACCCCCAAGTTTTTGAGCAAGTATCTTTCAAAGATGGGATTTCACATTTGGAGGGATCTGTGGGGTCACAACACTATCTTGGTTGGATGGAAGATTTAATAAGCCCAATATTCACTAGCTTAAGACAAGAATGTGTTTTCAAAATGGTACCAACCCATTTGGAAGCACTGGAGATGTAGTCATAATTACTGTAACAACTATACACAACAACCTCAAGATGAATCTTCATTCATAATTACTGTAACAACTATACTCAACAACCACAAGATGAATCTTCAGCAATGTTCACAAAAGGGGATCATTTTTACCATGTCACAAAGAATATTGATGCTAAACATATGTCAAGGTTATTGTGAAAAAAACAAGATCTGTCATGTTGTCATTACAGATTAGTATGCAAATGTGAAACAGGGTCACTTACTGACACATAGGTCACAATCTATAGATTACTTCCCTTGATAGTCTCATTATTATCTATCCACAAGATTACTATAAATGTCATTTTCAAATCAAGGTTCTCTTATGTCACCAAAGGTGTCAAGACATCGTGACGATATTAAATGCTCAATCACCATGCTCAACCATACTCCGTCAAGAATCAAATCTTGCAGCAACCAACTGAAATTAAATTTTTTAATAAGCTTCAAAACATGCTATATATGATACATATATAGACTCAATACTTATTTGGATCTAGCTAGACAACTCAATACATCAAAATCCTAGACAATTGTATACTTTAAGGCTTGGTCATTAACGCACACGCATATAGACTTCCATTAGTTCTTTTCACTTCCACAGAAGCCCTTGATTTAGAAACTCAATCTGCAATCTATTCCATGGTGATAAGACTGTGATGGAGAGGTAAAATTATTTTGTTTCTTCTACACACTGATTAATCACGTGAAGAGTTTATTGCATCTACAAATGCCGAACTTTTTATTTGGGAGTGATCAAACTCAATTTTAGTGTGATGCCAAATTGTACCTTCTTGGCTCAATATATTCACTATAGAGTTCAAGATGACCATGTAATGAAAAAGCCTAGATCAACAACACTTCCTACATGAAAAAGTGCATATGAATTCAGGGTGCCGAAAAACACATCAAAGTCTACAAAGTGTTAATTAAAAGATCAAGAATATTTTTAATTAAAAGACACACACCATGCAAGTTTCAACATAATCACCTTTATGTTTTCTAGTTTCATTCTCACTATGAAGATATTTTATAAATTTAAACAATAGCCTTCGAAATCCATCAGCACGTGGTTGCACATTGTATCTTTTCCCGTAGTGAACACTAGTTTAAAACACATGAGACTGTCAAAAGTCACTATAAGAAGCTCTGACGAGAGCAAGGAAAATGATTTTTTGAACAAATGTTTCGTATTATGTAGTTCTGTTAAACATTCTATATTAAAATCAACAGTAAAAATTACAAGGAAAATACTCTTTAATTTAAATTGTTTTTAGTAATATAAACACTAAGTCGAAACGCCAAAGGTAGTTTGTTTGGAAATTTAAACACTAAATTAAAACTCCAAAGGATAAAATGGAATCAGCAAATATATTTCGAACACAAGTGATTTTTTTGTGTTTATTTAAACGATTAGAGGCAAAGGGGAAAAAAGTCAGAAGTTTTAAAAACAAGTAAAGAAGCCTTGTGACCCCATGAGACCATGGTCGCATATTTGGAGCTTTTCCCACAATGAACACAAATATGATTTTCAAAACTCAAGATAAAACTCATTATTGGGGTCCTGCCAATGCTGCAAGCTTTGAACCTGATGAAAATATTACTGTCAAAATTCAAAATAAAACTCATTGTTGGAGACACACCCATGTTGCATGCTTAAAACATGATGAAAATTGAATATCTAGTCATATACGGTGCTCGTAGTAAAAGCATATTTTATACAATGCATGCTTCTTGTAGGGAAAATAAGCCAAGGAACTTATGGTATCCTGCCAGGCTATGGTTTAGTGATTGAAATTGAACCACCATAAAGAGAGCCTAGATTTAAATGTCAAGTGCAAGAGCCAAGATTTAAATGTTAAGTGAAAAGTCACATTGCAAGGGGTTTAGATAAATTATTTCAAGCAATCCAATCCAAGAGATGTAGAGCAGTCGATTTGATTTATATGATGTGCAGATAAATTATTTCAAGCAATTCAATCCATGAGATGTAGATAAATTGATTTGATTTATACAGTGTTTATTTCCCAAATCATTAGATCATCCCAAGTGATGAAAGTGGAATCCATCGGTTAAGGGATTAAAACTATCTAACCAAACATACAACCTCACAATCTTGTTAATAGTATCCCAACGATAAGATTGTCACACCAGAGTTGATATCCATCTATTGTTACCACCATGATCAAAGTAATAATTGTTAAGAAGTGAAGAAGAAACTTGAGCGACAATAAGTGACAAAATGCTGAATATTACAAGTGCCCAATGGGTCTTCCTTTTTCCTACAAATATCTTTCTATTGGGGCCTCTTCCTAGATTTTCACCCCTGATCAAACCAGGGCCCAAAGTTCCAATATATCAAGGTCATTCAAACACATATATCAAGAAACACATATATCAAGAAAAGGGAAAAGAAACAACATAGAGACCATCCATACAGCCTTAACAACATCCATATCTGATCAGCAACAAAGCACTAGACATGCTCTCCCTGATCATTATCTTAATCAACAATATATAATGTAGAACTCCTCATTGAAAGTGACACCTCATAGACCAGAAGACAAACACTTGACAAAATACTTGACCACACAATACAATGCTTCATAGATATCTTTCATGGATGAAACAATTAACTCACATCATAAACTATCACTAGGACTCCATAAACCCAATGATGGGCACTAAAGATTATTTATCTCAACTAAGGACTGATTTTCACCAGTGTGTGATTTCATGACAATGAACAACACAAATTACATACAATTTTACAAGGCTTCACCATGAAATAAAAAACCAATGACATTGAAAACAAGCCCACATATGACAAAAATAAGGAACGTCCTCTTTAATTTTCTAGAACTCATGACTCTCTTTGCATTTAAGCATTGTCATACTCATGAGATTCAATTTTGTAGTATCATCAACCCATATATATATTAGTATAACAAGACTCAAGACCCCCTTCTATTCATCGACAAGATAGTCATAAATTCTTACAACCTACTATGTAGTAGCACATTATTTTTAGTGACACAATTACCTCAGTCGCACAATAGTACTTGAGATATAACACTGATGTACCAACCCATGTAAAGAGAATTCAAATTGTAGCACATGTTATCCAAAATAATTCTCCCCTTCAAAACATCATACATTAGTGATCCAAGATTGTCAAGTATAATGCAAAAAGTCTAACCACCCAAGAGATAATCAATTATCCATTGTCTTTGAAAATCCAATCTAGCGAGAACATAGACCAACCCAATCTATTACAAATTTTAAGCCAATGAATGAAACAAGGATAAGAAACAACATAATAATGTAATATTTTTCCACAAATTATCAAACCAATCATTAAATAGCACTCTGTTGATCAGATCAATATATACCAGGAAGCTATAAACACTCAACCAAGATGAAACTCAATGTATCATCATCAAGGTTTTCTTGTAAAAATATCTGCCATATTCGTGCAAGGGGTATAGAAGACATGCAACAACTTATAGGTTTATCAAGCACAATTAATCTCCAAACAAGTTTCGAGTAGTAGAAACAGTTACCTTAAAGTATAATCACCATGTTTATAAGGCTAGAGAATGATCATCTTCAAGAGACAATTATAAGGAACAAATCAAACATCAACAATTATTTCAGTCCAAATAATCAAATCACCGTAGAAATATCAATTCTATCATGGCCATAAACATTATATAACAACCAAAGCTAGACTCAATGATATTAATAAAATATTTTCCATACTCTTCCTGTAACAGTAAACTATTATCAGCAAGAATTCATGGTATCACATCAATCTAACTCAATACTCTGTCTCGGATCTGCACACACCATTAGGACTTTAATGGGTCAAAATTTTACCTTTCACAAGATTACTTTCTCGATTCAATATCTTTTACAACATTCTTCTTGAAATTGAGTTCTGCATAAGACACTAAGCAACCGATTTTTGTACCATGCTGCAAAACCAGGGAGGCATAATGTCCTATGATAAAAATAATTAAGAGCTTCAATTATGCAACAACATGCTATACTAGAGTAAATAAATGCACTAATAACTTGAAGAAATAGATCAAAAAAGTCCACAAGCATCAATAACATCATTATTTCTTCCAAAATGTAGATCATCACATTTTAATGCACTCCAAGGGTGTTCAATCAATTTTTTTGCTCCATTTTCCTGTTAAGTTTGGCATGCATATCTAAATTTTTAATTTAAACACCAAAACTATGTTCATCTGATCCCAATGACCCATATAAGAACGTTATGATGCTACAAAAAATGGATCTAAATGATATGTTTGATGGAGGTTTGGATGAATCTCCTTATTGTGCAGTAAAGTCCACTCTGGCTCTCTTCCATTCACAAAAAAAATAACAATTTCTTAGTCTCTTTCTAATTATAGAAGTAAACTCTAGCATGAACAAGATGCTTCGGCGACATTTCAAGATCTCATATGCACTAGTGTATACATGACTTCTTCAAATTTCATCATCACTATGATATGAACAATAAAAGATAACATATACAATCTTGATTACGCTACAGGAGAAAATACATGCTCTTCACACTATACTTAAATCTCACTTCAAGATGCATTGCAACTAACCTCAATTGAAACCATGGTAAAGACCGTTTGAACTTGTTTCCCATGCTTTGTCAAAAACCATCATTTATTCAAAAGCATGGCATATCTATATTGAGGCTCAATACTCTAGATCAATACACTGAAAACCATTAAATCAATATTCAATGTGTTCACACTTGTTGTATTGACCACAAAGACTAAATCAAATTTTATTCGAAACAGCTTGGACCAAAACAAGAAATGCCTTGATGATGACGAAATTAAATAAATAATAAAAGGGATAGATCAACCACTAAGGCCATAACTAATTTCCACATTGACTAATAAGATAAAATTAAGTTTAATATTGTTTCAATAATTTCTTAAATTTGATCGGATCTTTCAAGAGTTAATCACCACCATCATAAAAATATTTTAAACTAGTTGAGTGCTTTCCAACTACCATATTGGAACGAACCACAAGACACAGTTGAATTTATGTGACAGACACGATGTCCTAAAAAAATAATGTTGATGTCTACAATGTAAAGTTATGAGACATAAAGGTTGACCTAATTGTTTTCCCACAAATCTAGTAGGAAATTAGTTAGGTCAAATGGACATGAATACAGGTCTTCATTCTCTGAATGGTAATGACAGTCAAGTAGTAGTGTTACTACCAGTGTGCTTGCAAAGAGGACTTAACTACAAGGTTTTGACCCTCTAAAAGAAAAGGACAATTAGAAAATTGTTTTAGAAAAGTGTGTACGCATGTATGAATACCATATAACCAAGGTACATCACGCAATAAACTAGTAATAATGATTGAAATCACTGTGATGGATTAAGTCATGTTACTCACCACATGTTTCTTATTTAACCTAGTTTCAAAAAAAGCAATCTGCTAGAATACACCCTAGCCTCTAGACGCTAAATTATTCACAACATTAGCCTAGGAAAAACTACTAAGAAATTATTCAAGGTATTAGAAAGGAGGGTTTTTTGGAGTGTAACAAAATGGGGGGGAAGTTGAGAGCGATGGGTGTGGGAGAGTGAGGAGTATTGTGGGTAGGTAGGGGAGTCGAGGACTGACTTATTCATGTTCTTGTTAAATTCCTTGAGCCGACCTAAGGTATGAGTTGTGATTTTAGAGCTGCGAAGGATGATGTTAGAGTTTCAAATCTGGAGAGGAAAGTGTAACCCCAAGCTAGGGGGGTAGGACTGATCTTGCTTCTCTTCCTTTCTTGATGCAAACCAACTACTGACTTTCTGGTTCAACACTAGGACTCAATGAATATCCCTAAGGCCCAAATTCATTTACAACATAAAACCTTGAAGAAGTCAACGAAATGAACCCAAGATGAAGATTAGTCCTCAATGGTGCTATTCCAGAGGCCAAAAATCCAATGGAAGAAGAGTTTGTAGACCTTGAAATGAGGGATGTAGGAGGATGATAATTAATCCACGAGAGGGACATCCACCACTTGTGGACCTTTCGAACAAAAGGTACTCATACAAAATTTCCACGGCCACCCCAAATGTGCACCGATTTATCCCAAATCAGAATGAAACTTCAACTAATTTTGGAAGTAGGAAAATTCTTCTTTAGGGATGCTGAGGGCCTCATCCTCTAAGGACTCGGCTATGCCTACTGATATCGAATATCGTACGATGGTAGGCAATATTGCCTAATGACACAGAGATCCACCAGCATAGTAATAAAACCCTCCTTCCTAATACCTTAGTTAACCGAGTTTCAAACACAACACTGTTTTCTAAAATAAACCGTAGCACTCAGCCACAAAAACAGTAAGAATCTATCACATTATTCTCCGCAGGTTCACCATCACTAACCTCTAGTGTTGCAGGTCCCCTGTTGCCTACATCTGGACGCTCAATACTAGGCATGCTCACATGTTCAGATCTGCACAAGAAATATTTAGTCGACCAAAGCTAACCCAAGTTTCTCTAATGGTGCTCGAATGCCAATGATGCCTCACACAATATCGGTTGGCACTTATTTTCTTTTGCCCATAAAACAAGCCCATTTGGCCTCAAAAATAAATCCAAAACACCTTAAAATATTTATATTCCATATGTAATAAAAAAAATCCACTAACCCTTAGTTATATATCCAATATAATGTTTTGGGTTTTTATAAAAAAATTTACCCCAATATGAATGCACGTGATATAATATTGAATTGTCAGTGATGCCCACATGGGCTACACTCTTGCCCCACATACTTGGAAACTGATCCAGGGCCCACATGAGGATGTGTCTCACCATGGGAGATAGTGGAAGGGCTTGCATCATTCTTCTATCCCTTATATATGGGATACATGCTTATTCAATCAATTTGGAGACCCATGAGAATGTTTTTGTGCCACCACAACCACTTGGGGAAACCACATGTCATTTTCTTGGATATCAAGGGGGACACCCCCTTTATCACTATGTTTGGATATCATTCATTCATCATGGAACACATTGGATTCCACTAGGCCTCTTGAATGTCCATTTTACCTATTGAATCTCTGAGTTTTCCCTCTTGAGAGGCTTATTTTCTATTATGGAGCTATCTTTAATAACCCCTGGTTGATTTTCGATGTAAGTAAAATAGGACCAAAATCATGTGACACATATTGCAAGCTGAATGTTTGGTAAAACATAGTGATGGGTATCACTGGTGCTTAATAAATGGCTATGGAAATTGGCAAAGGAATTGGAAAAGGAAAACTGACATAATTGGCATTTATTTATGAAAATAAAGGAAAATAAGAGAAAAGCGAGAGGAAAGGTCACAAATTTTCATGAGATGGAAATTGAATGAAAAATGAAGGAAAATGAAGAAAATAGAGGCCTCAATTATAAAAAGGGTTAAGAGGATTAGTTCACAGCTTTTGTTGGTGACTCTTTTGTCAGTTTAGTTTTGGAGCTCTATTATATTCTCTCATTGTCTCACACTCTTGCACGCTTAGATAATTCTTGGATCATTCTTGGAGCACTTTGGCATACATTAAATTTGGAGAAATAAGGAAAACAATTGTAGGAAAGCACAAGGGAATAGGTGGATCAACAACTATAGCTATATTTATTTGTAGGTAACAGGTTGTAGGTGTAATATGCTTGTTTATTTATGGATGCATGGTATATGCATGTGATCTTCTGGCTATGTGTTTTCATTGGCATGGAGATTTTCCTGAAATGATAATGGTTTTTTACTTGCCTTGATATTTCTTTGATAGCCATGGTGTTGTGGTTTCCCACTTGATTGTTTTCTGATTGTTTCCCATAATTCCTTATGGTTGTGGGTTGGAACAAATAGTATGGAAGCCCTAGAAGAGTTTGGGTTGAGTTACTAGTCCTCAAGCCTAGTTTTGGACAAATTCTCTAGAGCCCTTGGTGGGTTGAGTTAATAGTCCTTGGATCCAGGTTGGAAAAATGATTTGGAGCCCTAGAGGCCTATGGGTTGAGTTACTTGTTCTTGTTGCATTGGAAAACTTGGGTAGAGACCGATCTGAGTGGTGTTAGTAATGTGTGACCATACGGTGAAATCATTGGTTGAGGGTTGAGGTGGATTGGCCTCTGGAAGCCCTGGTTTGGTTTTGTTTTGGTTATTCCATAAAATCCCACATTAATGCTTGGAATATGGCATATGGGTGATTAGCTGAAAGAGAGATTTGGTTCGGCCCAATCTATGGTCGGGTGGTATGTGGAAGTCCTTAGCTTAGTTAGAGTTTTCATATGTTAATATGAGACTTTCTCTATATTGTGATCTATGCGAATTTGCGGATATTGAGTTGGCGATATTATGGTTGAGTTTACATTGGTTTCTATGTTGGTTATGTGATGTACATTACTTATGTATCTTGAAATGTTTCGATGAGTCTAGATATGGAGTCTGACCTAGAATTGTGGATCAGATCTCAGGACGGCACCCTCTGAACTAGACAATTCGGGTCACAACCATAGTTAGGCAGTGTTATGTGTATGATTGGAGGCCTTCAACCACACCCAGGCCTTCTCATGCAAGTGGTTCAGAGCATATGTTAGTGAAAAGGAGCCCCAACGCAGGGTTTGGTCACCTGGGATGGGTTCTTTGGCCCCTAAGTTTCTTGTAGCCTTGAGGGATGTTGTGAGCTGTTAGTTGGTGCTTAGGTGTAGGTAGCACTTCCTTAATTAGAAATTTGATTTTGGGTCATATCATAGTGACTCTTCATCTCATTTTTACCCTTGCACGACAATGAACTTGGGTAAATGTGGGGAGGTGATGTTAGAGGGTGGTATCAAAGATCCCAAGCTCAAAAATTGGACTAGATGGGCATAATGTGTGTGTGTCATGCATGCATGTTAGTTTTCTATGTGTTTGTTATGCATGCATTGTCACGGTCATTGTCATGGTATTGTGTTGTCATGACACTGGTATATATATATATATATATATATATATATATATATATATATATATATATATATATATGCATGCATTGTCACGGTCATTGTCATGGTATTGTGTTGTCATGACACTGGTATGATATATATATATATATATATATATATATATATATAAAGCTAATATGTACTGATTTGTGCAGATGAAACAGCCTCCCATGAACTTCACAAAGGTAGGTTGATTATGTTTCTATTTGGTTTATATGACATGTTATGTTTGTAGGAAGAAGAATATCAATATGACTAGCAGAATGGTGTACTATAGCTCACATAATTCTCCTTATATATCAGATGAAAAAAATGGTGATGAGTACTCCCCTAACATAACCTATACATTTAGAAGTTTGAAAGGAGAGATCAAAATTTGTAAGGTAGATAACGAAAGGATCATTCAGTCACAAAAAAATACTTGCCAAAGCACATGAGAAGAAAGTGGAATTTAATGCAATCATCCTTCATATTATGTCATAGTTTTAGAGACAAGGACCACTTAGGATCAAAGAAATATTTTTATATATGTTTTCTCATTTATAAATCTCCCTTTCGTCAGAGATCGTTTTTTTTTTTTATAGCTTGCCTGATTTGTAAATCTTCGTGCTCTTATTTTAGGGACACAAACAATTATTTATAGTGTCATAGTTGTTTCTTAATTGATGTTACTTTTGGTTTCATTGTCATAGTTTTTTCCTAATTGACGTTACTTTTGGTTGACTTTCGAAAACAATATATATCATGGTTTAATCCAATATTTCTTACATGTTCCATGCTTAAGTTGTGGTCTTATGTTGGAATGGGTTAATCCAAGAAAGAAAATGGAATATAATTAAAAATTCATAAATAATTCATAATAATATTTAATAAATCTATATTATGTGGATCTTTAAGGACATTTAAAAAGATAATTATATTAATTTTAGTTTACACATATGCATGAATAATTATTATTAAATTTATATTGTTGGGATCTTTGCATTGGTGTGATATAACCATCATATTTCTATATTTTCTCGCTTTTCACTTCTTCTTCTCCCACTTAGAAGTGTCATATTACTCCTTCTTTGTTCCACTTGATTTTCTTTAATATAGACCAATGTTATTTAGGTATTGTACTTGTACACAAGACCCATCCAGTGATTTGGATGTGTAGACCAAACAAATAGTTTTGGACTACATCTAGGTTATCTGGGGAGATACCTATCCCTATGCCCATTCTTTTAAATTCTATATTTTTTTCCCATACACTATGGCCCTTCTTCTCCCTGAAGTAGTGGCATTGGATCCATTTGTTCTCTATATACCTGATAAGGTAAAATTGTGACTTGATGAGGGTTTTAAATTCCTCCCACTTAGTCACTAGAGCACCCCCCTCCTATCTCAAGGTATTTATGTGGCTTTCCCACCAAGTCAAAGCACGACCTTCTAATTTATGCTGTGAAAATGAAATATTCTATACTTACTCTCTATGAAGAACACTGAAATAAAATTCTAATTACTATAACCAATTATTTTCTTTCACAGCATTGATATCACCTTGATCTTACTTGACATATACCTTCACTTCCATTTTGAATAGGGATTGTGAATAGTTAATGACACTGGAACTAGGTTGATCATGTTTGGGTTATTTCTTTAGCTCCTTCTTAGTTTCTTCTCGATCTCCTTATCTCCCCTCTAATTAGACTTCTACGTTAGAAACCCTATATTATTCAAATAACCTCAACTTATTAGTCAATAGCACCATGAGGAGATTCATTTTACTGCTTATATCAGCAACTTGCACTTCCACCTAAGAAAACCTATTCTCTGCAAGATCATGAGGGTTCTTCATAGATTCTTCATCCATGACTGGTGTTTTATGACTTTTGGCTTAGTCGATCTAGATCCCCTGCAAGTATCCACAATATAACTAAAGATACTTTCTCTAGCACCAATATGATTCATAAAATGTTATGGATATTTGATTGGAAATTTCATGCAATAGATTTTATAAATTATACTTCAAGAAATATGAAATCTACATTATGAGGGATACTAGTTGGGATGAGTAAATATTTAACATGTCATGTTTAACATTTAACATTTAACAATTTTAATCTAATGTCAAAACTAATTAATTAATTTCGTGTGGACCTTGATTAAAAATCAATATAATTATTATTATGTATAAACGAAATTTAAATGAAAATTATAAAGAGGTTTATGAACACTAAAAAAAGAGGTATTGTAAATAAATAGAAATATAAAATAAACTAGTAGAGGTATGGTAAATAAATAAATAAAACCTCTTATAATACATACTTCAAAGGTATGGTAAATAAATAAAAATATAAATAAACTAGAGGTATCGTAAATAAATAAAAGCTATTTTTATATTTACTCCATAAACCTCCTTAAATTTACAAAAACTCAATAAAAAAGTTATACTATGTGACAAATTATTATTAATACCATGGGCCAAGTACTCTATTTATAAAAGAGGTATGGTAAATAAATAAATATAAAACAAGTATAAAGAGATATGGTAAATAAAAGAGGTATGGTAAATAAATAAAAATATAATTAAACTAGATATATGATAAATAAATAAAACGTCTTTTTATATTTACTCTATAAATCTCTTTATATTTAAAGAGACCAGAATTTTATATTTATTTAAGTGAAGCCTATGGCCAAATACCATGACCCAAATTATTATTAATACCATCAAATAATTATTACTAACCCTAATATTAATATTAATATTAATATTATTATTAAATCTAATATTCATATTAATATATTATAATATTAATATTATTAAATTTAATAATTTTATATTAATACAATATTATTACTAACCCTAATATTAATATTAATATTAATATTATTATTAAATCTAATATTCATATTAATATATTATAATATTAATATTATTAAATTTAATAATTTTATATTAATACAATATTTAATTTGTTATATTATAATATATAATAATTTATTATGATATATATTAACTTTAGATATATATATGAGAGAATAACACAAATATAGAATAATAGAGGTGGAGAGATAAGAGTAGTGACAAAAACAAAAACAAAAAGTAAAATAAATGAGAAAAGAAAAGAAAAAAATGTAACATCCATAGCAACCCGTAAATAGTAAATTATTACAATTAAAAAAAACATTTTGACATTTTGCCAACCTTAAAGCTCCTCAAACAATAATTGATAACCATTATTAATTGTTTTTAATTGCATTATACACAAATCACATTGGAACAGTAATGTGCAATGCGTCTCACATATCTAGGGAGTTGGACATTTATGGCCGCATAATTGAAAAATAAAAATCCTGGAAAAAGGAAACCAAAAGGTAGAAAGAATCTGAGGTGAACGAAGGAAAAGAACTGCCAGAAAAAGATAGACTTTCAAGCTAATGGGTATAGTGATAAAGAAATTGGCTAAATCTCGTTGGAACCACACAAAGAAATTACTCATAGCTAAATCTCGTTGGGACCACACAAAGCAGAACCTGCTTGTATTTATCTAAAATAAGACTGATTCATTAATTTCTTAATTTCTCAAATGAATTTTGGTAGTGAAAATAGTTGAGGTAATTGAAAGCTCCATTAAAGTCTCAGCTTAGAAATAAGAATAAAGTTTAACAATAAAACATTTTGCAAAAATAATTTGTGAACGATCGAACATTTGCTATTTATATAAAATGGGTACGCGACTCAAGATATCATGCTAAACTATCCACAAAAATGAGGGATTTTGAATGGAAATATGGTCAAAAAAATCTAAAGAAATGGGTGAGAGATGTTATAGTGTGATAGCATATTTTTTTCATAAATTTATTAAATAAATTGTTTTTTTGGTGTAAAACAACTCTCTTAGTTGTCACTTTGTTTATGTCTGAGCCATTGGATCAAATTTTAGACAATTGAAATGATTTAGGTCATTAGATTCACAAGTAAAAGTTTTATATATGTTTTTTATAATGTTAGTTTTTTCTTTCTTTTTAATTAGATTGAATTTAGGTTTTGGTGACTTTGTAGTTTATCTAAAGGGGGAAATTAAGATGGCCTTACTCTAGATCTACCAAGAGCCAAGAGGAATCAAATGTCTTGGTATGAAAACCTCATTGATCCCTCTCATCAATAATATAGATCTAATCTAATCCTTGAATAAAATTATTTTTAAATGTTTATAACCATTATTCTTAAAAGTTTATCACTACATAATTTTCAACTCCAAACAAAATTTACAAAAGAAAAAACACACTCAGTCCTTAGTGAGTAACACTATGTGATTAACAATAGAGTAAGATGAGACAACCTTAAGGGGTTTTTTTGTGCAATTTTTATCATAACCTTCCCCTCCATCCAATATATAATGTAGAATCTTCTAAAGAGAGAGTATATTCTAGTTTATAACTTCATCCACAATCAAAGAAAATGGCTAGAGATTTCACTTTGTCAATTTACAGAAAAGTAAAAATAAAAATAAATTAAATAAAACAATTGACATGATGTCATAAAAAATTTAACTAGGTCAAATAAAAATAAAATAATACTAAACTTTAAAAACAACCCACGGTATTGACTCATGGTTGAGATTTGATACTATGACCTGATCTCCTAAACGCTCGCTAGGTTAGGCGTCAGTTTTAGTTTTAGACCTACAGTAGATCATGTGACCTCTCAATCTTGGAGTACTTCCAAATAGGGACTCAACCAATTGAGCTAACCCTTGGGGCTAGAATGTGACATATTTACACATCTGGGTCATAATGACTTGTAGAATGCCCTTCTCAACTCAATAAAAATCTAAAGAATTCAAATATTTTCGGAGAGGTGAATATATTTATTGGAGAACTTGAGACCACCTATTTGTTATAAGACATCTAAAATTGTAATTTGTTTGGGGTTATTTTGATTGTGCTAGGTAAAGCAATCTTTATAGAATATTATAGGAGAATTTATGTAGGTCAAAAGTGGTTGGAATTAGTTCAAAAAATTTTCAAGAAATCTTGTAATATAAGTGTTTGAATCGTATTTTTGATAGTGAAAATAAATTCAGCACCATCAAAAACTTCTGACCAATTGAAAGGTGAAAAGTGGCCTAGGAGTGATAACCCCACTCATACTATCCTACTATTATTAATTGCCCAAACTGCAACAGTATTTCGATAGCATACTCCTCCGCCGGTCATAAATGACGCAGGGATCACATTATCTCTGCAATACAAAATTCCATTTGTTTGATGATCAATACGTTGGAAGAATCTTTGAAGCTTGGTGGGGTCAATGTTCTTCTGGAAGATTAGAAACATAGCCTGGAAATGGCGAATTTCCCATTTGTTAAATCAATATTGACAGGTATCAACTTGCTTCCCATTATGCCCAGTGAATATTTAACAATCGGCAAGGTCCTCTACGACAGAGATGCGCATCTGCTTTTAATTATTATATTGTTTAATCCCAATCCCATCCCACATGTATTCCGCAACGACTGATACGATCCAACTAAATAAACTTCCGATGGATAGCAACATTTTTAAACGATAAATTTTCTGCAGAGATATAGTTAAGCGAGCAATTGTGAGGAGTGGTACCTGGTAAAATGGGTAGCTGCGCGAGCAATGCTGCATATAGAAACGCGGAGGCGGATGATAAGAATATAATTATCAGTCACAGCAGCAGCGAATTGCAAGGGTTAGCAGAGAAAATGATGAACGTCAAATACGTTGCAATTGGCGATGAGATTAATAACGCATCAATTTCTAATACCGACCATATCAATGGTTACTCTCGAAGGAGCGCCGTATTTTCAAGATAATCAGAAATTCATGTGGGGAAGTAGAAGCTCAGAGGATGAGAGGATTATTTTCATGCATAACCCTAATTTTTCACATTGTGAGGGGAAACGCCGTAAGTCTTGTAATGGGTATTTGTAGCGTCATAGTTATTTATTAATTTATGTTACTTTGGGTTGCCTTGTCACAGTTATTTCCTAGTTGATGTTCCTTTTGGTTGGGTTTGGAAAACAGGTATATACAAATCATTCATAATAATATGTAATAAATCTATATTATGTGGATCTTTAAGGATATTTAAAAAGATAATTATATTATTTTTAGTTTACACATATGCATGATTTATTATTATTAAATTTAGATTATATTCCAAATTATGAGAATACACTTCTTTTTTTAATTACTAATACTATTGATTCAAGTTTTACTTATGGTTACACAGTTAAATATTTAGAATCGAGATAATATATTTAACTAAAGTCATTTGTTAAAATTAAGTAATTAAAATTCCGGGAAATTTAATAAAATAGATATGCTCCAAAGTATTTTAAAGGATTTTATGAATATGAATTACTTTTTGAAATAGAAATTATAAGAAGTTAGAATATTTAAATATAATATAATGAAAATAATATTATAATAAATAAATAAATACTAATATTTAAATAATTAATATTTGTTAGTAGTTAAATTAGATTTTCGGGTTCCAATTATTAGTTAGCTAATTTCTTCATCTATTTAAGTTAAATGCCTGATATGATTTCTCATCCAGTCCTGAAGATGAAGTGCAATGGCCTGTTTGAAACTCATTGACATAATTTTTTCTCATGTGATTATGACCGAAATATCTCTATAAAAAATCATGTTTTATTTCTGCATGCCAGTGAAAGTACAAGAAAACTAGAAATTCGTATTCTCCATTCCAAAGCCAAATTACAAGCCACATAAATAGTGGTCATGAGATCCAATAGTTTCTAAGACAGGAGAATAATGTTGAGAAAATCTCTCGAGAAACTCTAACCACTAACAAACAAAATATGCCTACATTCTAATGTAAGCATTATTCGAAGTTCCCCTTTTAATGCTTATATTTACATCATTACAAAAAATGAAAAATTACAATTCACATAGCATATATGTCTTACTGGTCTTCCTCAACACTTATCCCCACTCCGAAGTCTCTCGGACAATGCTCTTTTCACCACCACAAGTTTCGAGCTTCTAATTCAACTCATTTAAGACATAATCGCCTCTCACCATCTTTGATGAACTTTGTAAAATTAACAACTCTCGATCTTCTGAAGGAAAACCTCGATACTATACCACCCTATGGACATACTCCCATCTATCAAAATGGAACGAACTACACTGTTGATAGTTGTATAGGTGATTTTTCTGATTTATGGGCATATTCAGTAGTCAATTATGCAAGTGTCCTTTCTACATATAAGGATATCATAACATAACTTATAAATGGTGTTCTTGAAGGTTGAAGCACAATAAGATCCATCAACTAATAATAAATTCATACAATTAACTTAGTTATACATTCTCTCTGCACCGAAGAACGAAGAGAATAACTAAGTTAGTTATATTTCACTATTCAATAATTGGTTTTACATCTTCAATTTACAAACCATAACAAAGATTGCATACAACCGAATCGTATATTTAGTCTTATGATTACTATTTGGCTTCGTTTCACTAGTGATGATTCTCCATAATTAGCAGCAATCAAACCAATCCAGTCGCACATTTATGCTTTCTTTTCATATTGGGCAGAAGACCTCCAACACCACTATCTGTATTAAAACTAGCCACTATTCTCCCTTGTACAAAGATGACTAACTATTATAGTGTGGATAAATAGAGAAACAATGATGTTAGAATTGTTACAAATGAGATTCAACAAATAAGTGCCTCACCTACATGCGTTCAACAACCAGCACCATGCCATACTTGACAATAGGTCTCTTGATGCTTGCAAAAGATATCATTGATGCTGGAAAATGAGAAAATAAGAAGACCTCCAGGAGCATTGAATATTCATCCTCATATCCTGCATGATGACCAAGGAAAGCGTTTCACAGATACGTTCTTTCTGGTTGCTAGAAGTTATAACAGTCTTGGAAAATGACAAAAGTGTTGGTCTTAGACCCATATAGCACAGAGTCATGCAGTCTCCACTATAGAGGTTGTGAATGGTTGCTGCTTGAAATATATATTTCCTTCATGTCGACTAAATCGCCACACAGTTCCTGCGGAAGCCACTGCTAAAGTTTCACGACCTTGCCTTCTCTTGGTCTACAAATTATTGCATGGATGGAGTTGGGGAAATCAGTGTTGATTTTGCTCCTATAGCCATAACCAAACTGTGGGCATTGATTTTCTCAACACGTTTTTCCAACAACACATCGTACATGGATGTAGCTCTATGGTGGAAGAGACATCAAAGAGAAACTTTGTCCTATAGGTATGGAAATAGAGCCCAAATTCAGAGTATGAAATATATAAAGAACATATTGGAAAAACCCACAATGATTCCAAATGAAAATATGGAAAATCCTGTCAACTAAACCCACATCCACAATGGAGGTGCCAATTTTCCTCTCGCAACGATCTTTCAACCTATTCCTCTGTAGAAAAACTTGTCATTTATTTCCTTATCACCATCATCTCTCAAATTGCAGTTAACAGGGTGAGAAATCCAAAAAAATGTATAAGGCCCACATACAAGAAGCCACTTCATGACACAACATCACTCAATCACAAAAAAAAAAAAAAAAAAAAAAGATAAAGAGAACTAAATTGTTGGGAGCAACCAAAATTGACCTATATTTTGGAAAATGCTCTGCATTTTTTGGAGTAGAGAACATAGTCGAGAATGCAGTGGAGCATGAAGGGAACCATTTTAGAGATATGACGCAGTGTCATAGGGAATTTCGGGTGGGTTGAGGCCCCTCCTTTTTGTAAAGTGTGCAATTTTTTACTAGGTTTTTGGTCATAGTTGCTTGTTTTGTGTAGTCCATGGTATTTGGACCATGGTATTGTAACGATGTATCCCTATGATGTAATAGCATAAATAGGGTGAATTAATAAGAAGAGAATCATCCTTGATGCTTTTTGGATCGAGATTAGTGTTATGGTTATGTTATTGTTATCTGCAGTTTTGTAGCGAAGGAGAGGTTTTGTAGCTTGGCGTGCAGAGGCCAGAGTTTGCAGCTGAGTGCACATACAACCTCCAGTTTAGTCCACAGGCCAAGAAATATTTTTTGTACAAAGGGTCATTATTATTAGCAACAATTATTATGGATGTAACCCTAGACTCGGGTGAACCACGATAATATGGTGTTCCTATATGTTTGGTGTGTATATTTTCTTATTATCTTTCCTAGTGTAGCAGTTATTACAATTCTATTTCTCTTCGTCACAATGATGATTTATGGGTTTGTATGGCTTGTTAAGTGATTAATCTAATTGCGTTGAAGTGATTTATGAATTTTAAGGATAAGAAAACATAATAATACCACATCCCCTAGTCTCTAAAGGCTACAAAAACTTGGCTCTTCATCCTCCCATAGTCACTTCAGGTGAGACTGCGATATGCTTGTAGGTCATTTCCAAAAGGCCTAGTGATTGAGGGTTTTGTTGGTGCACTGTAGAAATTGAACCTAGGCTAGCCCAAACCAGACCTGCAAATGGTTTTGTTGCCGTGATCAGGATCAATTTGAGGGATATGTGGATGTGGCACCCGTCAAAGAAAGAGATTCAATACTAGATAAGCTTGAAAGAGCAAGAATTTGTAGATCAAGAAAACAAAAATCCTCATCGACCATCTGAAGCTTGGTTACAGAAGTATATTTTTTAGATCAATAAGAAATTTTCTTCACTTCCTTTCCTATTGATTTTTACAAGTGGATATTGAGGTTGACTCAAAGAAAGGACTATTTCAAGGGTGACGAACCTACAATATGGACTACTAAGTTGATACGGCGACTCAAGAGCGCTGAAAATAGGATTTGAAGGGTTGTCGATTTACGAATTGATGGCATCTTGGGAGGGTTCATTACTAAGTTCGCAGTAGACTCTACTGTTTCCTACAACGAAGAAGAACAACGATTCTTCAAAAGACCGCAAGGTAAGTATTTTAAATCTTTGAAACTTTGGATCAGATTGCTTATTTAATTATGTTTGGAAGAAGAGAGAATAAATCTGACCAAGAGGTCGATGCAACGCGATGTCGAAAGAGATATAGAGTAGATACTGGAAAGATATTTCATGGATATGACCCGAATAACTTTATGGAGATTGATTATAGTCCTTTTTTAAGTGGATCTAAAAGTGAAAGAAAATAAAGACACCATGATAAACCCCAGGTAACTTCGCATTATTCCGCCTCCCAGCCTGAAAGTTCACAAAAGTCAAAATCTAGTAATATCCTAGGTGTTTAAGGTTTTCCCGCCCCCCTACCACATCTACCCCCCATCCCCCTCCCTCTTCTCCTCCCCCTCCCAGAAGAACCATGGTTGAAAATATTAAGCTACATGTTTTCAAAGGAATTGGATTGCAGGATCCAGAAAAATTTTGGTTCTTATGTGAAGCTGTATGGACAACGAAGCATATCAATTATGAGAATACAAAGAGAGCACAACTCATTACAACGTTGCGCGATACAGAATTAACGTGGTATATAAATTATTCAACTAATCAGAACAAAAAAATTTGCAGATATCAAAACAAAACTGGTAAGAGAGTTTAAAAAGTCGAAGTTGAAGTCACAGTGCATCACTGAGTTGAAATAAATCAAAATAAAGCTTACTGAGTCTGTTTGGGAGTTTGATCATAGGTTTAAGTTGTTATTAGATCAGGTAATCTTATCCATAGCTCCATAAAAACATCAAGAATGGTTTATAGTTACGCTGCTACCACATATCAGATTTCCATTGATGCAACATAAGATAGGAAGGTAAGCCAAATCTCTAGAAACAATGATGAAATTAGAAGCTTCGCCTAGGAGATACTAATGTAGTCATGCAACAAATTCAGAATCAAATTGAAAACCTAACCATGTAGATACAAGACATCAATAAAAGCAAGGAAGCTAGAGAAGAAATATGGTGTCTGAAGTGCAGATTGGGGGGGCGTTCTAAGGAACAATGCCCTATATTCAAGTATTACATGGCTAGTGGAGCACTTAATCCCTTGAATGCGGGATCTAGCCTTTGGTGTGAAATATTTAAAGCTAGAGGCCAACATCGTTCAAAAGGATGTTACTTGTTACAAAAATATGTACAGACTCTAAGAAACCTATATTGCGAGTTTTGTAAATTAGTAGGATGTGATGAGAATAATTGTTGGGCTTCTGACCTAATGATGGATCCTAGTACTCACACTTATAGAATGCAAGTAAAAGAACATGGACATGAGGAAAATGGACAGTGTTGTGGTTGAGAAGGTTACCAAGGATGAGGTCGAGGTGGTGGAGCTGGTTAAGGATGTGGACAAATAATTTGCTATAGTTGCAGCTAGCCAAGTCATTTTGCAAGAGACTTCCATAACCCCATAGTGACATGTAAGTATTGTAAATATTTTGACCATGTAATTGAAAAATGTCCTACACTTATGGTGAAGATGCAAGAAAAGAGGAATGAGTAGCCGACACAGAATATTAAAATGATGACTGCTGAAAGAAGGACTGACTAACCTCGAATTAGTATTTTTACTATAAGTGGAGGTGCGACTAGAAATGATAAAGAAGATGAAAAGAAAAAATCTAAAAATGCATGGGTTAGAAATACTGTTGTGAAAGCTCCCTTTTTTAAATTTAGAAAGAAAAATAAGTATTTATGGAAGCAAAACAAAATTTTATGGATATTGGAGCTTCGACCTCTAGTTCACAACCAAAGCCAGGTAACTGCGACATGTCATTAGCTTCGACACAAAACCGAGCTCTGACACAAGATCAAGCTCCAACAAAATAACAAGATTCAACAAACCAGGTAGGTATTTCAAAATATTTTGTACATAATTGTATGAAATTGTTAAGAGATCAAAAGGTTGTAGAAGGGATTTAAGAATTGATAGGCTCATTTGGGTCCAAAGAAACATCACGAAGTGAGATCCCGACAATCAATAATTTTCATCAACATAAGAGAATCGGAAGAGAGATGAGGATTATTGCATATATAGGAGAGTATGAGATGGATCAAGTTATTATAGATCTGGGATTTGATGCTAATGTCTTGACGAAGAAGACATGGGAATTGATGGGTAAGTCAAAGCTATATTGGTAACCTATTCAGTTAAGGATGCAAAATCAACAAAATATCTTCCCTATGGGAATAATACCAGGTGTCATAATGAATACTGAAGGAGTTCACACTAATGTTGATTTTGAAGTAATAGAGATTTTCAACGAAAACAACCCTTATCCTGCATTTCTTGGACTTTACTGGGCATTTGATATTTTTTCCATAATTAATCTGAATAAGAGACAGATCATATTTGAAGGAAACAATATCAAGGTAATTTTTCCCTTGTATCAATGAGGAGTAAGATACACATAACCAATCAGAGAAGAATATTTCCTAGCTGACATAGATCAAATTTATCCAATAAAAGCAAAGGAATAATATTGTGTTAACCCTAATGTAAAGGGAAAGTGGAGTTGGGAGCATGATAGTTCTTGTACCTCATATTAAGAAGAGGATTTGGAGAACTAGAAGAATATTCTACATGAAGTTTCCACTAAGCGTTGTGCAAAAATGACCAAATAACTTCACTGTATACTATCTGAGGTATGTAACCTGCTTTCTTATGATGGTATAGTTGATATAAATACTTTTCTTAATGATTCTAAAGAAGAAATTCTAAAAAATCAAAGGATTTCAACGTTGGATATAGCCCTTAAATATACTCCTGCTAGATGGTGGAATGCACAAAAGAAGAATATAGAAGGTTGGAAATAATGTCAAAGACTGATGTGGATAAGGTTTGGATAGATAGAAATAGAAATGGAGAGAAAATATGATGGTAAAACTAATCCTAGGAATCATATCCAACTATGCACTAGAACATGGAAGGAGATTCCACAACAAGAATGGGTACATGGATTCATTCATACACTGGAAAAAATACCTAAGAACTGGTACCTAGAAACAGAGCTTCGACTTGGTACTATGACATTAGAAGACATGATGGATGGATACATATTAACATTTAGATTTGAGGATGATTTCCCATACATAGATTTGGCCCTTCAGATAGTAAAGAAACGGATCTTTGAGAATGTAACCCCACTGACATGGCATCAACCTAATTGGGCTATGTAGTTATAAAATGCATTGAAGTGTTATAACCTTACTATAGATGAAGAAGAATATCCTCGCAACATCGACATAGAAGATTCAGAAGGATATCGCAAAGTAACTGGACCTCAATTGGATATTCCAGACATAAAAAATTCACCAAAGATCAAGAAAGTGAAAATAGGATTAGAGAAGGAACCCAAGTTTGCAACAATAGGAGACTACTGGGATGAGGAGACAACGAGTAAAGTTACATAGTTGTTGCATGAATATCAAGAATTGTTTCCCACCAAGTTTTCAAAAATGAAGGGTATAATAGGACATCTAGGAGTCATGAAGATTTCCCTTAAGCATGGTGGCCATTCAAACAAATACCTTACATACTAATCCTGAAGTATAAGGAGAAAGTGAAAGTAGAGCTTGATAAGATTATAGCAGTAAGAATTCTTGAACCTATGGAAGAATCCAAATGGGTGAGTCAAATGATGGCATAAGAAAAGAAGACTCAAGGAGAAATTAGGATCTTTGTTGATTTAAGAAAGTTGAATAATGGGTGTTTACATGATCCCTTCCCTACCCCTTTTCACGGATGAAGTGCTAGACAATGTAGGAGGTCAGGAAGCCTACTCATTTACAGATGGATTCTCGAGTTATCATTAGATTAGGATTGCACTTGAAGATCGACACAGGGCCACATTTGCTACAGAATGGGGCTAATATCAATACAAAGTATTTCCTTTTGGATTAAAAAAATCCCTTTCCATATTTTCTAGGGTGGTGGTCGCATATTTTAAGGAGTACATCCACAATTTTTTAGAGCTATATTTTGATGATATGACAATATTTTGATTTTTAATAAAACATGTTAGAATTTAAAGAGTTGTGCTTGACACATGTAGACAATATCAAATCTCTCTGAACCTAAAGAAGTGCATATTTTATGTACCATTTGGTATATTGTTGGGACATATTGTCTGTAGGCAAGGACTAATGGTGGACCATACTAAGATTTCTATCATTGCGATCTTTCATCCACCTAAGACAATAAGAGAGCTTCGCACTACGTTGGGACATATTAGGTATTATAGGAATTTCATCAAAGGGTATGCATAGATTATGTATCCTATGGAGAAATTATTGAAGAATGATATAACTTTGGAGTGGAATGAAGAACGTCAGAAGAGCCTTGACATATTGAAATAAAAAATGGGACTTGCACCTAGATTAGTGTTCCCTGATTTTAATAAGGAATTCCATGTGCATGTGGATGTCTCTTGCATAACTTTGGGAGTGGTACGAGCATAACCTCATGCAAGAGATATTTATCATTTTATAGATTTTGCAAGTAGAAAGTTATCTAAATGGAAGGGCTGGCGATGGTGTATGCTCTTCAAAATTTTAGACACTATTTGTTGGGGTATTGCTTTAAAATGTTTACAAATCATTCTACACTAAAGTATTTGGTCAATAAGCCTGTCTTAGGAGGATATGTTTTCATATGGTTACTGTCATTCCAGGAATATGACTTTGAGATCATTCTTAAACCAGGAAGACCGAATGGAGAACCTGACCATCTATCAAGACTGGAAACAAGGGAAGAACCAACCAGCATAGAGGAAAATCTCCCTGATGTAGAGTTATTTGAAATAAGAGTGGTAGATGACCACTTCACATACATCGTTCAATTTTTTAGTACAGTAATGGCTCCTTCATAGTATACTACACAACAAAAGTTAGAATTAGTGGTTAAGGAAGCTAACTTTTCATTAATAGCAGGACAACTATATAATATGGGACCAGATGAGATACTGTGCAGATATGTGTCTGAGCATGAAATATAGATGATTCTAGCATAGGCTCATGAGTGCGCAGTTGGTGGAAACTATGAAGAAGGTTTTGGGAGAAGAATTGTGGTGGCCTACACTACATAAAGATGCAAAGAATTATTGTAGAGCATGTGATGTGTGTCAAAAAAAAGGGAAGCCTTCAAGAAGAGATGAGATTCCATTGATACCACAAGTTACATTTCAAGCCTTTGATAAGTGGGGCATTTATTTTTTTGGACCCATCAACCAACCTGGAAAGAGGACTGGTGCGAGGTACATAATAACAAAAATTGATTACATAACAAGATGGGTCGAAGCCCAACCAATAAAGGACTATAGCGATGCATATTTTTGAGTACATATTGTCTAGGTTTGGATGCCCGAATATTTTGATGAGTGACCAAGGTTCACACTTATTGAATAAAAAAATTGAACCATTGACTGAGGAATTCCTAGTTTATCATCAAAAGACTACCCCTTATCACCCTCATGCCAATGGAACAATGGAAGAGTTTAATAATATTTTGGAAAATTAACTTACTAAAGTATGGAATCTGAATAGAGATGACTAGGACCCTATAATTGCAGTTTTTTTATGGGCTTATGGGACCACATGTAAGAAGTTGACAGGTCAGACACCCTTCAGGTTAGTTTATGGTTAGGAAGTTTTGATTCCCATGGAATACATTGTGCCAAACTTGAATATTGAAGCTTTTACAGATATGGAATACCTTGATATAATGAAGGAAAGGATGTCACAATTTTTTTCTCTGGGGGAAGAAATATTTATAGAAGGATTCCATCAGGAGGTTCAGAAAGCAAGAGAAAATGCCTCACATGACAGATATATCAAGCAGAAGAAATTCAAGGTAGGAGACCTTATTCTAACTTATGACATTGAGTTTATAAAATTCCCAGGAAAATTCAAGATGCATTGGTTGGGCCCATACATTATAAAGGATATTACTGATGAAGGCACGGTTCAATTAGCAAAGTTAAATGGAGAATTTATTCAAGGAAGAGTAAATGGAAGTAGATTTAACTTGTACAGGGGCGACCCTGCCTGTACAACTTTGCTCTCAAGAAGAAAGGAGAAAAGTATTAGTGCCACCTGCAGTTGAAATCGGGCACTCGATTATAAAAGACCCCATCATGCCAGAAGGAGTTATCAAGAAACGATAATTCCAATAATGAACAATTCGAAGAATAGAAGATGCTCCCCCCAAACTGTACCAACTATCACATTATATCCTTCTCACAAAAATCTAAGAGATATATTAATAGAAGTAATAAAACTTTGCAACCATTCATCACTCATCATGCAATGATACACTTTCATACATTCTGAAACTTGAATAAGGGTACTATCAATAGATGGAAACAAACAAATGTTAGAACCATAAATTCAATAATGAAGTGATGGGATAATATGATAAGCTCCCCCTGAATTTGTGCCATTTCTTTATCATCATTGAGAAGCATACAAGGCTATATAAGTGAAAAATCACATGCATATGTGACTATCCTTCATGGTAAATGCAGACATAATGTAAAATACTAATTTTTCATGGAAAAAACTCCCCCTAAACATGTCATGTTTGTTCCTTATCATAGTCACTTCAACATATGCAACATTCGTAATATAATCATCATGAAAAGAATATAATAACAATGTAGGGAATTATCATCAAGATAAACACTCATAGCTCTCCCCAAGATCATACACCATTGATCCTGTGGACCTACATGAGGTTATGTACCTCACATTTACGTTTTTAGTCACTGTTAGAAGTATGATTTAAGAAGAATGGACTGAATTAGGGACAATTATTCCTTACGTCTCTATCTGTTGCTCCTTATTCCTCTAAATATATTTGCAATTTCTAATCATGTGTTAAAAATTGTGATAATTAAATCATCTCATGTAGTCCGAGGCTTGTGAGATTCCATTCCATATTCTTGACTTGCAATTAGTGGCCTTATCCTCAGATGAGTTAAAAGTGAAAAAAAATATCCACAAAACCATATTTTATACCTAGGAACTAATCTTGAAGGACTAGATACAATTTTCTTTGATCTTGAAGTTTACAAATTTGATGAGTGACTTGATTCAGTATTTTGTGGGTCCTTATTGTCTCATGGATTTGAATCCTTGTGGTTGTACCCAATGTATGTCTTTATTAGAGAAGATCGTTATTCATTAATAATTTTTCTATAGATTCAAATGTCTTTACCCATTTGTTTTTTTCTCTTAATATTCCCTTAAAGTCACAATTTCCATTTCTAACTTTCACAATGCCTTTCATTTTCTTGAAGTTTCTTTGCTAGTTATTATGTTCTTCTACTAGTTTCTTCTAATTGTGACTTTGGAAAGTTCATTTCCTTGAAAAAACTACTTTATTTTGTTTCTAGTTCTTTGTTTGCATTCATGAGTCTACCAATTTATTTCAATGCTTTCATTAAATCATATTCTTCACAGCTATATGATTCGGCAGTTGAATGATCTTCAAGAGCCATAATTGTTTTGTAGGTAGTGTTAGAATTTGAATATGAATCTTCCTAGTCATCATATGTCCTTTAACTATATTCATTACAATACAAACTTTTTTTGGAAGAAAAAATATTTTTTCCATTTTTCTTGTCAACATCCTTTTCCTTTTATTTATTATTATGATTTTATTTATATGGAAATTTGGATGCATAGTGACCTATTCTTCCAAAATTAAAACATGTTAAGGGAACTTTTCCTTTGAATTTACCAGTTCCCACTTGCAACGTATTCACAAAATTCGCTACTTCCTCATCTAAAATGTATCTTGTATCTTTAGCTTATTCCTTTTTTTTTCCCTTTATATATGGATTTGAATGCAACTTCTCTAATAAATGATGAATTTTCCTTTTTCCGCATCTCATAGGTAGTCAAGATTGGATGACGTTGTTCTAGAGTAGGGATTTTCAAATCATGCATTTATTTAATTGCATATACTTTGGCATATAACTTTGGGTTATTGATCTCAAAATATTTTTAATAATAGTAGAATCCTTTATCTTGTCATCAAACCCTTTCATAGTGTTAGTAATCTCATCTACTCTAAGGAAAAAAATTCTAATTATTTCATCATCATGCATTCTAATGGTCTCATATTGAATTCTATATGATTGAAGTTTAACACTCTTTACCTTAAGTATCACCTTCATAACTCTAAATAATATTATCCCATAATTCCTTTCTGGTGTCCAAATGCATGACTTTCGTAAACTTAGATTCTATTAATTCTCACAAGATAGCATTTACAACCTTTACATTATTCTCGTACTACCTCTTTCCTGCATTATCTGTGGGAATGGAGGTTTGGTATTGATATCCACCTTCAAAAACTCCCCATACATTAGTTCCTAATGACTACAAATATCCCTCATTCTTACCTTCCAAAACATAAAGTTCATACCATTAAACAAAGGTGTCTTGGTAGAGAAAAGTCAATTTTGGCTACTCATTGTGGTAGATATCCCTTCAAGGGATTGAGCTCCTTTTGAGCGACCTACTATAATACCAATTGTTATGAAAAATAATGAGAGGGGGGGTGAATCATTATTTGTAATTCACTTTAACTTTCAATTTCAAATTCGTAATTATGTAAGTGACTATTATTCAAACAACTCGCATGTGTATGTGCCTTCGGTGAGTAAAAGAAATGTATATATAGATTACTTATTTTTCTTAACTTTAATCAAATGTTTAACTTAACCATTTTATTATAAAACACTCTATGCAATTCATTAGCCATTTAGTATGCAATAAAGAGAAAATAAATCATAACACATATAGAACACATCAAAACATATGGACACAAAGATCTTAGGTGGAAACCTAATATAGGAGAAAACCATCGTTGTTGTCATATCTGTATTATTCTCTTACTATAATAAAAAATAATTATGCCATTGGCTTGGACTAGCACAAAATATTTCTAGCATTCAGGAACCCACTTGCAGGAGGCTACAACCTCCACTCATTCTCCAAAACCAATTGTAAGGGAGCTACAACCCCCTAATCATGTTTACCAACTCCTATCAAAAGGGAGATCCTATCCCCTCACTGAAGGATAAAACACTTAGCACCATGTTCACGACATTTCACAATATTTCATACTAGATCCAGCCATCTCAAACAATCATCAAAACTCGTAGGCCACCTTTCATTATATTTTCAAAAGGGACCCACGCACAACAACATGCTCAATACCAAGATGTCAATATAAAATATACCAATGAATATTGTTCAAATCAAAAAATCATTCTAATACCCTCGTTGTCACCAACAAACAACTAATTTGCAGGAATTACAAACAACGGTCAAATTTACCTTAGAATATATACACAACTGTTATGAAGCATACCTATGTATATGCGTGCTTCATGTGCATCAAGGCTACATACAAATACAAAATCACTCAAGAATGAACCATTGTCAATCTGAATCTGTGCATCAACCATTGAACCATTAAAATACTCAGTCACACCAAAAATTAATCATAGATATACCAATACTAACTCATTGAATACCCAATCGCAATGAAAAATTGTCATTGATCAATATACCAAGCCATAACCAAACCAACCCAATCCACACTACCAAATAAAAACCATTCTGATGAATATATCATTGGCGAAAAACAAAAACTAATACAAAATTCATCAACTATTATCACCGAACAATAATTACAAACCCTAGAACACATATGTGATCTCAATTAAACAAATTTGTGTATAGATGTGCTTCCCATGTATAAAATCTGCATATAGACTTAAATATACTAAATACGAAAAATATTCTCATAATGTATACATGACTAGTATGAAGAATACATGCATATGTACAAAACTATATGAAGGCAAACCTGCATAAAAAAAATATATTACTGAATCAAATATTCGCTGCAAATCACAACACATGAAAAACCTAGATATATACTCACATACTGTCAAAATATATAGATCTCACCAAATATATATTCACAACATATTTCGACCATAATCATAGATCCTGCATTTCTATACACTTAAACAAGAAAATCAATCAATCATATATTCAATATGTCTTCATATCTTTCATATCGAAGCCTTCTCCTTGATCCTTGGTGTACACATGTCCCATACCATACCACACATGAATAATATTTAAAATTCACATTGAACTCCTTGATATGAAACTCCTTACATAGATTTTTCCTTTTTCAATGCCACAAGTAAATCCTTTGGTAATGGTGTTACTAATTGTAGGAAATATCAAATAGATTTTTTCGACACAATACTATGGAAAATTACCATGGTAATAACGTTTGGTTTCATGTTTTCCTTGGTTTGGATTATGTAGATGACTTTTGTTCACAGAACCTATGTATGTATGCGACTCTTCTTCATAATGGTCATGCATGCGTATACTTTTCAACCTTCCCAATTTTCAATATTTTCTCAAGTGAAACCTGAATAACGTTATTAATACGCTTCCTCATTTTTGCAACATCTATACCAATATTCCTAACATTTGTATTAGATCCATTATCATCATATTATAACTAGTTTGACATCAAGGAAATATTTTTCGAGCAAGTTGTCATCAAGGATAACGCATTATCCATAATTCCAACAACTCCCATTGAAATAATACTCTTACTACAAGAATCATTACTGATGGAACCTAACATTCTTGGGATAACCATCGCTCTTGCAAGAAAGGATGTGAAAAAATGTGTTATCTTCTTTATTTGACCAAATTTTTAGTCACTAAGCACACTAGTCCTTTAACTCTCTAGGTATGTTGCCTCATTTCAACTAAGCATGTTATTTTATTATTCTTTAAGGTTAGTAGTGATGTTGTTCCTCATAGGATGTCTATATGTAAATGTAAGGGACTATATATCATTACATAAACAATCACTTTCCTATTTATAGTTTTATCTCATGGCTTTAGATTTAGCTTGAATAAGCTTTGTTAGAATGGTATCATGCATTTTTTTTAAGTAATGGATAGTTATACATGTTCAACATATGCTTCGCAAGTCTTGAAAATTTGGATTTCATGTCAAGCTAATATGATTTAGCTTTTTACATCATTATAAAGTGGAAGTTAAGGATTGTTTTAGCTTTTAAGACACCAAGGTTCATAGTTTAGGCTTAGAATTCCAATATTATCTTCCGCCTAGTATTAATATTTCATATAGATTGGGACCTGAAATTTAACGATAATCTATTTTTCTCATTTAATTTTTCTAATGTTTATGTAATAAATCTTATTTGAGACGGAAACCCTAATGACATGTACCATAATAAAAAGAGAAGAGAGGAAACAGGAGATAAATTTAAAGTGGAAATTTCATTAGTCATGCAAATCCCAATGAGAAAAATATAGGTTGTTATATGACGACTTCCGTTGGAACAATGATTAGGGGAATTTTGAGGTCTGAAATAGGCCTCCTAAGGAAATTATAAAATAATAGTGTAAATAATAAAATAATATTAGATTACATCATCAAATTTTAGGGGGAAAAAAGAAAAAAATTATTTTTTCAACTCGTATTTTCAACTTATTTCACTGTGGATTTACTCAAATTTCTAGTGAAAATAGTTGTGGGATGCAGAATTCGATTCATCATCCAAGGAGTACCCATGTTGCATAATTTTTATGGACCCTGCTACATGAAAACTGATAAACACATGAAAAATGTGATTGCAAACACGTTTTTTGATGTATTTATGATTTTTTGTGTGGTAGGGTACATTGAAAGTATGCAACATGGGTACTCCTTGGATAAGGAATTAAATTTTGCATCCAATGAGCACTCTGCTCAAAACTTGGGTAAATTATTAGGGAGATAAGTTGAAAATATGAGTTGAAAATGTAGTTTTACTATTTTATTATTTTTTGATTTGTTTCATCTTACTACTCCAAAAATGGTGAATCATCCCCCATGGTTGACATCATCATCTTGAATCCTATTGGTTCTTATTAATTTTATTTTGGCTGTACATTTTCTAAGGAGACCCATTTTCGACCTCAGAATTCCCCTAATGGCTTCCATTGTAACAACACAGACCATAAAATCAAATCAAATTTGAAAATCAATAAATACTATTAGTTAAATTAATACCTCAATTAATTCACAAAAATTCAGAATATGACGACCTTAATTTAATATCATATACCTCTTCATTTTTTTTTAATACGTTAAATGGGTAGGGACCCCCCTGCTCTATGGGCCTTATAGGGTATTTTTTTGAGTTCGAGAGCCTTTCAGATGCTTCATCTAAGCTCAGATTCCAAATTTTTTCATTTTTTTTTTCAATTCTTCATAGTTACCATACGAAATTAATAGTTTAAGGAATTCATGGTGTTTCTAATAAATTTATTCTTGTAGTGTGTTTTATGGGATTTAGTGGGGTTAGGTGAAGCCAGAGTATTCTAATTATATGGAGTTTGTTATTTGGGAAGTCTTTTTATCTTAATATGTTATTTGGGTTTGATCAAGATGTCGTAGAATCCATGTAATGATGCAAATTTACATAGTTGCAAGGAAGCCAAGGACACTGAGGAGTCAAAGACACTGAAAATTCCCGCAAAAACACTAACAAAACGCAGTAAAAAAATAACATCAATTATTTAACACAAAAAACTAAATAATTAAACGAAAAACTGCAACATAATCACTTACCCGCTCTCCAACATGCTCTCAAACGATCAGGAAACAGTAAACTAAAATCATAGTAAATATTTTTTTGGTCTTTGGGACGCTATATCTATAAGAAAAAATTCAGCTGAACTTTAAAAAAAGGTTCGGCCAATTTTTTTTTAATATTTCAACCGAACTTTTTTTTAAGTTTTGGTTGAACTATTATCTCTGATTTTTACTTCCTCTCATGAAAACTCTGGTTAGAGACGTTGTCAACATAAATGGCAGTATAGGTTCAGCAAACAATGGAAAATTTTTGGCCGAACATGTGCGCGAGTGAAATTTTCAGGTGGGTTTCTCATGAAAGTGTAACCCACCTTTGTGTTTCCATCCTCCTATAAAGTAGGATACACTCTCAATGGCTCAAGTTAGGCCCTCAACTCGAATTAAGTAAACCAAATAAGTCAAAATAACTTAGTTAACTCGTACAAGTTGTCATGTGATGTAGAATTACAATTTTGTTCTAATTTAATTCAAGGAAAAATTAAATTAGAATATTTCCTGTTGTTGTTCTCAACACTCCCTCTCAGTAATAAAGTGATTTCCAGATACCCGATTCCTACCTCTATAAAACTCGAATTTTCATCTTGATAGTTCCTTGGTCAATATATTAGCATCATGTTCCTCTGGAGGAATGTACTCTAGCAACATGACTCACCTCTACACACAATCTCTGAGATGGTGGTACTGGATGGCAATATCCTTGGACCTATCATGAAAAACTAGATTCACAGATAGTTTGATAAAACTTTGGTTGTCACATTAAATCACTATAGAATTCATCTTCTTACCAAATAACCCAACAAGGATCTTCCTCGTCCAAATAGCCTCACAAGCTACTTGACTAGTAGCCATGTACTCTTCTTATGTTGAACTGAGTGCAGTTGATCTCTTCCTCCTATGTACCAAGAAACTATTGTTGACCCAATACTAAAGACTCCTCCTGATGTTCTCTTCCTTCCTTATGGACTACCTATGCAACCTGCATCTATAAAGCCTTTCATATTCACTCCCTCTATTTGTATGTACCAAAAACCAAGCTGAGTGGTGCCTTTGAGGTATCTCAACACATGTTTGGCTACCTTCCACTAGATTTTGGTTAGCTCAACCATTACTTGAATAAGTTGGTTATCTACATAAAACATGCCCAATTGCATGCTCACCAAGTACATAATTCAACCCACATGCTTCCTATAACTGGTAGCTTCTACCACTTCCCCTAAAGTAGCATCTTCCTTCCTCCAATTCACTTCTAGAGGAGTCTCCATGGGTTTTTGTATCTCTATGTGAAACTTATTTAGAATCTTATTGGCATAGTTTCCTTTAGAGACAAGCACTTCCCCATCTGCTTGCCAAATTTCCAAACCAAGGAAATAATGCATGAGTCCCATGTCTTTCATATCAAATTCTCTTGCCAAATCCTCTTTACAATATTCTATCAGCTTCTCATCATCTATTAGAATTAAATAATCGACATATAATACTATCATCAATGATTTAACTTCAACCACAATATAGTAAATATTTTCATCTGATTCATTTTGTTGAAGCCCAACCCAGTGAGATAGTTTTCAATCCTGGTGTACCAAGAACGAGGTGCTTGTTTCAATCCACACATCACTTGCTTCATTCTGCACACATGTGACTCTATTTCTAAAGTATCAAATCCTTATTTATTCTCTATGTACACCTCTTCCTCAATCACTCCATTGAGGAAAGTTATTTTCACATCCATATGATGTATCTTCCATCCCATCTGTGCTGAAAGTGCTATAATTGATCTAATTGAAGAGTACCTTGCTACTAGAGCACAAGTCTCCACATAATCAATTCCCTCCACCTGATAGAACCCCTTGGCCACAAATATGGCCTTGTATTTCCCGACACTCCCATATGTTACTTGCTTCACCTTGTAGACCCACCTAGAACCTACCAGTGAGTTCTACTATGGCCTTGGGACAACTTCCCGAGCACTACTCCTGATAGTGGAATCATATTCCTCTACCATGGCATCAACCTGTACTAGTTTCTATGTTGCTTCCTTGAATGAGGATGGATTAGTCTATACACTATGTCTCATCATAGCCATGTGGCCCGTGTACCGATCCAGTGACCTTCTCTTCTTACGCTATGATATGGGTGATCCCACATTATCTCTAACATCATGCATCAATATTTCAGCCTCTCTGGCGCACTTCCTTCCATCTCTGGATGTTTTTACATGAGTGGGTGCTTCCTCTCTCATCTCCTCTACTTGTGACTACTCCATGACATCCTGGGGTTCTTCCTTTGGAGATAAAATCTACTCATCTACATGCAACTAAAGCTCCCTCTCAAGTGAAGATATCATGGCCTTCTCTTCATCAAAATTTACATCTCCACAAACAAATTTCATCCTATGATATGGGAGGTACACCCGATAGTTGTGAGGTGTATGATTGTACCCCATAGATATTCCCAACTCATTTTTTGGTTCTATATTTTTCCTTTCATCCTTGGAAAAATGACTGTAGACTAATGAACCAAAGATCCTGAAGTGTGCCATATCTAGTTTCTTACCTTAAAAGGATTCTTTTGGTGTACTCATCCTGAGAACCCAATGAGGACTCTTTTCTGCACATATACAGTTGTGTTTCATGCTTCAACCCACAAGTGCAATGGTAGGCCATGATCATGCAATATCTCTCGTGTAGTTCCCACAATACTTTTGTTCTTCCTTTCATCAACCCCATCATGCTATGGGTTATGGGGTGCTATTAACTCTTGTCAAATTCCTTATGCTACACATACGTTCTTGAACTCATTTGACACATATTATCCATTGTTATCACTCCTCATAGCCTTCACATTCATGTCTTTGTATTTCTCAACAATTTCCTTAAATTCAAAAAATTTTGAGAACTTCTCTTATTTCTTCTACGTGAAGAATATCTATCACTTACGTGATAAATCATCTACAAATATCACATAATATCTATGCTTTGTCGTGGAGGTTGTCCAGAATGGTCCATAGACATGTGAGTTAACTCTTTCAAGGATCACTTGCACTCCATTGTTATTATCATGAAAGGTGGCTTTGATATACTTCCCTAATGTAAACCATTTGCATGTATCACACTAATCTAGTGCACTCTTAGGAAGTGTTGTAGAAATATTTTTCATGACCTTCAAAGCTCCATGGTGAAAATGGCCAAGTTGCCTATGCCATAATTCACCAATGTCTTGGCTCTACACCTTATTTAATTTTATGCTAAAAGAAGCACATTATTATACTTCCAATTTGTAGACTTTCTTCACCCAAACCCCGATCTGCTTGACTTGTCCCATGGCTATGTGATGAAGGAAAGCCTTATTTTTTATAAATATCACATCGTAGCCACAATATTCCAACATAGCAACTGGAAATAAATTATTCTTCAGAATTGGAGCATACATAACATATTTAAATGTGAGAGGAGAATGAGACTCCCTCTAAAAGCAATATTATCAATGTGAGGCGCGTTATGCATTCCATTTTCTCCCATTTCGGTGTGCATCTGGAGGTCCTTCTCCTCCAAGTTGCTGAAAATACTCTTTTTTGTCAGTCATATGTAATGAGGCTTCACTATCCAGATACCAAACATAACCGATCACCAATGTCACCATGCATGCAATGAGGCTAAAATCCAAATCGAATTTTGAATTTATAGCTTCACCCGTCGCTCCTCCTGAGGGCTTCTTGTTAACCTTCTTGTGCAGACACTTCGTGGCATAATTTCCTAGCTCATGACAGTGAAAACATTTAAACTTCAAAAATTCCTTCTTCTTGCTCATCTGACTAGAATCTCCTCTGGATTAGTAGTTCTTCCTTTTCCCTTTCTTTTCCTTTCCATCAAAGGCATGTTTCTCCTCCTCATCATGCTTGGATGAGGTTCCATCCATGGCGTTCACCTTATCTCTTCTTGCAACAAGTCATACCACAAACGATCCCACTCTAGTAGCTTCTCCCTCCCATTTACTGAATTCTAGTAGTTGTGCCAGCTCTTGGGAGGGGCCTAGAAGTGTTAGAATGACTAGATCATCTTCAAAAAATGTAACACTAATAGTCCCAAGCTCATCCTGACATTAGGTAAACTTTCTCAAGTACTGTGGTATTGTGTCTCCATTTTCCATCTTGATGTTTTGAAGCTTGTCCTTCAGTGCCAGCATCCTGTGGTCATTTCTATTCTGAAACAAGTCATTCAAGTCTTTCCACATTTCATATGGAGTCTCCTTCCCATGGAGGTTCGAGACAATATGATCTTAAACTCCTTCTAGTAAGATCCTTTTTTCCTTGGATACAATCTTCTTCCATTCTTCTAGAGCCTGTGCATCCACAGTTGTTGGTTCTAAACATTTGTGTCAATGTATTCCTTCAATCCATTATCTTCCATGACTGCTTCCATATGGTCCTTCCAATAAATGTAACTCGAGCTACCCTCAAATGCATACTTAACCCTCAGACCATAGAACTCCATCTTGATCCTGTTGCTAGCTCTGAAGAATAGTTCTACAAAAATCGTTCCTACTACAAAGAAAACCTTGTATTATTCTCTTCTATAGTGATTTCAGATCCAATACCATGTATAAATTCCTTGTAGATTAAAACTTATAATTTTAATTTAATAAAACAATAGACTTGAATCTACTCTAGACATTAGCAGAAACAATTTCAATGATCACGAAATCATGAAGCATATGAGAGAAATAATTCAATCAATGCATTACCAAATTATTTGTGAGCGAAGCCACAACCAAAAAGCTTGGTATTTTAATATTGCATTATTCAGAAAATATGAGAAGATTACAATTCTTTTCCCAAGCCCAATCAAACTTCGCACTATATGTATCCATCTAACTTCTTCCTAGACAAGCCTTGGTCAATTCTTAACCAGTTTTCTACTTTCCCAAGTCCCTATTTCCTAATGTTGTTTCCTTGGGAATTAGCCCCTATTAATTAGGGAAATTCATCATCCACAAATACACAATACATCATATGGCTTCCTCTGACTTCATTCACCACATGTAAAATTTATATGATGATACAATTTATAGTACAATGCCCTTTAACTCCAATCTCAAGTGGGTAACTTGTAGATCACACCTGCATGAGTTATTATGGCTAATTTAATTAGTTAACTAGTTGATCACAAAGTAAACACCCCACTACTTGACCTCCCACTAGTTCCTCCAACAGTTGGAACTATTTTAACTCACTCTAACTTATATTTACTGAATTAATTAATTACAACTCCGAATAAACTCAATCCAGGCTCCTATCAAGTAGGAGAAACTATACATGACTGAACTTAGGCCCTTAACTCGAATTAATATAATAAAATAAGTCATACTAACTTAGTTAACTTGTACAAGTTGTAATGTAATATGGAATTACAATTTTCTTCTAATTTAATTCAAGGGAAAATTAAACTAGAATATTTGTTAGTGCCATTTTCAACATAATCAGAGCCTACATAACAATAATAATGAAAGGTAACAACAATAACAATAATGGGCTTAAATTGGGCACAAAAATAATAGTATGGGGGATACATTGGCACAACAATAACAATATGGGGCTACACAAACAATAATAATAAGGGGGATACACTAGTATTATAGGGACCTAACATGCCCCTCTCCTTCAAAAAAGTGTTTTCGTCAATGCTTGAGTAGTTATGGATGCTTCTGTATAATATTATGATCCTCCGATGTAGAATCTCCAGCGGTTAAGTTCTTCCACTTAATGAGATACTCTAAAATTAATCGATTCAACTATTTTTGGGTTCTTGTTTATGTTACAGTCCTATAATTAGGAATCTTGGTCATTTTAGTCTTCCTATTTTTCTAAGGTCAACTTGTAAATATTAGTCATTATTATTTGACTACTATTATTGAAAAAGGTCTAGATTTAAATTACATTTCATATAAAGTTGTCTATTTTAATAAAGGTACAAATGTTTAAATTCACGAGGTTTCCTTATTAAAAGGTAGTCATAGGAGAGTTTTTGTCACCATGGGAGTAAAAATATCATATCATAAAAACCCATGGTTACTATAGGTTATTCACCATCCTTGATCATCATAAGTGGGTCGCCTAAGTCTAGAGGTCAAGTTTGCATCAACGCAATCATGAGATGGATTAGGAACATATTTGGAGGCTTTGTTGAGCCAGTTTGAATCTCATTCCAGTGACAGGTCATGATCTAAATAGGAATATAATGGTTAGAAGGACAATACTTTCCTTTCCCAAAGCACTACATTTTCCAAGAGGTGTTGCTTATTCATAATTTCCATTTCAAAGCATGATTATGATTATCATTTCCGCTCCATGCCATTTTGGAAGGTTATTTTAGTTTCTCTCTTCCTTCCACATTTCTTAGCTCTTCTTCATTTCCATCAGAAGTCATGGTATGCTCACTTTGGTTCACTGCGAAAGTGAGGGAGGGACATTTCAAATCCACACAATTTCGCAATTCTCACATACTGGTGGTTGACCCTCCATCACAGGTGAAAATTTGAGCCTATATGAATCCATAAATTTGAGTCCTAGATGAATCCATAAATTTAATGTGGGGGTTATAAGAAACCATAGAAATCCTGCAAAATAGATAAATTTATCATCGATGTATTTTTTGAAATCGTTATGTTTCAGCCTATTGCATTTTTTTTATCCTAAACGTTGTGATTCCACATAGTTCCTCTTATTTCTCTTTTTCTACTTCCAAGTCCACGTTTCTCTTTGTGGAGTCTCGACATGAAATGTATGTCATGGTTTTAAAATTGAATTGAAGCCTCTCGACTATTTTTTTTATTCTTAAATGTGTTATAAAATCAAAATTCTTTAAGCGTTCCGTTTTTCATAAAGATTTGTGAAAGTCCCATTAAATTTTCTCTCTCAGTTGTTGAAGATTTCTAAGTTTTATAGGGTTTTCTCTGATCAATTTTGTATTTTTTAAGTCTTTTGTGTAATTCTTGCTATCTCTTAAGTCATTATAAGAATTTTAAATTATCATAACTCCTCCATTATTGCAAAAAACAAATTCCTTAAAACCCTATACTCTTCATTGCTGCAAAAGAAAATTCATGTCAACTCTAGAGGAGAAGAAGCACAAGGGAGGGGCCATTGTTTTATTTGAGCCACAATACTTCATAGTTATCAACGCATACCAGCCATCAAAATGGTGTTTGAGCAGGTGGGGTGTATGAGGTTTTGTGAAAAGATTCAGGGGTGTCATTTACAATTGACTAAGGAGTTTTCCAAGGGTTTTGATGGTTTCCAAGTAAAGGTGGGGAAACTTACTTTTTGAGTCACATCCCAATCAATATTTGATGCCATCGATATCCTTTTGAATGGGGAGAAATTTTTTAAGGGTATGGAGTTTTATTTGGTTCATTTCAAATAATTTCCCAAACCAAAACATCGAAAAGGGTATGGATTCGTTGCACCAACAAGCTACCTACAAGACCACCATAGTAAAGTATTGGAGGTGATTCAAAGGTATTTCACATGTGAAGGGAGGTTTAATAAAGTTTATCACTATCATATTAGGCTCCTAATGTATTTTACTAGCAGAAACCCTGTGAACCTTCCTTATTATTTATTTATGAATCTTTGCAGAATGGCTAGAAGGGTTCAAAAAAGGGGAATCATATTTAAGCTAGTTTATTTCCTTTTTCATTGGCTAAACTATTGGTGATAAAGGAAATTTAAAAGAAGGAACAGTCTTGGGAGGAATTTTTGGCTTATTCAATGTGGATAGAACAACATTTTAACAACCATAGGACTAAGAAAGATACCCAATCAATTTCATTCTTCAATTCTCACATGAGCTTCAACCAAGAGATTGCATGTAGATCCAACACCTGCACTTGTTCAAGTTTTTGAATTATAAAGTATAGATAAATAAGAAAAATTTGATGAAAGTGAAAAGACAATTATAGAATTGTGAGATCGGTTGGACAAGGCACATCTCAAAATATCATATTTGCAGCAAGAATATAGAGAACTTAGGCATAAAGTATCACAAGAAGTTTCTCAACCTAGTGAAGGAGAACCATCAAGGATGACATTAGTACACGCTACTAAATGGGAAATCAAACACATCATTAATGTTGAACGGGTAAAGGAGACATTATAGCATTCAAGGAGACCTAGAACTAGGTATGATACTAAGGTGAAAATGCAAATAATGGAGACTATTTAGCTAGAACAAAGGGTGATTTTTGATGAGCATAAAGAGTTTGTAAAACTATTGGAACAACTTGAAGGGGTTCATTAGCAAGTAGACTGGTTTACATAGAAGGATTATAAGGATAAACTGAGTGTTTTCAATAAAATATAATTTTTTGACCGTGTCCTTGATAAGGCTAAATATAAGGTAAAGTGGACCGTACCTCTACATAGGTAGGTGATAAACTTATGTACACGAAATTTCATATTTACAAAGACTGAGATTGGTAAAAAATAAGCTCACTGAGGCCAGGGAATCTTGAAGAAATAGGAAGAGGGTAAATTTTGATGCCTCCAACGTTTATACCACAAGAATGTTATCATATGTTCATAATTTTGAAGGCACTGCAAAAGGTGACAGTTTCGTTGCAAAAGTGGGGGTTAATAAATAAGGATGTCTGAAAGCACTGTGAAGCCTATATTAGACATTCAGTACCATCATTGAGACATTTTCAAGACATCCATTTTCTTCATTTTGTCAATGGAGGGTTTCAACCATACAAAACATGGTGGGCTACTTCAACTTCTTGTGAAACTGGCTGATACACTGCAAAACTGGATAGTCAGCACCATTTCAATTCATATTTCAAATTTTTGGTTTCTAGAATAAGTTTGGATCATGTGGATATGTGGAGTATTTTCTTATGAGGTGTAGTTAATGTTTGTTTATAAATATTCCAAGTTAGTGATGTTTTAGGCATGGATTTGTTGTAAGTAAAACCACTCCTATTTTTAAGTATATGCACTAAAATTTCGATGTATCTAGTTAGAAGTTTTTTTTGTTCAATAATTTTGACCAAATAGAGTAGGATATAGATCCTCATGATGTATATATAGATGAAAAATATAGTAAATTTATATGTTGTTCAGATTAGAGAAAAACATAATTTTGTGCACTGTATTTTATGAAAAGTTTCTAAGTGAATGAATGAAAGACATAAGGTGATTTGTAGGGATTCTGGTTTCATGTATTGATGATGTGTGCTTATTGATTCTTGTAATTTTGTCTTATGTGTTTACATCTCTTAAATGTATGTCTTCTTGCTTGGAAAAACCATATTTTTAACTCTGAATTCATCTTAATGGTGCTCTGATTTAGTTTTTCCAAGTGATCTATGGTTTCCTCTTAAAGAAACTTTTAGAATTCATTTATAGTTTTGATCCTCTATATTTTATATTCCACCTTTCTTACACTTACCCTCCTACAATAATTTAACTTGATTTATTCACCATTACTACCTACCTTGCACTTGTGGAGAATCCCTTTCTATCTTCATCATATCACTCAACAAAAAAAAATTGACATGACTTCATTCCAAATGGATCTGTAATTTTTCTCATCAACAAACCTTTGAAATACAAACTTTATTTAACATTATACCTAGCCTAATATCAGACCAATTGAGAAACCTAAGTGAGAGGGCCCTCTCCAAGTCCAGAAGGGCTATATTATGTCCTAGAAGTGGTTTGTGGTTACCTTTGAAATTTCTCTCTTTAACCTAGGGAAATTTATGGAGTTCTAACCATTTCTTTGACTTCTTTAGGCTCAAATATGATTTTTTTTTCTTACTTAAGTTCTAGAAACACTGTTTAAACTGAGAGCTTCTCACTAATGACCTTATTTAAGCATGAAACATGGAAAACTAAGTGTATTGGAGAAGATGAAGGAAGCTCCAATTTGTATGCCATAGTACCAATATTTTGAAACACCTTGTAAGGACTAGAGTACTTGGGTGATAATTTATTATCATTCTTAGCTTGATTGATGGAAATTTCTTTGTATGGTTGTAGCTACAAAAATACCCAGTTTCCTACATAAAAAATTATTTCACTTCGATGTTGATATGCATGTTGTTTCATTTGATTTTATGCCAGAGTGAGGTTATCCTTTAAGACTTGGAGAACTTATTGTTGGTGCTCAATGTGATCTTCCACTGCATAAACCTTAGAATGTTCTCTTAAATATGATGTGATGGATATTGGATGGCATACATAAAGTGCCATAAATGGGGTCATTTTTGTTGCAGTATCGAAGGAATTTGTATACCACCTTTCAACTATAGGTAACCAAGTGACCCATTGTGTTTGGTTATAAGATACAAAGCAAATAATATATCCTTCCAAAATTTTGTTCACTATCTCATTTTTCCCATTATATTGAGGATGATAAGATGAGTTATAAGCTAATTGAATACCAAGCCAAGAAAATAATTCCTTCTGAAAAAATCCAGTGAAAATGGGATCTCTTTCACTTACAATAATATTTGGGTTTCCATGTAGATTTTGGATTATTTCCATGAATGCAATAGCAACTATACTAGATTTAAAAGGATGATATAATACACAAAAGTATGCATACTTGGTAAGTCTATCAACTACCACTATGATGACACTCTTTCCTTCAGACTTCAGAAAACATGTGACAAAATTCATTGAGACCTTTTCCCAACGCTAAATTGGAATGGCTAAAGGTTGTAACATAACTACGGTCTTAATTGTCTCCACTTTATTTTGTTGGCAAACCAAACATTCTACCATGAACTTCTAAATATCAGATTTAAGGTCATCCCAAAAAAATTCCTTCTTGACCTTGTGGTAAGATTTTAAAAATCCTGCGTGCCCTCCTAAGGGAGAGGTGTTCAATTCCAAGAGAATATTTTGTTTAATTTGGGAATTCATACAAAAATATAAGCGATAGTTATACCATATAGAATTATTTTTCCAGCTAAATGTATCAAATATACTAGGATATTGCTGCAACTTTTGAATGAGTGTCCACACCTCTTTGTCATTATTCCATTCATCCATTTCTTAAGTTATCCAATTAGAGTGGATAATAGAAATGGCACAAATCAATGCTTCCACATCCTCATCCTTTCATGACAGTGTGTCTGCAACAACATTTTGCTTCCCTTTTTCGTAAATGATTTTAAAGTCATAACCCAACATATTTGTGACGCATTTTTATTGCTATTCTAAAGATAATATTTTTCAAAAAAGTATTTAAGACTGTCATTATTTGTTTTTACCTTGAAGTGTATTCCCATTAGGTAAGGATGCCATTTCTTTAGTGCTATTGCCGACATTTACTTCTTATAAATAGGTTTTTGTAAATAATTTACTTTGATTACATGGATTTCAAAAGCGATGGGTCTTCCTTCATGCATTAAAACAACACCAACTCCATTTCCTGAGGCATCAGATTCCAAAATAAAATATTTTATGAAGTATGGCGTAGCTAAGACCAGTGCTTAGCACATTTCCTATTTAATATGTTCAAAGGCCTCACTTGCTTTTGTTGTGCAAGAAAATGCATCTTAATTCAGTAATGTAGTTAGAGGTGATTATATTATCCCATAGTTCTTAAAAAACTTGCAATAATACCCCATCAACCTGAGAAATACTCGAAGATGCCTTATGGTTGAGGGGATTTTCCATTTCTTAATGGCTTTAATTTTGTTATGGTGTACCTTAATGCCCTCATTAATACAATATGACCCAAATATTCCACCTCTTGTATTCCAAAGAAACACTTGGAGGTTTTTTCATATAATTGTTTCTCCTCCAATAGTTTGAGCACCCTGTCAACATGTTGAATGTGATGCTTCCAATACTTGTCGTAGATCAATATATCATAAAAAAATTACTAACAAATTTTTTCTAAGGAAGGGTTTGAAAATGGAATTCATCAAACCTTGAAATGTGGAAGGTAAATTAGTAAGGCCAAAAGGCATGAGAAATTCATAATGACCCTCATAAGCTATGAATGTTGTTTCCAAAATGTTTTCAGCCTTCATTCTAATTTTATGATATCCTCAACAAATATCTAGCTTCGTGAAGTAAATTGATCCATACAATTCATCCAACAATTCATCAATGATAGGAATGGGAAATAGTGAGCTTGTTGAGCTCCTTATAATCGGGACACATACACCATTATCCATCTTCCTTGTGCACCAATACTATTGGAGTAGAGAAAGAAATTTTACTAGATTTAATTATACCGACCTATAGAAATTATGCAATCATACATTTAATTTCACTCTTTTGGGCACAGGGATATCTGTAAAAATTAATTTTTGGAGGAACACTTCCTTTAATAAAATTAATAGTATGATCATGATCTCAAATATGTGGGAGGCCTTTGGGAGTCACAAATTCCTTGGAGCAATTATCCAATACTTTTTCGAGATATGGAGAAATAGATGATTTCGATGTTTGAACCTCTAGCATGAATCATTTTTCAATTACACCCCGTTGTTATTTATTCAAAAAAAAATTCATGTCATTAGAGTTGATTATATTTCCTATTTTCCTTGTGATACCCATTAATTCAACTTCTTTTCCTTCCCAAAAAAATTCAATAAAAGTTCTTGAAAATTAAAATTTATCGTCCCCAAAGATTGTAACCATTGGAATCCTACTACAAAATCATCACCACCAATTTGAATGGAAAGCGTTGGACTATTCAATACATATTCCTCCATGGTTAGCTTGATATTGTGACACTTTCCAGAGCAATTTATAGTTCCTCTATTTTCAACCATTACATGACACTCAGCTGCTAGATAGAGGAAGCAATTCAATTCCTTAGCTATCTTACAATGAATAAAATTATGGATACTATCCAAACAATCAACATTATTACCGTTTCCAACTTCTTGAGATATCCTTATATCTTGAGAGTTTGGTCAGATTCATTTCTTCTTTCTCTTGGGTTGGTTCCTGGTGTATATCCTCTTTTTTGATGTTTCTTCCTCCTCTTCAAAATATATGTAAAATAATTTATTATTAGCATACTTATTACCTTTATTATATTTTATATTACAACTGTAACAAAGCCCTTTTGATCTTTTTTCCTCCCATTTTTGTGGTGTCAACTTTGTAGGTTGTCAAAGGCTAGGAGCAACAACACTTCCATCTTTATAGTTGTGAGTGATGGACTTCCTTGTTTCCATAATTTTACTTTCAAATTTTATTGCTACCTTGAAAACCTTCTCCATCTATAGTATCCATGTTACTAGATCCTTGCCATCATGTCTTGATATTGGTTTATCATAGAAGGTCTTGATATCTTTCATAGTCGTCTAATTCATCCAAATAACTTGAGTGTAACATATTGTTTTTCTAGTCTATTCATCTTCAACTGTGATACTAAGAAATTCCCCACGAGTAATGTTCATCCACAAATGTTTTTCTTATCATCAACACTTCCAACCTAGTTTTCATCGCTATATGTTGTTAAGGTGAAGTCTTTATTTCTTGAGTACCATAAACCAAATTAAACAACCCCCTAAAAATATATGATTTTTTTCTTCACTATTTACACATGAATCTCCTTTGGTGAAAATTAAATCCTTGAAACCAATCATATAGTTTGCATGATATCCATTCTTGATGCTACAAATTGTAATAAGATTCCCATCATTGATTTTAACAAAGTTTGATTTTAATATGCATATTCATCATCTTCACTTATTTTATATCCTATGACCGTGGAAGTGCTAATAGGTGAAAAATTTTCCATTTCAAACTTCTTCAACATTTCCTTAGGATATTTGGTTTCATAGATGAATATTCCTTGATTTTATTGAAAAAATTGCAATCCTTAGAAGAATGACAATTCTCCTAGTATGGAAATTCAAAAATCTTTTTGAATTTATGTTGACAATGTTTGTCTCATGGTGTCAACATCACTTCTAATATGATATCATACACATATAAAAATATGATCAATAATTCTTCATTATCTATGTTTAGGTATAGGTTGCTTGAATGTTTCCATTTAGGAAATATGACTTGACATCCATTCGATAAAACTTGAAATTTTTAAACCATGAATTTTTCAAGAACATTCTAATCTCTTCTACCTTGGAATCTGTATAAAAATTTTCTTCAAAGTCAACACCTTCCACTAGTGCATATCATTTGTAAACAAATATAACTTTATATATGATTACCACTCTTTCTTCATTCAACTTGTTCCCCAATACCCATTTCATGCCAATCATATTCTTATAGGTTGGTTGAGTCACAAGTTCCCATGTATCATTTTTTTTCAATATATTTTAGCTCTTCCTCCATATAATTAACCCAATCTCGATCAGCACTAGCTTCAGAAAAAAAATAAAAAAAATCGTGTTACATTGGATGAGACGGAAAAATTTGCATGATTTGGTGTTCTTTTCAATTTCATTCTAGTGTGAACCCATGAATAGTTATTTCCAAATATTTGATTTTTTATATGATTCTTCTAAACATAAATTGTTGGAGAATTTGAGTTTTTAAGTCATATAATCTCCTCCTCTTCCTCTTGTTCTTTTGTTCTTCCTCCTCATCTTCTTCCTGCTCATGATCTTTGCTAATCATCATTTTCTTGTGGCTTTTCCTTTCAAGGAAATTATTTATCTATTTTTACATCAATTCTCTATATAACCTTACATAGTATTTCCTTGTAATATTTGTATCCCTTTCTTTTAGACAAATAACCAAGGAAGATTCCTACATATACTCTATAATCAAATTTCCTAAATTATCTTCATTTAACTCGATGTAGAACCTACTTCAAAAAATAAATTTGAAATGTCGGAGTGAAGTAGGTCTTCCATTTGATTATTCATAGGGATTATTATTGTTTTTTACTCTAATTTGAACTCTATTTAGGATGTAAATTATTGTATTAATTACATCCCCCCAAAAGGTGTCTAGAAGGTTTGCTTCATTAAATATAATTCTTTCCATCTCCTACAAAATTTTGTTCTTTATTTCAACAACACTAATCTATTGTCAAGTCCTTCCCACTAAAATATGTCTTCTAATCCGATGTTTTTTACAATATTCATTGATTTCATCATATGTGAATTCTCCTTCTCTATATAATCTTAAAATTTTGATATTTATATCAACTTCATTCTCAAATAGGACTTTCAAGGACTTGAACTTCTCAAAAGATTTATATTTCTCCTTAAGTAACCCATGTCATTATTATACATTCATTAATTAGAAGCATAAATTATCTCTCACCACTTAATTTTTGTGTTCTAGTAAACCCATAGAGATATGTATGAATAGGTTCCAATAGATTGATCGATGAGTACTCTTTTGTCTTAAATTTGACCTTAGTCTCATTTCCATGTTTATGTGGCTTCCAAAATTTCTCTTTCTATGATTCCTATGATTCGAAATTTATCTTTATTATGGGTATTTATTCTTGGGAAAAGATTCCATACAGAAAAGATGAATATGACATACTAGCCATGAAATAATCCCACATCATTTGTTGAAGAATATCTCAAGATTCACTTATTTTAATTTTTCTTTGATATAACCTCAACCATATAATCCTATAACATGATCCTATAGATCATATAATGTCAAGGGTCCTCCATTTACTATTGGGCCAATGTTCATCATTCACATAAGAAATGGATATATTTTAGATTTATTTACTTCTCATTTCCTTATCCCTTATTTCATTAATGTTAGTTGGTGAGGACAAAAGGCATCTGCTATACTCCTAATGTATTTTCTTCTCATTGGAAAAAAAAATTTAAGAAGAAAAAAATGATGTTTTAATGAAAATTCAATTGAGCAAGTTTAAAGCAAAAATTCCACTATCTATTTTTAAGTTATTTTTATTTCTTGCTTGTGAGTTTGATTTTTCATTTCTTTGATCCTTTTATCTCTATGACTTGTAGACTTTATTATTCTCCTTTGTTTTTTATTGCGGGTTGAATTTAATTATGCAAGTGAATGAGGTCCTCTTTGCATCAAGTACAATTATAGTTGGTGTATGTTACTAGAAAGTTAGAACTCCAATGGTTGATATTGTTGGTAGAGTTGCAAGAGAGGGAAGAAGAACGAATTCAACAATGATTGAGTACATGTTTTTGTCCATTTGAAGATACACATAGGAGGGGAGGAAATTTAATCTATGAGTTTGAAGAAATTTGGTTAGAATAATAAATTATATTGATTCCTATTTGATAGCCTAAAAGCTTTAGGGGGAGGAACTAGTTGGAGTTGAAATTGAAGTATATAACTAAATATCTATTAGTGGATGGAGACAAGATGGCCTTATTGGATACAAATATTATATAATAGAAGCTAAGAAAGTGAATTTTTTGGAACGAGATGGCTTACAACGTAAGAGGAATGATTTAAAGTGTTAGTAGGAGAACGTCTTATGAGGAGGCAAACATAGATGAATCTTATGTGTATTTGATGAAAGTTGTTGCTAGGTTGGAAGTAGTGGAGACAAACCAAGGGTTTGGAGAAAAGAAGAAATCATGGAAGACTCCCCCTTAAAAACCCTTGGCCAAGATAAAATTTTGAATATTTTAATGGAATAAATGAGATCATTCACTAAAGTTAAGGCTTTGGGAGTAATGGAGTAAATGTTGTTAAGAATGGATACCTTAGAACATGTGCAGAAAACTAATTGCTAGATTGAAATAAAGGATAGATATTATGAATACATCTTATTTGATAATGATTATGAATATGGAGAAGGAAATGAAGATTATGATAAGATCATATAGTATACACTAGAGGAATGTGATTCCATGGAAGATGTTCCTTGGAGAGAAAAATTATATTTGGTAAAGTGTTTAAAGAATATTATGCATGTAGGGATGTGAATGATCATCTTGAAGTTGGATCTAGAGAGGATAATATTATTTTGGTAGCAGTTAAGGTTGAAAAATGTATATATAATGAGGGAGAATGCTTCCAAGAGTAGGAGTAGTAAATCAAAGATAGAATAAAGTGTTGCGGTATAAATCATTAGAGTAAGGAGAATATTTGGAGGACATGCCTATGAAACAATTTGGTTATGTTAACAGTTTTTCTATTTGTAATTGTCCAAGTATAGATAGAGGAATAATAATCTATGTTAATACTAAAAAAAACGAAGAAGGAAATGGTTATGCTATAGAAAATGAAGAATATTTTGAAGTTGTTGATGAAAGAGATAATAATAATAATTTTATTACAAATGAAAATACAAGTGAAAGTCTATTTGAAGGATCCAAATTTGAATAAATATTAAGTAAATACATTCAAAGGAATAAATGTTACAGAATAGCTAAGAACTAGAATTAGTTAAGGAGAAGATGCAATGAGGAGTAATGGATGAATACCTTGCAACCATAGAAATTGTTTCAATTGATTTTGAGAAATCACTGATAATGTTGGATATTAAAACAAAATTGAAGGAAATGAAGGGAATAATATTGTGAGAGCCATGGGAGTTGATGGTAGACATGAAAATTTGAGTTTTGAACACCATGAATCTTGTAGTCATGAAGAGCATGAGTATGAGGAAAAGGTCCATGGTGAGAATAACATGATAATGATAACAATGACATTGCCATCGTAGTAGTAGGGGTAAGGGAGGAGTAAACCGTTGATGTTATTCATTTAGCTAATGTAAAAGGATTTTCCAGAGAACCATATTTTATCTAATGGTTAACTATTTATGAATGTGCAGGTGAAGAAGTTAGATTGAAGTTATAAAACATGAAATTGCACATGCACAAATACAAGAAAAGGGAGAAAATATGACAATTATGGGGAAGAAAATCTAAAAAGTTGCAATAGTAAATAAGGAAAGTTGTTTTCATTTAGAGATCGTTAATAATTGTAAGAATATTTTTAAGAATTTTCCAAAATTAGATACTAATGTAGATGAGGATGATTGGGAGATACTTGAAGAAAAATAAGCCTACAAGAGGATGAGAGAGAAGTTTCATCTAATATGGAAGTATATGTAGTTGTGGATATGATAGATTATAGGCTTGTATAAGGAAATGGAAAAGGAAGTTGGAGGAATAAAAGTGGGAATGTATTATAATTTTTTAAATTATGTAAGTTGGAAAAGAAAATGGCATTGTTGATATGACAATTAGGAAGAAGAAAAAGGCAACTTTAAAAGTTGCAAAATCAAAAGAATAAAATAGTCTTCGTGAATATGCATATGAACCATTAGGAAAAAATAAATTAACAATGCTATATAAAAAAATATGTTTTTTTTGCAAAGTTCGACATTGGCAAGGCTACATTATGGTCATGTCCACAAAAGGAAAGAATTGAACCAGTAACTTAACATCTAGGAGTGTCTTAACAAGGCACCGAGACACCATCTATCCAAAACCCATAGACAAAAAAATAAACTTTGAAAGAAAAAATTACTTCAATTTAATTAAGAAATTGAACAATTTTATTTTTAAATAAAATAAATAATTTTAATATCAAAAATTTAATTATTATTAAAAATCAATAACTTAATTCTTATTCAAATAAAAATATTTTCGAATAACTTTGGCATTTTCATGCCTATTCAATTAAGGAATTGAAGGCATTTAATTTTTAATTAATATAAATAACGTTAATAACAATAATAGCAGCTTCGGCATTTTCATTGGCTCGTGTAGGGTATTCTAGGAAGCATTTGGTTTCCGTTTATTTTGTATGCAAGGGAGCAGTAGGATTCAATTTATTTTTTGCGGAATTCAAGCAGCCTTGGTACAAAAGATGAAATTCACCCGGGATTCTTCAAGATATTAATACGTACAGAATGGCCTCGCAGCGCAATGTGTGGACACGGAATAGACAGCTCTTTTCAAAACCCCACGTAGCAGGTGCCCAATGAATGACGACCCCACACATCCTCTTCCATTAATGGCCGCAAGCTCCAACACTGTTTCTCAATCTTCCTCGTCCTTCGTCAATAAAAAATTGCATCGCCTTCCTGTGTTGGGGTATCAAAACGGTGGAGGAATCTTTGAAGGCCGGTGGTGGCATTCCCGTGTTGAATCATCAATACGGTGGAAGACCTTTGAAATTGGGCAGGAGACTTTTGTTCTTGGACAACAGTAACGCAGCGTGGCAACGACCAATTTCCCATTTGTTTAACGAATATTGACAGGTATCATCGTACTTCGCATTAATACTATGTTAAACAATCAGCAAGGTCCTTTCATAGATGGGCATGTGCACCTGATTATATTTTTTTTTTGAAGTCGATACCATCCCATTTATATTCCTTAACCTATATACCATCAGCTATATATATATTTTTAAAATTATTAGACTAGAAATACAAATTGAGCTGAAGAATAATGTCACAAACTTGCAACAATTAAAAAAAAAATAGAATAGGGAATGAATTTGATTACTCAATATTGATTTGAGAATCAATACACCAGCCTAGATCCATCTAACTCTGGATCTATAATGCGCCGAGAGGGATCAAATATCTTGAGGTGCAAACCTATTTTGTGAGTGCAAAACTTGAGGAAAGGTTTGCACCTCGAGAGATTTGATCCCTCTCGGCGCATGATAGATCCAGAGTTAGATGGATAGGTTTGCACCTCGAGAGATTTGATCCCTCTCGGCGGATTAGATGGATCTGGGCTGATTTAAGAAAATGGGCATCGATGTCACATTTTCATATTATTAAATTTTTGCCTGTTTTGAGATCTTAAGATGGATCAAAATTTGGTTTTTAGATGCGTCTTTGCCAGAAATCTATCAAAGATATGATTAATTTTATCAATAATATGTAAATATATCAAATATTAATATAATCATTTTAAATATGCTAAATATTTCTGAGATTAACTTGGTCATTTTAATTTTAAAATTTCTTAGTTACCTCAGTTCGTTGAGATGATAATTATTGTTAATAACTATAATGATGAAAAATGATGAAATATTTTTTTTAAATGCAAAGTGACAATAATAGTGTTTAAAGATAGAAAATGTGAATAATAAGAACGTACTCATGTTACAATCAATCTCAAACTATTTTCTTCTACTATTCTTATTTCATCCCTTGTTAGTTTTGTTATCTTTTCATATCGATTATGCTAGAAAAGAAAAATTTAATCATGCTTATTTTAAATCCTTTTAACTCAGATTTATTGTAAACAAACATATTCTGTGTCTCTCACTGCCACCCTCGATATTAATAGCTTAATTACTCTATACAAAATCAATCCTACATTGACTAATAACTTTTGTGCTTACACTAAAATCATGCATATTAGCATTATAATCCAATCACTTTAATATTAATATACCATCATATATCCAATTACATCAAATCATAAATCAACATATACATGGAAATCAATGCATTTAATGCAAGCAATCAAATGAGATTAGAAAATAACTTCTACATTGAAATCAATGCACCTAATGCAATCAATCAAATAAGATTAGAAACCAACATCTACACTGAAATCAATGCATTTACTCAAAGCAATCAAATAGGATTATAAATCGCCATCTACACTGAAATCAATGCATTTGGCGCAAACAATCAAATAGTATTAGGAATAATTTACATTGAAATCAATGCATCTAGTGCAAGCAATCAAATATAATTATAAATCCACGTCTAAATTGAAATCAACACATCCAGTGCAAGCAATCAAATAGTATTAGGAATCATCACCTACACTGAAATAAATGCATCTAGTGCAAGTAATCATATATCATTAAATAACATTTATACTAAAATCTAGTGGTCTTGTGTTAAGAATTAAATAGCATGGAGAATCACCATCTCCACTTTTAAACTAATCCATCTAGTGCAAAAATATCTTCCATCTCCACCCTCCACCCATCTATATCCCCATCCATCTTTTTTTTTTTTGTCTCCTAGTCTCACCCCCCCTAAACACACACGTCCACACTCCATATAGATTATCTTCTTTGTCATCACCTCCTCTCTCCTTACTCTCTCTTCTTCCCTCTTCCTTTCTCTCCCCCGCTAATATCTCTCTTTCCTTCTTTGTCCTCTCTCTTTCTCTCCATCTTCCACAACAACTTCTCAGAACCAACATCTACACTGAAATCAATGCATTTACTCAAAGAAATCAAATAGGATTAGAAATCGCCATCTACACTGAAATCAATGCATTTAGTGAAAACAATCAAATAGGATTAGAAATCATCTACATTGAAATTAAGTCATGTAGTGCAAGTAATCAAATATAATTATAGATCGACATCTAAATTCAAATCAACACATTCAGTGCAAGTAATCAAATTGTATTAGAAATCACCACCTACACTGAAATCAATGCATCTAGTGCAAGTAATCAACTATCATTAGAAATAAATATCTACACTAAAATCAATGCATCTAGTGCAAATAATCAAATAGGATTAGAAATCACCATCTCCACTAATATCAATCCATCTAGTGCGAGAAATATTCCTCACCCTCTCCACCCTCCATCCATATCTATATCCCCCTCCATCTATTCCATTTTTTCTCTCTATCTCACCCCCCTAAACACACGCGCTCTCGTACTCCTTATATATCAATCTCTTTTTCAATCACCCCCTCTCCCCATCTCTCTCTTCTTCCCTCTCTTCACCTTCCATCTATATCTCTATCTTCCCCTTCTCTCCCTCTCCCCCATTAATATCTCTCTTTCCTCCTTTTGTCCTCTCTCCCTCTCTCTCCATCTTCCTTATCACTCTCTCTCTCTCTCTCTAGAAACCAGCATCTACACTAAAATCAATGCATTTACTCAAATAAATCAAATAGGATTAGAAATTGTCATCTACACTGAAATCAATGCATTTAGTGCAAACAATCAAATAGGATTATAAATCATCTACATTGAAACCAATTCATCTAGTGCAAGTAATCAAATATAATTATAAATCTACATCTAAATTGAAATCAACAAGTTCAATGCAAGTAATCAAATTGTATTATAAATCACCACCTACACTGAAATCAATGCATCTAGTGCAAGTAATCAAATATCATTAGAAATAAATATCTACACTAAAATCGATGCACATAGTGCAAATAATCAAATAGGATTATAAATCACCATCTCCACTTATATCAATCCATCTAGTGTGAGAAATATTCTTCCCTCTCTCCACCCTCCATCGATATCTATATCCCCCTCCATCTCTTCTTTTCTGTCTCTCTATCTCACCCCCCTAAACACACACACTCTCGCAAACCATATATATCAATCTCTTTGTCAATCCCCTACTCTCCCCATCTCTCTCTTCACCTTCCATCTATATCTCTATCTTCCCCCTCTCTCCCTCTCTCTCCATCTTCCTTATCACTCACTCACTCTCTCTCTCTCTATTTCTTTCTTCTCACCTCTCTCCTCCTCCCCCTCCAAGTCCATCTCTCTTTCCCTCCCTCTCTCCACTCTCTCATATCCTCTCTCTTCCTTCCTCTCTTTCCCTTTCTCTCCCATCTCTCTCTCCCTCTCTCTCTCTCTCTTCACCCACCAACTATGTTACTATATCCCTCCCTCTCTCCTTATATCTCCTTCTCCCCCCCTATCTCCATCTCTCCTTATTTGTCTCTTTATCTCAACCCCAAACATACACGCTCTCTCTCTGTCTCTCCCTTGTCACTCCTTCTCTCTCTCCACTTCTCACTCTCTATATTTCTTATTTCCTACATATCTCCCCCTCCAACTCCATCTCTCTTATCGATCCCTCTCTCCTGCTCTCTATCAAGTCCTCTCTCTCGTCCTTCATCTCTCTCTCTCTCTCTCTCTCTCTCTCTCCCCTAAATCCCTCTCTCTTCCCTGATCTCTCTCTCTCCAACACTCTCTCTTCCCCCATCACTCTCCTTCTCTCTCTCTCTCTCTTTTCCCTCCAATCCTCTCTCTTCCCCCATATCTCTCTCTCTCTCTCTCTAATCCTCTCTCTTCCCCCATCCCTTTATTTCTCTCTCTCTTTCCACCCCTCTCTCTCTCCAACTACATTACTATATCCCTCCCTCTCTCCTTCTCACTTCTTCTCTCCCCCCTTATTTCCATACATCTTACTTTGTCTCTTTATCTCACCCCTAAACATACACACTCTCTCTCCATCTCTCCCTTATCACTCTCTCTCTCTATTTATTCTTAGTTATGTAAACTAATGAACATAAATATTCGTAAATATAAAGTAGATTATGGAGTAAATATGAAAAGAGGTTTTATTTACTTACCATACCTCTAGTTTATTTATATTTTTATTTATTTACCATACCCCTTTCCTTTACTATGGTATTTGGCCCATAGGCTTGTTATATAATTAGATTTTTATTTATAATCCTATTTGATATATTGTTATTTATTTACCTTACCTCTTTATGCCTCTTTTATATTTATTTATTTACCATACCTCTTTATATCTATTTTATATTTATTTATTTATTTGTCATACTTGTTTATACCTCTTTTATATTTATTTATTTACCCATGGTATTTGGCCCATCGTATCAATATTAATTTGTCCCATGGTATTCGTCCCATAGGCTTCATCTAAATAAAACCCTTTTTTAAAGTTTTTTTAAATATAAAAAGGTTTATGGAATAAATATAAAAAGAATTTTTATTTATTTACCATACATCTAGTTTATATATTTTTTTTATTTATTTACCATAGCTCTGGAGTAAGTATAAATTCATTTTACAAATATTTAATTAAAAGAAATATTAAAAGATTTTGGATTTTGATTGTTTGTATTGAATTATCTCTTTTCCTTTGATTTAAGAAATGGTATTGACTTTAGTAAAGAGTAAAGATGTTTAAAATTTTACTTAATTTGGAAATTCAATGTGGTAATTTTTTTTGTTAAAGGTAAATTTATGATCCATTCAAATTCACGTATATAATTTACTATCCATTCAAATTATATAAATAATACATAATTGTATTAGACATTGATATATGTTCTAGCAGAATGCGATTTTTTTTTTTTATTTTTTTTTTTAATACTTAAGCCGACATTTTGTATGAGGACGTGACCCACCTGACATCGGGGTCATACTGGGCTGTAGATGTGCCTCTCGGCGCAATAAAGGTAATATCTTAAGTTTAGTTGTACATGCAATAAAAAAAGCTAATTGAATCAATATACTAATTGGATCTCTGCAAAACTTTAGAGTACTCTGATTATCACACCATATAACAGTTGAATTATGGACACTAATACAAATATCAGAAAGGAAATATTGTAACTAAATGTCTTTAATAGTGTCATTGACTCCTCCTCTGTACTCGACCTCTGTTGATGATAAGGCAATGGTAGCTTGCTTCTTGCTTGACCAAGAAATTTGGTCGGATCCCAGACTAAGTACATAACTGGAGATGGAATTACTAACAAGGTTGTCACTAGCCTAATCTAAATCTGTGAACCCAGTGAGATTCAAAGAAAAATTTGTTGCATAATGAATCCCACACGTGATTGTCCCCTCGGCATATCAAGGGATTTTTTTTGCATATCTCCATTGTAACTCATGTGGCTCTTGGATGTCTATGGAAATGACTCCTATGACATATGAGAGATTAGGAGAGGAGTGAGTGGCCTAAAGAATATTCCACACAAGCTGGCGATACAACGTGCAATCAACCAATAGTGTGTCTTTTCCATCATCAAGCTTTATACCTGATAAGAGAGGTGTGGTTTTTGGCTTGCAGTCACTCATGTGAAATTGTTCCAAAATATCTCTAACATACTTTGGTAAAGAAATGGTAATCCCAGAACCATTCTGATTGATATCTAGTTCAAGGAAGAAATTTATCAAGCTCATATATGTCATAGAAAACCACTTATGCAATGCATTTTTAATCTTAGTAATGGAAGAAGATGAACTACATGTTATCAATAGATCATCTATGTAGATTACTGAAGGAGTCAATTTTATTCAACAAATAGACATTGGAATCAAATTTGAAGCATACTCTTGTGAAACCAGCTCCAAAAATAGAAGAAAAGAGATATCAATGCCTTAGAAATAAGCCACTTTGAGGGGGCAACCTCCAATAAATTACATGAATGAACAATTTTTGGATGATACAAATTACAAAACCTCCTTTCTATATATAGGAGTCCATGGGGCCACAATAATAACTTAAGGGCATAATAATAACAATATGGGGGTTATAGGGGTACAATAATAACAATAAAGGGATTACACTAACAACAATAAGGGACTATACTAGTAATATAGGGACCTAACATGCCCCTCTCCTTCAAAAAAGTGTTGCCCTCAACCCTTGAGTAGCTCTGGGTGCTTCTGTACAAAATTCTCATCCTCCCATGTAGAATCTTTAGTGGGTAAGTTCTTCCACTTGATGAGATACTCTAAAATTGATTGATTTTGTAGTTGTCGAGTTCTTGTTTCCGTCACCACTTCAAGTTCCAATATGATTTTTCCTTCCTCATCGAGTTTTGGAAATATTGTTTGAACTAGAATATTTTCACCTATAACCTTCTTTAAACATGAAACATGGAAAACTGAATGCACTCGTGAAGAAGCAGGAAGCTCCAACTTGTATGCCATACTACCAATCTTTTGCAACACCTTGTAAGGACCATAGTACTTTGGCGATAATTTGTTATCCTTCTTAGCTTGCTCGAGGGATATTTGTTTGTATGGTTGTAGCCGTAAAAATATCCAGTCTCCTAAATCAAAACTTCTTTCACTGCGATGTTGATCTTCCTGTTGTTTCATTCGATTTTGTGCCAAATTCAGATTATCCTTTAAGAGCTGGAAAAATTCTTGTTGATGCTCGATGTGATCTTCCACTGCTTGAACCTTCGAATTTTCTCTTAAAGATGATGTGATGGACGGTGGATGATATCCATAAAGTGCCATAAATAGGGTCATTTTTGCTGTGGTATGGAAGGAAGTGTTATACCACCATTCACCGAGAGGTAACCACTTGACCCATTGTGTTTGTTTATCAGATACAAAATAACGAAGATATCCTTACAAACATTTATTTACTATCTCAGCTTGACCATCAGATTGAGGATGATAAGATGATCTATGAGCTAATTGAGTACCCAAAAAAGAAAATAATTCCGTCCAAAAATTTGTAGGAAAATGGGATCTCTGTCGCTCACGATAACCCTTGGGTTTCCATGTAGCTTTTGAATTGTGTCCATAAATGTAGTAGCAACTGTACTCGCTTTAAATGAATGAGATAATGCACAAAGGTGTGTATACTTGGTAAGTCTATCAACTACCACCATGATGACACTCTTTCCTTTGTACTTAGGTAAACCTAGGATAAAATCCATTGAAATATCCTCCCAACGTTGACTTGGAATGGATAAAGGTTGTAGAAGACCTGGGGTCTTAATTGTCTCAACTTTATTTTGCTGGAAAATCAAACATTCTGCCACATGAGTTCGAAATGTTTTTTTCAGAATATCTTCACTATTCATTCTAATTTGATGATATCCTGAGCGAAGATCCAACTTGGTAAAATAAATTGCTCCATGTATTTCATCCAATAATTCATGAATCACAGGAATGGGAAATTTATCTTTAATGATGAGCTTATTGAGTTGCCTATAATCCGGACACATGCACATTGATCCATCCTTCTTGTGTACCAATACTACAGGAGCAGAGAAAGGACTTTGACTAGGTTAAATTATATCAGCCTCTAACATTTCTACAATCATATGTTCAATTTCGCTCTTTTGGACATAAGGATATCTATAAGGCCTGATGTTTGGAGGAACAGTTCCTGGAATCAAATGAATAGCATGACCATGATCACGAATAGGTGGGATTCCTTTCGGAATTTGAAAAACCTTGGAATGATTGTCCAAGACTTTCTGGAGATCTGCGAAAATAGATGATTTTGATGTTGCAACTTCTACTGAACATAATGGTGCAATTATGCCTCGTTGTTCTTTCTTTAGAAGCTTTGTCATGACATTAGAGCTTATTATATTTCTCGGCTTCCCTGAAATACCCTATAATTCGACTTCCTTCCCTTCTGAAAAAAATTCAAGAAAAGTTATTGAAAATTAAAAGCTACCATCCCCAAAGATTGTAACCATTGTACTCCTAGTACAACATCAACACCTCCCATAGGAATGGAATGCATTGGACTATTCAATACATATTCCCCCATGGTTAGCTTGATATTATGGCATTTTTTAGAGCAATTTATAGTTCCTCCATTTGCAACCATCACTTGACATTTTGGTGCTAGGTATAGGAAACAATTCAATTCCTTGGCTACCTTACAATGAATAAAATTATGGGTACTACCTGAATCAATCAACACTATTACCTTTTTCTTCTTGATATGTCCTTCTATCTTGAGAGTTTGAGGAGTGGTAATTCCTTTCAATGCATTACACGATATGGTCAGACTCATTTCTTCCTCTTCTAGGGTTGGTTCCTGATGTATATCCTCTTGTTTATTTTCTTCTTCCTGTTCACAAACTATGTAAAATAATTTCTTCTCAGCACACTTATGACCTTTAGTGTATTTTCTATCATAACTGTAGCAAAGCCCTTTTTCTCTTTTTTCTTCCAATTGTTGTGGTGTCAACCTTGTAGGTTGTGGAAATCGAGGAGTAGCAACACTTACTTCTTTATAGAAGTGAGTGGTAAGCTTCCTTGTCACCATAATTTTACATTCAATTTTTTTTGCCAACCTGAATGCCTTCTCCAATGAATCAGGTTCCAAAATGTGAACTTCATGTTGGATGTTATCCTTTAAAGTACTTATGAAGAGATCAATCCGGTGTTCCTCTAGAATATCAGTTACCCTTATATTCAATTTTTGGAAGTCCTCAATGTGCTCCCCCACTAAACCCTTTTGTTTGAGATTTATCAGTTGGCTAAAGAAGGTGTTGCTCTTTGTATCCTCATAATGTGCTATCATTTCCTCTGTAAAAGTTGACCAAGTGACAATTTTTTTACGGGAGAAAAGCCATCGATACCATACAAATGTATTTTGTTCTAAATGTAAAGTTGCAATGCGTACCTTTTGTGTGTTTTGCACGTTATGGAGATCAAAATATTGCTCCATCTCTAGTATCCATGTTACAGGATCCTTTCCATCAAACTTCCTCATATCCATTTTTGGAATATGGTGGTTCTTCCCGCCAACATTAGAGTTTATGAAATCACAATTAACATTTATTTTGTTCTCATCATGAGTTTCCTCTACTATATTTTCACCATTAAGAAACATTTTTTGTATCAACTTTGTTAGACCTTCCATGTCTTCTTTTAGATCATTCTTCATATTTTCCATTTTTTCATTGATCTTAGCTTCCATGTCATCCATCTTAGATTCCATGCTAGCTTCCATGCCATCTATCTTAGCCTCCATGTAATTCTTCAAACCATCCATCTTATATTCCATTCCTTTCTTCAAACCATCCATCTTAGTTTCCACGCCTTTCTTCAAAACTTCCATGTCCTTTTTTGTTGCTCTTTGCGAGAGCAAAATTTGTTGCACTTGCTCTTGTAAATTTGATATGTCATGTTGCCATTCTTCGTCTTCATGAGTCATAGTAGATCCTTCTAAAGACTTGATGAGTGTTGAATTCTTTTTAGGAGGCATTTCATAACCCAATACTGAAATATATTCTACAATAAGCCCTTGGAATCAATTCAACTTGATTCTTCAAACAAGACTTATGCAATTCGGAAAAAAAAATACACACCTTTTACTTGCTTTTGAGGAGCTAGATATTACAATTGACTTATCTCTATACTTGCATATCCTCAATATCTAAAATTTGGCTCTGTAGTATTCCTCTGAAACTTCTTTCAAATTCTACAGGTCTGACTTGATTTGGATTCTTCAAGGCAATGTTATGTCAAATCTCCCACAATGACCTAATTATGGACTAGTTCAGTAGAGTGAACTTGTACTACTTTCCACGTGTTACTGTTTACTCCTTTTTCTTTGAGATTTATAGACAGGAAACTAAAGTCCATGTACTTCTAGTGACTTTTTATAGAATTCCAATCCGATGCTCAACGAGAGAGTTCTGAATATTTTCCCACGATCACCTCTTTGAGATGAAATTCAGGAGCTTGAAAAAGTCCTAACTTCCACGGGTCATATCTACGAAAATATTTTGCACCAAGCTCTGAAATTTTGTGATGCGGTTCCTCAAGATTTTGGCTTCTCTCTATAAAAATTTCAGCTTTTGAACCTTCGTAGAAAAAACGTTATAGCAAAAATATCGTGATGACCATTTTAAATGAAATTCAAGAGCCTGCAAAAATCCCTAACTTCAACATATCATATCTCTGAAAATAGTGCGAACCAAGCTCTCAAATTTTGCGATGATGTTCCTCAGGATTTCACCTTCGCACTCTAAAAACTTCAGTTTCTAAACCTTCGTAGAAAACAAGTTATAATGAAAATGTCACAATGACCTGTTTGGAGCAACGAAACCCTAGAATCCAAAGCTCTGGTACCAAATATTGTGAAACCAGCTCCAAAAATAGAAGAAAAGAGATATCAACGCCTTATAAATAAGCCACTTTGAGGGGGCAACCTCAAATACATTACATTAATGAACAATTCTTTGATGATACAAATTACAAAACCTCCTTTCTATATATAGGATTCCATGGGGCCATAATGTAATCTTAGTGGGGCCACAATGTAATCCTAGCCGACTTAACGATAATAATTTAAGGGCACAATAATAACAATATGGGGGTTACAGGGGTACAATAATAAGAATAAGGGGGTTACACTAACAACAATAAGGGACTATACTATTAATATAGGGACCTAACATACAAAATTTTGAGATAAAAAATAGGAATCTATCTTTGCATACTACACTCTAGTGTCTGCTTGGGGCCATAGAGAGGCTTCGTTAGTTTGCATACTAGAGATGAATTTTACATGTATCCTTGTGGCTTCTCCATGTTTATTTCCTCCTCGAGATCACCATGAAGAAATTCATTCTTCACATCCATATGATGCACCTCCCATACTCTTATTGTTGCAATGGAGAGATTTTTTCGAATGGAATCCATTTTTGCCACTGGAGAAAAATTCTGGTCATAGTCAACACCATGTACATGCTGAAAACCTTTCACCACCAATTGTGTTTTATATCGACTAACTTGGTCATTCACTTATTTCTTGGTCTGGTAAACCCACTTGCACCTAACAAGTTTACAATTGGAAGGTAGCGGAACTAGATCCCAAGTTTGGTTCTCAAAGAGGGAGTTGTATTCCTCATCCATAATTACTTCTCATTCACAATGCCGAGTTTCATTTTCATAACTTTGTGGATTAGGTGCATCCATCACATAAGTGTGCATGGGAATGCATGGCTCCATAGCTAAGAGTTCTTGTGGAGCTTCCTCAAACTAAGGTATAGTTGCAGGATTATCTCAGAGATTACTCATGTTGAATCATTTTTGTGCTGAAGGTGGTTGAGAATCTTCCAAAATGCATGAGGAATTATTATCTTGATTTTCAACAACTAGTGGTCCAACTGGTGTCGAAAGAAAAGGCTCATCTAGATCAGAAATATGATCTTAAGTATCATTTACATACTCATCAAATAGTGGTGAGGGAAACTTTGTAAATGGGTTCATCTAGTGGTGTATGCAAAGCATATTCTTCAAAATTTACCCTCCTTTCGATAAATAGCTCTTCAATGTTTATATGGAGAAATATGTATCCTTTGACTTCATCTGAATATCCAAAAAACATGCATGCCTTGCTCTAAGGATCCTAATCCTTTCTCTTCTTTGTATGAATGCGAGCCCATGCTCGAGATATAAAAATGTGAAAATGACTGACTTCTGGTTACATGCCAGTCCAACCCTCAAAAGGTATTTTCTAGTAATAAATTTATGATATCCATTCTGGATGTATGAGGCACAATTGATAGCTTCATCCATAAATTTTATGGAAGAAATCTTACATGCAACATGTAATTGGCCATCTCTTCCAAAGATCTATTCTTCCTTTCAACCACCCAATTTTGTTTGTGGCGTGTGAGGAACTGTATGTGAAAACTATATGTCTGATTCATTACAAAGATTATGGATATCTTTGTTGGCATATTCCTTCCCAATATTTGTGCGGAGGATCTTGATGCATTTTCCAGACTCATTTTCTCTATGTGCTTTGAAAATATTTAGATGTTGAAAATATTCAAACATGCTTTTTAGGAAATAAACCCAAGTGAATCTCGAGTAATCATCTATAAATGACTACAAATATCTTTCTTTTCTAGTTGAAGGTACTGGAAATGGACCTATGAGATCATTGTGTACAAGCTCCAAATGTGAAGAGGCTCTCCATGCATGCCCCTTCTTCAACTTGACTTGTGGATGCTCTCCAAGAGCACATAACATAGTTACTGATGAAAAGAGAACTATTACCTCAAAACGGGAACTCTAACAAAAAAAACATCAAAAAACCATGAAAAAACAACTCGGAAATGAAATGTTGTATTTTGGAATAACCTTCTTTTTTCTCCGGGGTAAATTTTCAACATTTTTAAAAAATGCAAGTAAAAGCCAATTTTTTTGGGTGCAAAAAACACTTTGAAACTGAAACATTGTATTGTGGAATAACCTGGTTTTTTTATTGGAGTAAATTTTGGACATTTTGAAAAATAGAAGTAAAAGCCGATTTTTTTTATGCAAAAATTTTGTGGAAAAATCACCCCAAAAACGGAAAGTAGTTAAACAAAAAATTTTAGAATAATAAAAAATTATATTAAAAAAAAAAATTAAAATTAAAAAAGTTGAAAAAAACAAGCTTCATTATATTTTTTAAATTAAAAAAATAAAATAAAATTGAAATATAAAAAAAAAAACCTAAAATTTAAGAAACAAAAATAAAATTAAAAAAAATAAAAAACATTTTAAAGATTAAAATTTAAAAATATATTGAAAAAAAAAACAAATAAAAATAAAAACAAAATAAAAGTATTAAATTAAAAATAAAACAAGTTAAAAAAAAAGAAATTATAAAAAATAAAATATACAAATTAAATTTAAAAAAAATAAAAAGAAAATGTTTAAGAAAATTAAAAAAAATGAAAAATTAATTAAAAATAAAACTAAAAATACAATACAATAAAAATATTAAATTTTAAAAAAAATATTTAAAAAACAAATAAATTTTTAAAAATAAATTAAATTTAAATTAGAAAAAATAAAATATATATATATGAACTTAATTTTAAAATATATGTATTAGATTTTATTAAATTTAAAAATAATAATAATATTAAAATAACAAATTAAATTTAAAAACAAAATAGTAAATTTTAATAAATAAATGGATAAACAAATAAATTTTGGAATAAAAAATAAATTTAAAATATAAAACAAAATAAAATAAAATAAACATTGATAAAATGAAAATTTATCATTTACTAATGGGGTAGCAAGCTAAGTGAGCTTGATTGTGGGGAAAACTCCATAGTTAAGTGCACTTGAGCCAGAGGAGTTTTGGGATGGGTGACCTCCCGGGAAGTCCTGGTTAGCGGGTGCAAGCCCCGAAAGTGATGATTGACGCTATGTGATTCATTTCACTAGTTTCAATCCCACTTCTTCACCCCTGTGAGCATCACCTGATGCAATGAGTTCTAAGTGGACTATTCAAAAATCATGAGAAATTAGTCAGTTACGACTACCTCTCATGGAAATGGTCATAGATGAATGACTAAATTCACACAGTTGAATCCCAAAAATGATATCTAGTTTAAAAATTAATTAAAAATAGAATATATATATATATATATATATATATATATATATATATATATATATATATGTGTGTGTGTGTGTGTGTGTTTAAAATTTTAAGTTTAATTAAGAAAAAAATTAATTTAAAATACACAAGTTTAATTCAAATAAAACATATAAAATTTTATGTAATTAAAAAAACAGAAAAATATAAAAATGAAAAAAAAACAAAAATTTAAAAATAAATATTAAATTTAAATAAATATAAAAAAAAAAAAAACTAAAAAATTATTTTTAAATTTCCCAATGTGAAAACAATTTTTTATTTATTTTTGCTATTTTTTTTTTAAATTTAATTTAAGATTGTATTATAATTTTTTAATTTGCAATTTTATTATTAGATTTTTTTTTTATTTTTTTTTTATTCTTTTCTTTTTTTTCAAAAAATTAATTTTTTTTGTTTTAATTCAATTTTTATATTTTAAATTTAATTTTTTTAATCTTTCTTTTTTTATTTATTTTTATTTTGCTTTTAAATTTAATATGTTTTGATTAATTATCTTTTAAAATTTGAAATTTGAAATTTATTTATTAAATTTATTAAATTTTAATTTTAAATATTCTTTTTTAATCTTTTATTTTTTAAATTTTTTTTTTCATTTACAAATTTTATAAATGGTTTAATTTAAAAAAAAAACATTAAATTTATATATATTTGTTTTTTAATTATTTGCAAATGTTTTTTTTATTATTTTTTGTTTTTTAAGGATAGTTTTTTGTATTTTAAATTTTTTAATTTAATTTTCATTTTCAATTTTTTTTTTTTTTTTTTTTTAATTTGTTTTTCTTTTCTTATTATTATTATTATTTTTTAATTTAAATTTTTATATTTAAATTATTTTTTATTTTTGTATTTTAATTTTAATTTTGTAATTTTAATTATTTTAAAATTTTCTATTTTTTTTTTTAATTATATGGTTTTTTTTAATAACTTAGAAAAAAATGTTTTGATGTTTTGTTTTTTTTTTTGGGTTGATTTTTTTTTTCTTTAAATTATGTGTTTTTTTTTTTAATTTCTCATTTTTTAATATAATTTTTGAATATTTTTGTTTTTTCTATTTTATTTATTTATTTTTGTTTAAATTTTTTATTTTTACAAGTTAATTTTGTTTTTGTTACATTTTTATTTGTTTTTTTTTTATTTTTTTTATATATTCTTTTTATCTGAGTTTTGTTTGTCATGTTTTTCTTATTTTATTTTTATGTTTTATTACCAGCATGAAAATCACCACTCTAAAAAAAGGTTGATGCTGCATCAATACGTTTCAAAATTAGCATGAAAATCACTAACATTTTAAAAAATATATTCATACTTCATAAATAAAAATACTAAAGTGTCAAAAATATGCACACAAAAAAAAGAGTGATTCTACATCACCACTTTTCAAAATAGTGGGCTTTTTTTGCTACAAAAAAAAAATAGGTACCAGTTTAGTTACCTATTTCATCAGTTTACGTATTTGAAAATTCAATGGCTGACAATCCTTTAACCATCCCTTGCCTGTTAAGGTGTTACATATATCTGAAATTCAAGTGCCCAAATATCTCGTTTCAAATCCTACTTTCTTCATTTGCATGCATAAGTATAAAAATAAAATTTGACTAAGGAACACAATTAGAAAATGTATATAGATGAGATTTATCATTTACCTTTCCAGTTGCAGTTTTCAAGTTGGTCTGCATATCATAAATGCTCACAGAATCTAGGGTAAATTCAACTTTCCTTCTGGTGCTTGTATGTGTCATATGATACAATGAGAGAAGATTCATAGAAATCCTTGGAATATGCAAGACATTGTTAAAACTTCCATCTTTGAATTTCACTCTTCCTTGTCTAGTTGCTTCAACTGTAGAATTCCCCCCATGGGGATAGGAGGTCCTCGATATGGATGTAGAGAAGAAAAATATTCCCTTGAGGAAATCATATGATGCAAAGCTCCTGAATCGATAATCTATTCTTGCAGTGTAGAATGAAGGGCAATAAAAGCATGATCATTACCCCTTATTTCCGATGTTTTTTCCTCCGTATTCTTCTTGACACTTTCTGGAATGTGATGACCAAGATTATTTTGTTGAACATTATTTTCCATCAAATCAATAGTCTTATTCATGTAACAGGATTATGGATGATAGCCTCAGTTACAATAAGAACACTTGGAATTTCCTTTCTTTCCTTTCTCACCCTTGGAGCTGCAAGAGTCATATGGAGGTTTTCGGTTTTGTCTCTTTCTGGGATCTAGATCTTGCCTTTCCTTTGCCTTTATATTTCTGATTTCGTTTCAAGTTGGACTTTTGTTTTTCATTCATGGCAAGTGCATGTGCATTTGAATACTTTAATGAACCCATCGTGACGAGCTTATCTTGCTCATGATTAAGAGACTCAATAAATGCATCGAGTTTGGGAAATTTCTATTTATCTCGAGTTGCACGTCTAACTGTATTAAATGTAGAAACAAAAAGGCATATTCAGGACCTAATTTAGAAAAAACAAAAATTCTCAATTAACCTTCATTTTTGGATGCATCGAGGCCGCAATCCTGTAATTGTATATGAAATTATCTGAATTTCATAAAGAAATATTGAATATTCTCAAATTTATTTGGATCTCAGGAATTTAGCTCATTTTCTAGAATATGAGGCTGCATCTCATCCTGCTTTCCAAATAGATTCTCCAACGTTTTCCAGACCTCATTCAGAGTGGTGCATGTCACATGGAGACACAATGTTGGAGATATGGTCACCAATAGAAGACCAAAATTCTTGTACATCCTATTGAAGTATCTGGATTTTTTAATGGCAAAATTTGGTTCAACTTATGTATCCATAACTATTTGATACAATATTTTGCATCTGAGGTGAAGCAAAATATTTGGCTTCCATTGGAAGTAGTTGTAGGGAGTAAGAATAGATGAAGATGGGAAATCCATTCTTTCACCTTGTAGTTATAGCAACAATTTCAACAAATCTATAATATTTTGATTTGCAAATCAAATCTCCAAAAAATTTTGAATTCTTTGATATTCAAACCTACAAAATATTGTTCATGCACCTTCTCCAATCTCTTATAGCTCTAATACCATTAAAAATTATTAGAACACATGTTTAAATCTAGTCGAAGAATAATGAAACAAACTTTCAAGAATTGAAACAAAAAATTGGAATAGAAAATGAATTTGATTACTCAATATTGATTTGAGAATTAAAGCATTTAAGTTAATATTAGTTGTACATGCAATGACTAAGGCTAATTAAAGCTAACTAAAGTTGAGTGTGTTTAATGTTATGTTAATGTGCACATGCACCTCATGCAAACACTAGAGCTAACTAACTAAAGCCAAGTGTTTACCAAATGTAAGCACTCGTGTTAACTAACTAAAGCCATGTGCACACCACATGCAAAAAATAGAGTTTAACTAAAGTTAATAAAGGCTAACTAGATGCATGTACACTAACAATAATCCAACCTCCATTGTTCTGAAGATATATAGTCCATAGAGAGAATGTAAAATGAGTGATTGTAAGGAGTGTATCTAGAAAAGTGGGTAACTGTGTGAGCGGCAATGCTCATAATTATTTGGAGGCATATGAGGAGAATAAAATTATCAGTCAAAGCAGAAGGGAATTGCAATGGTTAATAGAGGAAAGAATCAATGTAAAAAATCATTTAAAATTGAGATGATATTATTGAGACATCAATTTCTAATCGTGACTACATGATTGTTTCTTCTTGAAGGAGCTCACCTTTAATGCATAATGCTAAGTTTTCACATCATCAGAAACAACCCTACAAGTCATTTAATATTGAGAATTCCAGACGTAATATTGTGGCTCCCTAGCAACAATGTGTAGGAGGTCTTAATATGCGTCGATTAAAGGTGGTGGTATCTACGAAAGATTTATCTGTGTTTTTTAATGCTGCAACACATGCAAGTAGACAGGAAGACTTTACATCTCTTGTGTTGGATAAGCTATTAGTGAAAGAGGATATATATGTGGCAATGGCATTGTAGTAATGAAGAATTCAAAGCCAAGTTGCATATCAACAAGATTGGTTCAAGGTAACGGTAATTATAAGTTTAATTGTCATTCATGGAGGCCGTCCTTAGAAGATATTCCTTAAAACTTCAGAAAAGAATGAATAAGCTACTCAAGATCTTTTCCACTTCCCACTCCACAGGAGTAATAATCCAAGCAGTAAGATCAAACAAAGTTTGATTACTCCGGATACTAGAAGGCAAATGCAAATGGTGAACAATGGTAAAACTTGCAAGCACAAAGAAGAAAGTTACCAAGGGAATTTCTACCATGCAGATGGAAGGTTAAGACTCATAACATCTCACATTTTACCTCTATTTTCTCAAATTTAAATGCCTAGTCACATATCTCAATGACTTCTCACCACCTCCTCTTGAAACACAAAATATCCATTTGGAGAACCTTAGAACATCTCTAGACGTTCCTTTGTAGCTGCCACAAAGAAATCTGCAACACATAAGCACAAAAATATGTTAAATTGACTCATCTAAAAAACTCAATCTATCTTATTCAGAGCTTCCTCATGGTTAAGTTTGTAAAATTTCATAAAAAAAGAGCTAAACGGAGTATTTTCTTAGACCTATGATTGTAGAAGATAGTGAACTATTAATCACCTAGACTTGTATTACCTAAAAATTTATTAAGCTTGTGAATTTTGAAATATTTCAGAATTTGTTTCACTTTCCTTCTATGCGTTTCCTTTTACAATAATATTTTCATTTAACTATAATTTCGCACACTTAAGGTTCCTATTATTTTGATGTATGTGTAACTTTTTTTTAATTGTTTTATCCATGTACTACTTTCTAATTGAATGAATGCACTTTAATTGAATGAATACACTTGAAGCCTATGGGACTTCATAATGTAGGTCTTTGTTTCCCAGCCCAACTACTTCTCTAAAAGCTTTTACCCAAAATTTGGCTAGTATGACCTTTGAATTCAAGACATTTACATTTGCACCTGAATCTATTAATGTCTTGAGGCTAAACATCTGTCCTTTAATACATATGTCTAACATAACATGATGCTGCTGATATTCGATTGTAAGGATTATCATGTCTCTAAATCCAGTAGCATGATCTCTTCTACCCTAAAATATTTCTACATTTGTGTTTCTGGTGGGTGCATTGTATGATTCTTCATCTTCTTTTTCATTCATTGGTAGTTTTCATTTTTCTAGCTGAGCAACCTTATCTTTTAAATTAGAGATTTAAGATTTGAGAAAATGGATTTCTCTACTTACCTCCCCCAAAGTGAGTGAACGAACTTTCCCTTGTAGTTGATCACATTGGAAGGCTTTAGTATTTCTCTCATATAATGCATCAACGAACAAAGGTTTGTTGCTGGAAGAATATTTCTTTGTAGAATGCACTTGTCTGAGAAAAGCTTCGAGAATTTTTTCTTTAATGTCTCCTTCTTCAAGTGCATGGATTTGTGATAGAATTTTCAATTCAGCATCATCAGCAGTTTGAGCCATTAACACCTTTTCTTTCGGCTGTTGTTTAGTGTTGAAATCCTCACAATCTGTGATGCAGGGGCATCCGAGCAAACTTTCATTAAAATTGGAATCTGAAACTGTGGAAAGGAAAACATGGACAGTCATTGTAAATTGGGGAAAAGTTAGTTAAACCAGAACTAAATTGCTATAAATGATGAGGTTTAAATTAATTATAATTAACTTCCATGAGAGATTTAGAGGTTATTGAGCAATTGGAGCAAAATTTTGGATATTAAATGATTCACGCTCTTGAAAAATTCTATAAAAAGAATCTTTATTGTGTGAGGAAGAGAGTGTGTGCGTGAGGGAATACAATGTAGTGGCATGAGAAATTTTGACTAAGGCTGAAATGCCTTAGACTGTAAGCGAATTATGTATATAATGGAAGTACATATTATGTTGATTTCTGTGTGTACGAATATGCTTTATTTATGATTTAGATTTGTGAGGCTAATTTTATGTATGTGAGTTAAATTTCATTATGAGTATGTTGATCACCATCGTTCACTGCAAGGATCGATGGCGATCTAGAAAAATATAATGTCATAGCGTGATTTTTTGTGGTAGAGTGTGACAGAACTAAACCTGTTTTGAAGCATAGTCCATCAATCAGAAATCCACGGTGCATAAAGGAATTGTGAATAAGATCTACCTTCCTGGAATAGTTGGTTTGCAACTTGCTACAGCTCATCCAACATATTTTGTGGCATATATTCCTGAATCATAGGGAATACTAGCCAACAGTTAGATATTTAAGGAAGATGATGTTGGCCAGGCACAATCTATAGCTCGACGGAGTTTTTTTTTAAGTGTTCCAATGTTCAGTTAATTTGGAACTATGGATCAACTGGATTGTTGGTTATTGCACAGTCTGATGTTGACAAAAGAAATCAAAGTTAGTATGACAAGTGCTTAGAATCGAGTCAAAGTGAAGATTGAGAAGCGCAACAGAATTATTTGGGCACGGTGTAGAGGTGGCATGGATGAACAGTGTAGGTGGTTTTTGAAAACCACGAAGGGTTTTCGCGCAGCCTTAGAGTGGTAAGTGGTAATTATCGGAATCTATGCGATATACCCCAGCGAGTGATGCGTGGTGTCACAAAACCACTCATTTTGCGTATATTTAAAATGTTAAACAACATGTAGATTGTGATGTGATATCTGTCAGATGAATGGATAGGAGTGGATCATAGGTGTAAAGTGTGCTGGCAATAACGGTGGAGCCCTAAGCTTATTTTGTATAACGATTATGTGTTTATGAGGAGTGATAACCGTCCGATCTGCGATCAACAGTTATCACGAATAAAAGTTGCTTAGGGTTAAATCTTTACATCAGACCCGATATGTTATAAAATTGTGATTGAATCCTTTTGAGTTTCGGTGTTAAGCCATAAAGGTGGGACCAACGTTTATTGGTCAAGGTTTATGGAATGTTTTTGCTTTGTTTTATTTTCTTCCGATACATATTTGTGGGCCCATAACCCATAGGTCCAAGGATCGAATTATCAAAATATTGAATCTTGCAGCTTTGCTACGCATCGGAGAAAGGTTACAGGTTCATATTGATAAGATGACACTTAAACTACCCTATAGTAGTTTAGCTTTTCATCAATATGAGGAACTATCATTAGAATATTCAGAATTAGAAGAATATTTACAATTACAATTTTCTCAATCTGAACAAAAACATTTTTCCATATGAGCATTAATTTCTTTAGCAGATGAGTCTAAGGAATAAGAACCGGAAGAATATGAAGATGGAATTTCTAGCTGTTGTTATTGTAATTGTTCCTGGAGAACAATATTTGGGCAGTTTTCAGATCTGTGACTCCTTGACCCACATTTATAGCACAGAGTAGGAGTTTCTATTTTAATAGTTTTCTTCCCTTTTACAAGAGCTTGGGATTTCTTTCCTCTATTGTTTCTAGATTCTTCTCCAACAGGGAATTTATTTGAGGTATGGTCGGGTTGGCCACACAACCAACATGTCAACCTATGCCACTTTTCTTGCTTTGAGGAATGTAAATGGATATCAGAAGGTTGATAATAATGGCTCTTCGGGATATATTTATAGTATCCCTTTTTGGATATGTGTTGGATCCTTTTATTATTATTATGGTACTTGGTTGGATAGTATCTATGGCTTTTCTTGGCTTTATTTTCCTGTTTCTTGGCCTTTCTCCTTTTCATAATTGGATCATATATGGATAGGACATACCTACTGCAGATTGACTTATTATCAGGAAATTTTGAAAGATTTTGTAGAGACTTATTGACTTTCGAACTTGTACATAGGCCAACCAAAGTATTAGTAATGATACTATTTATCTCTCCCCAAGTAAAGGATTCAAATGGAAACTGAAATGCATCTTGATGTCTAAGATAATCAACAAATTTGGAAGGCAAAGCAACAAGATAAACTTGTTTCCATAGCAAATTTTTAGAATCTTTTACTTCATATATTCTTTGTACCCAATCCCTATGAAAATCTTCATACCGAGACATTTTATTACATTTCAAATTCATGAGAATCATCTCATGCTTATTTTCCAATTATGTCTCAGAACCACACCAATGTTCTAAGATCATAGAATTTAGGGCTCCTATCATATTATTTTGGGGTCTGCCATCAAAGTTGTGAATAATATCACCATCTGCATCTTTTAATAGCCCATTTTCCATTTTAGAAATGAGTGCTGGAGATGTTTCAGTTTCCCACCATCTGAGAAGAGTACCAGTGAAACATTGTATAATATCTTTGCAGGCCTCTACTTCATTTTTCCCTCTCGGGCACATTTACTTATATTTTTTGAATATCAAATCTATCATTTGCCTGATTTGTCCCACACTTAGATTATCTATATTCCATTCTCTGTGTGCATCAGTATGGAATGTATGGGTTTCCGGGATTTTATGTTTACCACTTAGATCAGGAGCAGGATATCTTGAATACTGACTTTCTAGTGGCTCATATATGGGGAATAATTGGGAATCTGAACATTTTGAAGCTTCATGTTCAGTCTCTTTAAATAAAGAGGCTACTGTGATGTGTTCATATGTTTCCTCCTCTGAGGGTTTTTCTTCTGGTTTGGACTAAGATAGTTCCTTTAGAAATAACTTGAGAAATCTGTCAACTGGCTTGACAGGATGTTGGATCTACAGACTTATTTTGAGCAGGAAGGATGCTAGAATGGGTTTGTCAATATTTTTAATCTGGAGCCTTTCAAACTTGTTAGTTAGCTCATATATCAATCCTTGTGTAGAATGCATTTCCTTATCAACTTTGCTTTTTACAGATTCTATTTTTGACAAGGATTCTCTGACGTAATCCTTAAGTATAGTAGTAGAAAACTGAATATTATTTAAAGAACTATTTACATCACCAATTGAGACTTGAAGACCATATATTTGTTCTTTGACCACATCAAATTTTGCAGTATTCATTTCAAGACCCTTTATTGTTGTATTGGTCCAGTTTATTTGTCCACTGACCTTCTGGATTCTACCATGAATTCCTAGGGAATTATCATCTTTCAAAACAAGTGGTATAGCTTTAGCAGTGTTCTAGGCTTCTCCTAAGATGATACCTTTATAAGGTGGGAATGTGGTGGCTGTATCAACTTTGTTGCCATCTAATGTCGTCCAGGAGTGTTGTGTGGTGGAAGAGGATGTTGTATCTATCATCATGACATTTTCTGAATCATTTAGCTTCTTCCATGCATAGAAAGATATCCAAAGGTGTGTTCTATCCATGTATGACTTCCACTCATTTGCTAACCTTATTTTTTCCTCTCTGGAGGTACTGAGGTCAAATGCATATGCCTCAGGATGTGTGATCAGATCCCAATTTAACATAGCTTTCATCCATTGAGTATCTATCTTGTGTTGTTCACAACCATCCATCAAAGAGAAAAATTTATGCATTTATGGCACTGATGGCTTCTTGCAATCATCAGGAAGAGAAATAAATCTCGAACTTGGAATTAGGCTGCCCATCTATTCAAGGTAGCCTAGGCCATATTTGGGCATGTTAGGTGGCCTCATTCTGCTAAAAATTTCTGTCAATCTTGGATCTTCATTTTCTAATGAGGGTAATTCATTCATCATCAACACATGATTAGACTCATGAGGAAAAGGATTGTCTAAGCATTTTGGGTTTGGACATGGACTCATAGAAGTAGAAAGAGGGGCTTCTCCAATCCTGGGATGATGATTTTCATGGATGAAAAGTTCAACAAGACTACTCAAGTTCACCTTGGCTTTACAATTAGGACAGATTACTTCCAAGGAGGAAAAATTTACCATTTGAGAAAACACAAACAAATCAATGTGCTTACAAAAAGAATGTGAAGAACAGACTGAATCAACTTCATCTAGATTTCTGTACAAATGGGAAATTCTACAGGCGTGTTCTATTATTCTGTGGTCAATGGTAGATCTTCTAGGGAAAGATAAGACTACAGATGACTGATTTTCTTGGATACTTGCAGAAGTAATACTTTGTATGCCGAGAGGTTTGGGATTATTTACAACCCAGTGTTCAGGGAAACTTAGATCTTCCCATATTATTACTTGGTGTTCTATTTTTTTATTTTTTGGATCAGTAAGAACAATCGCGCTATACTTTGAGTCTTTACTGGGTGCATGCAGGACTGCAGGATATAGGGTGTTAGTATGTCTGAAACACCCTCGTGTTTGTATGGAAATGTTATGTCTTTTTCTAGACATGTCAAATCTAGATGTTTGGATTTTCAACTGGAGAATATCACTTATGGTTTCATCAAAGACATATACTGAGAAATTTGGATAACAGTCAAAATATACAGGGCCATTAGACAGAGGAGCGACAATCCCACCTATTAAGGAATCAATGTATTTAGTATGGGTTAAATCTCTGATAGTGGCTAAGACAAATGTATTTAGACCTCTATGAGTTAGAGCATTGATTCCTATTTTGATGCATCCCAAATGTAAATACTTTGTGTTTAACCTCTTGGCTTCAGCTTGAAGTTGTTTTGGATCAAGAAGGGGAATAGACTGTACACAATAATATTTTTCTTGTATTTGGATGATGTATTATTTAATAGAAATTATGTTTGCAGCTTTAAATGGAAAACAGAAAGATCAAAATAAACTTCAGAAGAATTAATACTGGGAAATTGCCATCTAGGGGAAGGCTGACCCTCTACATATTCTGGTTTGACAGATTTTATGACACGACTTGAAGAAGAAGAAAACATATACCAAAGGGGATTTTCCTCTGCTGATTCTTTCTCATCTATCTCACGAAAAGAAACAAATCTTCGAGCAAATTCCATATTTCAATAAAGAGTAATTTTTGAGTACTAACCTTCACGAACCAGGTGACACTTCTAGCTTTGATACCAATTTTACGCAGGGGCTTCTACAAAGCTTGCAACAGCAACATAGCTGCTTGGCCTTACTGAGTCTCTTCTCTGTGTAACGCACTATTCACCTTTACAAAAACCCATACACGAACCCATACAAGAACCTACTCAGGCTTTTTATGCTCTGGCATCCTTCTTCGTGGCTTCCCTACCTTTAACAGACTAGATTCCCTTTAACCCTTTGGAAAACCTTTGGTGAACCTCTGGCGAATCTCAAGTGCAAAATAATAGAAACAGATACTACCTCAACAAACTTTAAAATTCTCAGAGTTTAGGTACTCAAAATGCGGAAAAAGATAAAACTCTTTCTTTATTGATCTTTGAAGATAGATTACAAATACATATTACAATCTCTTCTGTTCTTTACTGAGATCGATTGTGTTGGAATTTATTATAATTAGCTTCTTAGTAGATAAGAAAGCTTATTGAAAGCTTCCTGGCCAAATCACAGACTCAGTCCCCGAACTATAACGCAACACACATGTATAGACCTAAAAAATCTGGCCACTTTAGGTTCTTACCAGTGCTCGCACAATGATACTCAAGATTCTCGGATTTACTAAGACATACCAAAACTGATAACTTCTTCGTGATGCAAGCAGTTCAGATTTTAGTCCGCAGATACATAACAGGAAGAACAGAGGTCAATATCGGACTCAAAAACCAAAACTCTAAGACTCGCTATCTCCAAACCTAACAACTGATGCTGAATAAATGAGCCTTACTCTCCTTATATAGGAATGGAGAGGGTACAAGCATCTAATAGTTGGCCTTATTTTACCGAAAGTAATCTTTGTACAATTCAATTTTTCGGAGAGATGTGGGGTTAAACCCCACCAGATGTCAAAGAAGTGCATCGAGTTTCTCGTGAAATCAAATATTTTTCCAAGAGGGACAAATCACGACAAAACATAGTGGATGCTTTTTGCTACAGAAATCCCACGAGAAAATTGTATATCTTTATTACTACATAGAGGATGCTTTTTACCGGAAAGCCCTCAATAAAACTGGTAACTGTAAGTCCGTGACTAGACATAGAAAACCTTTATTATAATGGGGTGATTTCGGGAAATCTAAATCTTTTGTACAAAGCCTCATCCCATGCTTTAGTTTATATTCTCCTGACTATCATTGGTTTTCGCAATACAATCTAGTGTTTGATCTTTTTCATGACAAGCCATTCACGATGTCGCTTCATGTATTACTCCAGTATATCATATTCTGAATAATGATTCAAATCTATGATAGTTCTAAATGGAGAATGAAAGAATTCAATATTAAAACATTTATCACATTCTGACTAGAAATTGGATTCAAAATATAATGGGTCCATGGCAGTTTTTTTGATTCCATAGTCATCCCACCATCTTTGTAGCTATTCACATTGTCGATTCCTTTACATGATCCATGTAGGCCCAAATTTTATTTTTGTATAATGTGTCTCATCTTTGCCATCAACATTCATGATATCCCACCACAGCTTTTTATAGTCTGAAAAATTATAGATTATGTCTCAAAATATGATGGAAGGATCACTTCTGGGCCACATAGGCATATCCATCCAGCCTACATCTCTTGTCCTGTTTATAAAAAAATATCTGTGATAAACATTTCTTATGTTGCTTCCTTTAGTCCAGATCATAGAAATATCATGGAAAATACTTCCCAAGGCCACTTCAACATTATGTGATGCACTCATGCTTTTGGAGTAAATCATGTCATGTATCCATCTACATCTTTTAGGATACACTTTTCTTTTTGGAACATAATGTTGTATGTCTGAATGTGGCTGAAGATTTGCATCTAACACTTTCGTGTTACGTAATTTCTAGGTTGGCTGCCAATCTGAGCAGTATTTTTGCCATTCTTTAGTATTTACAATGGATCTAAGGACTTCTGTTTGTTGAGTGTTATCCCACTTAGTGACTATCACCATAATATGATCTCTATTCACACTGAAATTTGACTAAATATATTATTTGCTTAAGAAATCTGGAAAACTGTTATTTTCTCCCTTAATGTGTTCCACCTCAAATGCAAAATTTGAAAATAAAGCATTCCATCGAGCAAACTTGCCTTCACCAGGATTTTTGATATCTTTCTTTAAAACCTTATTTAAAGCAGAGGCATCAGTCCTTAATAAAAATTTCTTATTTACAAGATGAATCTCAAATTTATCTACAGAATTCCATACTACCTTTACCTCATTTTCAATCATAGAATAATTTCTTTCTACAGGGTTCCATGTCCCAGGGAAAACTGTACAACTTTCTCTTTTCCATCCTTTTTCTGCTTCAGAATTCCTCCCCACCCTAGGTCACTAGCATCTGATACAACAATTTTAAAAGTGTTATCATCTACAACATATAAAATGGGAAGTAATCTGACTTTACTTTTTATTTTTCTAACTGCTGCAATATGAGTATCTGACCAAGGCGGTGGATTTTTCTTCAATCACTGGTTTAGTAAAATCCTATCTTTGGCACAGTCCTGATAGAAACTGCTCACATATTTTAGAAAACACAAAAATATTTGCAATTGAGTTTTGTCTATGATTACATCTGGAAATTTATCTGCAAATTTCAGAGCATGCTTTTGCAAGGATATTTGGCCATCTTTGATAGTGTAACCAAGGAATTTGATAGAAGTTTAAAAAAGCTGTATCTTTTTCTTACTCAGAACTAAACCATTCTTTTTTACGACTTGGAATTAGATATTTACATGCTTAAAGTGATCTTGCACATTTTTAGAAAAGACTAAAATATCATCAATATATACAATCAACCAATCAAAGAAAGGCTTGAAAATGGAATCCATGACCTTCTGAAATTTTGATGGTGCATGTTTCAGTCCAAAGGGCATGACATTCCATTCATAATGTCCTGCTAGCACACTGAATGCAAGTTTGAATTTATCCTCTTCTCTTATAGCCATCTGCGAAAATCCAGATTTCATATCAAATTTAGAGAAGATTTTGGCTCCTGCAATTCTAGCCAACGGATATCCCTTATGAGGGATTGGATAGGTATTGTCTGCAAGCACATTGTTTAGAGGCTTATAGTTTATGACCAATCTAGGAATGCCTCTAATTTGTTCTGGTCTTTTATTCACATAAAAACCATAACAGTTCTAAGGACTATTAGATTCCCTAATGAATTTCCTATCCAGTAGGCTTCTAATCTCCTTTTCACATAATTCTCAATACTCTTTGTTCATAGGAATGGATTTACTTTTGCATGGTCTTCCTTCATATTCTGATTTGTAAGGAAGCTCAACATAGTGTTGTTTTCTATTCCAGAAAGCATTTGGCTCTTCTGCACAACATTCCATTTCAATTTTCTCTTTGAGTTCAGAGATCCTTTGTTTCACAATAAGAGTTAGGAGTTGCTCTCCTATCTTCATGGTTGCCTTAAGATCTTTAAGTTCAACCAGTTTATTATTGGCCTTTTCAAGTTGTTACATGGCTTGGACCATGGGTGAGACAAGGGGAGTAGATATGTATGGAAATTTGATTGTTTTCAAACTCCCGTCAGATTTGGACACAATAATAAAATAACTAGCTTTATTGTTCTTCAATCTGGTTGAACCATGTGGTTCCACTGCAGCCAAAAATACATTTCCAAGAATGCAATCTATGGGGATGTCGGCTACTGCAAACTTCAATTTTATGCAATGCTCATCAAAACAAATTGAAGCCTCTGGGACTTCCTAATGTAGGGACTTCGAGGAATATTGTGTTATTTTTGTACTAATTGAATGAATGAAACACACGCTTGTTGTTCTATTTTTTTTTTATGATTTTCATTGACTAACATTGATATGATAGTAAGAGTAGGATAAAAGGTGAAGTGAGCATCTTGATATTTGTTGGTGATGACCTTCCTTTTCATGTCTCATCTCTTCTTATGATTATTCAACACTCTAAACTTCTATTCCTGATGTCTATTTATATTTATTAATTTACTCTGATTGTTCATTTTCCATTTAGTTTCATTTTTTATTTTCCGATTATCAATAATGTACATACTAATGTGCATATGCATTTTATATTAATGTCTTGATCGATAGTTGGAAAATGACAGAAATGCATTGTTAATAAAAACACAACTCACATTAAGAGCAAAAGAAGAATAATACTTTTAAAGTTGAATGACCACCTACCTAAATCTTACTAAACAACTAGTCCGCTGAGCTATCTGAGTTATTTACGCACGCAGAAGAAGAAGAATACTTTTAAAGTTGAATGACAACCTATCTAAATCTTACTAAACAACTAGTCGGCTAAGGTATCCGAGTTATTTACGCACTGGTGGATTGTTTTTTTTTTCTAAATATATTAATATAGGGTTTATAATTCTTATAGGTTAAGCATGTCCTATAGCCATGTAGCATAGCATATTACATGTTAAGCATGTCTTTTTTTTTTTAATGAACTCATCGAAGGTTTGCTTATGGGTATTCATTGAAAGTATTCTTCACGGGTATTAACTGGTTGGAGGAATCAATATCCCACTTGTTAAATATGGAGAAACCGTGTTTGGGTATGTCTGATTTTGATGAATAGTTATTTTGCGCCAATTTTCTATATGCTCAATTTTGCTCAATTTTTCGGGTTGTTGATATTAATGTTATTTTTTCTCAAAGGATAGAAACTGAAGATGGGAATTTAAATATTTTCTTTTCTACATAAAAAATAAAAGCCAAAAAATGGAAATTAAAACTTATTATTTTAAATATGAAATTGAAAAACTGAATTAAGTTGAAAGAAAAAGTTTAAAATATTTAAATAGAAAAAAATATATGAATTTCTGTCAACTTTAAGAACAATGTATTTTCTTATACGAAACCAAAATACAATTAAAAAATCTAGAATCTAAAAATTTAAAAGCTATATGTCTTTTATCAACTTTAACATCCAAGAATAATTGAACACAAATGAATGAAATACGAATAACATGCCATGACACTATACTTTTCAAATTTACGAACCCATCAAATTTGAGTAGGCTATTTCAAACTTTCAAGGACAAACCAAATTTGAGCAAAAGTGATGGGAGATATTAATATAGCATTGTGAAAGTGATGGGTGATATTAATATAAATGGTTGAAATTTCAATTTTAGAGCTAAAATATAAGTGTTAAATGAAAAAATGTATAAGTTATTTTATTCTTTTTATATTCGATCAAATGTTTTTTTTTGGTATGTAATTTAAAATGTATTTTTTCTGGGTATCAGAGATTATTTACGCAGAGATGGATTGGTTTTTTAAATTATATAAATCGAGGGTTTACACTGCTTATAGGTTAAGCATGTGCTCCAACCACGTAGGTGTAGCATTTTGTAGGTTAAGCATGTGGTTTTTTTTGGGTATGAACTAGTCAAAGTGGTTAGAGGAATCAAAATCTCATCGATTAAATATGGTGTGTGAACTGGTTGTAGAAACTGTTTTTTTGGGAATATATTCAGATCAATGGGATTCAAAAAAAAGCTAATTATAGTTAATTATGATCAATTTTAATGGGTTGTTGAAATTAAATTTAATTGAAATTTTGATTGAGGTGGAAAATATTATTTTTATTAGTTAATTAATAACAATATTATTAATAATTTAACTTCAAATGAATTTAAAAGTTGAATATTTGAATGATGGTGTGAATTTCAAATTTAAATTCAAGTATACTCGTTAAGAAGTTTGTGCATTAAGAACTATATGTATTTTTTAATAATAAGTGAAGACGCAAACGTGGGTTTAATAATTAAGAACAATATATTTATTTATAAGAAGTCCAGATTTCAATGTGGGATTAATAGTTAAATATATATATATATATATATATATATATATATATATATATATATATATATATATATATATATATATATATATATATTCCTTTTTTTCGTAAGCTTATTAAATTCAAATTTATTTTTTTAAATCAAAAATTAAAATTCTAAAAAAATGGAATTTCAAATCCATTTCTTTTTTCAAATAAGAAATTGAAATTCATATTTAAATTGGAAGGAAAGATTAAAAAGATTTAAATCTAAAAAGAACATATGCATTTCTATCAACTTTAAGAACAATGTACTTTCTTGTAAGAAATAGAAATAGAAATTTTAAAATTTTAAAAAATAAAATTTAAAAAATATACATTTGTTTTCAATTTCAACATCTAAAAATAATGGAACAGAAACAAATGAAATCCTAATAATATATCATAACATTACAATCTTAACATTTTACTTTTAAAATATAGGAACGCATTAAATTTGAGCAGACTTTCCAAATTTTTGATTTTGATTTTCATATTGAAACAACTGTGGTTCAATGTCACATTGTGACAAAGATTATCTCAAGGTGAAAATCAATCATGGTCAAACATGGTCCAATGTTGATACGGGGGCTTCACTAAATAAAATTATGACAGATCATGTGCGTTCCTGACATACTAAAAAATACCCTTAATTTGATTACATATTGGAAAATACCTCTAAAAATTGCATTATTTAACCCGCTACCAATATGAACCCAATACAACTTCCCAATTTTAAAACCGCTAATTTCACTAAATATTATAGATATCCATTTTTTTCATTAACATATTTTCTACCCCTTTATGTTTTTTCATTAACTTTGAGCACCATTTTTTATACTTTCCAATTTAAAAACCCTTTACCCCTTATTATATGCTCAATATATTATGTCATTTTTTCCTCAATATATATCCCCAATATGAATGCATGTGGTATGATATTTATCCCCCAGTGAAACACCCATGAATGTCACATTGTGACAAGATTCTCCTAATTTGAGAATTAGTAATGGTCAACCACGGTGAACCATGGTCCAACGTCGTCTTGTGACAAATATTTTCTCAATATGTAAATCAACCATGGTCAATTTTGTTTATTTTAACGTTTATAATATGTACCATAGGGTTTTTATAACTTGGTTTAAAATATTTTTCTTAGGTTTTATCATAGGTTTTTCTCGAAATGAAATTTAATCATGGTCAAACATGGTAAACCATGGTATAACGTCGCATTGTGACAAAGATTTCCTTGATATGAAAATCAATTATGGTCAACCATGGTCACGATGGTCCAACGTCACACTGTGACAAAATTTTCTCAATATGAAAATAAACCATGGTCAACCATGTTTATTTTAAGGTTTAAAATATTTATCTTAGGGTCTATAATATTAATCCATTGGGTTTAATGTTACTCCCTTGGGTTTATAATCCCTTGGAGTTTTAGTATTAATCCCTTGGGTAATTATTCCCTTTAGTTGATAATATAAATCCTTTGGGTTTATTAATCTAATGGTTCATATTCCGAGGGTTTAATATTATTAATAGGGTTTATGATATTAATCCTATGGTTTAATAAAAATAACTTAGGTTTATAATCATGGTCAATCATGATCAACCATTTTCAGCCATCGTCAATCATGGTCTACCATGGTCTAATGTCGCATTTTGACAAATATTGTCTCAATATGAAATTCAACCATGATAAACCATGGCCAACAATATTTAGTTTAGGGATGATAATATTTATCTTGGGGGTTTTAAACATTGGGTTTATAATATTAATCCCTTAGGCTTAATATTATTACGTTGGGTTTATAATCCCTTGGGTTTTTTATTCTGTTGGGTTTATAATATCAATCTCTTGGGTTTATTAATCTAAGGGTTCATATTCCTAAGGTATAATATTATTCATAGCGTTTATAACATTAATCCTTTGGTTTAATATAAAACCCTTGGGTTTATAATTATGTTCAACCATTGTCAAGCATAGTACAACATTACATGTGACAAAGACTGTATAAATATGAAAATCTACCATATTCAACCATCTTCAGCCATCACCAACCATGGTCAATCATGGTGAATCATGGGCCAACGTCAAATTGGGACAAAGATGGTATCAATATGAAAATCAATCATGGTCCAACATCGCATAGTGACAATGATTGTTTCTATATGAAAATCGATTATGGTCAACCATGGTGAACCATGGTCCACCATCATATCATGAAAAATATTGTCTCAATATGTAAATGCACCATGATCAACCATGTTTATTTTAGCATTTATAATATTTAACAATAGGGTTTATATACCTTGGTTTATAATATTTATCGTAGGGTTTATCATGGGATTTTATTGATATGAAAATCAATCATGGTCAACAATGGTCCAAGGTCACATTGTGACATCTCAATATGAAAATCAACCATGGTTCAATGTCGCATTGTGATAAAAATATCTTGATATGAAAATCAATCGTGGTTAACCATGGTCAACCATGTTACAATGTCACATTGTGATAAATATTGGCTCAATATGAAAATCAATCATTCTCAACCATGGTCCAACATCACATCATGACAAAGATTGTCTCAATATGAAAATAAACCATGGTCGAACATTGCATTGTGACAAGAGTGTTCTCGATATTAAAATAAATCATGGTCAACCATGGTCAACCATGGTCCAACGTCGCTTTGTGACAAATATTGTCTCGATATGAAAATCAACCATGGTCAACCATGTTTATTTTAGGGTACATAATATTTATCTTATGGTTTATATACCTTGGTTTTATAATATTAATCTCTTGGGTTATATATTGTTCCCTTGGCTTTATAATCCCTTGGATTTTTAATATTAATCCGTTGGGTTTATAATATTATTCCCTTGAGTTTATTAACCTAAGGGTTCATGTTCCTAGGGTGTAATACTGTTCATAGGGTTTATGATATTAATCCAGGGTTTAATATAAATAGTTTGGGTTTATAATCCTCGTCAACCATGGTAAAGCATTGTCCAACGTCACATTGTGACAAACATTGTCTAAATATGAAAATCAACAATGGTCAGCCATTTTCAACCATCATAAACCATGGTCAATCATGGTCAGCCATGGTCCAATGTCTCATTGTGACAGAGATGGTATCAATATAAAATAAACCATGGCTATGGTCCAACATCGTGTTGTGACAAATATTGTGTCAATATGAAAATCAACTGTGGAAAACCATGCTCAACCATTTTATTTTAGGGTTTATAATACTTATTGTGGGTAAATATACCTTGGGTTGATAATATTAATCTCTTGGGTTTATAATATTATTCCCTTGGGTTTAATATTAATATCTTTGGTTTATAATCCCTTGGGTTTTTCATTGTGTTGGGTTTATAATATCAATCCATTGGGTTTATCAATCTAAGGGTCCATATTCCTAGGTTTTAATATTATTCATAGGGTTTATAATATTAATCCTTGGATTTAATATAAATCCCTTGGGTTTATAATCATGTTCGACCATGGTCCAATGTCGTTTTGTGATAAATATTGTCTCAATGTGAAAATGAATCGTGGTCAATCATCGTCAACAATCATCAATCATTGTCAATCATCGTTAACCATGGTGAACCATGGTCCAATGTCACATTGTGACAAAAATTATCTCAATATGAAAATCAACCATGGAAAAACATGGTCAATCATGGTGAATCGTGGTCCACCATTCTCAATTATGGTCCACCATGGTCAACCATGGTCCAACTTCGCATTGTGACAAATATTTTATCAATATGAAAATCAGTCATAATCAACTAGGGTGAAGCATGCTCCAACATTGTATTATGAGAAATATTGTCTCAATATGTAGATCAACCATGGTAAACCATGTTTATTTTAACATTTAAAATATTTATCATAGCATTTATATACCTTTTTTTATAATAATAAACTTAGGGTTTACCATATGACTTTCTCAATATGAAAATTAATCATGGTCAACCATGGTCCAGCATCACATTGTGAAAATATTTGTCTCAATGTGAAAATAAAACATGATCAACCATGGTCCAAGGTCGATTTTTGAAAAATATTGTCTCAATTTGAAAATCAATCATGGTCAACCATGGTACAATGTCGCATTGTACCAAAGGTTTTTCAAAAAAAAATCAACCATGATCAATAATGGTCAACCATGTTTATTTTAGTTTTTATAATATTTATCTTAATGTTTATATTTATTTTAGGGTTTATATACCTTTGGAATAAAATATTAATTCCTTGGGTTTAATATTATTCCTTTGTGTTTACAATCCCTTGGGTTTTTAATATTAATCCCTTGGGTTCAAATTCCTAGGGTATAATATTATTCATAAGGTTTTTAATATTAACCCTAGGGTTTAATATTAATCCTAGGGTTTAATATTGTCTCTATATGAAAATTTACCATGGTCAACCATGGTCAGATTGTGACAAATATTGTCTCATGGTCCAACATCTAATTGCGTCAATCATGGACATCCATGGTTAAGCAAGGTCCAACGTCGCATTTTGACAAATATTGTCTCAATATGAAAATAAATCATGGTATAACGTTACATTGTAAAAAATATTATCTGAATATGAAAATTAATATCGTCAACCATGGTCCGACATTGCATTGTCATAAGGATTGTCTCAAAATGAAAATCAACCATGGTCAACCATGTTTATTTTAGAGTTTATAATATTTATCTTATGGTTTATATACCTTGAGTTTATAATATTAATCTCTTGTGTTTAATCTTATTCCTTTGGGTTTATAATCACTTGGATTTATTATTCCCTTGGGTTTATAATATCAATCCCTCTAGATTTTTAATCTGAGGTTTCATATTCCTAGGGTATAATATTATTCATAGGTTTTATAATATTAATCCTAAGGTTTAATATAAATCCTTTGATTTATAATCATCTCAATATTCTACTTTCTTGGCAAAGAGGGTGTCAATATAGTTCCACCTTCAATAGTGGTTTTCCTTCATGCTTCACATTCTTATTATTGGTATTATATAGTATTGGATCTAAAACTAGCTTGGACATACTCAAAAAATTCAAATTTTGGATTTCGTTTAATGCAGACTGGTGTCCAACAGACTTGGTTTCCTTCGAGCAGGTTGAGGTCATCGGGAACACATATGTTTTTGTAACCTTCTTTATAGATAATGAATATATATATATATAATTTTTATTATTTCCATGTAAAATAATATGATCATTGTTCACTTATTCCCTTTTAATGGATATAATGAATTTGCAATTTTCATCCTTGTTAATGTTTTTTTCAAAATTCTTATCTTTCAAGCCAACTTTTCATTAACTCTGATGACCATGGTCAACCATGGTCCAATGTCATATTGTCAAAAATATTGACTTGCTATGAAAATAAATCATGCTCAACCATTATGAACCATCGTCAACCATGGTCAATCATGGTCAACATTGGTCAAACATGGTCGATCATGGTCAATTATGGTCAACCATTATCCAACGCCAAATCATGACAATTATTTTCTCAATATGAAAATCAACCATGGTCAACCATGGTCAATATGAAAATAAATCATGGTCAACCATGATCAACCTTGTTTATTTTAGGGTTGATAATATTTCTCTTAGGATTTATATATATTGGGTTTATAACATTAATCCCTCGTGTTTACAATATTAATCCCTTTGTTTTAATACTATTACGTTGGGATTTCATTATCAATCCCTTACGTTTATTAGTGCCTTGGATTTATAATATCAATCTCTTCAATTTATTAATATAAAGGTTCATATTCCTAGGGTATAATATAATTAATAGGGTTTATAATATTAATCCTAAAGTTTAATATAAATCCCTTGGTTTTATAATCAATTAGCTTTATAATATAATTTTGTTGGGATTATTTATCCCTTCAGTTTATAATATTAATCCTGTGTGTTTAATATTATTTATTGGGGTTTATAATGCATTAGGTTTATAATATTAATAATTCCTTTGGTTACTAATATCAATATTACTCATAATATCAATAATATTATTATATTATTATAATATAATAATAATTATTCTAAATTATTATTATAATTTTTATAATTATTATCGTATTTATAATATAATGATAATAACAATTTATAATATAATAATAATTATTAATGTATTATTGATATATTTAGATATTTATTAATATAAATATTCATATTAATACTAAATTCATATTTATTGATGTCCAATCTACCATATTTAATAAGATGGTTGTGTATGTGATTGATATACTTATCATCATATATCAACTACATTTATTAATGTGCTTGTGCTAGTTTATCACTGAAATGTATAATCTATTGCTTTTTTCAAAATATTTTGAAATTTAAAATTTAAAAATAAAAAACTACACATAAGTAAAAACTACTAATATTTTGAAATTTAAAATTTAAAAATAAAAAGTTACAAATAAATAAAAACTACGAATATACATCACAAGAGAAAAAACTTCAAACGAATCCGCCCATTTCACAACATTGTGAATCACATGTCAACAGATAAAGGACAAATTTTCCACATTTCACAGCAATGTGTATCAAATGCCCATGAAGGAAAGGAAAGTTTTCCAAAATTTCGAGAAGATACGTAAGAAAATTCGATTCAAAATAACAATGATTCAAGTCGATTCAAAAACTTGTAGGTTATGCAAATATCCGCAAAAATCATAGTATATATATATATATATATATATATATATATATATATATGTATGTATGTATGTATGTATGTATGTATGTATGTATATATATATATATATATATATATATGTATGTATGTATGTATAATTAATTACAATCTCTTCAAGGCTTTTATTTCTTGAACTTTTGATTTTCTTAAAAAAAGTTCGCATTTTAAGTCCCAAACTTGTGATTATTTTTAAAAAAATGGGCACATTCATTTCCATATAATGTGACGTGGGTTTCCAAACCACCATTGGATTTGTAACATATTTATATTCGGAACTATAATCTTGGTTATATAAAATCACTATTTTATGAATGTGCCAAGGCTCTATATACCAAGGTGCATGTGCACCAACATCCCCCCTTAAGCACAACCTAGGTGAGTACGGTGAAGAATAAATGAGTCTAGACAAAAAGGCCATTTTAGGTACCCATGTACAATGCATGAAAAGAGAAAAGATGGAAAGCCTAGTGGGAAGAAAACCCCCCCTCAAAATATAATGCAAAAGTAGAGAAAAGACAACTTTTAGGAAATCATGTCCTTCACCCTGAGACGATCTCGCAGAAAGTGAAACTTCTTCTCATTGATCATCTAGGTGAGGATTTCAACAGTATTCTCAAAACCAAGACAATATTGCAGATCGATGATTCCATCATGAATCAATTCTCTAATGAAGTGCATGTGGATCTCAATATGTTTGGTTTGTATTCACTGCACTGAATCTATGCAAAACTTTAGTGTACTCTGATTATCACACCATATAATAGCTGGATGATGGACACTTATACCAAGATTCGAAAGGAAATGTTGTAGAAAAATGCCCTGAATAGTGTCATTGGCTGCTACTCTGTACTTGACTTCTGAAAATGATAAATAAATGGTAGCTTTCTTCTTGCTTGACCAAGAAACTTGATCGGATCCCAAACTAAGTACATAACCAGAGGTGGAATTGCTACCCAGGTTGTCGCAAGAAAAATCTAAGATCCAAATGAGATCCAAAGAACAACTTGTTTCATAATGAATCGCATAAGTGGTTGTCCCCTAGACATATTGAAGGATGTAATTTGCATCTTTCCATTGTAACTCATGTGGCCCTTGCATGTATATGGAAACTTCTCCTATGACACATGAGAGATTAGAACAGGAGTGAGTGAGCTAAAGAAGGTTCCCCACAAGCTAAGGGTACAATGTGCAGTCAACCAATGGTGTATCTTTTCGATTCTCAAGTTGTATCCCTGTTAAGAAAGGTGTGGTTGCTAGCTTGCAGTCACTCATGTGAAATCGTGCCAAAAGATATCTAACATACTTTGGTAGAGAAATGGTAATCCAAGAACCATTATGATTGATCTATAGCCCAAGGAAGAAATGTAGCAGGCCCATATCTATCATAGAAAACCACTTATGGAATGTAGTTTTAATCTTAGTAATGGCAAAAGATGAACCACATGTTATCAATATATCGTCTACGTAGTGTACTAAAGATGTCATTTTTCTTCAACAAATAAACTCTAGGATCATATTTGCAGTGTATAAAATTTTAAGATAACAAATAGGAATCTATCTTTCCATACCACATTCTAGGTTCCTTCTTGAGGCCATAGATAGACTTATTTAGTTTTCATACCAGAGTTGAATTTTTCATGTACTGATGTGGTTGCTCCATGTATAGTTCCTCCTCGCGATCACTAGGAAGAAATGCATTCTTCACATCTATATGATGCGCCTCCCATCCTCTTGTTGTTGCAATGGAGAGAGCTAGACGAACGGAATCCATTTTTTCCTCAAGAAAAAAATTCTCATCATAGTCAACACCATGTACCTGCTGAAAACCTTTTGCCACCAATTATGCTTTATATCAACTAAATTTTCCATTTGTTATTTTCTTCATCTTGTAAACCCAATTCCACCTAACAAGTTTACAATTGGAAGGTAGTGGAACTAGATCCCAAGTATGGTTGTCAATGAGAGAGTTTTATTCCTCATCCATAATTGCTTCTCATTTAGGATTTTGAGTTTCTTTTACATTATTATATGGATCATATCAATGCATCACATAAGTGGGCACGCACATGTAGGGCTCCATAGTTAAGATTTCTTGTAGAGCTTTCTCAAAATAAGGTATAATGGCTAGATCATCTCAAAGATCACTCATGTTGTGCCATTTTAGTGTTGAAGGTGGCTGAGAATAATTGGAACTACATGAGGAAGTATTATCTCGATGTTCAACAACTAGTGGTCCAACAAGTGTCATAATAAAAGGCTAATCTGTATCATAATTTTGATCTGAATTATCTTCTACATACTCATAAATTAAGGCTAACACCAGCTTTGTAACATGTTCATCTAGTGTTGTATGCAAAGAATATTCTTCAAAATTTACATTCGTTTCGATAAAGAGATCTTCATTGTTGATATCAAGCAAATTATACCCTTTGACTTCATCAAAATATCAAAAAAAACATGCATTCCTTTCTCTAAGGCTCCTAAGCCTTTATCTTCTCTGTAGGAATGTGGGCCCATGCTCGAGATCTGAAAATGCAGAAATTATTGAATTCAGGTTGCATGCTAGTCCAAGCCTCAAAAGGTGCTTTTCTAGTAAAATATTTATGAGGATATATATTATGGAGCATGAGGCACAATTGATATCTTCATCCCACAATTTTGATGGAAGAGATATTACATGCAACATGCAATTGGCCATCTCTTTCAAAGATATATTCTTCCTCTCAGCAATCCCATTTTGTTGTGGAGTGTAAGGAATTGTATTCTCCAACTGTATGCTTGATTCATTACAAAGATTTTGAATATATTTGTTGACATATTCCTTCCCATTATTTGTGTGGAGGATCTTGTTTCATTTTCGATACTGATTTTCTGCATGCACTTTGAAAATATCCAGAGGCTAAAACACTTCAAACATGATTTTTACGAAATAAACCCAAATGAATTTCGAGTAATCAGCTATAAATGAAAACACATATCTTGCTTTATTCGTTGATTGTACTGGAAATGGACCGATGAGACCATTGTACAAGATCCAAAGGTGAAGAGGCTCTCCATGCATGCCCCTTCTCGAACTTTCCTTGTGGATTCTTTCCATTAGCACATCCATTATAAACACCATTTGAAAATTCAATGGTCAAAAATCCTTTAACCATCCATTGCTTGCTAAGCTACTGCATATTTTCTGAAATTCAAGTTCATAAATCTCTCGTTCCAAAACCTACTTTCCTCATTTGGATGCGTAAGTAGAAAAATATAATCTTACTGAGAAAGATAATCAGAAAATGTATACAGACAATAATCATCATTTACCTTGCTAGATTCAATATTCAATTTGGTTTTCATATCATAAATGCTCACGGAATCTGGGGTAACTTCCACTTTCTTTTTGGTGCTTGTGTGTTTCATATGATATAATGAGAGAAGATTCACAGAAGACTTGGAATATAAAAGACTTTATCAAAACTTCCATCTTTGAATTGCACTCTTCCTTGTTTAGTTGCATCAACTACAAAATTGGCCCCCATGAGAATAGGAGGTCACGAGTATGCATGTAGAGAAGAAAAATATTCCCTTGAAGAATCCATATGATGTGAAGATCTTGAACCGATAATCTATTCTTGCAGTGTAGAATGAAGGATAATCAAATCATGACCATCACCCCTTGTTTCTCATGGTTTTACCTCCCTCTTCTTCTTGGCACTTTCTGGAATGTGATGACCAAGATTAATTTATTGAATAGTATTTTCCGTCAGATCAATAGTCTTACGCATGCAAGAGTATTCAGGATGATTGCCTCTATTACAATAAGAGAACTTGGAGTTTCCTTTCTTTTTCTTCTTACCCTTGGAGTTGGAAGAGTCATCTAGAGGTTTTGGATTTCCTCCCTCTCTTGGATCTGGATCTCTTGCCGTTCCTTTTCCTTTAGATTGATGATTTGCTTTTTATTTGGACTTTCATTTTCCATGCATGGAAAGCACATGTGAATTTGAAGACTTTAATGAAACCATCTTGATGAGATTATCTTGCTCATGAATAAGAGACTCAATAAATTCATCAAGTTTGGGAATTTTCCATTTATCTCGAGTTCAAGTCTAACTGTATCAAATGTAGAAATAGAAAAAACATATTCAAGACCTAATTTAGAAAAAATAGAAAGGATCAATTGACCTTCCTGTTTGGATTTATCGACCCCGCAATCATGTAATTATAGAAGTATTTGTTTGAATTTCATAAATAAATCTAAAATGTTCTCAAATCTATTTGGATCTAAGGAATTTAGCTCATTTTCGAGAATATGATCTCACATCTCATCCTGTTTTCCAAATAAATTCTCCAACGTTGTCGATAAATCATTAGGAGTGGTGCATGTGTCCACATAGAAACATAATGTTGGAGATATGGTCAACAATAGAAGACCAAAATCTGAATCCATCCAGTTGAAGTATTTGGATTTTATAATGTCAGAATTTGCTTCAACTTTTGTATCCATAACTATCTGATACAAGCCTTTTCCTTTGAGGTGAAGCAAAATATTTGGCTTCCATTGGAAGTAGTTATAGGGAGTAATAATAGATGGAGAGGGGAAATCTATTCTTTCACCTTGCAACTATAACAATAATTGCAGTAGATCTCTAATATTTTGATTTGAAAATCAAATCTCCGTACAATTTCCAATTATTTGATATTAAAACCTACAAAATATTGTTCATGCACCTTCTCGAGGCCCCTATAGCTCTGGTACCATGTAAAATTATTAGAGCACAAATACAGATATAGCTGAAGAATAATGACACAAACTTGCAAGAATTGAAAAAGAAAATTGAAACAGAAAATGAATTTGAATATTCAATATTGATTTGAGAATCAATACATATACCAACTAAGTTAATCTTAGTTTTACATGTGATAACTAAGGCTAATTAAAGCTAACTAAATCTAAGTGTGTTTTATGTTACGTTAGTGTGCACATGCACCACATGCAAGCACTAGAGTTAGCCTAATAAAGCCAAGTGCACACCACATGTAAGAACTACATTTAAATAATGCTAATTAAGTGTACATTACATGCAAGAACTAGAGTTGAACTAAATCTAATAAACGCTAACTAGGTGCATGTACACCAACAATACCACAAACTCCATTGTTCTGATGATAACCAGTACATAGAGAGACTATAAAAACAAGTAATTGTAAAAAGTGTAGCTAGAAAAGTGGGTAACTGTGTGAGCGACGATGCTCATAATTATGTGGAGATGGATGATGAGAAGAAAACTATCAATCACAAAAGCATGGAATTGCAAGGGCTAATAGAGGAAATAATCAACGTAAAAAACATTGAACATTGAGATGATATTATTAACAAATCAATTTCTATTCCTGAATACATGATTAATTGTTCTCGAAGGAACTCTCCTTTAATGCATAACCCTAAGTTTTCACGTCATCAGAGACAACCCTGCAAACCGGTTAATATTAATAATTTTAGACGTAATAATCTCGCTCCCTCGCAATAATGTGTGGGAGGTCATAGCCTGCGTCGACTAAAGGTGGTGGTATCTGAAAAAGAGTTATTTGAGTTGTTGAATAGTGGAGCACACGCAAGTAGACAGGAAACCTTCACATCTCTTGTGTTGGAGAAGCTACCATATGGGAATGACTTTTAGTAATGAAGAAGTCAAATCTAAGTTGCATATCAACAATATCGGTTCAAGGGAAGGGTAATTATAAGCTTAATTGTCGTTCATGGAGGTCGTCCTTGGAAGATATTCCTAAGAACTTCACAAAAGAATGAATAAGCTGCTCAAGAAATTATCCACTCCACAAGAGTAATAATCAGAGCATTAAGAATAAACAAAGTTTGATTACTCCATATACCAGAAGGAAAATGCAGATGGTGAACAATGGTTAAAATTGTAAGCACATAGGAGAAAGTTACCAAGGGAATTTCTACCCTGCAAATGGAAGGTTAGACTCATAGAATCTCACCATTTGCCTCTATTGATCAAATATAAATGCTCGGTCATATATCTCAGTGACTTCTCACCATCTCCTCTTGAAACACAAAATATCCATTTGCATAACCTGAGAACATTTCCGAATGTGCATCTATAGTTGCGACACAGAAATCTGCAACACATAAGCACAAAAATATGTTAAATTGACTCATCTAAAAAACTCAATCCAACTTATTCAGAACTTCCTTATGGCCATATTTGTAAAATTTCATAAACAAGAGCTAAACATAGTATTTTCACATAGTATTTTCTTAGACCTATGATTTTAGGAGATAGTGAACTATTGATCATCGATACTTGTATTAGCTAAAAATTTATTAATCTTATGAATTTTGAAATATTTCAAAATTTGTTTCACTTTCCTTGTTTGCATTGGATTCCAAAATTATTCCTTGGTAAAAATAAAGACTTTTCATGATGATACTTTATTCTTATACGTAAATGAATGTATCTTAATGTATAACTAATTCAAGGAATTTATGTATAAGAAATTTGACCAGGTCAAATAAATAACTTTTATTCTTGTTATTAAATTTTTGAGAATATTTTAAAATTTATAGTCAAACTTTATTCTGATTTAATTTTAAAAATAATTTGAAAAATATAATTCGTCAATGTATATATTTCCGCTCCGGGTAGATGGGGATGTGTTGATTATTTTTTAAATATTAATGGACGGACAAGATTGGCTGCAGAGCAAATATCCATGGAATATGCTTCGTCTGATAGCATAATCCACGGCTGTGATTTGTGGGAATGGGAAGCGTTATAAGTAAATTTAATTTCAAATTGGGCCCATTTAAAGTGTGGGTTGATACCTCTTTCCGCTGGTAATGTGGTGCTTCGAGAATTTGAAACTGCCTCCAATGAGTTGGATCGATTTGAAACGATTAAATGATGGCTACTGTGCGTGACAATGTGCTTGTTGAGTGCATTCAATCAATTTCACCGTGTTGCTGTGATTGTATCTGTTTCAACCATGTTCTTGATCGTCCCAAATCAGGTCTTGCAAAAGTGTGAAAAAACATAATTTCATTTAGGAAGTAGAAAATCAGGTATGTTGGGCTACGGTGAGAGCTGCAGTCGGATACAGAAAAATTCTATCTTCATAGTTTGAAGAGGGTATATGGATTGCAGTCTATTATGGAGCTCCAAAACAAACTTGGTAATAGGTATAAATTGTGATTTTTCCTTTTTCTCTCGGGTTATACACATTTTTTCCTTTTTCTCTTCTCTACATCATTTGTGTTGTAGCTTCCTTTCTCTGTGATTATCTAGACTCACGATCAAGTGGCTTCCTATGTCGATTGCGTTCTCAAGGTCAAATGTATGGGGTAATGTTTTTGCTAAAGATTCTTTTTTATTTTTAAGAAGCTCCACACAACTAATCTTAATCCCTCATGCCTTAATGTTCCAATCTTAATCTCCCATTCCTTAATCTAGTTGAAAATAATTAATATTATTCTTTATTAATGGAGAAATGGTTACACTCTTGTAATGTAGCTCCTCAAGTTAGGATTAGTTCATAAGATATAGGAGTTTGTTTACAACTTTCTACTCCTTTGTCATGTACTTATAGTTATATCATTTGATTAATGAATGTACAGTGTACTCTCCATTTTGTGTGCAGTCTCTAGGTGTAGTACTCACCTGAGAGTTGCATTTTTATTCAATTCAGTTTTTATCATGGTATCAGAGCTCAGACCGGGTAAGCCAGATTTTCTTTAGAGCCCTAAGTGGCCACAGAGCCCTCGTGGCTACATAGTCTTCGTGGCTACAGTGCACACAGGAGCTTCAACGCTCACAACATGAGGTGGACTGCAGCAAACACCTCACTCATAGGGTCTCAATTTTTTTTTCTGAGCACAGGCGGGTCGACACGTTTTCCATCTTGACAGTCGCGTCGATAGGCTTAATCAGCGCGACTGTTAGGGCCATACCCACGTTGATTTCGGGTCACTTAGAGCGATTTCAATTCAACCTGGATTTTGGGTTTAGAAAGGCGCTGACCTCCTTTTTTACAGTTCTAGATATGGGATTTTCTCTTTTATGGTGGATCTGAGTCACAGACACATTTTTTGGCGGTTTTGGACATGGGATTTTCCCGTTTTAGGTGGATCTAAGTTGCAGACACATTTCTTGGCAGTTATACACATGGGATTTGTCCGTTTGTGGTGGATCTGAGTCGCAGACACAACAACTCTTCAGATCGGCGGTGGATCTGAGTCGCAGTCACATAGATTGTGTCAGATCAGTGGCAGATCTGGGATTAGGTTCTGGTACGTATTGAGTTTTTTTTTTTAGTGTAGCTTGTAATTATTCAATTGGTTAGAATTAATTGGAGGATCAGCGATCCGATCAGTCCAGTATGAATAATTTTACAGACATATATCTCAATGAGTCTAGCAAAATCGATGGGTCCAACTACACCAATTGGAAATTCAAGCTATAGAGACTTCTTGAGGGAGCAAATGTGTGGTTGATTGTTAGCGGTGATGAGAAAAAACCAAATATTGTAATAGGGACAACCGCACTTATACAAGACTGGGATAAAAGGGAGAACAAGGAAAAATTCTTGTTGAAGATGTTTGTTAAAGACAACATTATCCCACACATCAGATATGGTAAATTGTCCACTGAGATCTAGACGACTCTCAAGAGCTTATACCAGACACAAAACACAAACCACATCTTGTCTCTCAAGGGCATGTTGTTTTCGATGAGGATGGAGGAGAATGAATCCACTACAGGATTCATTGCAAGGGTTAAAGATCTGAAGGACAAATGGGGTGACATCGGGGAGAAGGTGTCTGATTTTGATCTAGTCACAATCATGTTGAATGGAATGAAGGATTAATATCAGATGTTCATCACAGGCTTGGAAACATGAGATAAAGCCCCTGCATTTGAAGAATTGATAGGAATTTTATTACAAGAAGAAGAGCGGCGACAGAATTTGAGACCTGAGAGTGTTGATCTTGCACTCATGGCAAAGAAAAAGTCGTACAAAGGGAAAAAACCACAACAACAATAGAAATGTGAAAGCACTTTTCAAAAGAGACCATTTAGAGGTATGTCTGCAAATAATTTTTATGGCATCAAATACTTTTACTTTCAGAAAAATGGTCATCAAGATAAGTTTTTCTTTAAGAGGTAGATAGATGAAGAAATGAATAAGGAGAGTAAGCACACAAGGTATTTTGCTGATGAAGGACACAGTCATGATCTTCGACTATTTGTAGGTGATTGTGTTCTTTCAGCGTCTGAGGAGGATGAGGACGACATATGGTATGTTGACTTTGGCGCATCCTCGCATATGACAGGTAAGAGAAATTGGTTCGAGTTTTTTAAAGAAACCTCTTGCGGATCTAAAATTTATTTAGGAGATAACAGAGGCTATGAGATCAAAGGGTACGGTGATATTCCGGTAATGTTGCCTAGCGGTAACATCAGACATATTAAGAATGCGATGTATGTGCTCGGGTTAAAGAAGAACTTAATCTTTGTATCAATGATTTCTTATCAAGACCTGCAAGTTGAATTCTTCAAGACATATTGTGTCATAAGGGACAACAATATGGAAATAGTTGCATTAGGAGTGCGTGTGGGGAGCCTATACAGATTGAAGGTCAAGAGCATGCCATACAAAGCCTTGGTTTCAACATTGACAACCGAAAATCTTTGGCACCAGAGATTGAGTCACCTTAACTTACAAGACCTCATGCTACTTCAAAGAAAGGTATGGTCGATGGACTCCTCGATTTTCATAGTGGCCAATTAGATTGTGATGGATGTGCATTATAGAGAAGAATTTCCTTTTCATGTTGATAGGAAGGAAAGAGATATTCTAGAGCTGGTGCATACAGACTTATGTGGACCTATGCAGACTAGGTCGCTAGGTGGTGCATATTATTTTCTACTGTTTACTAATGACTGCACTAGATTCTCTTGGATATATTTTTTAAGTAAAAAGAGTCAGACTTTTCAATTATTTAAAGAATTTAAGATTGTGGTGGAGAAGCAGACTGGAAAATTCATAAAAATTCTCTGCTCCGATCAAGGGGCAGAATACAGGTTGGGTGAGTTCATGAATTTTTGCAGATATCATGGGGTTGTTCAACAGTTCACAGTTCCACATGCCCCACAGCAAAATTATGCTTCAGGAACCTAGTGGAGTGTGCAGAACGAAAGAACAGAACCCTAGTGGAGTGCGTAGGAAGTATGCTTCAAGGTAAGGGTCTATCAAATGGTTTTTGGGCTGAAGCTATCAACACTATTGTTTATTTAAAGAATAGGAGGCCTACTAAATGTCTTAACTTTAAGACTCTGTTTGAAGAAATTTATGGATTTAAACCAAAAATGAGTCATATAAGAGTATTTGGGTCAAAATCCTTTGCCCACATACCCAAATACGATAGAAAGAAGTTAGATCCTAAGGCCATGAAATGTATCTTTGTAGGATATTGCACTGAGTTTAAAGCCTACAAGCTATTTAATCTCGTGACTCATAAAATATTTGCAAGTCAAGATGTTACATTTCATGAGCAGGTTGAGGAAGGAAAGGAAGAAAATCATAAATAATGGCACATTCCATTATTGATGGAAGAAATAAGTGAGGATAATCAGCAGCAGGAGCATAAATATGAAGAAACAGGTGATGCAGTCAACAAGGGAAGCCCACACAGGCCTGAAGCAGATAGATTTGAGGTGATTCCTCTACCAAGAATATCAGGTAGGAAGACTCAATTACCAGCCAGATTGAAAGACTATGCTTTAATGTCAAACATTTAAAATATTATAGATCCCACAAACTATAAAGAAGCAAGTCAATCTCATGAATGGAGGGTTGTAATCAATGAAGAAATAGAATCAATTATTAGAAACCATAGTTGGGATCTAGTAGAACTGCCTGAAGGAAAAGCACCCATAGGTTGTATGTTGATTTACAAACCTAAAGTTAATGCGGATAGGAATATAGAAATTTTTAAAGCTAGACTAGTAGCTAAGAGTTATTCAAAGCAAGAGGGAATAGACTGTGAAGAAACCTTTTCTCTTGTAGCCAAACTGAATACCATTAGAATGTTAATTTCATTAGCAACAAAATATCAATGGAAGCTACACTAGCTAGATGTTAAGTCTGCATTTCTGAATGGTGATTTAAAGGAAGATATTTATTTAGTCCAACCAGGAGGGTTTGTCAAAGAAGGGAAGGAACATCTAGTGTGTAGGTTGAAAAAGGCACTATATGGCTTAAAAAAAGCACCCAGGTCTTAGTATGAGAAGATTGATTTATTCTTCTTACAACATGGTTTTCATAGTAGCATGAATGATCCAAATATGTATACCATGTATAATAAACATAGGCGGATTATTTTGATTTCTTTGTATGTGGATGATATGATTATAACAGGTAATGCAGATGCTTTGATCAAAGAAATCAAATTACAGATGGTGCAAGTCTTTGAAATGAAAGATCTCAGAAGTCTACATTATTGATTGGGTCTGGAGGTATGGAGAGACTCTAGACATACTTTTCTTACTCAAGGGAATTACATCAGAAATCTACTCACAAGGTTCAGGATGGAACAGTGTAAGACAACATCAACACCTTTGCAGCAGAATTTGAAGTTATGCAGTGACAATGACTCTAAGGAGGTGGATGCCACTTTGTAAAGAAAACTAGTCGGTAGCTTGATATATCTAACTACAAATAGACCAGACTTAGCACACTTTGTTAGTGTGTTGAGCCAGTTCATGTCTAATCCACTCGAATGTCATTGGACGATAGAAAAAAGTGTGTTGAGGTATCTTTGTGGTACTAGTGATTATGGGATTTTATACACTGACACATCTGATGTTATCTTAGCAGGTATTTTAGACTCAGATTCGGTAGGTGATCTAGATGACTGAAGGACCATCACAGGTTATGAATTTAGTATTGGATTCGGGGTTGAATAGCATGGAGCAGTAAAAAGCAGAGTATTGTAGCATTATCTTCAACTGAAGCCCAGTACCAAGCATGGTGTGCAGCTACATGTGAAGCTATATGGTTGAGAAGGCTTCTCCATGATGCAAGAGAAAAGCAGACAGAAGCAACCATCATCAAATGTGACAACCAGAGTACCATCAAGCTTTCATATAATCCAGTACTCTACAAGAATACGAAACACATAGATACTCAGTTTCAATTTGTTTGAGAAATCTTCCAGTCAACAGAAATATTTATTGAATATTGTAAAATTTGTGACAATACGGCAAATATTTTTACTAAGCCTCTTGGGAAAATTAAGTTTGAATTGTTTAGAGGGATGTTAGGAATTGAGGACAATCCTTTCTCCATTAAGGGGGAGAGTTGAAAATAATTAATATTATTTTATATTAATGGAGAAATGGTTACGTTGTTGTAACATATCTACTTAAGTTAGGATTAGTTCCTAGGATATAGGAGTTTGTTTACAACTTCCTACTCCTTTGTGATGTACTTATATAACTGTATCATTTGATTAATGAATGTAGAGTGTACTCTCCATTTTGTGTGCAGTCTCGAGGTACAATAATCACCTTGAGAGTTGCCTTTCTATTCAATTCAGTTTTTATCAAATCTCTCAGTTTGACAATGGAGGTAGTCATTTATTCAATGGCTTTCGTTTCCTCTTTATCCATCGTCATCATGGCCTCATTCATCCTCGACTTCTTTCCTTCTTTAATCTATTAAGATTTAGTGTGGCTGCAGTTTTCTATGAACTGTGAAAGGCAACATTGTGTTATTCTTATCTATATTTCTGATATATATCATACTCTATGTATAGAACATTATGGTATGGCATTTTGTCCAGGTTATTTGTTTCTATATGAGAAGAAAGATTTTGTATCACTTGCATGTATCTGTTAATCTTTGTTTCCCTATCTTCAGAGTCCTTGTTATAGTATTTAGTTAGTTTTTACAATAATATTTTCATTTAGCTATAATTTGGTAGACTTAGGGTTTATATTAATATATTTTGATATTATGGGTAATTTTTTTTAATTGTTTTATCCATGTACTACTTTCTAATTGAATGATGCACACTTGCTTGTTTTTTTTATGATTTTCATTCGATGACATTGATATGATAGTACGAGTTGTATTTTTTATGATTTTCATTGGATGACATTGATATGATAGTACGAGTAGGATAAAAGGCGAAGTAAGCATCTTTGTAGTTGTTGGTGATGAGCTTCTTTTCATGTCTCATTTTTTCTTATTATTATTCAACGCTATAAATTTTATTCCGGATGTCTATTTATTATTATTAATTTAGAGTTTGATTGTTCATTTTTCATTTAGTTGAGAAATGACATAAATGCATTGTTAATAAAAACACAACTCACATTAAAACACAACTCACATTAAGAGCAAAAGAAGAAGAATACTTTTAAAGCTGAATGACCACCTATCTAAATCTGACTAAACTACCAGTCGGCTAAGGTATCCGAGTTATTTATGCACTGGTGGATTGGTTTTTTTTTTTTTAATTATACTAATATAGGGTTTATAATGCTGATAGGTTAAGCATGTGCTACAACCACGTAGGCATAACATGTTACAGCTTAAGCATGTCTCTTTTTTGGTATGAACTCGTCGCAAGTTTGTTTTATATGGGTATTAATCCAAGGTATTCTTTATGGGTATTAACTAGTTGGAGGAATCAATATACCACTTGTTAAATGGAGAAACCATGTTTTGGCCCTTGGGTATGTCCGATTTTCATGAATGGTTACTTCTGGTCAATTTTCAATATGGTCAATTTTGGGCGATTTTTTGGGTTGTTCAGATTAATGTTTTTTTTTTTTCTTCTTTCTTGTAAGGGGTGAACATTTAAATCTATTTTTTTTAAGATGGAAATTCAAATATTCTCTTTTTTAAATAAAAAATTAAAATTTACTTAAAATAAGGAAATTAAAACTTATTGTTTTAAATAAGAGATTGAAATTTAAAATAAAAGTGAAAAGAAAGATTTAAAAGATTTAAATAGAAAAATATTACACGGATTTCTATAAACTTTAAGAACGATGTATTTTCTTATAAGAAATCGAAATTCAAATAAAAAATTTTAATGTCCAGCAATTTAAAAGCTATACATTTTTTAATCAACTTCAACATAAAAAATAATTGAACACAAATAAAAAAAATCCGAATAACATGTCACAACACTATACTTTTTAAATTTACGAACCCATCAAATTTGAGTAGGCTTTTCAAACTTTCAAAGACAAATCCAATTTGAGCGAAAGTGATGGGCTATATTAAAATAGAAAATTTGAGGGAAAGTGATGGGTGATATTAATATAGATGGTTGAAATTTCAATTTTAGAGTTAAAATATAATTGTCTTAAATAAAAACATGTATAAGGTTTTTTTTTTTTTTTTTAATGTTCAATCAAATGTTTTTTTTAATGTAATTTAAAATGTATTTTTTCTAGGTATAATCTATTATTTACACACAGGTGGATTGGGTTTTTAAATTATATTAATATAGGGTTTAAACTGCATATAGGTTAAACATGTGCTCTAGACGCGTAGGTGTAGCATTTTTTTTTCAGAAGAAAAAAAACGATGATTATATTAGGATATAAACAGTACATTGTCACATATACTTCTCAGCTGATATGCTTACAGCGAGAAAACCAACATTGCTTGGCCAACAGATTGATGCTTGTTCATAGAATGAAAAAGCAAATGAAATAGGCCACCTCATTAATTGGGGAATAATCCATCCCAATCACATTTTGAACCATCCTATGTTATGATTATGAGAAGATTGTAATGGATGGGGAACAACAAAAAACTAAGTCTAGCAGCTTACAAAATATGAAAAGAAAATTGATAAAAAACATCAGTATGTATGGATATGGTTGGGCAGCAGAACTGTGAGGATGTTCTGGACAAGATAACCGATATTGTGCCTCGTCTTTGTGGTATTGTCCGTCCAGGAATTATAAGTGCAATGCAATTTCACATTTGTTGTTAATTGAACAGGCTTGCTTGATGTAATTTTGGTCAGGCTCACTTGTTTTTATATTAAATGCTTTGCAATCTCCCATGATAGTGTTCTGAATAGGCTCGCTTGTAATATAATTGGACAGGATCGCTTGCAATATGTAACCAGGCTCGTTTGATGAAAGTAAGAACAAAGGGAATATCAGATGTCTATGTTATACATAAACTTGAATTCCCGGCACGGTCAATATACAGGCTCGCTTGTTGCAATTTATATCAAGTTACTGTTGACCATGTTCCATTGATAGCATCTTTTGACTCGCTCGCTTGTAATATGAAGTAGTTCTTGCTGATATGTAGAACATGATAAAAGCTGTGTGCATATATCTGTAAAGTTTATTTCCATTCTGTTTGTAAGCAAATTTCAGTTCTTTGATATTATTGAAATGAAGTGTTATTTCCGTTGAATCTTTGTATTTATGGTTATATGTGTATTATGTTGCATTCCTACATAAATCCGGATCAATGAAAATCAACGATGGTCAACCATATTTATTTTATGGATTATAATATTTATCTTAGGGGTTTTAAATCTTGTGTTTAGAATATTAATACCTTCAGTTTAATATTATTGTCTTGGGTTTATAATCCCTTGGGTTTATTATTTTGTTGGTTTTAGTATTCTATTGGGTTTATAATATCAATCCCTTAGGTTTATTAATCGAAGGGTTCATATTCCTAAGGTTCAATATTATTCATAGGGTTTATAATATTAATCATTGGGTTTAATATAAATAACTTGGGTTTATAATTATAGTCAACCATGGTCAACCATGGTCCAATGTCACATTGTGACAAAGACAATATAAATATGAAAATCAACCATAGTCAACCATCGCCAACCATGGTGAATCATGGTTAATCATGTTCCATCGTCACATTGTGACAAATATGGTCTCAATATGAAAATAAACCTTGGTCCAACGTCACATTGTGATAAATATTGTCTCCGTATGAAAATAATTAATGGTCAACAATGGTGAACCATGGTCCAATGTCGTATCATGGAAAATATTGTCCCAATATGTAAATACACCATGATCAACCATGTTCCTTTTAGCATTTATAATATTTATCATAGGTTTTATATACCTTGTTTTATAATATTTATCTTAGGGTTTATCATGATATTTTCTTGATATGAAAATCAATCATGGTCAACAATGGTCCAAAGTCTCATTGTGACAAATATTGTCTCAATATGAAAATCAACCATGGTCAACCATTGTCCAATGTCGCATTGTGACAAATATTGTCTCAATAGGAAAATAAAGTGTTTTCAACCATGGTCAACCATGTTTCAATGTCACATTGTGACAATAGTGGCTCAATATGAAAATTAACCATGCTCAACCATGGTCCAGTGTCACATTGTGACAAAGACTGTCTCAATATGAAAATCAAACATGGTCCAACATTGGATTGTGATAAGGATCGTCTTTATATGTAAATCAATCATGGTAAACCATGGTTCAATGTCACTTTGTGACAAATATTTTCTCGATATGAAAATCAACGATGGTCGACAATGTTTATTTTAGGCTATATAATATTTATCTTAGGTTTTATATACCTTTTTTATAATATTAATCCCTTGGGTTTAATATTATTCCCTTGGGTTTATAGTCCCTTAGGGTTTTAGTATTAATCCCTTGGGTCTATAATATCATTCCCTTCGGTTTATTGATCTAAGGGTTCATGTTCCTAGGGTGTAATATTATCCATAGGGTTTATGGTATTAATCCTATGATTTAATATAAATCATTTGGGTTTAAAATCATGGACAACCATGGTCAACCATTGTCTACTCTCACATTGTGGCAAATATTGTCTAAATATGACAATAAAACATGGATAACCATTGTCAACCATCAACAATCATGGTCAATCATGTTCAACCATGGCCTAATGTCACATTGCAAAAAATATTGTCTCAACATAAAAATCAATTATGGCTATGGCCCAATGATGCATTGTGACAAATATTTTCTCAATATGAAAATCAACCATGGAAAACCATGCTCAATCATTTTTATTTTAGGATTTATAATATTTATTGTGGTTCTATATACCTTGGGTTTATAATATTAATCCCTTGGGTTTAATATTAATATCTTGGGTTTATAATCCCTTGGTTTTATTATTCTGTTGGTTATAATATCAATCCCTTAGGTTTCTTAATCTAAGGGTTCATATTCCTAGGGTCTAATATTAGTCATAGGGGTTTTAATATTAATCCTTTGGTTTAATATAGATCCCTTAGGTTTATAATTATGTTCATCCATGGTCCATAGTATTATTGTGACAAAGACTGTCTTAATGTGGAAATAAGACGTGGTCAGCCAACGTCAACCATGGTCAAATGTCACGTTATGACAAAGATTATCTCAATATGAAAATAGAACATGGTCAACCATGGTCAACCATGTTTATTTTAACGTTTCAAATATTTATCATAGGTTTAATATACCTTGGTCTATGATATGTATCTTAGGGTTTATCATAGGATTTTCTCAATATGAAAATCAATCATGGCCAACCATGGTCCAACATCACATTATGAAAAACATTGTCTCAGAATTAAAATCAAACATGGCCATTCAGGGTCCAACGTCACTTTTTGAAAAATATTGTCTCAATTTGAAAATAAATCATGGTCAACCATGGTCGTGTTGACACCTAGTTTGAAAGTATTATTGTAAATATTGTCAGTTATGAATTTGAGAAAACAAGAGACCTTGGAATTGGGATTCGAGGAGTCTCTCCACTCATGTAAAAATTCATGATATGGTTAATGCAATAAACGTGATCTGTGGAATTATTCCACTAGTATAAAATGGATAATTATTTACTTAAAAAATGACTAAAATTTGCATATAAAAGACTACTTTTGAGTCGGTGACCAATAGTAGCTAATTTACAATATCCTATTACGCGACCAACTTTTAGTCATTTTTAGTTTATTCATTAATTGGTCGTCTCAATTTTATTGTCTAGTAGTATATTTAGTCATTAATTTGGTCATTAATTTATTCATTGATTTAGTCGTTAATTGGCATGATTAATGACCAAATATACAACAAAATATATTACAATATTATCACCTGAGAAAACCAATTAATAACCAAATAAATATGATCAAAACGTTGGTTGTGTTATAAGATACTGTAAATTAGCTACTAATAGTCATATATATGCAAATTTTAGTCATCATTTGAAACAAATTAATGACTAAAGAAATATGACTAAATTTCAGTCATGTTGTAAGATACTATAAATTAGTTACTAGTAGTCGTATATATGAAAAATTTAGTCGTCATTTGTATTCACCAATTTATAATTTGCAGTAGTCATTATATTTTTTTGGTATTTTCATATTGAATATTTAAATGACTAATTTAGTAGTTTATATACATTTCATTTGCTTTCATTAATAGTCATTATAAACAACTAATTTAATCTCATGTGATTATTACCATAATATCTTTGTAAAATGACTAATTGAATCATATATTCATTTTATTTGTGTTCATCAGTCATAAATATAAAATACTAATTTAGTAGTTTTAAATTTATTTTATGTGTTCATTATTAATCAACATAAATTAATTAGTATGGTTTTGTGAATAATTACAAAAAAAATGTCATACAATGTGCATGTTCATCTAATATGAAAACACAAAGTTCCATATGTTAATTACAATACTAAATAATATCAAGTGAAACTATAAATAATTTCAACCATATAAATTATATTATATAAAATGTCAAGTATTACAATATGAGCTTCCAACTTAATATTGGTTGGACTAAAATTTACACATGAAATATTGTTTCATCACTTCAAAACATTATCATTGTGTTGTCAAGCCAATGTAGGTAAATTCTCTAACTCTAAAGACTTGACCATTAGTCTGTATATGTGTGTGTCATGCAGGATATTAGCTTTAAGGGTATCACTAGATAAGTTATATTCTCTCTCTCTCTCTCTCTCTCTCTCTCTCTCTCTTTTCATTTGTGGCCCTAGTGTTATTGTTCTCTTCTTTCTTCAATTCTTTCTTCTTACCATCAACACCGAGTTCTTCTTATGAAAATGAAATAAGATACAATTCAGAGTATAAGACATGAAAGATGATGAGTGATGAAATATAAATTAAAGAAGACTATAAATAATTTAAACAACATATACCTCAACATCAGTAATTTCAATGTCATTTTTCCCCGAAAAAGAAAGAAACTCAAACAATTTTTCTTCAATTGGGTGATAGTAGCCACTATGTGGTGAGATGACCTGTATAAATGAATCAAATACAACATCACCCTAGAAACTAACAACTTATGACTTAGTATTCAACCTTCAGGAAAATATTAAGCACAATCATGCTAACTAGGTTACATGCCAGAAAGCTCAAGTTGTAAATAACTTATGAAAACAAATGGAAAGAAAAATACAACATATAATAAATAATGTACGACAACTAGTTGACAAATTGCATCATAGAAGAAAAACAACTTCCTATGGTTACCCCTACATGTGGGTGGGTAACCTACCCCAATATTCCATGATCCTTAGGGTCCAAAAGAAGTAAACCTCCTACTAATTAACATAGTGACTAATTGGTTGCATCTTGGCCTCCAAACTGTGAAAATTTCAACTTGAAATCCCACTACATTATCTTATATTATTTATTCTACTTATTATTTAGAAAAAAATTATTTGCAGAGAATATCTTCAGTAAATATCGAAATAAATTTAAATGCAGACTTCACAATTACTGAGCAAATCAACAAAACATAAATATTTTGGACAATTTTCCCCAGAAAACTCAATATGGGAAACCAAGTGCAACAAATGAGGGTTTCTATTATTCTTCAGCAAAATATTCTTGTAAAATTTGAAATTAGTAATAACAAAGAGAAATTCTTTATGATAACACTGGAAAAATTCCTCACAAATTTTTTGAAGAGAAATGACCCTAAACTGACTCTCCTAGGCCTCCTGCGTCACCCCTATGCTTTCTCTGTGTGAAGACTGCGCAAATCTACGTCACCTCTGTGTTGTCCCTTCTAGCCATTGCATTGTCCCTTCCTGCCACTAGGTCACATGCTCATGGACCTCGGATTGATGGTGAACCCTCTTTGTCTCTCCTCCACTTCCAACTCTCCCTCTGGATTGATTTTCACTTGCAAAACTTCAACCACTGAGAAAATTGATTTTACTTGGGAAACTGAGTATCTAGACTGGTTAATTTTGCAAATTACCCTTGATTGTTCTTTTATAATCTTCTCTATGAGATATCAATGACCAATGGTTACATCGTTTGTGGAGTTTTTCAAAGTTCAAACTTTTAATTTTCATATGAAATGGCATTATCCTCAGGCCGGCTATGCAAATAATCATTTGTGTGGAATTCAAAAGAATTTTTTTGTTTTAGCATAAAACACTTTCAACAAATTCATATGGGACTACAGGTTTTATGCCCTTATTCACCCCATTCATCAAGGTGTAATGCATGCTTAATTTGAGACAACAATGTAACTCAGGAAGTTCAGTGGAAATCTTGCAATCTAGGATATGAAATAAGGTTCAAAGTGTTATACGTTGTCCCGAGTAAAATATTAATGGATATAAGAAAGAAAATTGTTTCCCTAGTGTCGAGTTAAAATATTTTTTGCCTAGTGATACTAAACAAAGTTCATTGTGATGATATGGAGTGTACCTGCTCAACATGATTCATTTAAAGCATCAATGTTGGAATGGAAAATGATTTTCCCACCTATGGGATGCTATCACTAGGATTTTGTGAACCTATGGGATGCTATCACTAGGATTGTGTGAAGCTTGATCTAGCATGAATACAGCATGGGGGAATTTTTATCCCCCACTTGGCTCCCACCCTTAACGTCTCCCCATGAAATTTGAACCAGTGACATAATGTGAACTAAACTCCACAGAAACCAACTGTTCTACACATTATAGGTCAAATATTATTGTAGTATCTTTTGTGAGCAAGATATGTATGCAAAGACTAACTCAAATTTTCTAAGCTAAACATATCTATGAACACATTCTTTAAATATGGTGAAATTAGCTCTCATGGGTTGTGAATGACACTCTTAGTTTATAAATTTAAAGCAAGGCACATAGATTTCACAAGCTTTAATTATGGTAAAATTAGCTATCATGGGTTGTAAATGACACTCCAAGTTGAGAAATTTGAAGGAAGGCACATAAATATTATAACAAAAAAGAGAGGAAAAAATTAAAGAGAACAAAACCTTCAACAATTTTATTTCTTTATAGGGTAACATCTCAAATCAGGGCATACTTGGAAGGAGATGCATCATTAAACTGAAAACACCCACTTAGGTGGGTGATAGAAACAATGTAGTAAATGATTATCATCACAGTCATCAACAAACAATTATTCATCAACATTAAGAGTATCATCTTGTATTATAGAATATTGTGCCTTGTTTAATCATAAAATGTTGGAAGAAACATTTAGAGAAGAGAAGGGACACGATGAGGAAGTAGTCCTATTAGTCCCCATAGAAATTCCAATAACTACAAAGGATGAACATGGATTACATATGGGCGGGCCAACATTAGATGGAGATGTGGAAAGATACACTATAACTAGCTAAGATTCATCAACAAGTGACTGAACAAGAGAAAAGGAATTTTTCATGGATACATGTTAAGAATCATTAGTATAAAGGAGTGACATAAGAGGTACTGGAAAAACATGAAGAAAAGGCTCATTAAATATAGCATTGCAACACTCCATCACCCTGGTGAGAGGTATATCCATAGAAATGATACCCATAAGAATTCTCATTGTAGCCAACCAAAGTCCTACAAGCAGTAAAATGGATAAGTGACTTAGTACACCTTTTATGATGTGAGTGGACACAAGAAACTAATCTAGAGATCCTGAAATGTGAGATAACATGATTCTACGCCTGAAAATCCTCATAGAGGGTCATATTAATAGCCCTTTAGGATTTTCTTATGCTCATCCACACCATTATTTTACAAAAAATTTCCCTAAGAGTGAATAAATTGTCAAAAAGCATTACTAATGTATTGGCCTGCCCCATTAGTCCAAAGTCATTTGATCTTCTATTCGCATTGAGTTTCAACAAGAGATTTGAATTCTAATAATTTGTAAAGCACCTCATCCTTATATTTAATTTTGTGGACCCATACAATAATCATTAGTAAAAGTGAGGTAGTACTTAGCTACCCAAAAGTAATTAGTGTTTGTGGGACTAGAAATATCATCGTGAGCTAGTTCATTGTGAACTAGCATCATGTTAACTAGATCCAATTCCATACAGAAAGGATCCTATCTAGTGAATAATCAAGCCCAACCAACCAATAGAAAATTTATCATTCACTAACCAATACCTTATAATCACTACAAAAATGTCCAAGAAACCCCAAGTAGCCTCCACCAAATCCCGATCTAACAAAATGGAGTGAATAAAATCATCAGTGAAAATGTTATTAAACATTTGAGACATATTCAAAGAGAACAATTTGAATTATTCTTCACATATTGGCCAATTCAAATAAGTACACTAGCAAATCAATATCTCAAACCTATAAATAATGGGAAAAAATGCACCTTCGACTAATTGAGCAATGTAAAGAATATGATTCTAAATTCTTAAAGGAATGTTCATCCCTATTGCAATAAGAGCATGTTGTCCTCTAATTCCTTAAATATTTTGGACTTATCCTTACAAACCCATGCTTGCATGGGGATGTATAAGCCTTACAATGGGATTGATCCCTATGGGGTAGTTTGTGATGCTAGATAGTGTTAAAAAATGAATCTTCTAATTAGGTGAAGGTGCCTTGAAAAAAGGAGGAATGTTGTAACAAACGATAGTAAAATTTATAATTTGAAGGGAAAGATTCTTAAGAGAAATATTAATATATTCAAAATAAAAATCCATTTTACCTGAGCCACAATATGTAAGAATGTCTATAGGTTCATAGACCAAGCAACAAAGTCCTCAACTATAGATAAATATGCCATTTTGTGATTGGAGAGCTCAATTTCAAATTAAATGACATAGTGTTCAGTGTGCCAAAAGGTTATAGAAAGCATATCTACTTCACACATTATTTTATCCTTTGTTCGATGCACAAGGTATAGGTTCCACATAAATAATTATCAGCCCGAGGGCATCATCCTTCTTTAGACATACAAGGTCATAGTTGTCACCACTTTCAGAAAGAAGTGGTTTCTCCAAATATAACCATAAATCCTTGCTACTAAGAAGGGTTGTCATTGAATCAGTCCAAATATGATAGTTGGCCGCGTTGCCCAATTGAGATTGGGAAAAATCCAACTTCCCTCGATAGATTCACAAAATACTAGTGTTTTCTGAAAAACTATAGAACTTTGTTTGAAAAGAGAGAAAAGATGAGTGTGTCATCCTACAAAAGGTCACAGATCTAGGAAAAATCCCCTTGAATCCACTTGAAATACCAAAATATTCCGATGAAGGACAGAACTTTAAAAGAGAGGATAAAAACCCTACAACTCCATTTGTTGTCCCCCAATCCTAATCTGCAATCGAAAAACACAACATATTTAGAACAACATTACAAGACAAGATCACTTGAGTGTGCTTTATTTATCTACCTCCTTTATGGTTTGGATGCTAGCCCTAAGAGGTTGACTACGTTAGCCTTAGCCAAAAATAGAAAAATACAATATGGATTAATTACCAATATGTAGGTTTAATAAGGCATCAGAACATCAAATAGAAGGTTGAAACATGACCTTCAATGAGGATTAACCATAATATCAACATTAAATGGGCTTAAATATGCATAAATGATCTCCCATAGAGATGAGGACTTATGCCAACTTTTAGCACCATTTAACCAATACCTTATAATTTTTAGCATATAAATATGTCTCCAAACATTTCAAATTGTGAATAGTCAACCAAAAAAGTTTAACATTACAATTTTTCACACATTAGTTGACAATTCATTGTAGTGAGTTAAGACTCTACATCCGTTGACTTCCCAATCATATGTGTAAAGACCATTCACAGTAAAAAACTTATGTTCTTCCTACAAATTTTATGAAACCTTCCTTGTTTAAACAACATGTATGGAACCTTATTATCTATAGTCCACGAGGAAAATCAAATACAATTTCTTTCAATTAAAATCTTTAACGAAAGAGGAATAAAAAAACTATGTACGTTTCAGCATAAGTTTCAAAAAAAGAAAATGCACAACCACCAAGAGCAAGAGGTTAATTAAATAAAACAATCCCAAACCAATGGGGTGGAAACACGAAGGTAGGTTACACTATTTTGAGAAACATGCCTGGAAATTCTACTCTCCTGAAAGTTTGGCCGAACTTTTGGAATTACTTCGGTCAAACCTTTTCCATCATCTGCAAAACTTATTCCACCGTCAAATTTGACAGTGTCAGAAACCAAAATTTTTTCCGGAGATATAAAAACCGACATCAAATTTTTGGTCAAACTTTTGACTTTAAATATAGTCCCCTCTAGACTGGAGAAACATTTACCACAATTTCAGTTGAACGTTACTACTACTTCAGCATTGGAGAGTGGGTATGTGAAGTTGTTGCTGGTCAATTTCTTTTCTGTTTGTTTGTGTAGTGTAGTTTTGCAAGTCATTTTTTTTTTTGGGGGTTGTAATTTTGTTTTTTGTAGTGTGTGTGCATGATTCCTTGGCATCCTCTGCGTCCTCGACGTCCTTGGCTTCCTCGACTTCCTTTACATCATCATCTTCCTCGGCATCCTTTGTGTCCTCGACTACCTCAACATCCTTAGTGTCCTCTTCCAGGTAAGTCTTCTTTAATAAAATACAAAAAATTCAGTAATATGATTCGCTTTGGGGTTTAATAAGCATGTTTGAATACGATACGGTCATGTTTGAAAACACAAAAGCAAATATTTTAAAAAATTGCAAAAACTATTTATAGGTTTAATAAAAATGATTATGCCTTTCCGCCAAACATTTTTTTGCACTGCAGTTTACAATTATCATGTATCTATCTCAGGTGCATGTCAACAGTGAAATCATATGAAAACACAAAAAATAAGTTGTTTTAAAAAATTTCAAAAACTATTAACAGGTTTAATAAAACTAATTCTTCCTTTCCCCCAAACATTTATTTTCACTGCATTTTACAATTAGTGTTTGTCTTAGGTGTCTGTCAACTCTGAAATCATATGAAAACTAAAAAAAAACATGTTTTAAAAATTTCAAAAACTATTAACAGGTTTAATAAAACTAATTCTGCCTTTCTACCAAATATTTTTTTGCACTGCATTTTACAATTATCAGTTGTTTGTCTCAGGTGCATGTCAACTCCGAAATCTTATCAAAACACAAAAAAAAAAAATTGTTTTAAAAAATTGCAAAAAATATTAACAGGTTTAATAAAGTTGATTCTATCTTTCTGCCAAACTTTTTTTTGCACTGCAGTTTACAATTATTAGGTGTCTGTCTCAGGTTACTGTCCACTCTAAAATCATATGAAATCTCAAGCATGAGATTAAATCAATGTTCACTTAAAAAATTATGTTATATAGTTTAAATTTTGGATATGTGAGATAATTTAAATTTATTTTTTATATATAGATATTTAAGATTTAGTTTTTAATAATTTTTTTTTTTTTCTATCATGTAATATTAATAAATATAAAAAATCAGTGTTTTTAAATTATTTTAGCTAATGTGGATAACATTTTAAACTCTCTACATTGACGAATTTATGAATTTTCTGTTCTATTTCAACAAAAATAAAAATAAAAAAATGAATATTTATAAGATATATACTCTCAAATTTTTTTTTCACATTATATTTTAAAGAGTCGATGTATTATTTGTTGTAAAGTTTGCTGAATCTCATTTTCAAAGCAATGGAATAAAGAAATTTTCCACTGGCAGAGTAATAGAATTATTGCATGGTATATATTTCCTTTCCAATCTCAATTTTTCTGATTTATATGCTAATTGAATCAATGGATCTATGCTTAGATTCCATACCCATTTGATTTTGACTATTCTGCTAACATGATAACTAAACAAGAGGCAACAGTCTCTCTATTATGATGCATGTACGGTTTTGCAATCTTTGTACTCATGTGCATGGTCATGATTAAGGCACCCTTACCAGATTTGAGCCAATAAAGGTTGTTTTCACTGTGGATAAGTCCAACCCCCCGTTCAACACCAACCTACAACACAAACATACTCAGTTCCACCCATGACTATGGTAGGGACACACAACAAAATACATTTTTTTTCTGTTTTTTATAAACTTGAAATAAAAACTTCAATATCATTACTCTCTTTGCAATAAATATCAAGTAGAAACTAAATATCATTGCTTTTCACTCTACTTTTTTACTATTAAAATATTAATCAAAGTCATTTTCACTACAATTGGTACCTTTTCTATTAAATATGATAAGAGATCATGTTTTGAAACTGTCTTACATAGGATTTAAAATTTCTAAAAATGCTCTTCTCTAGCCTTTTTCTTATATTCTATTATTTATTATGATCGGTTATTTTCTTTCTGTTTTTCAGTACTATCTTATTTTTAATCTCATACTCATCCGTGTCCTCTCTGGTTGTTCAATTCAGACCTTCTTTTACAACTTCTTTATATTCATTATATGAACCTGACATGGGATCTCCTCCTAAAACTGCTAATGTTTAAATAGATCTAGGTTACAAGGATAGAGGGATAACCATAGAATAGAAGCATGTAAACTATTCTATTTTTATATTTTTATGATGTTGTTTAGTGATTCCACTAATATTATATATGTTAATCTTTGAATAAGCTTTAGGCACTTTATAAAATTTCGATTTTAATTTTAATGATAAATCTATATTCACATTGTGTGTACTTTTGAATCCTATTGACCATCCTTGTGGTCATTCATTAAACATTAATCGAAATATTTTTATTTTGTTCTTACAAAGAATTGTTTTATCGATAATGAGAATGAAATTACATATGTAAGTTGCCAAGAGAATTTCCATATAGTCTTTCATTTTCCTTCAAGTTGAACGTCACCAAACGACTGTGGTCAATGATTGTTTGGTCCATTTCATACTCAAGTTCTAAAATCTCTAGGATTTCAGGTTTCTAATTTGAATGATAAATCTATATTCACATTGTGTGTGATTTTTACTGCAGTTTACAATTAGTGTTTGTCTTAGGTGTCTGTCAACTCTGAAATCATATGAAAACTCAAAAAAAAATTGTTTTAAAATTTTCAAAAACTATTAACAGGTATAATAAAACTAATTCTGCCTTTCTACCAAATATTTTTTTGCACTGCATTTTACAATTATCAGTTGTTTGTCTCAGGTGCATGTCAACTCTGAAATATTATGAAAAAAAAAAAAAAAAAATTGTTTTAAAAAATTGAAAAAAATATTAACAGGTTTAATAAAGTTGATTCTATCTTTCTGCCAAACTTTTTTTTGCACTGCAGTTTACAATTATTAGGTATCTGTCTCAGGTGACTGTCAACTCTAAAATGATATGAAATCTCAAGCATGAGATTAAATCAACGTTCACTTAAAAAATTATGTTATATAGTTTAAATTTTGGATATGTGAGATAATTTAAATTTATTTTTTATATATAGATATTTAAGATTTAGTTATTAATAATTTTTTTTTTTTTTTTCTATCATGTAATATTAATAAATAAAAAAAATCAGTGTTTTTAAATTATTTTAACTAATGTGGATAACATTTTAAAGCCTCTACATTGACGAATTTATGAATTTGCTGTTCTATTTCAACAAAAATAAAAATTAAAAAAAATGAATATTTATAAAATATATACTCTCAATTTTTTTTTTTCACATTATATTTTAAAGAGTCGATGTATTATTTGTTGTAAAGTTTGTTGAATCTCATTTTCAAAGCAATGGAATAAAGCAATTTTCCACTGGCGGAGTAATAGAATTATTGCATGGTATATATTTCCTTTCCAATCTCAATTTTTCTGATTTATATGCTAATTGAATCAATGGATCTATGCTTAGATTCCATACCCATTTGATTTTGACTATTCTGCTAACATGATAACTAAACAAGAGGCAAGAGTCTCTCTATTATGATGCATGTATGGTTTTGCAATCTTTGTACTCATGTGCATGGTCATGATTAAGGCACCCTTACCAGATTTGAGCCAATAAAGGTTGTTTTCACTGTGGATAAGTCCAACCCCCCGTTCAACACCAACCTACAACACAAACATACTCAGTTCCACCCATGACTATGGTAGGGACACACACAGAATACATTTTTTTCTGTTTTTATAAACTTGAAATATAAAAACTTCAACCATCATTGTCTCTCTTTACCAATAAATATCAAGTAAAGAGCTTCGACCATCATTGCCTCTACTTTTTTACTATTAAAATATTAATCAAAGAGATCATTTTCACTACAATTGGTACCTTTTCTATTAAAATATGAAGCAAAGAGATCATGTTTGTTATGTACATAGGATTCAATTTCTAAAAAATGCTCTTCTCTAGCCTTTTCTTACTCTTCTCTTGTCTTATTATGATCGGTTATTTTCTTATTTTTTCATTTATATACTTATTTTTAATCTCTTTCTCACATCAATATGGTTGTTAGTTAGTTCTTTTACAACTACATATTCATTATTAGACCTAACATGGGATCTCCTCCTGAAAATGCTAATATTTTCAGATTCAGGTTACAGGGATATAGGAATAACCATAGAATAGAAGCATGTACACTATTCTATTCTTATATTTTTATGATGTAGTTTAGTGATTTCACTAATATTATATATGTTAATCTTTGAATAAGCTTTAGGCACTTTATAAAATTTCGATTTTAATTTTAATGATAAATCTATATTCACATTGTGTGTACTTTTTAATCCTATTGACCATCCTTGTGGTCATTCATTAAACATTAATCGAAATATTTTTATTTTATTTTTACAAATAATTTTTTTATCGATAATGAGAATGAAATTACATATGTAAGTTGCAAAGAGAATTTCCATATAGTCTTTCATTTTCCTTCAAGTTGAACGTCACCAAACGACTGTGATCAATGATTGTTTGGTCCATTTCATACTCAAGTTCTAAAATCTCTAGGATTTCATGTTTCTAATTTGAATGATAAATCTATATTCACATTGTGTGTGATTTTTAATCCTATTGACCATCCTAGTGGTCATTCATTAAACATATATATATATATATATATATATATATATATATATATATATATATATATATATTACAAAGACATGTATTTTTTATTGATAATAAGAACGAAATTACATATTTCAAGTGCAAAGAGCACTTCCATATAGTCTTGCATTTTCCTTCAAGATGGAGGTCACCAAATGACTGTGGTCAATGATTTTTTGGTCCATTTCATACTCAAGTTCTAAAATATCGGGGATTTCATGTTTCTGGTCATCAGAACTATGAAGGAATGAAAAAGGACACTAGTATTGATATATTGGTTTTATTATATCATTCTTGTTGAAGGCTTAATCCATCCTTGCTGAAGTAGATTCGTCTAAATCCTTATCTAGAAGGTAACATTGTGTAGGGTGGTGTGTGTTATGTATCTCTTATTGTGAATCTCAAGTTATTGTAAAATGTGATCACCTTGTATTCCTAATGAGCTGGGAGTTATCCTTTAGAAATAATCTAGTTACAGTTGAAATTAAGTTCTGCCATCTTAAAATCAAAATCCACAAAATGATAGCGAGATATGTCTCAACTTTCCATTTTGTTTGCATTTGTGTTTGTGAAGCACTTATATTCTTGATTGTGTATTGGCTCTAAAAAAAACAATGTATGAGATATTTGGTTAATATTTGTTCCTTTATTTATTTTTCTTAAGGAATATCTTTGGTGGCTATTTTTGTTTTTAATATTAAGCCTCTCAGGCCTTTTGTAAACCTTGGGAACTTGAGTTATTTTTTGTTTCCTATTTGAATTTCTATAATTTAAGATCTTGGACACCTACAATATTGTAATGATTTTGGATGATTATGTGTAAGCTACCATTCAACAATTTCAACATTTTTTCTATATTTACTTCAATATATCCCTCATCTTCTTGGTTTTCATGTCACTAATTTTTTTGGATAGAAAGCATGAGAATATGGTCTAAAACGAAGATGGGTTTAAACCACACAAGAACTGTATATACGAAGATGGGTTTACCACACAAGAACTCTACATGTTCATTTGAAAGATGTTTAAATCCTCAATAATCTAATCCAAAACTTTTCAATTAGCTTCCTCGACATTGCAACCACAATATTCAAAAATATTGTGGGGTTGCACTTGTTACAGATTTGTGGAAATTATTTATTTCAAGATATCCCACATATTCTTAGTTTTCATGTCACTATTTTGTTTGGATAGAAAGCATGAGAATATGGTAATGGGTTTACCACACAAGAACTCTACATATTCATTTGAAATCTATGTTTATCCTCAATAATCTAATCCAAAACTACTTTTCCGTTACATGCGTACACCTCATAGGGGTCCACTATCACCTCACCAACCATAATAACATATTCCGAACTATGCTTCCTACTACCATGAAGACATTTTCAACATATAAATTGTTTTATGAATGGTATATGCTAGAAGTGGAGCGTAGATCACCATTTAATTAATAATAACATATCTTGAACTACCATGACTAGATGGCTTGATGTATGCATTAAATATTGATCTATCTATGGTGTAGTTAGGCTAGGATGTGTTGTTACTCATTTTCATTGGCGGTAAATTATTATAAAAAAATTAGCTTAATATAGGGATGGTCGTAGTGTTTTTGGAAACCATGTATGTCATTTCTCCCATAAACTAAGGTATTTGCAATAAATGAATTTAATATTTTATTGATTTTTTTTTTCAAGGATTAGAAAGCACACTAAACATGGTTGAAAAATGGACATTATGCATATATGTTTCTTGTTATCACAATCCAGGGCAAGTAGTGATTACCTATGCACTATGCAATATTGCGATGAAAAAAGTCCTCAAAATGGAAATGAATATACCTGGAAGAAAAACAAAAGAGGAAGCATATTATATTGCATTGATAGAAGGCTTGGGAATAGCTAGGGAGTATGGATCCAATGGAATTGGAGTTCTCACCAATTTTAAACTTATATGCAACTAGATGAAAGATGTGTACCAAGTTAAGAAGCAGAGGCTAAAACAACTTCATGGAAAAGCAAACAATATTGTTATAAAATCTCAATCATTTAGTATAATACATTATGCAAATGTTAATAGGATGTGTAGTGATCTACTGTATGGGGAAATGCCAATTCAAGAATTTTTGTGTCAAAGATGAATTAGTGTTAAGAAGCTGCTCTCCATCAAAATTTATTAATGGACATTGTAATATATCTATGATATGTGGGTGTTTTTTAGTTATAAATGTGTCATTTTTAATCACCGTGTTTTGTTTTCAATTATATACCAAGTGTTCCCCCACTATGTAAACACAACTTTGTGAACTTCATGTTTTAGAAAATTTTGGTTTTAATAGCATGGCTTCAACAAATTTTTGTTCAAATAGTCATGTGATTCTTACATGGTCAAGTTTTATGTTTTACATTTTTGTTCAAGTTGTGCTCCAACACTTGTGTAAATTACATCAGTTTTTTGAATTCTTTTGAAATATTTTTAAATTGAATTTTAAATGAATGAGGTAACGTTTTAAACATAGATCATATATCTATGTATCTATATATATCATGGATAGTTATTTTCGACTTGATTCTTCGAGGTGAATATCAATAGAGTCTCATGAATCTATGAGAGGGGGAGATCATGGATCTTGTGCATCTATGGGAGAGGGGGATCATGGATCGGGGGATGTCCATCATGATCATGGTATTTATAATAAATTTGAAAGTTTTAAATGATATTTGAATATAATCTTATGCACCTACATGTGTATACATATGGAATTTATTTTTTTATCAATTTAGCGAGTTAAAATAAAATTTAATTTTTATACCAGTTCGAAAGAAAAGAGTATCTACTCAGTCAATGGAGGGCCATGTTTCATGCAATCATGGTATGGTGTGTGTGTGTGTGTGTGTGTGTGTGTGTGTGTGTGTACCTTTAAATGATTAATATGTAGAATCATATGTATGTACATGTACCTTTATATATTTTTTAATTGATTAGAAATTCTATTTTTTTATGAAGCTTCGCTCTCGTCGTGTGAGGGTAGTGGTGGTGGTACACATTCCCCTATTGGCCAATAAATGAGTGGTCATGTTGGTTCTAAACCATCTCTGGGTGGGCACGGTGGTGCTCAACCATCTAGAGGTGGCCATAAATCTCAATATTATTATCATGATCATCATTTTGTTAAATTATTTATATAATTTTTTTTTATGTTAAAAAAAAAATTTGTACAATTGTTCACATGTTTTTTTTTATTTGTACATAATTTTATATATTGATGCAGAGGGTGAAAATGTTGCTCGAAAAAGATGTAGACCAAATCACATATTTCAAGAATAAGGTTATACATCAACTACAACTTACCCATATGAAATTCCCCATTATTTACCTTGGGAACAAACATCCAACAATACACATTACAAAAGTGTGAAAGTATTTATTCAAAATTGAGGAAATATTTTAGGAGTTTGGAGCTCCCTGTAGAGAGTTGGGAAAGCAAAGAAGTAGTTATGCACTCTCTAAGCACACTTGTAGAAGTTTAAAAAAAGCTTGGGCCAAATTTAGATAGCTTTGTAGAAATGATGATGCAAACGAAGGAAGAAGTAATGGGTCTTGATACATGGGCCGATGTTAAAAACATGGTTACAAAACAATGGAAAAATTTATGTTTAATTTCAAAGAAGGCCTGAAAATAAAGATGTTGAAGGTTAAATATATCAAGCACCTTAATATATCCTACCATTTATATGATAGGCACCTTGCAACCTAAGAAAAACTACCATGGAATTATGAGGATCTTGTTTATTTTGCAAAATTATTCTATGCAGAATTATTTTTGGGTATGAAACCCAATTATAATGACTTTCCTTGTAAATTTTTTGGTCTCGGTAAAGGTCAATTATGTGACCATAAAGGCGTTAAGCACGATATTGAGTTGCCTTTCCTTGAGTCATCTTTAGTAATCTGACCTCCTCATGTCGAAACTTTGCGGTCAGATATGTATGTCACTTCTCAAATTAGTCAAGAAGCAAGGGATTCCATCATAGATAACATTCACACTAGACTTGGTGGAATTGATATTGTTATGAATCGACAAAGAGAACGAGCTAATGTACATGATGATTTTGTATATAATATAGATGTGGAGATAAACATAATGAATATTGAGGAGCTTAGAACATATGAAAAGCATTGTCGCAATGCTTGGCAGGAATTAATTCTTCATGAGGAAAGGGGCGTGGGATCAGTATGTGTTAATGGTTACGGTGGATATTTCAATATAATTTGTAATTCACACACACACACACACACATACATGTTTGTCTGTATGTGTTTTTCTAACATAAATTTATGATATGTTAACCATTTGCAGTTTACACGCATCTTGAATGAAAATTTTGATAATATCACGGTCCAAGGTTCTGGTTCCAACAACCGAGATGATATTTTGGGAAATGTTAGTGTTTTTTAAGAGTTCATGATGTTTATGCAAATTTATTATTCTATTATTATATCGAATGATCTGAGGACATATTTTGAAAAGAAATAATGATGTGTACACATGTATATAATTAAATGTTAACAGTTTCACTTTCGTCTGATGCTTTTGAAATGGAGCCACCCTCTTCTTCCATAGTAGGATATGTGACATATATTCCATTGTCACAAGTATTCATTTTTTCACTATCTTTCAAGTTATAAATTGAAGAGCAATTTTCCTTAAAAATGAGATAAATCTTGAGTTATTTTATAGTTTTAAAATTTTTGAATTTTAGGATTTGTTGTGTGTGGAGCCTGATTATCTTCTTTATTTTGTATCATAGCATTGGACCCGCCCATAATTGTATGTTGTCTGGCGGGTCCACGGTGGGTGGTTGCAAGTTTATGGAGCCCCCCCTTGGCAGGGGGTTTTGTGAGGAGCGCCCCTGAAGCTAAAAAAATATGTAAAATTTCCTTATAAGATTATAGTAATTTCTAGTCAATTTGGGCCATTCATTAGGCAGATGATTTGAAAATATAAGTTATATTTTATTTAGGGTTTTTGTTTTCCCTAGAAGGCAACCCCTCGTTTTGTATGAGGGTATTGTATTGTGGCTATGTATGGTATGTGTGTTCTCAGAACGAGAAACTGATAGGGAGACTGTGAGAGAGAACAAAGGATATTACAACGGATTTGTTGTAGGTTGTGTCTCTTTATTTTGTTGGATAATAGAAAGAAGGACTGGATGTTCATGGTGGATGTAGCCCAAATTGGGTCAACCACGTATATCTACATCTCTCTGGTTTTATCTATTTTGTGTGTTTATGTTTTCCACATATTTTATGTGTTGTATTGCTCTGTAATATATAATTTTCTAACAACTGGTATCAGAGCCGAAGATCTATTTGGCTGATAAACTCATAGGAAAGAAGGGTTCCTGTTTCAAGTGGGAGCAATGACAAAAGATGGTAATTTTAGGGTCGAGAAATTTAACAGCCAAAACTTACCGCTATGGAAGATGGAGATGGAAGATTATATGTATCAGAAAGATCTGTACCTACCATTAAGCAGAAAAATAAAGAAGTCGACAACTATGAAAGACGCAGAATGGGATATTATTGATAGAAAGGCACTCGGAATAGTATGGTTGTGCCTCACGACATCGGTAGCCTTCAATATTTCAAAGGAAACAACAACAGAGGGTTTGATTAAGGCATTGGAGAAACTATAGGAAAAACCCTCTGCCTCAAACAAGGTATTTCTTATGAAACGTTTATTTAATATGAAGATGTTGGAAGGTGGATCTGTTGCATACCATTTAAATGATTTTAATACAGTTACCAGTCAGTTAGGCTCTATAGGGGTAAAATTTGATAATGAAGTTTGGGCTTTTTTATTTCTGTGCTCATTGCCACAAAGTTGGAATGGTTTAATTATGGCCATGAGTAACTCTATCTCTGGATCTAGTACTTTAAAGTTTGATGATGTTGTCGGTGCTATCCTTAGCGAGGAAATGTGATGGAAAAGCTTCAGTGAGACATCGGGTAATGCTTTGAGTGCAGAGTTCCACGGAAGAAAAATGGAAAGAGGAAAGAGCTCGGGATATCATAGTAAATCAAGGAAAGGCAGATCCAAGTCCAAATCGGGGATAGTGTTCTAGAAATGCGAAAAGAAAGGACACCTGAAGAAAGACTATAGATCTCGGAAGGGAAAAGAAGGAGATGCATAGCAAGAAAAGTATCCTGAAGAAAATGCGACAGGTGATGTGTTACAAGATGCTTTGATTCTTTCTTTCAAAAATGTTACTGGTTTTTGGGTGGTAGATTCAAGGGCCTCATTCCATGCCACACCTGATAAGAAATATTTTCTTGACTATGTTCAAGGAGATCTTGGAAAAGTCCATTTCGGTGATGATAAACCCTGTAAAATTGTTGGAATGGGTAATGTTCTTGTAAAATAGCAGAATGGAAACCAATGGCTATTAAAGGAGGTAAGACATGTTCTAGATCTAAAGAAAAATATGATTTCAATAGGTTAGTTGGGCGGTGAAGGTTGTGTGACAACTTTCACAGATAAAACTTGGAAGGTCACCAAAGGAGCCCTGGTAATAGCAAAAGGAGAAAAGGTTAGTACATTGTATTTATGCAATGGTATTTCTAACTCTGTTAATGATTTAACTTCCAAAGGAGAAGATGCAGCATTATGGCATCATAGGCTTAGACACATGAGTGAGAAGGGGATGAATATTCTTCACTCAACAAATTTGTTCCCGTGTTTGAAGAATATTGATTTGGATTTCTGTGAGAATTTCATTTATGGAAAACAAAAGAGGGTGATATTTCTCAGAGTTGGGAAAGAAAAGAAGTGCAAAAAATTAAAGCTTCTTTATACAGATGTATGGGGACATGCCCAGGTATCATCTCTTGGTGGCTCTCGTTATTATGTTACTTTTATTGATAATGCAACTAGAAAAACTTGGATTTATTGTATTCATAATAAATTTTATGTATTTAATACTTTGAAGAAATGGAAAGGTTTGGTTGAGATTGAGATAGGAAAGAAGTTGAAGTGTCTCATATCAGACAATGGAGGTGAATATTGCAGTAAAGAGTTTGATAGGTACTATTTAGAGCATGGAATTTGCAGAGAGACGATAGTTCCAAGGACACCATAAGAAATTGGTGTGTCAGAAAGGATGAATAGAACAATCATGGAGCATGCAAGGTGCATGAGATTGCTTGCAAGATTTCCTTTACAATTTTGGGCAGATGTTGTAGATATTGTTGTTTATCTAATAAACAGAGGGCCTTCAAGTTCCTTGGAGGGTGGTATTCCAAAGGAGTCATGGAAAGGTAAAATAGTAAACTATTTTTTTTAAAGCCTTTTGGTTGTGAGGCCTTTTTCCATATTAATAAAGAAAATAGAACAAAGCTTGAGGAAAAATCAAATAAATGTACCTTTATTGAATATGGTGTTAATGATTTTGGTTATCGCTTATATGATTATAAAAATCATAAAATCCTTAGCAGTAGAGATGTAATATTCAATGAAAATGTATTGTATAAGAATCAGTTGCAGGAAAAGAAACAGGAAAAAGAAAACAAAGAATACACATTTCTTGATGAGATCACAGAAAAATTAAAGGTGCCTGAAAATAATAATAATCAACACCCACAACAACAACAACATGCCCCTCAAACACCCGAAAGTGGTGTCAGAAGATCTACCAGGATAAGTAGACCCCCTGAACGATACTCTCCTTCAATATATTATTTATTGTTGACTAATTCTGGTGAACCCGAATGTTATGAAGAAGCAATGCAGGTTGAAACTAGGAAGAAGTGGGAGCTATCCATGGAAGAAGAGATGGACTCCTTAATGCATAACCAGACTTGGGACTTAGTCAGGTTGCTTGTAGGTAAAACTACATTGCAGAATAAATGGTTTTATAGGCTGAAGGAAGAAGATGGAGGAAAACAAAGGTACAATGCTAGACTTGTGGTGAAGGGGTTTGCACAAAATAAAGGTATTGATTTTGATGAAATATTTTCTCCTATTGTTAAGATGACTTCAATCAGAACTATTTTAAGTCTTGCAGAAGAGATGGAAGATTTACATCTTGAACAAATAGATGTAAAGACAACATTTCTCCATGGAGATTAGGAGGAAGAGATCTATATGCAGCAAACAAAAGGATATGAGGTCAAAGGGAAATAAAAATTAGTGTGCAGGTTAAAGAAGAGCCTGCATGGCTTAAAACAGGCTCCAAGGCAGTGGTATCTAAAATTTGACAAATTTATGTTTGAACAAGGTTATACTAGATACCACTCTGATCATTGTGTTTATCTGAAAAAGCAAAATGATGGCAGCTATATTATATTGTTATTGTATGTAAATTGCATGCTTGTTGCAGGGTCTAACATGCAAGAAATAAATGTGCTCAAAAGAAAATTGGAAAATTCCTTTGCAATGAAAGATTTGGGAGTTGCAAAACAAATCCTTGGTATGAGAATAACTAGAGACAGGAAAAATCGCAAATTAACAATGTCTCAGAATGAGTACATACAAAAAATGTTGAAAATATTTACTATGCAAGGCATGAAACCGCTAGGTACACCTTTTTCTAGACATTTCAAACTTAGTAAGGAGATGTGCCCCAAGACCCAAGAAGAAATGGATTATATGTCTAAAGTTCCATATGCATGAGCAGTTGGAATCTTAGTGTATGTAATGGTCTACACAAGGCCTGATATTTCACATGCAGTGGGAGTTGTAAGCAGGTACATGAACAATCTAGGAAAAGAACATTGGATGGAAGTGAAATGGATTCTCACATATTTGAGAGGTACCACAAATTAAGCATTATTCTTTGGTGGTTCAAAGATTGCTCTACAGGGATATATTAATGCAGATATGGCAGGTGACAAAGATAACAGGAGGAGCACTATATGATATGTATTTACTATAGGTGGAAAAATTGTTAGTTGGGTTTCAAAAATCCAAAGTGTTGTTGCACTTTCAACAACAGAAGTAGAGTATGTTGTTGCTACAGAGGCTAATAAAGAAATGATTTGGTTACAAAGGTTTATGGATGAATTGGGTAAGAAGAATGATATTGGAATGTCATATAGTGATAACCAAAGTGTCTTTCATCTTGCAAAGCACTCAACATTTCATTCCAAGACTAAACACATACAACTCAAGTACCATTTCATACGGTCAGTGTTGGAAGATGGACAGTTGAAGTTGGAAAAGATACACACTAGCTAGAATCCTGCAGATATGCTAACAAAAGTTGTAACCAGGGAGAAACTGAGATTATGCTTAGTTTCAATTTGTGAGAAATATCCAGGTCCAAAGTGCAGTAATTGTCCAGAAAATGAAGTAGCAGTGGAGTTGCTACAATCAGTGTCCAAGTGGGAGATTTTTGGGTGTGGAGCCTGATTATCTTCTCTATTTTGTATCGCAGCATTGGACCCCTATAATTAACAAAGAAACAACTCCACCCATAATTGTACGCTGCCTGGGGGTCCTGGGGGGGCTACGAGTTTATGGATCCCCCCCTTGGTGGGGGGTTTCGGGGGCAGCACCCCCGAAGCTAAAAATAGATGTAAAATTTCCATGTAAAAGTATAGTAATTTCTAGTCAATTTGGGCCATTCATTAGGCAGATGATATGATGGTAGAAGTTATGTTTGATTTAGGTATTTTTTCCCTAGAAGGAAACCCCTCATTTTGTATGAGGGTATTGTATTGCGGCTGTGTATGGTATGTGTATTGTCAAAGTGAGAAACTGATAGGGATACTGTGAGATAGAACAGAGGATATTACAGCGGATTTGTTGTAGGTTGCGTATCTTCATTTTTCTAGATAATAGAAAGGAAGGACTGGCTGTTCGGGGTGGACGTCGCCCAAACTGGGTGAACCATGTATATGTGTGTCTCTTTGGCTTTATGTGTTTTGTGTGTTTGTGTTTTCTTCATATTTAATGTGTTACATTGTTTTGTAATATATAACTTTCTAACATGATTGTGGAGATGATTTATGTTCTCAAAGGACTTTAGCGATGGATTCAGCGATGGGGATAGGAACATCCAAACAATTTGAAGAAGTTGTATAACATTTTTTAATAAATTGCATAAGTTTATGCAGTTTCATTTGAAAATTTGAAAATTTTAATATATATACTTGTACATGTATATTGTACAGTTTATCTATGAGGATGCATCAATGCAGGGCAAAAACGGGACAATGGAGGGGGAACTACATGAGGTATTGCATGAATTTTTTTATTTTTTTCATATTGTTTTTATGAAGTTTTACATTCCCATTCAATTTTAAAATGTAAAATTTTAATTTTAATACATACATAGATTTGTTATACATGTATATATGCAGTTACACACATTTTGCATGTCCCCATTATTTAGATGAAAGCACAACAAGGCTATTGGAAAATATATTTCAGCCAAATTCTCTAAATTGATGCACAACATTTTATTTGATAGTCTTTTTTAAAGTACATGTTATATTTAATTTTCTATAACTTTATGCACAAAATTTTATTTGACAGACTCTTTTTATCTAGTACATGTTATATTTACTTTTATTGAATGATATAAATTTTGGACATATTTTAAATGTAGAATTCTTTAGATTATGATTTAGTACATGCTAATTTTTGACTTTATGTACATTTTGCATGGTACAATTTGATGCATGGTTTGATGCTTAAAACCTGGTTTTACATATTTAAGTTCATGAATATATGTAGCAATGATTCAAGTAAATTTTAATTTAGTCAAGTACATTTTGCATGATCATCTTCTTATAATTTTAGTAGATTCAATTCTTATCTTTTGTATAAAGTTGCTTTGTCACTTGTTGTTTAAAATGAATCTAGATCAAACTTGAAAATTACAAAACACATGTGGTATATTATTCATTTGAACATGAATGTTATAATTAGGTGTAGATGTCTATTAAAGGTGATATTTAGGTACATTTTGCATGATCATGTCATTTAAAACAATCATACATGATTTTAAATATTCAAGTTTATGAATATGTATCAATGATTCAAGTACATTTACATTTGGTTGTTACATTTTTCCTATGATCATGTTATTAAGAAATCTTTCGGTAATAATCACATTACAATGAACAATGTCGACGCGTTTCGAACCAACCAGTGTGGTTCGTCATCAGGACTAGGTGAGAGATTAGATCCGGTCGTTGAGTTTAAATAGATGTAGAAATGGAAAAACAGGCCGCTAAAATAACAGCTAATTTAACTTTGAAATTTAATAACGGTTAATTCTATTAATTTAATTATTTAATAAAATCCTCACGACTAGTTTGACTTTGAATTTAATAACGGCTAGTTCTATTAATAGTTTAATTTATATATACAAATATTTTTTATTTTATTAATATATTTAATTAATTATTAATATTATTTTATTATAATTATTTATTTATCTATCTAAAAACAAAAAACATAGGGTTTCTTCTTCCTTCAAGCCCCTTAACACGATTCACAGCTCTCTTAAATCGGTTAAAGATCCGGTGAACCCTAGGGATGGAAAAGGTGTCTACATTATTCCTTGTTCTTGTGGGACACCTTACATTGGTGAAACTGGTAGGTCTATTAGCCAAAGGATCTGTGAACATGCGGCTGACATTAGGCATGGAAGGTCTCGCACCTCTTCCCTAGCTGAGCATGTGGGAAATACTAAGCAACATATCTGCATCAAAGAGGCTAAGGTCTTAGCCAGGATTGACCATTTTCATCATTGTAAGTTAAGAGAGGCCCTTGAAATTGAAAAAAGACCCGTAAATCTCAATAGAGATGATGGTTGGAATATAAGTAGGTGTTGGATCCCTGCCTTATATTCTTAATTTTATATATATATATATATATATATATATATATATATATATATATATATATATATATAATTATTTTATTTTATTTTATTTATTTATTTATTTTAGATAAATAAATAAATAATTATAATAAAATGATATTAATAATATTAATAATTAATTAACTATATTAATAAAATAAAAATATTTTTATATATAAATTAAGCTATTAATAGAACTAGTCGTTATTAATTTCAAATTCAAACTAGCCTTTAGGATTTTATTAAATAATTAAATTAATAGAACTAACCGTTATTAAATTTCAAAGTTAAATTAGTTTTTATTTTAGCGGCGTATTTTTCCATTTCTACATCTATTTAAACTCAATGACTGGATCTGATCTCTCACCTAGTCCTGATGATGAACCACACTAGCTAGTTCGAAACACGTCGACATTGTTCAATGTAATGTGATTATTACCGAAAGATTTCTTCATAATTTAACAATGGATCATAGAAGCCAAAAATATATAGATATGATCATGTTGTTATAATGTTAGTAGATGATAAGATTATGTTTTTTTTAACTCGTTTTTTTTTCACTTATTATTTAAAATGATTCTAGATTGAAATTGAAAATTACAAAACACATGTGGTACATTATTCATTTGAACATGTGAATGTTATAATTAGGTCTACATATGAATTTTAGAATTAGCTGTAGATGTCTATTAAAGGTGATATTTAGTTACATTTTGCATGATCATGTGATTTAAAACAATCATAGATGGTTTTACATATTTAAGTTCGTGAATATGTAGCAATGATTGAAGTACATTTGCATTTAGTTTGTACGTTTTACATGTGATCATGTTGAACTATAATGTTAGTAGATGATAAGATTATGTTTTGTTTAACTTGTTTCTTTGTCACTTGTTATTTAATATGAATCTTGATTGAAATTGAAAATTACAAAACACACATGCCATACAATATGCATTTGAATATGTCAATGTTATAAATAGGTGTAGATGTCTATTAAAGGTGATATTTAGGTACATTTTTCATGATCATTTCATTTAAAACAATCATAGATGGTTTCACATATTTAAGTTCGTGAATATGTAGCAATCATTCAAGTACATTTTCATTTATTTGGTACATTTTACATGTGACCATGTTGTTATAATGCTAGTAGATGATAAGATTATGTTTTGTTTAACTTGTTGTTTTGTCACTTATTATTTAAAATGAATCTAGATTGAAATTGAAAATTATAAAACACATGTGGTACATTATGCATTTGAACATGAATCTTATAATTAGGTGTATATGTCTATTAAATGTGATAGTTAAATTTAAGTTGTAAATGAACATGCATAAACATACTATAAAATTGCATTATAAAGCATGACCATGTACAATTTGCATTACCTATGAATGTGGTTTGATGCTTTTAAAGGTTAAATACATATTTAAGTTCATGAATATGTAGCAATGAAAGTATATTTTCTTTTAGTTTGTCCATTTTCAATTTGAAATCAATCTTTCAATGTTAATATCCAGTACATAGATTTCTAAAAAAAATCATAAAATTTTAGGTACATAGATCTTTCTAAAAAAATCATAAAATTTTAAAATTGCATTAAAAAGTATGGTATACAGCATTTTTCATTAATGTACATATAAATTAAACTGTGGATGTGAGTTGATAGTTAACTTTTAATAATATAGTAAAACTGGAAATTACAAAACATGGTACACATTTTGCATTTGAATGAATCTTATAATTTTCTTTAGATGTCTAAAAAAATCATAACTTAAACATGCAATATCAAATATGCTATATGGATTCATTTTTCATTCATGACATAAAATTAACTAACATGTATTAAAATTTGCATTCATGTATGAAATCGTTTAAGACCAGAGAATGTATGTATGTATATAAATTACTTGTGTGCATGCAAAAATGATTGTTGGGCCTCAAAATAGTCCCTATTTTCACTCCATTATTCATCAAAATCTTCACATTTTACCTTCATGTCACCTCCATTCCACCTCCATATCATTACATTCACTTCATTATTGGGTCATAACTATGTTTTTCCAAAGTTTATTAATTCTTAACATTTTAAAGAGAATTTATGGCTAAAACTTAGAAAATAATATGCTTATACTTATGCCTAACAATTAGCATGAGTTTGTTGACATGTGTAGGCTCAAAGGAAGCTTCCAAGACACCTTTATGTGGCCTTGGATGATCAAATTCGAATTTAAGAAGATAAACCTCATGGAAAAGATCAAGGAGGAGATCATGGAGGATAGGGTTATGTGTCTAGATGGTTAGAGATATTAGTGGATGATCATTATGAGTTTGTTACTCCTCTCATTGTATAAATAGGAGTACCTCCTCCATTCCAAGAGGAGGACTCTTAGAGCATTGTATCCAATTGATGATGGAATAGAATAGTTTGATTTTCATATATTTCCAATATGGCTTAGACGTAAATTGTGTTAATGTAGAATATGAATTTATGGAATTTATGTAGTTTAGATATAAGGTTCCCTTAATGTAGTATATGGAATAATATGTCTTGTTTATAAGAGAATTGAGCTCACTTCTAAAAGGATGAGAGAAACATTTTATTTGCCATTAGATTTTGTTTCATTTTACTGCGTGATTAAAGTTGGTTTCTTTTGTTTGTGTGCAAGCAGTTTCTTGTTGAGATTTTTGATATTAAGATGAATGAATTATAATGGAACACTTTACATGTCTCTTAAGTTAAGAGCTTCTTTCATTCATAATTTATCCATCTTCAGTTCTTGTTTTTAATCTCTGATTCATTAAGTGGTAATTGAGGTGAAAGCGGATTTCTTGAGTCAAGAACCATTTCAATATTATTCCTCTTTTACTAATTGAGTTAGAGTTATAGAATATATTACTTTCAGCTTTTGAATAGAGTTGTCTTTATTTCAAGTTTCTGGTTTTATGAATGATTTCTCTATGATACTGTAGGGAAGGACAACCAGGACCTCCTAAGTTAGGAGCCTCTTCCCTTGCATATTATATTGAATCATAAACAATTTAGTTAGACATAGAGTTAGTTGCCTACTCCTGCATATATATTGCTGGCACTATCACAAGCTCACGAGTTTCCCTGGTCGATAATTTAATGCAGCAATTTGTTCAAATAAATTGCCCAACATTTTGGCGCCGTTGCCGGGGATGGTGCTAAGGGATTAGGCATTATAAATTTAATTTAGTACTAGCATTTTTCTTTAGACAAAATAATTTGTGAACCCTGGTGACAGCAGGATCTTCGCAAAGGAGTTTAAGTTTGAATTTTCTGATGTTTTAATGTTTAGCTAGTTTTAAATTTCGTCATTTCAAAAACACCCCCCCTGCATAAATAAAAACAAATCAAGCGATGAGTATGCTCTCTTCCTGCGCTTCGTGCGATCAGGAAGATCAGAAAATCTATTGATTTTGTTCAAATAAAAAAATACTCTTGCTGGAAAATTAATCTGCGATATGACAATAAAGAATTTTGTGAATAAAAGAAAGATCATCTTAAAAAAAATTTAGATAAAATCTAGTTTTAGTTTTAATTTTAGTTTTAAAAAAAAAAAACTAAAAAAAAATCTCACAAAATAATAATAATATATGTATCATTTATATATATTATTATTTAAAAAATTGTTTTGAAAATTAACCATTTTTTTTAGATAGAATTTCATTTTATTTTCTTTATAGTTAAAAAAAAAAAAAAACAAAAAACAAAAAAACAAAAAAAAACAATTTTTAAATAGGTTTAATTCCATTTTATTTTATTTTTTTTTAGATTTAAAAGAAATAAAAATAATAAAACAACAAAACAATTAAAAAAAAAAAAAAAAAAAAAAAAAAACCAAACATAAAATAAAACAATTGGAGTAATGGGCTGCCTAATTCATTTCATCTCAGAATGGTTCATTTTAGGCCGCCTAATTCCTTTAGAACGTTGTCTCGTAGCCACAGAAAATCCACCTGCAAAATTTGAATAAAATTCACGTGGGTTGATAACGCTTTTCTGGGCCCGCTTCCGCTTCCACTTCCACACTATTCGAAGCACTACTGCAGTCAACAAATTTAGTTTCATCGTTTCCATCTTTTCCTTTGCTTTTTTCATTTTAGGTCTTGGCATCCGCCGCTCTCCAGTCTCCACAAAACGCTGGACTTCCTTCATGAACCTAAATTGGAGCCCGATTTCCCTACGAGAGGCTTGATTCTAACAAAAAGCATTGATGTCTCGGATGAAAAACATATATTGCAAACGAGCTGGTCTTCTAGCAATCTAACAGCTCTTCTATCATTCCGCTTCAAAGGCTTAATTGAAATAAAAACCTGTAAAGTCTGAGAAGATAATCCTTGCAAATAACACTTGCAAATAATCCTTTTATTTTACAGTCAGAATGATGAAATATCATTGAAGATACTTAACGAACTCGCACTGCTCCCTATGCCGCTGCCTTGCCAAAAGAGAAGCTTGGGAATCTCTGCAAGCTTCTGCCTAAATACAACACCTAATCTGGCATCAAGTGTGTTCTCACAAACAATTTTACGATCTTTTGATGCTAAAATTATATCTCCAGCACATGTTTTACGTTTTTGTTTTCCATTTTTTTGGTTTGTTTTCATTTTTAGTTTTAATTTGTTTTGTATTTATTGTGATATATTGCATTTATTTTTATTTTTATTTGTTTTGATTTATATTTATTTTTAGTTATAATTTCTTGATGTTTGATTTGTATTTATATATTTGTAATTAATGATTGATTTGTTTTGATTTGTATTTGTTATAATTTCTTTTTATAGTTAATATTTGATTTGTATTAATATATGTTATGATTGTATTAATATATTAATATATTAATTATATTAATATATTAATATGTTGTTATAATTATATTAATATAGTTGTAAATTTTTATTTTTATTCTTTTGTTAAATGTATTTACGGTTTCTTTTTCATTTTTAGTTTTAATTTGTTTTGTATTTATTGTTATATATTGTATTTATTATTATTTTGATATTTTTAGTTAATGTTTGACTTGTTTTGATTTGTTTTTGTATATTTTTAGATATAGTTTTTAATGATTGATTTGTTTTGATTTATATTTATATGTTTTTAGTCAATTTTTGATTTGTTTTGATTTATATATTTAGTTAATGTTTTGTATTAATATATGTTATGATTGTATTAATATATTAATATATTAATTATATTAATATATTAATATGTTGTTATAATCATATTAATATAGTTGTAATTTTTTTTAATTTTTTTTTAATTTTTTTTTTTTATGTTATCATGTTTAAAAGAAAAATAAAAATAAAATAAAAAATAAAATAAAAATAAAATAAAAAAAATTGTTGTGTGTTGAATATTGGCATGTGAAGGACATTGGCATATATAAAAAACTTTGGTGATATACATATTGAGAGAATAATGGAACTGGATGAAACTGCAACAGTTGGTACAAGGGCAAATTTAAAAGAAAACCAAACAAACACACTTTTCACAAAATTCACGCAGATTTGAAAATAAATAATGGAACACTTGGAAACAAATTTTAAAAATCAATTGGAGAATTCAATTCTATTTCGATAGCATCAAGATGGTATAAACTCATCACATGGTTCTTGTATGCTTTACAGAACAGAATTGCGAAGCACATTTCATGAGTTATCTGACAAGGGAGTATTATTTTTCATGGTTATTTTTAAGAATAGATTGATTTTAATGTCATGATTAAGTCAATTTCAACACCTTTGATTGTCCTTAATTTGTTTTATTTGGTATAAAATTTTTGCGTAAGAATCATGAAGGAACTGGCCATTCCTTCTTGAACACACTTATGTTTCTTTCTGCCAAGTTTTTTTTTTTTTTACAGGTTACAGGACGACAAAGCGATCATTACGGAGACTACATTGTGACGACAATTAGTCTTCCAAAGACTAAATTCATGAAAAATTCTCAAGACAAATCCATCTCCACAACCATTACCTTTCACCTCCCTTTCTGAAAAGATTTTGAATCCCATCAATTGTACATCTATAAAGCATACCATTTCCATGTCCATTTTTCATAGCAAGAGTTCTTCTTCATTCACCATGCTTCCTAACTCATCAATAAAAACCATTTTCCATTTCCATTTCCCTTTTCATACCATTTTTCATTTCCGCCAATAAAACACTGCTTGAGTCAAAGTTCTAGAGTCTAAGTATCATTGAAAAACACCTAGAGGCTTGCATGCCTTAATGGCAAGTACTCTTGCCAATGAACAATGGGAGTACATTAATATCCCTTGTTCGTTGGATCTTGTAGGTGACTCGACCACGACAAATTTATTCGTACCTACAAAGATGTGTTAGGCATCCTGACTCCCATTGGAATCAATGGTGGGAGCTCTTGTGTTGGCTAGTGGCATTCATTAACGGCCACTAAGTCAACAACTTCTTGCTATGTTCGACATCGACACATTTAATCACATAGCAAGATTTGTGCCATCGAGCGTTGAAGATTTGAAGACCCATATTTTGCAGCAGATGAAGCCAATTTCCATTCATTGTATTTCCATTCATGGTATTCATTGTATTTCACTTGAGGATAAGTCAATAAATAAGGCTGGGAGGAAAATGTAACTTCTATATTTTGTATACCTTCCAAGCCTTATAGATTTTCAGCCATAGTCAGCAAACTCATCGGATTCATCATCCAACAGCAGATACAACTTTCAGCCATGTTCAGCAGACTCGTCAGATTTTTCATCTAGTAGCAGCGGATCCAGCAGCTGATACGACAATACAGATCCATCTTTCATCCACCATTTTCACAACAGTTTGCAGTCACACATGCACGACTCTCACCTATTTTTGGAAGGGTAAGTTAAGGTATGCTATTTTCTAACTTTTAACCATTAAATTCTTTGAAATGTTAGAATAATAATTTTTGGAAAAAAACTTCACTTCCTTTCCTTTCATTGCCAAAGCCATCCGTTTAATGGGAAGGATACATTTACATACATGCTTTGTCACATTCATATCCACAGTTATATATCACATTCTAAACCCACTTACCTTCAAAATATATTTACTATTACATTAGAATACAAATGGCTTTGTCTAAAGTATTTAAAAGTTAATTGGATGCCAATAGAATCATGGTTGTTACACAAGAACCAACCATGATGCATTCCAACAAAAATACTCCGCCATAAAAAGCACATTATCATTATGCAAAGATCATACAATGAACGCAACAAACAAAATATGGTTGAAACACAAGAACCAACCAAGTTGTAGTTCATCAAAATAACGCTTTGCAAAAATTAAGTAAATGATCTCATGCAGAGTTTAAGCCAAAGCTCAAGTACCAAAAAGTAATGTAATAGATTGCATGAGGACATGCAATACCTTCAGTTTGGGGGTATGTTGGGCCTCAAAATAGTCCCTATTTTCACTCCATTATTCATCAAAATCTTCACATTTTACCTTCATGTCACCTCCATTCCACCTCCATATCATTACATTCACTTCATTATTTGGTCATAACTATGTTTTTCCAAAGTTTATTAATTCTTAACATTTTAAAGTGAATTTATGGCTAAAACTTAGAAAATAATATGCTTATACTTATGCCTAACAATTAGCATGAGTTTGTTGACATGTGTAGGCACAAAGGAAGCTTCCAAGACACCTTTATGTGGCCTTGGATGATCAAATTCGAATTTAAGAAGATAAACCTCATGGAAAAGATTATGGAGGAGATCACGGAGGATAGGGTTATGTGTCTAGATGGTTAGAGATATTAGTGGATGATCATTATGAGTTTGTTACTCCTCTCATTGTATAAATAGGAGTACCTCCTCCATTCCAAAAAGAGGACTCTTAGAGCATTGTATCCAATTGATGATGGAATAGAATAAAGCTTCATTTTTCATATATTTCCATTATGTAGTTTTAGATGTAAATTGTGTTAATGTAGAATATGAATTTATGGAATTTATGTAGTTTTAGATATAAGTTTCCTAAATGTAGTATATGGAATAATTTGTCTTGTTCTTAAGAGAATTGAGCTCACTCTAAAAGGATGAGAGAAACATTTTATTTCATATTAGATTTTGTTTCATTTCATTGCTTAGATTAAAATTGGTTTCTTTTGTTTGTGTGCAAGTAGTTTCTTGTTGAGATTTTTGATATTAAGATGAATGAATTATAATGGAATACTTTACATGTCTCTTAAGTTAAGAGCTTCTTTCATTAATAATTTATCCATCTTAAGTTCTTGGTTTTAATCTCTGATTCATTAGGTGGTAATTGAGGTGAAAGTGGATTTCTTGAGTCAAGAACCATTTCAATATTATTCCTCTTTTTAAACTAATTGAGTTAGAGTTATAGAATATATTACTTTCAGCTTTTGAATAGAGTTGTCTTTATTTCACGTTTCTGGTTTTATGAATAATTTCTCTATGATACTGTAGGGAAGGACAACCAGGACCTCCTAAGTTAGGAGCCTCTTCCCTTGCATATTATATTGAATCATAAACAATTTAGTTAGACATAGAGTTAGTTGCCTACTCCTGCATATATATTGCTGGCACCATCACAAGCTCACGAGTTTCCCTGGTCGATAATTTAATGCAGCAATTTGTTCAAATAAATTGCCCAACAATGATATCAATAGAATCAAATCCTAAATACACTTTTACATATCAGAAAATATACATAATAATTTGTATCTCAACACATTATTGAGAATGCACAAATTAAGAGTGCACAAAAAGAAAGGTTAACAACTTGTACTTGAACTGTAAGTTCTCAAAGATGAATCCAAGGAGAAGAAATGGTTGGGCAGTTCAATTCAAAAATTTCTAATGGAATGCCATCTTGAATGATCCGTTCACAATCATCTTTTGACATTTTCCATATCTTAACTTTGAATTTTTTCTTTGATTGAACTACTATCAAGTTTATGCATGTTGCACACACCAAGTGACTATATTGACAACTTATTAATCATGTTGATAGTGTTGAAAGTAAACAATACTCTCACTTTGATGAGTTTGTTGGAAAAAATAACCTTTCAGTATAATAGAACCTCTTTCATAAATAAACCTGTTATTATCATAGTCTTCCAATAATTTCATCTTTCGTTCAGTGCACCGCATCAAACAATACTTGATATTTTCTAGGTTGTTAGCAGGTGAAACTACAACATAATCATCTCCTACACAATAAAACAAGTACATAATTTTAGATCATAATTAACATGAAAATTTAACTTTAAAATTAGCATGGACTTTATTTTATTATCTATTTCTAGATCTCTATCATTTGAAAGCAATTGAAATGTTACCTTCTCTAACAAGATGACAAACTCGATCACCTTTAGATGATATTATAGTCTCCTCTAATTACATCTCTTCAAAGTTTTCAAGTGACATTTTTCCATTTGTAGTTAGTTATGTATGTTTCCAAACTTTTACATACATATTGTTTTCACAAACATCATTAGATTGTGTGTCCTCTATGCTAACAGGACAAAAACAAGAATATTGTATTTTATCAAATCCAAACACATTTCGTTACTCCTTTGTTTTAAATGAATACAATTTTCGAGTCTCGTTTACTGTTTGAGTGTCACTTGCAATTGATATATCTACATCTTGGACTCCAATATTCCAAAAAAACCTATAAGGAAAATTCAAACAAGAATATAAATATGTTATTTAAAATACTATTTATATATGATCAAAGATAATCATTGTGATAAATAATGTTTAAAATTATAAAATTAATAAAAATTAGACCATATATTAAAGTTATATATATATATATATATATATATATATATATATATATATATATATATATATATATATATATATATATACAATTTAATTTGTATATATGTACATGTACCTTCGTACTCCCCTTGATGAGTTAGTCTCATGGCTTAGTGCAATGATGCACCATTGAACAACTTGTTGAGCTGAGACAAGTCTATTTGTAGAATGGTCCATTTTATATCTTCGAAGTGCTCGTTTTATGCATGCCCCTGCACTGTCATGTTCTCCTATTCCATGACCAGTCTCAAATAAATTCCAGAAATGTTTAATGTGGGTTTTCATATAAAGACAACAAAACCAAAAGAATGATCCTGAATATTTGAATTCTCCTATGCATCCATCTACCCATATCCAATGTTCATTTAATTGTATTCCACGACCTTTCAATGAGTCATAAATCTTATTAAACAATGTTGTACAAAATATGTATCATGTGTACGATCATTTCTGATATAAAAGTGATATTATTTAATAGCATGTCGATTTTCATTGGTGCTTCCTATACTATCAACATTGTGTTCAATGTATCTATACAGAATATGTACAAACATAGAGAATTCATTAGAATGATAGTATTCACTTTGTATTTCATTTTTTGAAACAAATGTGTAATTCTATACAAAATAAACTATTGATAAGATGGTCCCTGGTGGAAAATTTTCACAGTATTTTTAGAATTGCAATTCCTTCCATTGAGATCTATGGAAATTCTTGTTGTATTTATAAATTTATGCTTCAAAATTCTTCAAAAACTCTATCAGAAACAAATTATTCTTCTTGTAAATAAATCCTTTTAGTACTTGTAGTACTACTTGAACCTATCGATGTATGAATATATTTATATCTCTTCCATTTCAATTTTATGTTGGAAAATTATTGATTATTTATATCAATAGGATATTTGTTGTAAAATAAAGTCGAATTTCAAGAATGATCACATTTTTTACCGCCAACCCATGTCTTTTGGTAAAATAATTCATGTCTTTCTCTTGCACATAGAATTTGGGATATGAATTCATGGATAATGGAAGGAGGAGATGTTTTTTTCCAAAATGTTTTACCAAAATTAAGGAATGTATCATAATATAACTAAAATTCCACATGATAATGAAAACAACAAGTGGCGCGTACATTGATATGTTTAACATACAATGGTTTTTGTTGAACAAAATTACTGGTTGAGACATTAATTTCATGATTCTCTTCTATGAAATTATTGAAAAACTCTATCTGAGTGGTGTCCGATATATGTTTTGCATGTTCTTCATATAGATTTTTTGTTATTCTTCGCCGCATCACATCCCTTGCTTTTAGTGAAACATGTGAATTTTTCATCCAATATTCATATATTATTTTTTTAGCATCTTCTCCAAGTCTATATTTTTATGTTTTACTACAAATAACTTCCCAAAAAACGAGCTCATAATTTACATCTATTTTCACTCAAAACTTTTGATGTTTGTGCAATTTTTTTTGTGAGGTCCCTAATGATTTTTCAATAGATTTTACCAAACGATTATCTTTAGTACTTGATGAAATCACTTCCATTTGTATTGCTCTATGTGCATATAAATCACTTTTCTTTCTATATATTCCAATTTATTTTAGAGCACTATTTATATTTTGTATCACATTTTGCTTCATTTTTTTTTTATCGTTTGTTTATTTTCGAATACCAAATAGAGTTGTAGGTTATTCTAATTTCTTTGATGTTAAGAGACTTCTCAAAATTTGGGCTTGAACTTCCACATTTTCATCTTTGAAGAACATATCAATAATGCGCTTAACACAATATCATATAACATGGTCAACTTTTTTATCTCCATATGTGTCAGTGTCAATATTTTCTAACACCTCAGCATCAATATTGTTTTCATTTATACATATGAGAATTAAATGTACAAAATGGGTTTAAATATTCAATAAGTAATAAAAAAAAAATAGAGTTTGAATGAAATTGAAAAATTAATAAATATGTATAATTTCAATAATACACATGACATATACATACCTACCTAGTGATTCAATTTCTTTACTTGAATTTCTTTGAACATCTTCAATCATTGGTTCATTATATTTTTCATTTTGTCGTTCAACATTTTATATCTCATCATCAATGTTATGAGGAATATATTTTTCTCTTTACATTGCAATTTTTTTTCAAATTAATTCATCAAATAAAAATTAAGTTTCACAATACACTAGTAAAATTTTAAATATCATTTATAATATTACATTTACATGCCTGCTTCAACTTCTAGTTGAGGTTGATTTTCCTTTTTAATATTTGAGCGTTATTCTCTCCTTTTTTTGTGATATTAACTCACGTATTCTCTACGAGCCTCAAGGTTTCTTGTTCGGTCATATTTTCTCTTGTGATTTCTTTGATTTATCATGATAATTTAGTATGAAGCTAAACAAAAAATTCAAAATCCTGCAAAAGAAACTCATTATCAAAATTTAGACAAAAACCCACTTCAAAAATTCATCACAAAAGACTTAATTTCAAAAACATTCACTTTAAAAATTGGGCACAAAAGAATTACTTCAGCCCAAAACACTTACCTTAAAAAAATTCACTTTAAAATGTCTTTTAAAAATGAAGCTCAAAAAATTTCCTTCAAAATCCTGCAAAAAAAAAAATCACTTTAAAAAATCATCCCAAAAGACATAATTTTAAAAAAACCCACTTTAAAAATTATGCAGAAAAGACTTACATAAGCCCAAAACACTTACTTTCAAAAAAATCACTTTAAAAATTCGCCAAAAAAATGTCTTTTAAAAATGAAGCTCAAAAAATTTCCTTCAAAATATTGAAAAAAAACTCACATTAAAAATTTAGACAGAAACTCACTTTAAAAAATCATCATAAAAGATTTACTTGAGCCCAAAACACTTACTTTGAAAAAAAGTCACTTTAAAAAGTCTGCCAAAAAAATTTCCTTTGAAAATTTATCCCAAAAAATATCCTTTGAAAATTTAGCCCAAAAGATTTAGTTTAAAAATTTAGCCCAAATGAAGAAATGTGTGAAAATAATGTTTTGGTTTTTTTTTTTTTTTTATAGAATTTGTAAAATTTGTTTTCGGTAGGGTCCTCATCGTTTTTTGTTGTGGCCCATGGAATGAGCAACCAAATGTTCGACCGAAATTTATGCAACCATAAGGTCACAATTAACCAAAACATCACACATGCAAGGTTAGCGGAATTAACCACACATGTTCTCCCCTTAACTTAACCTTTTAATCAATTTTAATCAAATGCATGCGGAAGTTTTACCCATAAGTTCTCTTGGGTTTTAACTCAATAATTTAAACTTTACCTTTTACCATTACCGCACCTTCACATTACCTTATTTCGTACATGGCTCCATGTTATGCCAATACCTCAGACCTGTGGGTTATGGGCCCACATAAATCCTCTACACATGTGCATTTTATAACATATAGACTTTATACGATCAACAACGCTCTCACTTTATAACAAACCACACATAAAACCAAAATCTCTTCACATATACACATAACACTCGGTTGTAGGGTCCACAATACCTTCATTGCAATTTTAACACTATACCAATACGCTAAGCCATAAGATCAGTGATGAGTGCTAATGCACAATTATGACACGTGACTCCTCCTGTCGCATCGCATCCTTCAATCCTTACTGCTTTGCATCGCAATCAAAATACTTCACCATGCGAACTATTAACACTAAACTTTTACTTTCACCAATGCGCGATGTTGTGGAGTGCCGACTCGTGGCACCTCCCCTCACTGCATCACAACCATGGTTATTTACCGCATCGCAAGAAAAACACTTTACTTTGTGAAGTCCTAAATGTAACTTCTAAAATATCTGATGTGCGATGTTGTGCCACACTGACACGTGTATTTGTCTGCAACTCTTCAAATTTGTCTTTGTGATGTAGTCTTCGCTATTTAATAAATCACCTTCATTTCTGCCCAGTTTGATCTCTATAATCAGTGCTTACATCTTTGGTTTTGCGATTTAATCTTGTTCGTCCATTCACCTCTTTAAAAATATTTAAGTATTCTTTGCCTTCGTCAATTCCTCTGCTTTATGTCGCTCTGTTGCTCTGATATTTTTCCCACTACTCCTCCTGGTTTATTCAGAGTCCTTCAATGCTATATCTCCAATCTTACATTTTCTTATTCATATACTATTACATCGTCTCAAACTTAAATACATAATACTCTCTGTATTATTTCTCTGAATCATAGTTACTCGACTTGTACACACATTTATCTATACAAATTTACTTCCAAAAGATTTATTCTTAACTAATTAATTCTCAGATTGGAATCTTCCTAGATTCTTCCCAGCCATAAGTCCTTTATCACTTAGAAATACTTATACAATCAGCTAGAATTAATACACAGTTATCGAATTCTTTCTATTATGGAGCACTCAACACAAAACAGAAATAACACAGTCAAACGGGAATTCGATTTCTCATTAAACAAATAAATGTACAAATACAAGAAAATCTGTTTACAATCTGGCTTTGGCCTAATATGATTTTTACATGGCCCTTTTCTCTTCCTCTCTCTCTCTATTCTCGTAAGATTACAATTAAGAGTCTATATCTCTCTCTTTTCTCACTTTACCTACTTGTTTTGTGCCTTTGAGGCTTTACAAATATATATACAAAAGTTTGTGTAACAAATTTTGGTTCAGATCCACAAGTTACTCAACAAAATCCTAAAAATCTTCCAAGCCCTCAATTAGTTCCTAAAATATCTTCTTCATCCCTTGAAGATCTCAACATTCAACTAAATCCTAAGGATCCTCCATAAATCATTAACTACTTTCTAATCTAAGATTTACAATATTTTTGAGTATCTAAATCCACACTAATCACTCATCAATCATTCATCAATCACTCATGTTCTCCTACATTTGAGAACATTTACAAATATGCCTCTCAATATTTAAGTAAATCCTATTCTAAATTTCTCACCTAAATCACTTAAAATATTTCAAATTACATTAATTAAATACTTATGAAAACCAAATCTTTCGAAAACATAAGACCCCCCTAGATTCTACTAAATGTACAAATTTTTGGAACCATGATGCTCCTGCATCAGACTCCCAAGGTAGAAAATAAGCATGATCTCTAGATCATGTGCTTCCAATCTTTGTCCTCCTGGATCTCATACTTTATTCTTCAATGATTTCCTTGCTCATTTCAACTGTTGTCCATGTATTCTCCTGTCTTTCCTTACTTCTCCTGGTTTACACACCTTCGTTTGTAACACTCCATTGAATTTTCCTTCAATGTTTGTTACAGTCCAGCCTTTCATCCAACTGATTATTTTTCTTCTCTGTCTGTAGCTCCTTTCCTTATGCTAATTTCTCATAAGCTTCATCAAATTATCTATTTATTTGTCCAAATTACTTTGATGTCGTTGTCCTTTCCTTTGTGTAAGAACTTCAAAAATCTTGTTTTCTTCAACTTCTGCTATTGCTCCAAATACTATTGTTCTGGACATTGTTGCAAATATTACTCCAGATATTGCTACCTCCTGAACTTCCTGAATATATATTAAGATATCTCCCTCTGCAACATCCCTCTTCTACTCACTACCTACAAATTTACTTTCAAAAATTAAACTGCTCTTTGACTCCCTAACTACAATAACATTTTCTTCCAGCTGTTCATTACAATTCCATTCTCCTTCATCTTCATTGTCTTTGAAGACAAAAATTTGTTCATCCTCGTATTGCCTTTGAACTTCACTCTTACCTTCAAAAGATAAGATTTCCTCCATCTCATTTATTACATCTTCATTTATATCTTCTTCATCACCTGCAAATACATCATAAACTTGACAAATTAAACTCACATTATTCTCCTTAGATGTTATACACATCTCTTCTTCTTTGGATGTAATTTTCTCTTCACTTTTAGGCTCTCTTAACAATTCTTCTAGCACTCTAATCTCTTCTTTACACTTAAAAAGTATAAATTCATCCTTGGCCTTTCTCATAACAATATCCAACAATTATTCTTCTTTTTGGCTTCCCATGATAGTCAAACATCTCACAGTATCTTCATCTTGTCCTTCCTTCACATCTTCACTTTCTTCATCAAAGAAAATACCTTGCTCAGGTTTACAAAAGTAAACTTATTTTTCTTTCTTTTGGCTCCCAATATAAGCCAAACTTCCTCTGTTTTCAACTTTATCATGCTGAAAAACAATATTTCCTCTCAACTCTGTATAAGCTTCCTCTTAAGACCTGATTGTCTCATCCTTCTTCTTTAAAACAGAATTCATATTCTGTCTCTCCTCTTCTTTGATTATTACCAAAGATTGTCCATCGTCCTATATTACACCTGCAATCATGAAAAAATTATTAATTTCAAAATCATTAGGCCCAATTGCCTCAACTGATGTTTCAGCCATCACTGCTCCATCTTCAAGTTTAAAAGAAACTTTTTCTTCTCCAACGACTTTCTTTTTCTATAGCTCAACTCCTTCGAGCTTATCTACCCTCAATTGAACATTCATTATCTACTCAAGCTTCCTCAGCTCCTCTATTTGCTGCATATCCACCTGTTTCTTTCTCTTCTCTTGTAGCCTATTCCACTTCACTTTCTTTCTCATAGTCCAACCATAACTCTGGTCTACTTTATTTCTCTGCAACATATCCATCAACAATGCAACTTGGATATTTATCTCAGCTTTCTCTCTATCAATCTCTTCTTGACTTATCTTCCTTTCCATGCCATTTTATTTGGTATATTTCTTCTCTCTTCTTCTACTGTGGCTTCTCTCTAAACCTTTGTTATGACTATTATTAGTCATTCTTATGTCTTTTGTGAACTGCATATGTTCACTTATGAACTGCACTAAGATTCTCCTTCTCAGAAAGTCACCATACCTGTTGCAAGTACCTCACCAAGCCTTCTCTCCTTGGTATTTTGGTAACACTGGTTCTCTATCTTTGGAACTGGTATTTGAGAAACTCCTTTGCTCCTTGGCTTCCGCAATTCGACTTTCTTTTGAGAACACTCTAGTCCTCTCTGTCCAACCTTGCACTAGAACATTCAGGCTCTTTTCCACTTTTCTTCAGAGTATCCACTTTAATCTGCCTTCAAGAACACAATTGCTTCTTCTTTTCTTTACATCTTTCTTCTTACTGAGATATTCCTCCTTTTTTTGCAACCTACAAAACTCAAAGCAGTGTTAAATAAAACAATACTTGCATGTTTTCACAAGCAGTATTCTTCCACTCTTCACATTCGAATGGATCTTCATTCTTCACAAGGAAACAACCATCTCTTTGCCATATTTTACTCTCTGAATTTTCCTCCTACACTTGTCTCCACATTTTCAGATTTATAGCCTAACTTCTTCTCTTGGGATCTGCAATCACACCGAATCCAATTCTGTTCTGCTACAAATGTCTTTTACATAGTTTAACTTTATCATCATCATCACAACTCTTCTTGTTCTGATTTCTCCCAAAAGATATTTTACTATGCTCTTATACCAAATTGATTCAACCCTAAGGTCGCAATTAACCAAAACATCACACATGCAAGGTTAGCGGAATTAACCCCCATGTTCTCCCCTTAACTTAAACTTTTTATAAATATTAATCAAACTCATGCAGGAGTTTTATCCATAATTTCTCTATGGTTTTACCTCAATAATTTAAACTTTGACTTTTACCATTCTCATGCCTTCACATTACCTTATTTCGTACACGGCTTCACATTATGCCAATACCTTGGACCTATGGGTTATGGGCCCACATAACTCTTTTACACACGTGTTGTTTATAACATACGTACTTTATATGATCAACATCACTTTCATTTTATAACAGACCACACATAAAACCCCAATACCTTCACATATACGCAGAACACTTGGCTGTAGGGTCCACAATACCTTCACGCAATCGCTTGATCGCAATTTTAACACTATACCAATAAATCTAAGCCATAAGATCAACGATGAGTGCTAATGCACAATTATGACACATGGCTGCTCCCATCGCATCGTATCCTTCAGTCCTTACTACTTCGCATCCCAATAAAAATACTTCACCATGTAAAAATTAACAGAACATCAACATGCAAGGTTAGCAAAATTAACCCCAAATGTTCTCCCCTTAACTTAACCTTTTTATCAATTTTAAACAAATGGATGGAGAAGTTTTATCCATAAGTTCTCTCGGGTTTTAACTCAATAATTTAAACTTTATCTTTTACCATTACCACGCCATCACATTACCTTATTTCATACATGGCTTCACATTATGCCAATACCTCAGACCAGTGGGTTATGGGCCCACATAACTCAATTACACACATGCGGTTTATAGAATACATACTTTATACAATCAAAAACACTTTCACTTTATAACAAACCACACATAAAACCAAAATCTCTTCACATATATGCAGAACACTTGGTTGTATGGTCCACAATACCTTCATCGCAATTGCTTGATCGCAAGTTTAACACTATACCAATAACGCTAAGCCATAAGATCAGCAATGAGCGCTAATGTGCAATTACGACACGTGACTCCTCTCATCGAATCACATCCTTCAGCCCTTACCACTTCACACCGCAATCAAAATACTTCATCGTGCGAAATCTTAAAACTAAACTTTTATTTCCGCCAATGCACGATGTTGCGTAGTGCCAACATGTGACACCTCCCCTCATTGCATCGCAACCATTGTTCTTTACCGTATCACAGGAAAAATACTTTACTTTGCGAAGTCCTTAACGTAACTTCTAAAATATCGGATGTGCAATGTTGTGCCACACTAACATGCATACTTGCTGCAACTCTTCAAATTTGTCTTTGTGTTGTAGTCTTCGTCGTTTAATCGATCACTTTCATTTCTGCCCGCTTTGATCTCCACCGTTAATGCTTAAATCTTCGGTTCTGTGATTTAATCTTATTCTTCCATTCGCCTCTTTCGAAATCTCTAAGTATTCTCTATCTTCGTCAATTGCTTTGCTTTATGCCGCTCTGTTGCTCTGATATTTTTCCCGCTACTCCTCCTAGTTTATTTAGAGTTTTCAATGCTATCTCTCCAATCTTACCTTTTTTTATTCATATACCATTACATCGTCTTGGAATTCAATACATAATACTCTTTTTATTATTTCTCCAAATCAGAATTACTTGAATTGTACACACATTTATCTGTACAAATTTACTTCCATAAGCTTTATTCTCAACTAATTAATTCTCAAACTGGAATCTTCCCAGATTCTACCCATCCATAAGTCCTTTATCACTGATAAAGACTTATATAATCAGCTAGAATTAATACACTATTATCGAATTCTTTCTATTATGGTTCACTCACCACATAACAGAAATGACACACAGTCAAATGAGAATTCTATTTCTCATTAAACAAATAAATGTACAAATACAAGAAAATATGTTTACAATCTGACTTTGGCCTGATATGCCTTTTACATGGCCCTTTTGTCTTCCTCTCTAGGTTAATAATTTGGGAAACAATTTTTGGCGGATGGCTAGAATTTGGGTGAAATTTTTAATTTCTCGTCCGAGAAAATAGTCAACTCAATTTCTCGACTGAGAGTTTTTAAAACTCTCGTCCAAGAGATTTTTAATGTTTCGGTTGAGAGTTTGATTAGGTTTGAGCGGAGTTAAAAAACTCTCAGACGAGAGTTAAGTATTTTCTTGTCCGAGAGTTTTATTGGCATAAACTCTTGGGTAAACTCTCATCCTAGAGTTTATAAAACTCTCATCCTAGAGTTATAAAACTCTCATCTTATAGTTTATAGAACTCTCGTTCTAGAGTTTATAAAGGGAAATGGCTTACAAAATAGTGTATAAGAATGTTTTCCATAGCACATGTTCAAACATTCAAAATATTTAGAAAAAAATATATATATTACAAGGGGATGTGTAATATGTAAATGATCAAAGATAGAATTTTGGAGAAAGAACTAAATCTTGATAGTTTATTAAACTCTCGGACAAGAGTTTTATATAAAACTCCCATCCTAGAGTTTATAAAACTCTCGTCCTAGAGTTAGAAAACTCACATCCGAGAGTCGGCCTTGGTAAACTCTCGGGTGCAAACTCTCGGCCGAGAGTTTAGCTGCATGGTTAAATGCAACCTATGGTGGTTTAAACTCTCGGTCGAGAGTTTGAAATTTCTCAGTTGAGAGTTTAATAAATTTCTCACCCAAGAAATTATCTCGGCCGAGAGTTTCTGGTCAATGAAAAACCCAGAAAAATCTGCAGTTTTCAGGAACCTGCAACTTTGGAGGCACATAACACCTACAAAAAAAATGTTATCTTTCGGACCTAGCACCATTAGATTCATCTCTGACTCTAGTTTCTAATTATGTAATATTTGTGGAGTTTCATTAAAAATTTCAATTTATTATTAATTTTATACTAAACTGTGCCACTGTGGAATTTCATTGTTCTAAAAATTGCACTGAAAGAAAATTCAATAACTTTAAAATGGAAACACCAAAAAAATCATAAAAATCATACTGCAATTCCTCTCCCTATATTCTTCAAAAGGGTATTCTCATTTTTCTTATTGACGATCACATTGAAAAGAAAATCTAGGGCTCATAAAATGTATTGAACCACCACCATTTTTTTATCTTCGTCCATTTCAAAAAATAATAAAAAATAGTGATTTAATATGAAAATTACTAAAAAATAGTCAATGCACTAGTGAAATCTATGTAGATTGTGAGGATATGGTTTATTTCCGAAAAATGAATAACCTTCCCTAAAAAAAGTTAGGGTTCAAAAAGTGACTATTTATGTTTGCCTAAAAATTTCAAGTATATGCAGTTAGTAAAAAACAAATTTACCCCTCTATATGTCAATATTTAAAAAAAAAAAAATATGAGTATGGAGGTAAGACAATTCTCTACAAATCTTGTTTTTATGTCAAAGCATAATTTTCATTGAAAATATGAGTTTAGTGGAGTTGAAGATGACAAAACATAGAAAATTGCAATTTTCAACGTCAAAAAAGGGCAAAAAGTGTTTCCCAACTTCACATATATATATATATATATATATATATATATATATATATATATATATATATATATATATATATATATATCTCTTTTCTCACTCTACCTGCCTATTTTGTGCCTTTGAGCCTTTACAAATATAGATACAAAAGGTTATGTAGCCAATTTTGGTTCAGATCCATATGTTACTCAACAAAATCCCAAAAATATTCTAAGTCCTAAATTAGTTCCTAAAATATCTTCTTTATCCCATGAATATCTCAACATTCAACTAAATCGTAAGGATCCTCCATGAATCATTAACTCCTTTATAATATAAGGTTTACAATATTTCTGAGTATCTCAATCCACACTAATCAATCATCAATCACTTGTCAATCATTCATCAATCACTCATCAATCACTCATGTTCTCCTACATTCGAGAACATTTACAAATATGCCTCTCAATATTTAATTAAATCATATTCTAAATGTCTCACCTAAATCACTCAAAATATTTCAAATTACATTAATTAAATACTTAGGAAAACCAACTCTTTTAAAAACAAAAGACCCCCTAGATTCTACTAAATGTACCAATTTTCGGAACCATGATGCTCATGCATCAGAACTTTTTTTTTTAATTTCGACCTAACGTTTTTGTTGTTAAAATTAATGGGACGTGACACCGAGAATAGTTCGATTGAACTACTACAAAAGTTCAACTAAATTAAAACATCTCCAACTATGTTATAGCTCGGCTCTCAACACATTTCTTCAACTTTGGAATGGTTAAACTACATCAAATTGGATGAAGTAACTTTCAGAACCAAGACTAGCGTTTGTAGAATTGAATCTACTTTCAGAATATATAAATTTTATGGAATTTCATAGATATTTACTAATTTTCATTAATTTTTTAATAAAATGGGTGCAAAAAATTTATGAATGTCATTATGCTTCAATGAAATAAAAATTGTGTATCTTCCAAAATACACTGTAAAATTTTTTGAAAAAAAATGGTGCATTACATTGGGTTGTCATCTGTAATGGGTAGTTTTTATATTTTTACTTTATAACTAATATGTTGAGAAAAAAAGTACACAAGCTAAAGAAGAAGCTTTTAGGGTATTATAATGGCCATACATAAAGGTCCAGACCATACCTCAAGTAATCCAGACACCCAAAAACCAGGCTAAGACTTTAAGGCATCAAACGACCAGCCCCCTTCCCAAAAGTTGATGTTGAACTAAACATATTCAAAATATGAAGGTTTTTTGTATTAGTTCAGTTCGAAAATTTCTAGTAATTATGATATGCATCAGTTGGTTTCGTAAATGTAATGATACTGAAGTAGAGTCTGTCTATATTGTTGCAACACATTTTTTTCTC